>CM076583.1:133806499-134511841 GCA_034641835.2 Pinus albicaulis | reverse complement strand
CTACAAAATGTGATTTTTTTGCTTTTCTTGGCCTGGCCATCGGTGAGGCCAAATAGGTAAAAAAAAAGAGATAGAACTTTGGAAGAGGTAGTTCGATATAATTTGGAGAAATCCAATTAATTGGATCAATTCGTAACATATGCACCTTTTGTAAATATAATTGGTATTCTTTACTTTTTGTCCTATTAGCTGTGTATCTTGGTTGTATCAAAATATTGAAGATAATTTATTTTTGGTAGTGGGCACAAAATCATGTGGTTATTTTGGTAATGATTGCCTCTTGGGTCGCCTCTTGTCATCAAGTGATTGAACTCTTTATCTCCTCGTTATAGTGATTGAACCCTACAATTTGACCAAAGAGACTCCAAAAAAAAAAACAAGAATTTTTGAGTGGGGCGATGTAATATTGAAACCTATGGCTCTTGAATCCTCATCCAATTCATGGTATTGTTCTCTTTTATTTTTTATTTTCATACTGTTACTTAAATTTTTAACATTATCATGAAATGACTGAGGATGTTTGAGAGTGGTTCCAACTTCATTGGATTTAATATGGAGAATGCAAGTTTTTAGAGCTCACTCAAAATCTAGTAGACTTAACAGTTTTTCAGGATTTCAAGATTGGCGGGATTGCAATGTTTCCATTGGATTTTGTCATGTACGAGGGTATGGAACTGATATTTAATCAAGATCACCAAGCCCCCTTTATGTACCTTGATGTTAGTGGCGATGGTTTTCAAACTCCTTTCTCATGACCCTATAAAAAATGTATCCATCGCTCAAACAAAATCTTGACTCGACATGCTATATTTTTTCTATCTTACTTTAATGCTTAGAGTGTGATATTGATGACAAAGATCTGGACATCAGCAATGAATACGATGATATGTATGTATTTGTTGTAGCATGATTTTATTTTTTAATGCTAGAGCCTATTTGTTGCTGTGTTTTCGTTTCAAGGATGAATTGCACTCGATGCTATTTTGGTTATGTGCACCCTTACATGCTATATAAATGAAAATTTTTGCTTGTTTGTATATAAATGCTTTGGATCCATATGGGAAGCACATGAATATATATGTTTTTCTTTAAAATTTGAATGTTTTGTGTGTTTGGTCGACCAATTTTTTGGTCCGGTTTTTTAGTGGTTTTGATCCAGTTTCAAGTGGTTCTTTGTTCACCAGTTTGGTTCTGATAACATGGTCGTGACTTTATCACATTATATAATCGCAATGATTATGTTGACTTGCTGTTTTACAGGATGGCACTATTTTTGCATGGAAATTTAATTCTCCAGCCAATGCCTTTGAACCTGTAGTTTCCCTCGCAGGGCATACCTTGCGTGTTGTCTCATTGGTCTTAGGGGCAGGCAAACTCTACTCTGCTTCCATGGACAACACAATAAGGGTATGTTTCTTTGCTTCTCGTCCACTACTTTTATTTGTATTTCTTTACACAATAAGATACTTTTTTTTGGGTCTAAACTGGTTAATAGAAGCACATATAAACATTTCTTTCCTTGCAAGCTTTGATGTTTTTTATGCACCTGTAGTTTTAGAAAATGAATTATGTACCCAATTCGAGATGAGTTTATATTTGACAGTTGTAAGCAAATTCACAGGTTTGGGATGTGGAAAGTTTTCAATGTATAAAGAACCTTAGGGATCACAAGTCAGTTGTAATGTCTCTTCTCTGTTGGGATGACTATCTCTTGTCGTGCTCATTAGACAAGACAGTGAAGGTAAGGAAGGCTTCATCATATGTCCTCGTGTCATTCGGCAGATAAAATGGTGCACAAACTTCATTGGAGTTTCTAACTCATCAAATGCAATGCAGGTATGGGCCGCTGCATCAAGTGGAACCTTGGAAGTGACTTACACTCATAATGAAGAACATGTAAGTTTTGGACGTGACACAACATTTTATCTGATGGGCCATCTCAATTTTATTTCAATTGTTGCGGGGAAATTTTAATGTATTTTATTTTAAAATCAACTACACTGAAGAGAATCTCTGATAAATAGCAAACATGAACTTGTCTGTTTTATTATTATCATTATTATTTTAATGTAGTAGGGCCTTGCATAAGTGATATTTTGTTTTTTGTGTATGGTTGTAAGAATCGAGTCAAACAATCCTATTAAGTCACTTAGATATTGCAAGGCTTATGTTTCTTTTTTCAGAATTAAGTGTTGTTAATTTATTTTGGTTTTGCTTCTGACAGGGTGTTCTTGCACTATGTGGAATGAATGATGAACAATCCAAGCCTGTCTTGCTTTGTTCCTGCAATGATAACAGTGTGCGTCTCTACGACTTGCCATCGTAAGTATGGCTGCTCTCAAGTTCATTATACTAAAACATTGGAAAATGGAAAATCATTTTTGGTCGTTCTTAGAATGAAAACAAGTTGGGCTTCGGAATGCCTTTGGGCTATTTAAGGTTCATTTTGTCCCCGTTTTAAAAGTATTGCATGGACTAGGAAATTGTTCATGTGCTCATTTATGGACTTACATGAATGTGCTAATATTGTTTGTTTTGTGGTAAAATAACATTTACGTGTTTTGTCTCAGGTTTAAAGAACGATGTAGACTGTTCTCGGGAAATGAGGTGCAAGTATTCCAGATTGGATCTGGTGGATTGTTTTTCACTGGTGATGGAGAGGGGGAAATTAAAGAATGGAAATGGGATACCCGAACTCTATGAGAGGCTGAGACAACCTATAAAAGTTTTGTTGTAATTAGCAGTCTGCAGTTGAAATGCTACCGTGGGTCACTCCTTATAAAAGTGACCCTTGTTCATATATCCCACATGTGAAGCTCCTCCTGTACTCTTTTCACTTAGCGTACTCTAACTACATCCACGCAGTTGTGATCCTATTGATCTGTGGAATAAACTCACATTGACAGAGGTATCTTTAGATGGCCCTGCGCACAAATTCATTCCCTGGTTGTCGCTAATCATATGCCTTTCACTGAAACACAAGTAAGTTTCCTGTTCTTCTTTCTGTAATCATCTGTCATGTGTTCTGCTTTATCAAGTAAAATCTAGTTATAAGTATGGCATATCATGTTTACTGTAGCTGTAAGTGTCCAAAAGTTATAGTTTTCTCCATGTTATTTTTTCTATAACATTATTTTGTTGACAGAGAAGTGGAGGACATTTTCCATCCCATCAGATGTGCATCACATACAAACTAATTTTGTTTCCACCCACAATCATTTACTGGGTTTTGGTAAGATTTGGGACCATATTTATCAATTTATGGTCTTATCAAAGTTTTCTAAACCTTCAGTTTCATTTCTGATCCATTTATAATTTTTATGAAATGCGGTGATGCACTTTTAGAAGTTGATGACATATTTCTCCGAGAGTAGACTTTCATAATTGTATTGTCCTTTATCTGCATATTTTGAGGGACATATTTTTTTTGCAGGTGGGTTATGATATTTTCCATCTTATCATATGTGCATCGTGCAAACTGATTTTCTTTCCTCCCATAATCATTTACTAGCCCTTAGTAAGGCTTGTGACCTTATTTATCAATTTATGGTGTTATCAAAGCTTACAATACTTTCAATTTCATCTCAGATCCATTTATATTTTTTATGAATTGTTGGAATGGAGTAAGGTTTGGGACCATGTTTATTAATTTATGGTGTTATCAAAGCTTCCAATACCTTCAATTTCATTTCAGATCCATTTATATTTTTTTATGAAGCTAGAAATTACAATCGCTATGGAAATAGGCGTGAGAAGATTGTATACTTGAGAGAATCTCCTTGAATTCAATATGTAAAAGGTGAAGGTTCCGCCTTACATCTTCCTCCATTCCACTTCTAAGTTGCTCTTCAAGGTGTCTAAGTTCACTTTGGGCATAAGGTGTTATTTCTTTTCCCAAGTAGTAGCCAATTTTTGGTGCCATCTCTTGGTGACCTTGTCCTTGCCCAAACTCTTGTTAAATGAAGAAAGCCCATACCACAAAACATGAGATCCTAGATTCACAACATACAAGCTATCCACTGTAGAGAAATATACCCTGCAATTCAGTGTTAAGGAGTGCCAATCATGTGAAAAGAGTGAACTGTAAGCCTATGTCTTCAGATTTCACAAATTGAAATTGTGTCCTGTGATACATCAAAGAAACCATCCATGCTTTATCGAGTCATATATTTTAATCTTTGCATTAGGAGTCACTTGTCAAAAAAACACCAAGCAGAGTGCTGTTACTAAAAAAGGCTGGGAAAATATATTCTTATGTTGAGGCAGTATTGAGAACCATCAAATATATATATATATTTGTTCAATGCGAATCATATATATATTTTTCTGCAATGCGAATCTTGGACTTTATTTTTCTGCAATGTGAATCTCAAAGTCAGTCTTAGACTTTTCTGCAATATATATATATATATATATATATATATATATATATATATATATATATATAGTGCAATGTGAATCATATATATACATTTTTCTGCAATGCAAATCTCAGACTTTATATTTTTTGTGCAATGTGAATCATATATATATTTTTCTGCAATGTGAATCTCAGACTTGAGTGGTCGGAGAATTAAGTTATCTCAAATGGTTAAAAAAAACAAATGTTCATCTAACCTTGAAATCTGATCAGAAAATTGTCTTCATGGTAATGAATATTTTATACATTGAATTGCAAATTAACCATAGAATTATTGACATCCGTCACAATAAGGTCCAACACATTGTTGATGATGCAAACATATTGTGGTTATTTTCTGTAATGTTAATTTGGACCAACTTTTTAATGTTTCAATTTACAGTTCATAAAAATTGATATGCTTACAATAGGTGTCACTACAACATCCTCATCTGCAATCTCTTATCCACATGCTGCAAAATGCTGCTTGAGGTGTTCCTGAGGGACCTCAATTGGTAACAGAGAAAATATTTCAAAAGAAGTTTCATTATAAGAAGAATATGAGCAAAATACAGGATTCCATAACTAGAGGTTATAGTTTACAAAAAAAAATTATGTTGGTCTCCGAATTGGTTTTCCTCCTTATAACCTCTTAAAAATTTGCTTCACAAAATATAGAGTACCCTGTTTTGTTACATGCTCTTAAAGCGGTCTTGAAAATTAAAAAAAAAACAGTGCGCTTTATTTGGCATATTGTACTGCTATTTTCAACCATTTTGAGCATCTTAAGCCGCATGGGAGGCAACTAGAAACGAACATTCTATAATTCCATTTCACCCTCTCTCAAACTATTTTTGGTGAATTTTTGCTATATATGTATCTGAATATTGTCAAACTCAAACCAATAGAGTGTATTCAAATTTTAATTGTATTCCAAAGCCACTTTTTACCTGCTAAATTTTTGTAGGAAAGTTTTTTAAGTGACTGTTCCCATGAATGGCAGTGAGCCCAAGTAAATTAAGAGTATTCAATACATATACTCTCTTAACCAAATATGCCTGCACTCCTTTCTCTCTTAAGGTTGGCTGTAGTTATTTTAACCAATATGAAAAGTTGGCTGTAGTTATTTTAACCAATATGTTTCATATTTTCGTTTGCAAGGGATATAGGCATCCATAGAAATTAACATAACAAGCCCAAGAATATTACTATTAAGAACCTGTATTTGGCATTCTTCTTGTGATATTGCAATTGTCCTTTTTTAGCTGAAATTTATTTTATTAGCCAGCTCTTTGCTCAGGTAGGTAAGGTCCTGATGCTAGAGCTCTGCTAAATTATTGTAAAACACTGTGAACTTTGAAGTAAAATATTTACTTTAGTTGACCAACAAGAAAACATGTTGAGCTAAGCATCCTTTTTCATTTGGAAATATAAGTCATCTATAAACAGTAAATCTCTGCTACAATGTGCCATGCCAAAATACAGACTTACAAGCAGCTAGCCTCAGTTCATAAAACATTAATGAGAAAATTTGAATTACAGTTCTCATTTCAAGTCCTTGTAAGAGTACACATAAAAGATTGCAATTTGCCTTTTAGTTCTTCGTCTCTATTTAAATTCTGTACATATAAGGAGTGAAATCCTTCATTTAACTTCCAATCATCTGATGTTCCATTACTAATCAATAAACATGTATATAGATAATAGTGCATCATGGAGATAGGGTTTTCCCTCCCTAGATAAGGTTGACAAGCATCTCCACTTTGGCTTTGATATCACAAAGTGTTAGTCAGCAATAATTTTTTGCTATTTGTAGATGACTAAATACTTGTCCTAGATTTCTAAAAACAAGATTTACGAATATTGTGAGTTTTAGAAATCTCACTGCTTTCATTATCCTTAAAACAAGCTTTTCATTATTTTACCACTTTGCCATTCCCTGGTTAGACTACCACTCCTAAAAGACCCCTCATGGGCTCATGCCACTCATATTTATCCTATTTTCCCATCCATAACCTCAGCACTCTGTTTTGCCTTTGCCTCACTCCTCCACTTGCCATCTAGGATTACCGATCAACCTACTCTTTCCCATGTTCACCAAATGCCTCAAGCATTGATGTTCTCAAAACCATCTCTATAGGCTCTTTAGATAAATCAAGTACATTGGATTTTCAATCTTCAATACATCAATTTGTCAAAAAACTCTGTTTTTTACACTTGAAGACCCCAAGCCAAGTTTTCAGTTAAAGACCAAGTCAAAAGAGCCTTCCACTATGTCACTAGGGTTTCATAGGTTGTAGGGTTATCCTTGATGTTTTGAGCTCTGTTTTTCCTATGCAAGAAGTTGAATCAAATATGAAAGAAGGTCAACACCTGTTTGTCCAAGATAGATCAGAAAATCTCCAAGGAAGACCACCTTATCAAGTTCAAGTTCTGCAAAAGGCAGCTGTTCATTTTAACATTTCTGCAGGAGTGTCAAGGTGACTATCAGCAGAAAAATTGTTAAGGTAAGAGGTCTGCTCCTATTTAAAGATATTCACAACAAAAGGACAGGGAGCAGTTTATGTCCAAGGAAATATCAGGGTTTCTAAGCCTGATTGGGCCAGTAGTGTGCCAAGCAAGGTTCAATGCAACAGAACACATGGAGAAGGCACACCAAATGAACCAAACATGGAAGATGTTTCTTAGAAATTATAAATGAAAAAAGGAAAAAGGTGAGGTTAACTGGATAGAAATGAATGAACTTGAAAGGGCTATAGAGAACTTAGAAGACAATACTAATGATTCTTCTCAAACAACCTAGAAACCTAAGGTTTTGGAAAGATAGTCAAGGGAGATGAAATGAAGATGATAGGCTCCATGATGACAACATAAATAAGGTTTGAAGAGACTGTTGTAGGTGGATTCTAGAGTCTGCCAAGGTAAAGTACCTCACTGCCTCAGAAGAAAGAAAATGAAAAGAGTATCAGTGAAAGGAAAGGTCAAGCTCCCATTTTCAGTCATTTACACTTAATGATCAAAGGAATAAAAACATAGGGTTAAGCTCCAAGATGGAAGATCAAGCTAATTATAAGGTTGCTACTGTGTGACTGAATATGTCAAAAACCAAGAACATCAGAAAAGGCTAAATCAGTATGTCATGGCACTTGCAAATCAGAAGTGGCCAAAGAGGAGGTAGCATACATGATTGTGAAGACTATGGTACTTGTCAAAGATGGATTTATCATGCCTAGAGATCAGTGAGAAAAATGAAAACAAGTTCCTCAGTCACCCATCAAGCAAAAGGAAATTTAATCTCCAAGGTAAGAACAAAGAAGTTTTAAAGGTGCTGCCACCATGGAAGTGCCTTAGGTTGTTAAAGTGATTTTAGCATGCTCCAGAGATCAGAGGGAAGAGGGTCACTTCAAGGTTTTCATAACACTTATTGAATGAAAGTGGTTGAAAGGCATGAACAAGCCAAAACACAGTGAATCACGTGACTCAAACAAACATCTGTAGAGCAAGTCTTAAAGGCATCAATAGGCCAAAAGAAGTCAAATTTCACCATGTCAGCAACCTAAAGAGAAACAAAGAAAAATGGTTAGAAGGAAAAGACCATTTAAATGTTTTTAAGTCACCTACTGTAAAAGGTCAAAAAGAATATCAACAAAAGTGATAAAGAGACTAAAAACATTAGAAAGTGGGTCTACAAGGTTAAATTTATTTTCCTAAGACCATAAAGGGTCATTACGTTTTTCACTTGGCTCATTTTTCACTTGCAAAAGAGTAAAAAAACCTTCAGGGAGAAAAATTCGAGTTTCAGTGAGAATTTGGGTGAGTTTTGCCCGGCGCTGTGCGTTCGTGCAGGGGCTACGCTTACAACGCCCGGCGCTACGCGTTCGTGAAGTTTTACAGTGTAAATTTACACTGCGTTGCGCGTTCAAGCGGGGGCTACCCGTTCACCCAGAATTGCCTGGCAGACACAGTGAACGCACCCGGCGCTGCGCTCAAGGAGCCCGACAGGCCCAAAAGACGTTCAAGCACTGTGCCTAGGAGACCCAACATGCCTGAACATGTTCAGGTGCTACGCTCAGGAGGCCCGACACCTAGGAACGCGTGCAGGCGCTGCGCGTAGGGCAGAAGTGACTCGAAAAGTGCGTGCAGGCGTTGCGCCTAAGCCATAAGTCCTCCACCTGCAAATTGCTAAAAACTGATGAAAGGACACCTCCAAGTTGCATCCAAGGACCTGCAAAGACGTTGAAATTTGGTAGGTGGATGTTTTTCCTTGCCCTCCAATAGATTTGATGATTTAATGGTTAAAGGAAATTGGTCAAAACCCTAATGACTAGAAACCCTAAGTCCTCATGACAAACACTCTATTTTGACCTCCGAGCAAGAATTTATCAGTCAAGAAGGGTGTCAATTAGGGTAATTACAATGAGTTCAAGTTAACCCTTCATCAAAGCTCAAAGGAGATCAGTCATACACCTACACCTCCCTCTCACTCACTTACAAAAACTGCCTTGCACCATCATTTCATTTCACTCCTCCTACCAAGTTTCACAAGCAGGGCTAAGGTTGTTTAAAGACGACAGAAATCAAAATGTCAGGAGGAGGGAGTGGTAGTAGTGAAGGAGACCAAGTGCCCATGAGGCAGAGGCACAAAGGTGGGAAGGTTAATATATTTGAACCCCAAGACACTGTGGAACTTACTACCTCTCCCATGTTTCTCACATGCTTTTAAAATGTAAGGTGTTTCCAGTTTTGTGAAAAGGTCCAACAAGTGCAAAGTTACCTTGAGCTCACTAGGTTGTTCATCCTCAACCTACATAATAAACAAGTGAATCTTGTAGGGGTATACTTTGAGCTATCATCAGATGCCAATGCCCATGCTACTGGCATACCTGATGTTGGTGAAAAATGGTTCAAAAGAGCAAAGCTGGACATAAGCTGTTATGAGCCATTTCTCAAGCCTAGGTACAAAGAAGGCTGCAAGACTATTTTCCATTTCTCACACTTGTTGGAGAGGTATGCACCCTTGATGAGGGTCATCACGAAATATTTTACCTGTGAGGGAAGGTACTCTAGACTCTACTTCTATCATATTAGAGTGCTCATGCACTTCACTAGGGTCAAGATGCTTCATTTACCCTACTACCTCTATAGGAGTATTGACAAGATGTCTTCTGTTGTCTGAAGAAGGAACTATTCCCAACGAATGCAAAGTTTTTTCCATCACTCCTTGATCAAGATGGTTGTGCTACATCAGTTGGAGCAAAAAGACATACCTTGGGAGGTGTTCATTGCTCATGAAATATTCACAAGCCCACAACTCCATCATCAGCCAAATTTACCCTCATCATCTCATCATCCTCCCTCTACTCCTCCATCACCTCCTACTGATCATGCCTTATCATCTACACAAGTATCCTCTCCTCAAGAAAACCTCCCTTCCTCATCTCCTAATGCATCAAATCAAGAAGTGGCAGTGAACAAGCAAGTGACCATGAGGGTGAGGGTGAGGGTGACAATGAATCAAACCAAAATGAAGATGAGGGTGATGATGAGTCAAGCCAACAAGAAGCATAAAATATGGAAACAGAGGGAGATGATAACAATGAAGGAAATGAAGAAGCTGACAGTGGAAATGAATTAAGCAGTGATGAATAAGAGGTCAGCAATAAAGCAGAAGACGTGGAGGTAGATGATTATGAAGATGAGGAAAGTGACAAAGAGACAAAGGATGATCCTAAGGATAGCAGTGAGACTAAGAGCCCTAATGATAGTCAAAACAGTGAGGCTTGTAGTCATGACAAAGATGAGGGAAAAGATGAAGAGAGCAGCCAAAATGAAGATGATAACAATGCAGAAAATGAAGAGGCTGAAGATAGCATGGACACCAATGAAGCAAACATCAGTGAGGAAGAAGATAGTCATGACAGTGATGAAAATAGTCAGGTAGTCATGAAAACAGTGAAGAAAATGAAGATCTCAACAATGATGAGGCAAGCAGCTACAATGAGGAACAAAATGAAAATGCAGAAATCAGTGAAGAGGCTAAAAGTGAGGCTGATGTTGAAGGTAAAGAGGTAAGTAGTAGTCCAAGTGATGAAGAGGAAGACATGGAAACAAATGATGGCAGCCATAATGAAAACACCAAAATGAGCAGAGTTGAGCCTTTTTCATTGGTATACCAAAGAGGGGAAAGACATGTGTTTGCTGCCTCAAAAAGGCAAGGGGCCATGCCTTCCACATCCACTAAGCCACTAGATAAAGGCAAAGAAAAGGTAAAGGAAGAAGAAGAAGATCAACATGAGGTTGAGAGAGAGTTTGAAATCATTCAAATTGACAGTGACGAGGAAAATGAAGCAAGGATCTCAAACTTGTTCCTCCAGGACAAAAATGCCCAAATTGAAGACCTTCAAGCAAATCTAGATAGGGCCAAGAGTGTGAATGATGTCCTTGAGATGGAGAACAGGTAGCTAGGGGCACAAATTTCCATTTATGAGGCTAGAGAAATCAGAGCTCGGAAATAAGCTCAAAGGGCACAGGTGAAGCTAGAGGAATTCATGGGCACCTATGAGGAAAGTGAAGATGAAGGACAGTCCAGAAGAAGACCAAGAACCATGGGTTTGAAGAAGGCCTTGGCAAGACAAAGAGAGCAAGAGTCCGCCTTGGCAGAGCAGCTCCCTCTAGATGAGCTGCTTTCCATGGAGATAGAATATGATCGAGAGCCTTGGTTAGAAAGAGAAAACATACATTTTGAGGCCAAATTGGAGAAAGCCAATAAAGATCTTGATTTCCAAAGGAAGATGACTAAGCATTATGCTCGGAGAAACCAAATTGTAAGGGCTAAACTCAAAAAGGCCCATGCCAAAAAACAAGCACTCAAAGAGGCAAAGACCAAGAAAACCTTGGAATATTCGCTGAAGCTTCTCTACAGGCCTCTCAAACCCCATAAGGAAGACATCCACCAATTTTGGGAAATTTTTGACAAATTTTGGTTTTTTGCAAATTTTGAGGCCTCTAGGTGCAACACCCTTGGTGCTATGCTTTCACCTTAGGCATCCTCAGGGGGAAATATTTTAATTTTTGGAATCCTCAGCTCAAGTACAACATGCTCACCAAATTTCAGAGCATTTGTAGCATTTTTGGCCCCTCAAAAGGGTCAAAAACACCCTATTTTTCACCTTTCTGCCTCATTTTCAGGCCTGGCGTTGCGCCTAGTGCAGTTTTGGGAGATTTCCTTTTCGGACAGGTTAATGGAGCCCAATCAGAAAACCAAGGGAATTTTTGGAAAGTAGACTCAACAAAATTTCCGACGGGCCATCACGGAGCCAATTTTGACATTGGGAAGGTCATCAAAATTTCGCTGCAAGTGGACCCAGTTTCTCTTGTGTAGGCACTACGCGTTCAGAACTCACTGTGCGTTTTTTGGCCAAAAAGTCAACAAAAGACACTCATTAATGGCAAAATGATATTTTAGTGTTTTCTGAGGCAAATCACTCCAAAGTTAGGTGCTAGGAGTTATTTTTGCATTTATTTCATGAGATATTTTGTGCTTTGGGCCTTGCATGGTCTCTTGGGCATAAATGATATTTATGACTATTTTTGACATTTTCAAACCCTAGTTAGGGTTTTTTCCCTCCTTTGTTAGATAGATAGAGCATGAGGGCCTTATTGTAAAGGGTTGGCATTTGATGACTCTTGAGAGCAATATATGGTTTTTTGGAGATTGAAGAAGAAATTGGAGTTGTAGAGTTTGTGAATGGTTTGTTTTGAATGATGATGGAGAAGGCTTGCTTGTAGAATCCCTGAGCTTGGTTAATGGTGATGTGCTTCTATTCAGTTCTTGTTTTCTTATGTATCATTGTGTTTCATCCTTCTATATTGTAGTAGAACAAAGGTTTTATACTAAGAAATGTTTTTCAAAGGCACCTTAGCCTGTTTGTTCTTTACTGCCTCTATGTTTTCCTCTTCTAGGTCAGTTTAGAGAATTCTTAGTTTCTCTCTAGACCCACCCAAGATTGTTTGTCTTATGAATGGTTTAATACAGTAGGTATCAAATATGTTTTTATGGTTAGCCCTTCTTGTTTGATATCACCAAAGCATTGTTCTTGATATCTTTCTTTGAAGTACCACTAGTTAGGTTTTGCCAAAGAGGTTGTGTTTCGATCATACCCTTTGTCCATGCTTGAAAAGTTGTTTTGGAGATCTTTATGGCTATGATCAATGATGTTTAGGAGTTCCCTCTTCTTTGATTAAATTTATATGTTTATCTTAAATATTTTCAAACATTGAAGGTGAAATCACTAGAAGTTAAGTAAGTTTCTTGCCTTCTATATTTCCTTGGATTGTTTGTCTTAAATGCTTATTTGCTTGAGTTTATTCAAAGAGTTATTGGTGTGCCTTGTCTTATGATTACTTCTTTATGTTAAATAGTGTTGAAGACCCTTCTTGTTAAAGTATTTGACAAAGGGTTCTTAATTGCCCAATGCCCTTTGCCTTACTTTGTTCACAAACTTGATGTTCATCGCATCTCACACAAACCTTGAAAATCCATTTGACCATGCTAGATTTTCCCTGTGATGCACCCTAATTCATTGTTGAGCTTTCCATGACTTTTTATTGACTCCATAGCCCAATGACTTGAAGATTTCCTCACTCCATCTATTCTACTTGATCATCTACCCAACAAAAACAAACAAACAAACCTTAAACTTAACAACTAGCCTAAAATCAAACATTAAAAGCAAACAAGTTCACATCCTTTGCACAAAATATAGAGAGCCCTCTCTGAGTCCAGGAAGACTAGGTCCTAGGACTCCAAAGGCTGGTTTGATGTTACCTCGTGCATTTGTTCTCACCAATATAACAAATCACGGGACCCTAACACAAAGAATCTATGTCCTTCCTATAAATATTCATCTTGGCGGAGAATGTAAACAAGAATCCATAGCCATTTTCATAATCAGAGAGCCCAGAAAGTAACTAGTATGTAACTTTGACTACTTGATACCTTGGAATTTCTCAAATAAGCTCACCTCTGCTAGAACCCACATACCTTCCACAGATCTTGTAGTCCCGGATAAAAAGGAAAGTGGGCACTTCAGTGACATTCATTTGTCTCAGAAGCTCCATGCATTCTTCATTCTCATCTCCATTCATCCTTGCAAAAAACCACATTGTCAGTCGTTCTCTTGGCCAGCCTGACTACAATTGGTTAAACTTTGACACAAGGCCCGAAATTATTCAGTCTAACATCTAGAACAACCAAATTGTGGTCCTCTGTATGTTATTTGAGCAATGCTTCCACATCTTGACTACTATGGAGCTGATGAATAGGAGCATCATTGTCACCATACTAGAGGACATCACCTTCCAACTGGTTTGGGCCAATGAATTCATCTTCGTGAATCTTCACCATGTTCTTGTAAAAGCTAAAAGGGGGACACATGTTATGTAGTTTTTTTTCCTTTTTCTTTCTTGCACAGAGCTCGTTAATCTGCTCAGACTCATCTTTAATTACTATAATGAATCTCACTTTTGGGAAAATCCTGCTGAGGTCAGCCATGAATAGTTGTGACTTGCTGCATATTCTACCACTACAAGCTTGTTCTCTGCAAGCCTGAGGGCTTCATCAAATTCATGTATTTTATGAACCTTCAACACCCTATCATCATTTATGTTAATTTCAATCTCGGTCAAATGGGAATTGTTCAAAGCAGCTCTAAAAATGGGCGCCTATTTGAATTTAAAATTGTCCACAATGAGGCCATCTATGGTGGAATTGTTAACAGCCTTGCTTCTGTAAGTCATTTTGATAGTGCCGAAGATCTGCTTGAATGTATGAAGAGGGAGCATTGCAAATGTTTTGACGCTCTCTTCTTTGACTGGATCAAAATATTTCCACATAAAGCTAGCCATAGATTTCATTTTGGGATGCGTGCCTCCCAATGTTGGCCTAAAATATTGATTTTTCACTTTGATTTTGAAATGGTTCATATGTTATAATTTATGGCTCCTCAGATCTAGCATGGGAAATTCCGGCTTTAGGTAGAGTTCAATGAAGATTTCAATGGGTAATGGGACTTCATCATGCTTTGGTTGGATTTGTAGCATTTGATTTATGGATTGTGCAGTGATTGTGAATAAATTATCCTGACTTGGGGTTACTAGAGCTCTTTCATTAGGAAAATAATTGATCTGGCAGAGTCTGATGATTTTTGGAAATTGAAAGATCTGTGGGAAGATGTACCTGGCTAGGTTTGAGTCTTAGAGGTGGATGTCATTAGCCTGGTCTATGAATTTATCATGGCTCCAGCAGTGGAGCTCTAGAAGGTTGAAATCAGTGACTATATCACTAATTTTGAAGTCTTTATCAACAAAAGGTGTGTGGTCAACATCTACCACAGGTGGTTACAGAGGGTTAACAAATATTATGCTCTGGGAGGCCATTGATTCGTTTATTTTATCAATTTATTACTTTCTGTGCTTAATTTAATGGTCTTAGGTGGCTTAGGATTACCTGGAAAACAAAGTTTTGGTCTGCAGAAGGGGTTATGGCAGCGATAGGCTTCAATTTCGGTCTGGAATATCTTTAAATTGGGTCGGAAATGGTTCTTTTGGATTTTCTTCCGCAATTAAACAGTTTTCACAAATACATAGCAATAAGGGAATAACTGTTTCGGGTGGGCTTTACTTCTTTTTGACTGGAGCTAGTTAATCATATGGCGCGAAGGTTTAATTCAAACAAGGGTGGTTTTCATCACAAGGCGCAGAGGTAGCGTGGTGGTTTATCGCACAATGACAAGTGGTTGAGTGGTTTTAGGATGGGGGATGCGATGAAACGTGGGAGCGCCACGTAGTAAAGAGGCGAGGGTGTGAAACCACCTATTTCGCACACACCCCACCCCCCCCCACACGGCTTTAAAAATTGGACTGTCGAGGGTGCGAAATGTTCTATTATTCGTTGGATCTAATAGGATGGATCGGGCGGATGGATGAGTTGGGGGTGTTTTGATAGGTGGGTCCCAGGATCGTATATGCGGGTGGGTGGGCGGGGGGAGGGTATATAATATATATGCGAAAGTTTTAATAATAGATGTGGGTTAGGTTAATATAATGGTGGTCGGGTAATATAATAAGCGGGGTTAATATGATAAAAAAAGGGGGGTTTTTAATATAAAGAGGGACCCAGGGGTACATTAAAGCGAGGAATTAATAAATATGGGGTAAATGAGTATGGATGCGGGATGTTAAAAATACATTAGGAATGGGTTTTAAAAGGATATCGGGGAGGGATTTTTGTAGTGGGTTCCGATATTTTTTAAACATTTAAAACTTTGGACAATGGGTTTTTCTTGTTTTTTATGGAAAAGGGGAATTATTAAAAGGGAAAATAATTTTCAAAGGAAAATTTGATTTTAAACTAGGGAAAGGGGCTTTTAGGAAGGGGAAAGAGGTATTTTACAAGGGGAAATGATTTCCAAGAGTTGAAATATGATTATAGCAAGGGGGAAAGGGATTTAGGAGGATTTTAGTGATATGAGATGAACCAATTAATGCTTTTCATTACTTGTGAAAGTAATCTACCTACCCTTTATTTACCCTAACATTTTTTACTTCATTTATTGGGTGTATCTGAGCTTGCTGACCCTTTTATTTTCTTTTAATAAGAAAACTAACCTATTTTTAACTTTATAAATTCCAATGGCTCAGATTAAACTGATAAGTTCATTTTTATTCTCTACTTAACTACTGATCTGCCAAGATTAAATGGTTTGGCTAGATCTTTATTCACTAACTATCATTACATGAAATTTAAAAGCATGAAAATCAAGATTAAACTATATGATTATCATGAACTGTGGCATTTTGGACAAGTTGGACACAATTTTTATTTGCATAAAGTAAAACAAAAGCAGTGGCATTTGAATGTGCAACACTTTCAGGATCTATTTTTGTTTCTTTTTGTGGGGTTCATACTTCATATTATTTTTTGATCTTCTTTTCTTTTAGTCCTTTGATTTTTCTTTTAGGACATACCCTCTTTTCATTTTTTAATATGGGAAAACATTTCCAGAAAGCAAATGCATGTACAATATTACAAGAAATTAATATAGTCAATTCAAAATTATGATCCCTAGTATTATAAGACCCTAACAGTGGCTCCACTTGGGGATGGCATCTCCTGGTGAGATGTCAAGAACTTGTTGATCAGTGGCCTTGGAACTTTGACTTTGCTTGCCTTGGAACTGTTTTTCTATGATCTCCTTTATTTAAACATATGATGTTATGTCTTTCAAAGCTTAGGGCCTTCTCTCCTGGCTTCAACTTTAGAAGATAATCATCCAATCTAATCTAAACTTTGCTATGGTATTTACAATGAAAAAGTAAAACAAATGAATTAATGGTTAATCTGGAGAAAATTAGTGCTTCAGCATTCTACCATTGACTGGTCCACCTGGTAGATCCGTTCCATCTAACTCCTTCAAGAAAAATGCATTGTTACCTCTGTAACTATAAATGATGTATGGGCCTTTCTAGAGAAAATCAAATTTACCATGTTGTCCTTTGTCTTCCCTTCTGGAATCCCATTTGAGTACTTGATTACCTATGAAAAAATCACCTTCTTTAGTTTTCTTATCAAAAATCTTTTTTATTTTGTCTTGGATTGCTTGAGATTTGATATAAACTTCTTCCCTGGTTTGCTGCAAATGAATTATCTAATTTATCCTCCTTTGGATGTAATTTGTTTCTACTTGCAGCTCTTGAATCATTTTCATTACTATCACTCCCAATGAGGATGGAAAAACAACATCCAACCCATGTACCAATTGATAGGGAGATGTACCAATAGATTTTTGGGTAGTTAGTTTGTCTGCCCATAAGGCATTAACCAAATTTTTTTTCCAGGTCTTCTTGTTATCTTCTAACAACTTTTTGATGATATTAACCAGGCTTTTGTTTGATGATTATGTAATCCATTACCTTGAGGGTAATAGGCAGTGGAATGGACAAGGGTGATATGGTATATGTTACAAAAATCAACCATTTTATTGGATTTGAAGGCAGCAACATTATCAGTAATGAGCTTTTGTGGGCATCCAAATCTAGAAAGGATGTTGTTTTCAAGAAATGAGATAATGACAGAGCCTGTGGCTTGTCTAGAAGGAATGGCTTCTATCCACTTGGTAAAGTAATCAGTGGCTGTCGATACCAATTTATGTTGGGCTTATGAGGGTGGGTGAATTTCACCAAAGAAGTCTAAACCCCATTGTTGAAATGGCATTTTTGTTGAAATAGGTTTGAGGGGTAATGGTAAGAGTTTATTATTCCCTTCAAATATATGGCATTTGTGACAGGAGGTCACATACTTTCTAACATTTGCAAAAAGAGTGGGCCAGTAAAAACCTGGCCTCAAAATTTTATCAGTAGTTTATTTCCAGTAAAGGTGTCCTCCACAGTCTCCTACATGAAATTCCTGCATTACTTTGTCAGCTTCATCTTTCAATAAATAGTTCAATAGAATGCCACCATGATCTTTCCAAAATAAAGCATTGTCTATGATACAATATTTTATTTCTTTCATTTTTAAGAATCTACCTTTAGTTCTAGATAAACCAGGAGGAGCTTGTAAGTTGAGTAAAACAAATATAATGTCTGCATGCTAGGGTGAATCTAAAAAAGCTTCACTGATCTGTGGAGTTGCCATCTCTTCCTGATCATCTAAGGCAGCAATGAAATTTATATCTAAGGCTCGATAGTTCGATTTAGCCATGAGTTTGGCTAAACCTTGGCCTTTATTCAATTTTGTAGGCTTTATTTCAATATCATATTCTAGTATTGTGGCAATCCATATGCCTCTTTTTCCATCAGGCCTATTCTGAGTTAGAATGTCCTTTACAACTGAATTTGGAACATATGCAATTATGTGGGAGTATACAATGTACACTCTGAAATATTTTATAGCTTTCACTAAATCAAGTGCTTGTTTCTCCATAATATTGTACTTTAGTGTTGCATCTCTCAATGTTTTGTTGAAAAAAGCAATGGGTTGTTCATAACCCTCATCATTCTTTTGCAACAAGACTTCTGCAATGGTGTGTTTTGAAGCAAAATAAAAAAATAGAAAATATTTTTTGAAATTAGGACTTAGGAGGACAGGTGTTTTAGTAAGTGCTTCTTTGATTGATTCAAAATATTGTTTAGCCTCTACTATCCACTTAAGTGTTGAATCATTTTTTAACATGTTATTCAATTCTCTGATTAGTTCTGATAAGTTAGAAATGAATCTTCTAAGAAAATTTATTTTACCTAAAAATGCCTATAATTATTTGATGTTTCTAGGATGACTGATGTTTAAGATTGCTTCTATCCTATTTGGATCAATTCTAATGCCCTCTTTTGAAATTATGTGTCCCACGAGTTTACCTTCTAATCCAAAGAGTGTCTTTTTAGGATTCAAGGAAATGCCAAAATTTCTGCATTTAATGAAAACTTTTCTCAAATGATCTAGATGTTCATTATCTATTTTGGAAAATATTGTGATATCATCTAGATAAATGACTAAAAGTTCATGTATCTCCTTTGAAAAAGCTATGTCCATAGCTCTTTGGAATGTAGCTCCAACATTCATCAGTGCAAAGGGCATTTTCAAGTACATGAAAGTTCCCCAAGAAGTGGTAAATGCAGTCTTTGCTTGATCTTCAGGTTGGACTAGGATTTGGTTGTATCCAGAGAATCCATCAAGTAATGAAATTTTGGATGACCCTACTACCTTCTGTAAAATGTGGTCCATTTTGGGGAGATGATAGTTATCTTTCAATGACACTTTGTTTAAGTTTCAGAAATCAACACAGAGTTTGATTTCCCCTGTTTTCTCTCTAGTGGGGACTAAATTAGAGACCCAATCAGAATATCTAATGGGTGCTATGATTTGTGCCTCATACATCCTTTTAACTACTTTTTCTATCAATGGAATAAGAACAAGATTAATTCTCCTAAGCTTTTGTATAAAGAGCTTCTGATTTTCTTTGATTAGTATTTTATGTTGGATAATACTGGTGTCGTAAGACTTGAGGTCTTCATAACTCCAGCCAAAGACATATTGAAACTCTTTAAACAAACTAATGTACTTCAACTTTTCAGGTGGAGGTAATGCTTTGGATATCTTGATAATTTTAGGATTTTCTTCTGTTCCTATATTACATTCTTCTATGTCCCACCTTAAAGGCTCCATTTTGGGTTTTCTAGCTACATAAATTGAGTAAAAAAGATCTTCTAATGAGGCTAATCCCTAAGGAAAAATGTTATCTTTAAGGTTAAAATCTCTGATTCATCATTGGTTAAGTCTAGGATTATTCACAAGATATTCTCCTTTAATTTGTTTTATGATAATTTCTGAGTCTCCCATGATAGAAACTCTTTTGGCACCAAGTTTTCTTACAATTTTTCAGTCCTAACACCAATGCTTCATACTCTACCATGTTATTAGTGCATTTAAAGTTTAACCTGAAAGCATGTCCTTCCGAATGATCATTTTCTAAGTTATAAATCCATACTCCTGCTCCTGCTCCTAAGCTGTTTATAGAGCCATCGAAATCTAAACGCCACATAGACTCATGAGTTATATTGTCACTGTCAATTTATTTATGTTTCTGTTCTACAATAGTTATTTTTTCTTTGCCAGTGTCTGAATTACATAGGATGAAATAATCCATATCAGAATGCAAGGAATAATGGGATAATTCTGGGGTTTTTCTGCGCTACTGACCATGTATTTCATCAAAGTTTCTCTGTAAAGCTTTTTGGGCTGACTAAATACAGAAATTGTAGCATATGACATGTCTAACTGTAGTGATCCCTGTAATTTTTCTCCCCATGAGTGAGATAATAACATTCCATATTTTGGAGGGATATCAACAACTACAATATCCATGACAATACTCTTAGCTGGGTATTGGACTAGAGTTACACACAGATCTTTTATCAGGCCAAGGCATTTAACTTGACTAGAATCAAAGAAAAACAGGTCTTTGTATGGTCTAGTGATGTCTAAGTTCAGTTTTTCCATGACAACTTTTGGCATTAAGTTATGAGATGCTCAAGAATCTAGCATATAATTATGCAATATTTTATCATGGATGTTCAAGCTAATGTAGAAAGGAGGGACACCTCCTTGTTGATGTTTACCATTAACCTCAGGACCAAATAATAACTCTGGTTGGTCATCATTGAGGTTAACAACATCTTCTCCTTCACCTATGTTCAGTGTTTTAGTGATTTTTGATTTGTATAAATCATTTTTCACCAGCTTTGTTAAAGGAACTGGTATTTTCAATTTGGCTATCTCAATTTGGATATTAAATGGTATTTGAGTTTTTACTAACTGAATGATTTCCTCTTTACCAATTGTAGTTTGTGTATTTTTATCTTTTTTATCAACAGTTGGTAATTCAGTTTGTGTTCCACTGTTTTACTTTCAATTTTCTTGTCTGGAATAGTTTGAGTGGTAGTTGAAGTTTTAGCAGCAGTTGATGTTTGAGTATCAGTAGAGGTAATGTCTACAATCTTTGGAGTGGAAGTTTTCTGAGTTTCTCTAGGGAGAATTTGCAGCACTTTGGACACAGGAACATCTACTATTTTCTTAGTTTGAGTTTGGACAGGTTTCTTGGTAGGGGCTTCTGTGTTTTTCTTACTTCTAAGGCAATATTGTTTGTGAACTTTGTATATTGCAGACTCATAGCCTTGTTTATAGTCAAAGGACTCTTCAGATTCTAACTGTAATTGTTGTAACATGTATAATTCCTGTTCTTCTTGGGTAAGAAAAATAGTATTTTCATCATTTATTCCCATTAATTTTATCTGGGTGTCCTGGTCTTCATCATTTTCTTGGGAACTTTCAACATAGTTTTATGGAAAGGTGGTCTAATCAATTGATCAGGTGGTGCTTCTATTGATTTACCAGTATTGGGATTCTTCCTAGAGTTTTGGTTTCTAATTTGGGGACCTTGTTGTTGATTTTCCCACTGAGGTTTTCTTTCCATGTTTTCTAATATACCCATTATTCTTTCCATACTTTTATATAAACTATCTATCTTAATGTCGATGTGGATGGTTCTTCCTTAATGGTTACTCTTCTTTCATTCCTCATCCTAGTTCTTTTAGCTAACAAATTTGCTTCTACACTAACTGCATCACTTTTCATTTGCTCTAATGTTGTAGGGTTTCTTTCTCTCAATTGATATGACATGTCAGCATCAAAACCATTAGGAAATTTGATTAGGGCCAAGTCTGGTGGAGGTCTGATGTTTACTGGAATCGCATTGTAGATGTTATTAAACCTAGTGCAGTAATCCTGAACAGATTCATTAGTTGAACTCTTAATGTTTTCATATTCAGACAATATCTGTAAAGGGTTTTTCTTTCTTTCCCATCTATTAATGAATAATTGATGAAAAGTAGCTAAATCAACAATATGGTTAGCAGGTAAAGATTTAAACCATTTCTTAGCCTCTCCTACTAATGTTTGAGCAAACAATCTCATCTGTACATCAGCTTCATTAATTTCATGTAATTCAAAGTAATCAGTCATTTTATTTACATGTTGCTGAGCAGTATATTGACCAATACCATCAAACTGAAATTTTTTACTCTGGTTATCCTGTGGCATAGCATTTAAAGGGGCTTGTAAGACCAAAGGGAAATATCTGGCTACCATGGCTAAGATTCTAGCTTGGATGGGAGGTAAAGTGGTAGTGCTTGGAGATGAACTTGAAGTGCTTGGGGATGAGCTTGAAGTATTTGAAAATGAACTTGGAATACTAGAAGATGTACTTGGAGCACTAGAAGATGAGAATGGAACTTTAGGTTGAAGAGGAAGCTTGAGGATGAATGGTTATGTGGAATGAACTGTGGTGGATATTATAGATGAGGTGGTACTAAATATAGCTGGATTTACAGTCTCTGAAGGAATGGTAGAATGCTTAGGGGTAGCAGCAAATAGGGTAGCAAGTTCAACTGACTATTGGAAATATGCTTCATCTATATCTTTAATCAAATTTGAGGTCAAAACATCAAGTTCATCAAAATTCTTTAGAACCTGTTGATCTAAGTCAAGTTTTATAGTTTCCTTCTTTTGTTTAATGAATTGAATAAAATCAGGATATTATACAATATCATAGATTGAATTTTCAGATTTGGTTCTAAATAAAGAATGCTCAAATAATAAATCAAATTGAATATCTTGTATACTTGATAATTCTTTAGGTAACGAATTTTCTTTGATTAATTAGCTACTACTTCCTAGACTTTCTATTTTTTTAGTTTTTCTTAAAATCTTTCAGGATCATCAACAATTATAGCAGGTTGTGGATCAGGATGAGCCCTGGTATAGTACGTTCTTTTGGAAGCTAGAATTTTAACTTTTAATGATAAATTTTAACAACCCTTTCAAATCTTAATGCAAAAAATGAAAAGAATTGTTTCTTTTAAGATCTGTTTAAACTGAGGACTGATTTCCCCAGTATGGTTGCCAGTATGTTATCACTCCAAAATTTCCAAGGGTTGTTATGTGTGTTTAAATAAATATTAGAGGTAACTATCAACCACTTTGGAGATTAGGATCTAGCCTTTCTAATGCTCAGAGAAGGATCTCTCTTAATGATTTAACTTTGTTGTTTTAATTGTATTTAGGCTAGTTATGTAAGAATGATTTGGTTTGATTTTGATTTGTTGGTGTAATTATTGATTCAGATGGATAGATGACTGTCTATTTTCCATTGGGCTATGGATTCAATATATCAAGAAGACAGGATATAAACAAATTATAAAAACAATGTTACAGGGTAGGGTAGCTGAGAAAAATTAGATCTTTAATGTTGAATGGTGAAGTGATTTTCAATCGGGATCAAGGAGCAGTTAAGGATTCCTTAAACCGGATAATGGAGGAAAGTGAAAGAGGTAAATCAGGATTAGAGGGCAATTAAGGATCCTCTTAACCAGATATCAGAAGAAAACATAAAAATGGACAACAGTTCAAAACAGAGTGTACTTAAATAAATTTTGCAATAAAATTCCAGTTATACCATTCAAATTTGGAAAAACATGCAAGTTTATGGAATACTTAAGAAAATAACAATGAACAAATGAATTATACTTCACTGAAGTATCTCAACACATGAATCTTGTAAAGAAATTTCTTTATTATTGTCTTGTCTGTCAACTTGGAAAAGTTACAATAAACCCTCTGGTATTAGATCAATTCATCTATAGAAATGTTCAGGAATCCACACTCAATACTTCGAATTAATGAAGTATTTATACAAAACTTAATACCAAATATCTTGTCAACTAACCATGAGTTATTCAAAGGAAATAAAATATCTTCATGCAAGAAGATAGAGACACCTATTTAACTAAATGCAAGTTTTCCTTGTTTTATTTGGTTTGTTGTTTGCTTCTTTGATATTTTGTTGTCTTATCTCTCTGGCTGTTGCTTTCACACTGGCTGCCTTTTATCTGTTGTCTGTCTTTTATGCTGCTTGTCATATGACTCTCTTTTAACTCTGCCTTTCATCTGTATTTATCTTTAATCTGTCTTTACTTTATCTACCTACTCTTTTTACTTTTTAAACCTGACTGCTCTTTTACCATGTTTTTACTTTTACCTGTCACAGTAAATCACACCATTTTTTCCAAGCTTCTTCATCTGGAAGTTTGATTTTTACCATTATCCTGTAAATATCATCAACCTCTTTGTATTTTTCAAAAGTAGGCTTATTCACAAAAAGATGATTTACCTCATGCTGAAGGAAAAAGAAGTTCTCTAAAGTATGAAGGAGTACAAGAACCCCTTTCATTGCTGAATTGTTGGAAGTCTCTTTAGTTACTTCCCTGATATTTTTATCATAATCCTCATGTCTTATTAGTTTATCATTAATCACAAAAGGATTAGGCAGACCTTTCTACCTCAAAACATCAAATTTGTTCATGAATCTATTTACTGCAAGCTCCATTGTTTGGCATTTGTCTTCAAGCTGTATCATCAAATTGTCTTGGAAATTACGTTCTTCACCTCTAAGATGTTCTCTGTTCTATCTGTTATCCCAAGTTCTTCTAATTCCTTCTTGTTTTTATAATTTAGGAACTTTATAATCTCATTAGCTTCCTTTGGTTTCTTTCCTAGCTCTTCTTTGACTTTCTGAATAACTTCACTAGCCTCCTTTATCAATTATTTTTGCTCAAATATAACTTGGATAGAAGGCCAAATATCATTAACAGAGTTAATGATATTGGCCCATAGTTATTTCTTTGCTTGGGCTAGTGGCTATTTGAGTGATAACTCCTTTTCTAACTTATGAATTATTTCATTCAACCTGTTGGATTTATGTGTTTCAGATTTATACAGGATTTGAGCCAATTTCTTTTCATTTTCTAAACTTTTCACTTGTTCCTTAAGCTTATTGATTTCAGTAGTCTAAATTGACATGTCTTGCATTGATTTAATCAATTTACTTGCCTCATCAGTGAGATGGGTTGATGTTGTTGCTGGTGTAGTTGTTGGAACTTCTGTTGTCACTAGAACTGTTGTAGTAACTGATACTACTGTAGGTAATGGAGATGATGTGGAGGCTATATGAATGGTAGTAACATGAATTGCTTCCATGCTGGCTTGTTTTTCCTGTATTAATTTGTCCATTTCCGTTTCCATTTTTTTCATTTGCGCTGTCAACTGAATGATGAGATTCGTCATTTCATCCTTCTGATTTTAATTCTCTAAAAGTTCTTTAGTTTGTGGATGCTCTCTTGTAGGAAATTTCAGTTGTTTCTTCAATGCAGTTATGTTTTCATTCTTCTTCTTGATAAGCTCTTATGGTACTTTGATACTCTATGGATCATATCCAACCTCCATGACCAATTCTTCAAGTGATTTTATCCTATTATCCTTTGCTTGTGAAGAAGCTTTCTCTCGTTTTAACTGTGCTTTGATATTCTGTAGAGAATTCTGAAGTTTTTGGACACTTAAAGCCTTGTTTTCCATAGTGGAATAGATCATTTCTCCTGCTTGCTTATGAAACTCAATCTGATCTATGGGATGCACATATTTAGCAAGAACTTCAAAGGTTGTTCTCATGTAGTCTGCAGATGATTTTGGAGCCTGCACTGTTGGCTGTAAAAAGGTCATTTGCATCTTCCTGGTTTTGTAATCAAAGGTTGAAAGTAGCCTATTCTGGTCACTAGGATTTTGTTTCCAATTTTCAATTCTGGTCACAACTTTCAATTCCTCATTCTTCAATTTGATTTATTTGTACTTCTCCATTATATCTTTTTCTTTATCTACTGGTTTGATTGATGAGGAAACCTCTACACTATGTTATTTCTGAATGATTTGTGCACTGGAGGTTGATTGCAGCTGTGTTTCTTCTGAAACTGTTTGAGGTACATTATCTCTGACCACTATATTTGTATCAATAATTTCAACTATGTCAAGTATCTCTTCATGTTCAATCACTGGGTTCAGTTCATGTACATTAACTTGAATTTGGTATCAGAAGGGGTTTCAGCAGAATAAGAGCCTTCCTCTCTTGCCCTCTTTGAATTTCTGTCCTATGGGGCTGGAGTAAGCAGGATGGAACTAGCTGTAACAACCTGCTTCTCCACCTCTTGTAAAGTATTTTCCAACCACACTGACTGGTTGGAATACTTTTCAACTTCAGGCTTTGACTTGTGAATAAAATGGGCCAGTTTAAATTTGACTCTTAACTTACTAATGACTCCCAAGGGATCATATTTTCATTTGAAGCTATTACTGAACTTGAAATCTTGTAAATAATTGTCTGCTTGCTGACCAACATTCCTATTATTGCAAATAAATGGACCTAGCTGGTTCTTGATTTTGAATTGAGTTTTATTCTTTACTGAAAGGAAGTTGACTTCATCTGAATTTAGGATTTGTCTGATGTATTCCAATGCAAATAGCCTCATTGGGAGGTATTTGGGAAGCTTGTATGGAGTGAGTTGGCTTCCATACACCCTAATTTCAGTATGTTTATGGTATAAATTCCAGTCTCCTTTTTTACTTTGTTCTGACAATAGTAACACCTTCTTTATCTCTTCACTGACTCTAGGTTGAATGCTACTCCTTAGCATATTAAAAATTGGATAAAAATATGAATCAATGAAGTCTTTGTACCTGAATTCTGTGGAATCCTTTTTGATCAAGGATGTCATGAAGACTACATATTAGGGGTTACCCTTTGTGTCCAGCTTTTAGAGGTTAACTACAAACCTTTCCGATTGGAAATATAGGAACAAATAGAACAAAACTAAAGAGTGTTGAAACACTCCTTCCTCTGATAATTTGACCAGTTGATCATGGATTGAATCTGATAGATATTGAGCAAAATTGAATGTTAAAGTTGGAGGTTGACCTGGGAAAAATATGGACAGGAAACCTAGGATATAGGCATCTACATGTTCATCAGTAAAGTACCCTAAAATGCATGACATCATAGTGACAATATGTTTGGTTCTCTCTGAAAATTTGGAAGCTAATTATGTAGGATTACTTTTTGGGGTTTCTACTGATGGAGGAAGGAAGGTTTGTAATATTTGGAACCTCTTGGGAAAGTCCAGCTTCGGGTAGAGTTCAGTGAGGATTTCAATGGATAATGGGAATTCATCAGACTTTGGTTAGATCTGTAGTATTTGATTTATGGACTATGTAGTGATTGTGAATAAAATCTCTTGACTTGGGGTTACTAGATCTCTTTCATTAGGCAAATAATTGATTTGGCAGAGTCTGATAATTTCTGGAAACTGAAAGGTCTATGGGAAGATGTACTTGGGTAGGTTTGAGTCCCAGAGGTGGATATCATCGGCTTGGTCTATAATTTATCATGGCTCCGACAATGGAGCTCTAGAAGGTTGAAATCAATGACTGTATCACTGATTTTGAAGTTTTTATCAGTAAGAGGTGTGTGATCAACATCTACCACAGGTGGTTGCAGAGGGTTAACAGATATTATGCTTTGGGGGGCCATTGATTCATTTATTTTATCAATTTATTGCTTTTTGTGCTTAATTTAATGGTCTCAGTTGGCTTAGGATTACCTGGAAAACAAAGTTTTGGTCTGCAGAAGGGGTTCTGGCAGTAATAGGCTTCAATTTCGATCTGGAATGGCTTTAAATTAGGTCGGAAATGGTTATGTTGGCTTTTCTTCCGCAATTAAATAGTTTCACAAATACACAGCAATAAGGGAATAACTGTTTCGGGCGGGCTTTATTGCTTTTTGATCAGAGTTGGTTAATCATATGGCGTGGAGGTTTAATTCAAACAAGGGTGGTTTTCATCACAAGGCGCGGAGGTAGCTTGGTGTTTTATCGCACGATGAAAAGTGGTTGAGTGGTTTTAGGATGGGGGATGCGATGAAACGTGGGAGCACCACGTAGCAAAGGGGCGGCGGTGTGAAACCACCTATTTCGCACCCCCCCCGGCTTTAAACATTGAATTGTCAGGGGTGTGAAATGTTTTATTGGTCGTTGGATCGAATCAGATGGATTGGGCAGATGGATGAGTTGGGGTGTTTTCAAAGGTGGGACTCGGGATCGTATATGCGGGGGGGGGGTATAGGGTATATATGCGAAAGTTTTAATAATAGATGTGGGTCAGGTTAATATAATGGTGTTAGGGTAATATAATAAGCGGGGTTAATATGATAAAAAAAGGGGTTTTTAATATAAAGAGGGACCCGGGGGTACATTAAAGCGGGGAATTAATAAATATGGGGTAAATGGGTATGGATGTAGGATGTTAAAAATACATTAGGAATGGGTTTTAAAAGGATATCAGGGAGGGATTTTTGTAGTGGGGCCTGATCTTTTTTAAACATTTAAAATTTTGGATAATGGTTTTTTCATGTTTTTTATGGAAAATGGGAGTTAGTAAAGGGAAAATTAATTTTCAAATGAAAATTGGATTTTGAACTAGGGAAAGGGGTTTTTAGGAAGGGGAAAGGGGTATTTTACAAGGGGAAATGATTTCCAAGAGTGGAAATAGGATTATAGCAAGGGGTAAGGGGATTTAGGAGGATATTAGTGACATGAGATGAACCAATTGATGCTTTCCATTATTTGTGAAAGTAATCTACCTACCTTTTATTTACCCTAACATTTTTTACTTCATTTATTGCGTGCATTTGAGCTTGTTGGGCCTTCTATTTTCTTTTAATAAGAAAACTAACCTATTTTTAACCTTATAACTTCCAATGGCTCAGATTAAACTGATGAGATCATTTTTATTCTCTACCTAGATATTGATCTGCCAAGATTAAATGGTTTGGCCAGATCTTTATTCACTAACTATCCTTACATGAAATTTAAAAGCATGAAAAATCAATATTAAACTGTATGATTATCATGAATTGTGGCATTTAGGACAAGTTGCACACAATTTTTATTTGCATAAAGTAAACTAAAAGTAGTGGCATTTGAATGTGCAACACTTTCAGGATCTATTTTTGTTTCTTTTTGTGGGGTTCATACTTTATATTCCTTTTGATCTTATTTTCTTTTACTCTGATTTTTCTTTTAGGACATACCCTCTTTTCATTTTTTTTAATATGGGAAAACATTTGCAGAAAGCAAAGGTATGTACAATATTACAAGACTTTAACATAGTCAATTCAAAATTATGATCCCTATTATTATAGGACCCTAACAATCATAACAAAGGACCAAACTCCGGCTCCAATGAGAAGATACGTTAAAGCAAGATGATTTTGTGGGCGCAGAAGGCATGTCAATCTGTTCATAAAAATATGTTGTTAAAAATCAGAGTATTACGTTGTATTATCGTTATTACAACATAATTTTTTGTGTTATGGGTGTAATATGTCTATTATATTTATTTGAGGTTACTCCTGTGCAAAGTTTGGCCTTTTATAGTCTCTATCATATGACTCTTTGAGGCAGAGTTTTCAAGAAAAAATTTAATGTGGGGTTCGGCTCAATCATTGAGGTAACTCAACATTCTGTTGAGGCCTATTTGACCCTTTTTGCAGCAATAGTATGGACTGAGGTAATGATGATTAATTTCAAGCATATTTAACCTACTTGAAGTCCCTTCTTAATTGATCTATGGCAGTGTATTTGAGGGCATATCCTCAAGGAGGTGTGATATCGTATTTATGAAGAAGCATTTATGCTGCACAATTTTGAAGATTAACATTGGAAATATAGATAGAAATAGTGCTAACAAAACACAAGGGTAGTAAAGGCAAACCATTGTTGCAAAAGACATATTGGCATCATCATATTTGAAGACATCTTCCATAAAAAAAACATCTTCAACAGATGTATATTGTAGATGAAGACCATAAATTGTAAGGGTTAGCGCTATATAAACTAAATAATCAACACATCAACAAAAACAAATGGTGCTCCATCTCAGAGAATTTATGGGTGCTAACGGAATGTGGTTTACCACCTCTTGTTTCTCATCTTGTACTTGATATTTTTTTATACCTCGCTAAAAATAATTTATGCCTTGATGTTCATTTCCTGTTCATTTATATGTTGCTAATCTTTATCTAAAGGATTATGGTATTGAACCGAGGACATTAATGTCTCAGCTGGAAACTCTCATCATGTATATTCTTGTTGATAGCTACAAAATTGCACATGATATTGTCCTTTCTTATGTGCTCTTGCAAGGTTAATAGAGTCTTAAGTGTATTTGGAGCAGAATTTATATATCACATGGAGCATTTTATATATATTCTTGTATAGTTTTGTCTATGGAGCATGCTTATTATCATCTTCAACATTATGCAAGCATAAGGCACTTGGATAGTATCAATTTATTTTATATATACATGCAACTGAATTGATTTACAAAGTGGTCTCCCAACATTACCATATGGAGCAATAATCATTTTTGAAGTAGTTTTCATCTTCGAGCAACACTCTCTCAAACTGGAGCAACCCCAACAAGCCGTATGAAGTGGCATTCATTCAATAATAGAATGACCTAATGAAAAATGTTCATGCAGAACTTGGAGAGTAGTAATGAAATTATGGTAACCCCCTTGCCATTGATGACAAAGGGGGAGGTAATGTAATCAGAGGAAGGAAGAAATTTCTTAGAATGAAAGGGGGAGGATGTGTTGCCATCAATGCCAAAGGGGGAGACTGTTGGAAATATTGTCATTGATGGCAAAGGATCAGATGAGGATCAACAAAGGTATAAACGAGCAGCAAGGCAAAGAAGACAAAAGTGCAGTGAAACTGCTAAATTGAAGAAATTGTAAGAATGTGAAATCGTTTTTAAACTAAATTGTTGTGATGCAAGGGCAAGTCTCTAAGGAAAAGGCAAGACTCCAAGGCAAAGACAAAGATGCATTAAGCTGAATTTTGTGATACATTAATGATATACTTTTTTATTTGATGTTGGCATTAAGTTGTTCCATTCAATCATTACATGTAGTTGAAATTGATATTGGATTATTTATGTAGTTTGTGGACTAATATTCAAGAGATGAAGTGTGTGGAAACGAATGAATGGAAGGCAAAGAGTCAAGCCTATTCTCTTCCTATTCCTATGTGGAATACAAATAGCCATCAAACAATCTCTACAAAAGATGTCATTTTGGAGTGCATAGAGAGGTAAGAGATCTGGATAATGTGAGAGAGCTGATTGAGATATTATGCACATATGGAGCTGATGTGAAGCAAATTTGAAGGGAGAGAGGCAGAAGTAAATTTGGAGATATGCAGAGTTGATAACCAGGTAAATCATCATATTGTTTTCATGTTGTGTGAGGGGATTGTGGTCTCCTTTCAAGTTGTGTCTTGATAAAATGTTGAGTTGGATTTGGTTGAGGTAGGATCCCCCTGTGGGTGCTAGCTTGCAGAAAACACATGGGAGTTGAAGCTTCCTTGCATGTTGCAGCTTGAAAAAATTTGACGTAGTAGCCTCCTGTATTTTGGAGCCTATAGAAAATCAGATGTACTAAGGAGTAGGAGCTTTCATTTGCATCAAAACAATAATAAAATCATGGTTTTCTCCCTTATGGGTTTCAAATTATATTTGTTGTCCATGTCCATTATTATTATGTGTTGATGTGATGTGCTACTCTGCTTATTGCTTGTTGTTAACCTATTTAGTTTTTTTATCATTATATATTGATTTTATCATGTAATGGTTTGATTAATAAGTTTAATAAAAGATTTTTTATGTCCATGAATGGAGTAAACTGATTCACCCCCCCCAAGTTTAGTCAAGGGTTCATCACTGAGTTGGCACAAACTTGGAATGGTGGCCTTCCTTATGGATATTATTTTCCCCCTCCATGGTGTTTGTAAAAAATATGAAACCCGAGCTAGATGAAATGGTTAGGGGAGGTGTAGAATTAAGAAACCAGGGGATGGTGGTAGGGTGGTTTTAGGGGAAAAATGAAGTAGAAAGAAGCGACGGAAAAATCCCCCAAAAATTAAGGAGGTAGGGTGATCAATTGGCTTTAAGCTACAAGTGGAGTTTCTGGAAATGGGTATGAGGAGATTGACCAAAATGTGAAAACATAGGGATTTCCTAGTTTTCTCGTGGAAATGTAGTGGGAAATTAGGGTTTTTATGAAAATAATGGTAAAGAGTGTTGTGAGTGATAGGGAGTATTAGGGTAGGGTTTGTGGAATATAGGTGAAGGTATTAGATGGCGGGATGAGGGTTTAAATAACTGAAACCAATCAAGGATGAAAGGCACTAAAAACATAGTGGTGCAAAACCCTAAGCACAGAATCCACTCATATGCAGATGAATTTACATGAGAGAGGTATTGAGAGTGTCCACTTACTGATTAGGAGGCTTATGAAGCTTTGTGCACTTTTTTTGAAGCCTTAATGACTGACTTGGAGGCTAAAACCCAAAATCATAGTGCCTTTGGCAGAAGCGTAGCACAGGTAGTGTTGACACAAATTTGCTTATTTTTCTTCAACCCTTGGCAGCTGTGGAGTATGATGGTGGGAAGAGAGGAGCTCTTTACTTATTTCCCTATATTTTATAACTCCCTATGAAAATGACTTGTATGGTGAAAATGAGGTTTTTTCAACACTCTTTTATGACATAATTGACTCTTATGGAGGCGAAACAAATGAGACCTAAACTCCGACCTAGATGAAGTTGTGGTGAATGACCTAAGACCCTAGATGATCACGGATGACCTGACATATGAAATGATGATGACTATGAATGGAGTGAAGGGAGTAACATTTCAAACCTAGACACATTCAATGAAGAAAATTTTATTTGAAATTGACTTGAAACATGAAATTTTGACATTGGACCACTACTAAGAAAACTTGAAAGAGTACATTTGATCATTGAACATTTGGACACTAACATTGGCTCCAGCTGGGAATTACAACTCCTTCAGGAGGTGTCAAGAACACTGTATATCAGTTAGCCTCATACATTGGGCAATGGAGTCACTGCAGCTACAATCCTCAAATTGGCTCAAATGAAACTGAAAGCTGAACTGTACATCATCAACTGCAAAATCTACTAGAGACTAATATTGAAAAATACGCTCAGAATGTTGAGTTTATTCATCACACCTTACCTACTCTAACAGATCCATAAATCACTTGATCAAGTGAAGTTGAAGATCTAATGTAACCAATCAAGTAAATTACTACCTGATTGATGGTTGTACTCAGTTCTACGAGCCATAAAGAAAGATTGAGTAAATGAAAACTCAAAATGAAATCTGAGCCCAAAACTGTGTTGGTGAACAAAACAAACTCCACCTTTTTTTATGCTTGCAAAAGAATGCCCAAGGGGTCTTGAAAATCATGAAACATTACCTCTTTTTGATCAAAAAAAAGAAAGGAGATGCTTTTAGATATAATGGATGATTGTTCTTCTTCATTTGGTTGATCCTTATTAAATAAAAATGCAGCAATGTTATCTTCCATATCATCGATATCAGAGAAAATATTTGTATGTTCTTGCAGGTCTTCAATTGAGGTAGCTAAATCAGCATCAACACAAATATCTACAAGTGGATTTTCATGTATATCAGAAAGAAAATTTTCTCGGCTTTGAAAAAATTCTATATCTTGATCATTTGAAGGCTACTAAACATGTTCACTAAACTCAAGACAACAAACCTATTGTACATTTTTTTTGACTTCAACGAATAAATCATGACTTTCTAGAGTTTCTATACAAGAAAACTCAACATTCTGATTTGCACATATTTCTTCCTGAATTAAAAACTCAAAACAATAAAGGGATGAAGGGTAGCTGGACAGAACATATTCATATATATCTTGATCGCTTGAAGGTTGGCAATATTGTTGCAAATTATCATCAACTTCGAAATATGGAAGATCAATGTCATCCTTTGAATAATTTTTCTCAAGTTAGCTACCATCCAGGGTAGAATCCATCATCTTCTCATGGCGGTGAAAAGGGTTTTCATTCAATGATCCAGGTGGATCTACACACCAGTGGCAAGTACAAAATTCTCAAAATTCAAAGTGGTAGAAATGTGGCAAAATTATTGTCAAGTTGAAGATCTCGTCGTCCTGATCGCAACAGTGCAAACAGTTCGTCAAAGTTGTTAGGTTGACTGGATGACTTGGCAGCTTAAGGAGGCAACAAATCTATAGAAATCCGGCCACCATATTCCAGCTAGCTCTGGCCAAAATTGTGGGCTCGTTTATTTGTCTCCTTCGATCACTTTCCAAAATTGAAAAAAAAAGGCATATTGTTATTAAAAATAAAATAAAATAATTATAATTTTGGAGGGAGGGGGGGCCATGACCTCGGCCCCCCCAATCAGATAAAAAAAATATGTATATATTTATGGGTTGGCGGCCATGACCCCGTCGGACCCACACACCATATCCCAATGGAATAACGATAATGAAATTTGGGTGGGGGCCGATAGTCATGACCCTACATCCCCAACCTTTCCACTCTATGTATAGACATCGCCGACGGTGATAAATATGGGTGAGCAGCCTGATGCGGGTCTGGACCCCCAAAAATGATTAAACAATGGGTTTGTAAAATAATACACAGCTATTTCGCGAGGGGGTGGGGTTTGACTGTTCGACCTCCTACCCTACAATTCAGATCATAACCAACATGCTAAGCAACTTCCTTTGGGAAGTTCACTCACGAATTGTTATATAAACTCAACCTTTTGAAAAAATTTCAAGCAGACCAGGAGCGACACGGAGATCGAGGTGGGAAGCGGAACCTTGAGCCTTTCCATGGGTAGGTGGAACCATGATTTGAGCTCAACTTTCAGAGGGGCCAAATTTTCCCAGTGTCCAAATTGGATAAATTTTATATGGATTCTACACCTCTCAACGACATGATTCTGATGGTGCTATCCATTTCTGCAACAGAGGTCTCCATTTTTCTGCTAGTTTGCAGATTGGAGGTCTAAGGGTGTAATTTTACATTAATGATTGTACATTCATTTTATTTTCCACTTAATGAAAGAGGGCCTCCCCACTGATTGAGCAAGGCCTGAAGATGTAGTCACTCCTAGATGAACTCTGTTATCTAGTTCTTGTCTTCTTTGCATGACTTTATGTGCTTATCTCTTCTTATGTTCATTCCTATTAAGTTTCATGGTTAATATGTAATTTTACATGTAATTTTTTATGCCATCTCAAAGCTAAATATTTTGGATCAAGTGGTATTAGAGCAAGTCTTTGTAGATGTGAATTGCATGTTTGTATGCTAACTAGAAACAGGCTACGAAGAGGTGAAGGGAAACTAAAGTCTTTTGATCTTGAAGAGGGACATGCGCATCGAAGAAGAAACATGGATGGCGATGCTAGAAATGAGGAGGAGCTAAATTTCCTCAAAACATTCTACACAATGGCAGATTGAGTCAAGCATTTTTTCTCAAAGCTTGAGAAACTAGGAAAGTGCGGGGAAAATGCTCACAAGGAAAAGGTTCGTGTTGGAGTTCCCATGTTTTTGGCAGTATGGCAAGACCAAAAGATGAGACAACATCAAACCACTTTGGGGCCCTAGGATCTAGCCCTCCCGGACCGGAGGAGGGATCTCTCCAATAAAATAAAGAATGATATATCTTTGAAAGCTCAAATTGAGATGTTAGGCTAGTTATGGAAGAACGAGAGGGGGTTTTAAAATGATTTGGTTGGTTAGTTCTTTCGGGTTGGTCATGAATCATAGGCAAGAAAGTAATGGGGAAAAAAGGAGCAAAGCAACAAGATGTTTTCATAAAGGATAGGTCAAGAAAGTGCCATCCATTGGGCTATGGAGTCATGAAAGGTGATTACATGCAACAACTAGCCAAGGCTTTCGGAGGGCAAGTCATCTACACTAAAGGATCTTTTTAGATAGATGATGGAATGGAACATTAAGGGGAAGAAGGTGGAAGAAGGAAAGCAACCCAATTTTTGTTTGTAGATCGGGCCGGAGGTCATTTAACTCCAAACCTGGTTGGACATACTCAAAGGTAGCTTTCAAAGAGGGACAAAGAGGCAACTTATAGATCGGACTAGAGGTCATTTAATTCCGGAGTCGGCTTTAGCATGCTCCAAAGGGAAAACATAGATAAGTTAAATAGAGGGATCTTAGAAAGGCCGGTTGGTCGCACAAGGATCCTAGTGGACGGGGCTAACCCTAATCTCACGGTGTTCCCAAATCTTCCAGCTTGAACCCAACAAGAACATCTAAGAGAAAAATTCGATTTAATTCATACATTAGCTAGCAGGCAATGGCGTCACTACCTTTGGATTAAATTAGCGAAATCCAACCCTCGGATAACACATTAGTAGAAAACATTTAAGTCAAGGAGAGAAAGACATAGGGTACCTATCAAGGGTATATCCTATGCCATATTTCTGATGCAAGCCCAAAAGAACAATGAACAACATGGAAATGTAACAAACGAGTTAGGAAAACATCACCAATAGTAATAGACCGAGGATCTGTGAAATGTGCTTGATTAATTGATGCAAAACCGGTCATGTACACTTTGAGCTCAATGGCTAATACAATAAAAAATTTCTCCTCCTAGCCTGTTACATAACACTACTGCTGCTACTCCCCTCCCAAGACTGTTTTCTAACAATCGGAATGAATCCCTCTAAGCACAGCAACAACAACTCAACAACAACCTTTACATTATGTTCTTCGAATTCTTATAGAAGAAGAGAGAAAACAGTAGATGAACGATTAAAATGGATCTCATTAAGACAAAATGTGCTTGATTAATTGATGCAAAACTAGTCATGTACACTAAGCTCAATGACTAATACAATCCAAACTTTCTCCTCTGACCTATTACATAACACTACTCGCTACTCCCTCCCAAAGGCTGTTTCTAACGGTAAGAATGAATCCCTCTAAGCACTAGCAAGAAGAAACTCAACAACGGCCTTTACATTATGTTCTTGGGAATTCTTATAGAAGAAGAGGAAAACGGAATTAGATGAAAAATTAAATGGATCTCATTAAAGACGGAGAATGGTGGAAGGGTTCATGCCCATACTTGCTCAATGGTTTTTACTGTACTCTGCATGTGCTACTTGTAATCCATGCGAGTCTTTGTCGGGTCGAGATTGACCTCTGATATGTTCTTTGGAGTCCTTTACGGTGTTTGGTATCTGCGCTAGCCTTATGGAATACATGCATTGGGTGAAAAGTACGCAAGGTCTCTCCATACCTCAATAATACGCTGTCCATACGCTCTTAAAGAAGCTTAAAGTAAAGTGACTTTGCGTTTAAGGGCTCGAGGCGGCATCGGAGATTTCTTGTAGGAAGGTGTCTTGTCCGGGAGAAGAGCACTTTGCTGATATTAACACGAGACAAGACTTTCTGACGGTGTGCTTAAATCTTTCAAGCTGCGCCCTTTCCTTTGAATGCGGGGTTAAACATTAATTATGTCAATAACGAGCATTAACCCCCTCATCGAATTTCTTTCAGCGTCGCTGTTTGGTACGTGCGAGATGGCCTCTTTGTGCTATATCGCACGGTAAAATTAACTTTACAAACAGGGCAAAGCGGTGGTGTAGAAATGCTTTGCGGAGGCCGGGGGGTAGTGGCGGGCAGTGGAGAAACAATGAAAAGTGGCGGAGAATGATATCATAGTGTAATGCCCAAAGATTTACATTTGGGCGAATTACAAAGGAAAATGCGAAAAAACAATGAACGGAGCCAGTTGGATGTGGTACCGGTCATGGCGAGGGCAATAGATCGGGACCGTCGGATCTTATGTGAGATCGACGGCGGAGATGGGGTTGGGGGGGATTGCGATCGCAAATCACGATCGGGAGATGGAGCATGGCAGTGGTGCAACACAAAACTTCGATGCGATGGGGAGTGAAAGCCTTTATATAAATAAAACAAATGAAACTTGGACTTTTACATACGAAAACGAGATTTTATAAGGAATGGGCGGAAGAATTAAATGGTGGGACCGGGATCTAATCGCAATCGCAAATCACATTCGGGCGATGGAGCAAGGAGATAATCGCAACGAGAGCAAAGAAAGCGCGCGATGCGATCGGGCGGATCGGAGCGGTGGCGTGATCAATCGCATCGCAAATGTTTGTGGCGCGATCGATCACATCACAAATATTTGCGATGGATGATCGGAACATTTAAAACGCAGCACGCGATTGCGATATTGCGATCGGGCGAGGTTGCGATGCGATGATCGGAGGGATTGCGATTTGCGATTAGCACCTTAAGGGGGCAGCGTTCGATCATAGCGCTCGGTTACATAGAAATAGCTAAAGGTAGAGGCGGAAAGGGAGGGGTCGAGCCCTCTATTATAAAGTGGAGAGTGGGTTTTGGCCCATTTTAATGCATTTTAAGGCCAAGGAAGAGTAATGATAGAGGGAATAAGGGTGAATTAGACTGAACAAGGGATAGGGGTAGAACTTAAAGGGGATTTTGGGAGGATTTAGAGGGTTAGAAGGGAAATTGAAGGGAAGCATGAGGGATGAAATTAGAGGTTTAGAATGGATGATATAAGAGGGAAAAGGAGGCCTTTGGGAATTTCTTCACAATCGCGAGAGGCTTAATAGCTGATGCGAGGGCCAACCTCAGCTAAACCCACAATCTCCAATTTCAATTTCTGCATATAAAAATGCAATTCCAATTTCATGCCAAGTAAACCATTTCCACGGCAATTTAACTCATGCGGAAGCTTCTTTTTTAAACTCATGGATTTATTAAAAAACCAAATAATCGACCCTGGTCAAATCTTACATGCGGAAGTTTTACTTTTACAAAATAAAGCATGTATTAAAAGCTATAGCCCTACAATGTTTCTTACCTTGCATAATTTCTATGAAACTTCACTTACAATCCGCCTCAACTTATTCAAGATTCGATACTAACGCCTTCATCAAGGTTTCCTTGCTAGTTTTCTATCGCTCTTTAAATGTTGTTCATCCATCACTTGTAACTCTGCGCTCTACCGGTCCCGCACATTCAAATTTCAAACGTTCCATTGAAAGTGATCCGCTCAATTTGAACAGTCACGCTACACGTGTGCTCTAACTCCACCCAATTTCCCATACCGCATGTGCTCCTTTTCAAACAATTTTGAACTACGTTCCCTTCGAAATTAATCTCAAATGACATTAGGTCACAAACAAAGGTTAACGAAGATTATATCCATAAATCGATCGCTCGTGATATGACTTACGCCCTTTATAAAAAAAAGAACCTCATCGATTCTTATTGAAACAACTCATCGATTCTCAATGGAATCTTCACATAAATGAGACGTATGTAATTTATCAACAAAGACCAGAGTGCGTTTCAATTTAATTCGGCGGATATAACCCAATCGACTCCAAGATGGTGAGAACACCTTCTTTGTCACTTGCGAACCAACAATCAAGGATCGAATAGATTTGTCCCGAGTTTTTAATGCTACAATGCTACAACTTCTGGATTCTCATCCTTTAAAACGAATCGAGTTCTTATCAATGTCAAAATAGATAAACGAGTTTTAAGAACTCTGCACCTTCTGAATTTACTACACCGGCAAACTCGTCCCCCCTTTGATGATGCTATCGCTCAAATCCACATCTTTAAGATTCCGACCTTTGCGTGCTCATAAGTCCCTGTGCCATCCTTGAGTCGACTTAACAAAACCGATATAGCCAATACCAAACCGATTTTGAAATTTGATTCAAAACATAAATCGATACTCATTTAAAATCGATGCTTGCAATCTCTTAATACATAAATCGTTCATCTTGTCCAAGACCGAAAAACGAAATTTGATTATAGAATCTCTCTCATAAACACACAACAATTTATTATTATCATTGGAAGAGTGTACATTATAGTTTTCTCTTATAAACCAGACAACATACACCAAATCAATTGATATTGAATCCCAATTCATTCATACAATATAAACCCGAAAGAAGGCGTAATCTCGAGAAAATTAAATTCTATTTTAATTCACATAGCACTTACATAATAATCTCCTTCCTTGGCTTGATTTCCAAATCATTGGCCCTTTAAAAAGCTGCTAGAAGGCTTCCAAGTAGAAACCCTGCTCTCTACTCACACTCTCTACGATTTTCAATGCCTTTGAGCTTGATAATTTATACAATTTAAAATGATCTAATTTAAGTTCAATCCCTTCAAATTCTCAACAAAATCCTACAATCACTCTTGAATCCCATAAGGATCCTCTCTCACCCAAAATTAATGAAACTAATTTCTAAATTAATATTTAGAAAAATCTCTCATCCCTTTACATCCTCAACTGACCAAATTCTCTCATATTCTCAAACATTTGAGAATTATTTACAATATTTAATTAAAAATACATAAAACCCACTCCAAAATCATTCATAAAAAAGTCTAGCTCTTCTAAAATCTTAAAAACCCCTAAGTTTCAATAAAATAAAAAAGTATTTTCTCTTTGCCTAATGCTCACGCATCGGACTCCCAAGAGTTGAAATGATCATGATCTCTGATCATGCGTTTTAAGTATTTGTCCTTGTCTTCCTGGATCCCATACTTTGTATCTGCAAGTCATCATCTGCTTTGTTTCTTGCTGATTTTCTCCAGTTTCCATATCTTGTTACTGCATCTGCCTCATTATGCCTTCATACTTTCTGCCTTTGTCTTTCCCTTGCTGAAATTCCTCTTCTTTCTTGTTGTTATCTGCTGCCTGCGAGACACCTTAATCATCGATCTTCGATGCTTTCAATCTCTCTCTGTCCAACCTTTGTTTTGTTTGGAAATTACTTTGTCTCTGCTACTTTGCTTTCACTTCTGACTAGCTGCTAGCTAATGTTGCTTCATCGGTATCATCTCTAGGTGTTGATAACATTGGTTTTACTCCTGCAGATGTCACTCCACATGTTGCTGCCTCCCAAAATTCACGTTCCTCTGCAACATTCTTTTGCTCATCACACGCAAATTTATCTTCGAGAAGATAAATTATCATCTAATTCTCTTCCTGCGAGTAACATATCCATTTAACTCTTTTTTTGTATACTAGTAAGCAAAATCAATTTTAACAAACTAGTATCTGCTCCTTTCTCAACTTCAAGCAAATTTACTTCGATGCTTTCAACTTCTTTCTCACGGATTTCAAATGTCTCCAACAAACAATTCAGCCATTTTCTTCTCAAGTATTTCATCAACATCTCGCAAATTGGTTCCGGCATAACCTTCGTCTTCCCTTTCGACAATCTTGGGTAATTGTCCCATCATCATCTTGATTGATTACGTGTAATCAAATCAAGTTCTTAAAACAACGTAGCCTCATCCTCTATCACTTTGCTAGCAGTTCCAAAATTTTTTCTCCACAATCTTCTCTTGGCTATACGAGACAAGCCAACTCTTTCTTGTCACCCATGGTAACAAGTCTCTGCCTATGAGACATGATTGTCTCATCTTCTTTTCCTGCAGCAGTTCTTCTTCTTCCAAGACAATTCCAAGTGATGGGCTGTACTTTCTGCATCACCTATATACACAATCAAATTTTCAGCTTCAAAATCACAAGACCCAATGGTCTCACTTGTTGATTCGGTCACCAAGTTTTCTCTCTGCGGTTCAAGTCTTCTTCGGGAGTCGAAGAAAATCTTTCTTGGCTTTCTCCTCGACTTTCTCTAGCAATACTTTAGTATGTTGCTGCGAATTCCTTTCAACTCCTTTGTCGACACATCGATCGCTGATTTGCATTTACCATGAAGCTGTCGACTAGTCTCTCCTTCTTTCCATCCTACGCTCACTAGTCGTCATCCATGAAAACTTTCTTATCTTGCTTCTTGACAAACTATCACTGTGTGTAAGTTCTACTGCCTCTCCAATTATCTTCTACGAAGATCTAATTTCCTATACAATTCAACAATTTCGTTAGGAGTAGAACTTGGAAACTTCACACAATTTTCCATACCTTCACCGGCTCTTGACTCATCATCGGATGGTATCCCTTCATACACTTTAATACTACGATTAGACTTCTTTGTCTTCATTTCCTCCTAAGATCTAGCTATCTCGGCATTGATCCGAACATGCTTCAAACTCAATTCTCTCTCCTCGCTCTTTAACAAACTTTAAAGCTTTCTCATCTCCATGTGTTGTACACGAAAACATACACAAGTCATTAGTTTTAAAACCGCAAGACTTTTCGGTCTAGTGCTTCCTCCGACACTTCTTTTTGAACGGATCTGCATGTGGAATCTTCAAATTCCATCTCGACTCAAAAATACGAGTTCTTCTTTCAATAAAGGCAATCTCACTTTGCCTCAACTTCATCTGCAATGGTTTCCAAATCACTCTCTTTCCCTTCGGTGTAAAGATCCATCCTCCATTACGGGTTTTCCTGCTCTTGCGGCCATTCTGTAGTACCTACAATTGTACCTTCATTCTCGCAATTTCTCTTTCTACGACTTTATCGGTTGTTGAGTCCCGAATTTGCCTCTTTTTCCATACACTTTTCCATATCTTTTTCACTCACCTAAACCTCCAAAATTGTCAATATCATGTGCAAAAGGGTATCTAACATGGTTTTTTAATTATGTTTTTGTGTTTTCTATTTGATTTAGATTTTGTTCATACGGTACGCGGAAACTTGCCACTTTCGCATTCTTGCTAACTTTCCTGCGACTATTTTGTGGAAATCTATGCTACGAGTGTCTACGAAAGGAAACGAGCCACATAGGCGAGGCTAGGAATGACGAGGACATGGTTCGTGTCCTATTGGTTCAAGTAAATTCGTCAAAGAAAGCCGCGGTCAAAGCCATCCACGTGGAAGTCAACTATGGAGTTCTATGTCGGAAGTTTGGACTACATTTCGTGGCATATAAACATCCATACGGCCGTTTCTAAGCTTGCGGAGGTTAATTGACATACGTGGCAAAGTTACGGAGTTGAATTCAAGCACCCACCTTCCATAGATCCGTTTTCCAACATGGCCATACTCCTATATCCGTGGCCTTAGTGGTCTACGTCGTGCATGCTATCATAAACTTCGGGGAGACGATTTACGGTTTATTGCTTTATATAGAGTGTTTGCATACGCACGTAGAGTTAGTTGTTGAGTTGTTAGTTGATAGTTGATGTGCGTGCTACTGTTATGTTAGCTTTGTAGTGATTACGCTGCCTTGAGCCGTAATACTACCGATCCGTAATGATTTGCTTTTTAATGTGAAAAGACTCTGTTTTCAACTTAATTCGTGTTTGAGGATCGTACCAAAGGCTGTGTGAGGGCCCTGCTCGTAGAGGTTTTGTGTATTAATGTATATATATTTCATTTCATTTTCTTTAAAAAAGTCATTGTATCATAATCCATTACATGTTCATATTTCATAGTTGTTTCATTTTACTGTTCATACATTTTCTATAATTTCCATTGCATTCTTGTCTTTCATGTTTTTATGATTGTTAAATCATCGATCGGTTTTTCTTGTGCGAGGGTTTTAGGTAGACGACCGGGCATTTTCATAGTATTTTGGCTAATGATATGAGACTAACATTATTCTGTTTGCTAGTTTCCTTTTCATAGCATTTGTTTAACTTCGAGTCTTGCTTTATACATTTCGGTTTGTTTATCTGATTCGGTAGTTAAATTTAAATATATTAAGTGCTCATAGTGTCTTCGATTACCTCGAAAGCCACGAGCTGGATTGATGGTGAGGAGGCTGCATGATGAAATGTGTAGTTTAGTATTAGTTTCTTTTCGCAAAATTAGATATATTAAAGTCACACTCAGCGTCTTCGATTTACCTCCCGAAAGCCACGAGTGGAGCGATGGTGAGGGGCTGCATTATGAAATGTGTAGTTTAGTATTAGTTTCTTTTACGCAAACTTAGATATATTAAATCATGTATGACATCTTCGAGTTGCCTCCGAAAGCCACGGTGGACGTGATGGCGAGGATTGAATCATGTGTGTATGGTTTAGTATTAGTTTACTACGCAAATTAAATATCGGTTACACAAGTTGTTTATGATTACTTCCATGAAGTCATAGTGGTCTAATGATGAAGGGTCGAGAAAATGAATTGATGTAATCGGATTTAGATTTATTTCATTGCAATTTTGAATTTCCATAAGCGTAGTTTCTTTTTGTGTTCGGTTAGCGGCAAGAATAGTTTAGTTTTTCATGTTCACTAGTTTCTGTTTTTGATTCATTAGATTAGCAGCACCTTTTCATTTCAGCAGTACACTTTTACTTTCTTTTAAGTTTTGTCATTGTAATTTCAATTTGCTTTTAAAGTTTCAAGATTGGTAAATCATTATAGGGGATATCACTTCCTTGAAAAAATATAACCCTAGCTTGTTTTTCACTTTAGAATTTCCATTTCACCTTAGAAAGACCAAAAACGACAAAAAGTTAAGAAAGAGGTTATCTTGCACATATAGTGCGCCGCACTTCATCGGCTTACGATTCCGGATTGACAATTAAATGCGGCAATTTAGGACACACTAAATTGACCAAACATTTTGGCGCCGTTGCGGGGAAGTGTAACTAGGTAGCCAATTTCTTAAAAACATAAAATCATAAAAGAAGGGAAAACTTGATAACTTCTTGAAGTATGCTCTCCTCTTGCACCTAGTGTGATGCGGAGGATCAGAAAAGAGAGTTATTGGTTTAGTAATTTCTTAAGTATGCTCTCTTCTTGCACCTAGTGTGATACGGAAGATCGAAGAGAATTATTAGCCCAACTTTTAAAAATAAAAATAAAAAAAATGACATGCATAGAGCAAGAGATTCTAGGGGGAAGGTTTATAGCTAAAGCCAAGAATTCGATTTTCACAACTCCATCTTCTTCGAAGGCATAGACCAGATTCACCACCATCTACCCCTAGCCTTAAGATTTTTGGAAGTCAAAGAACGAATTTGAATTAGAGGATTCTCCTATACCACCTACTAAAACCCACTTAGAAAACAAAGAGACTTTCTCTCATCCTTCCTTGGTAGAAGAACTAGAGGACTATAAGGACTCTAAAGAAACTATCATGGCGAGAGGAAGTAATAAATAGAGGTGGGGATAGAAGAGGAGGAGATAATGAAGATAACAATGGTGAAGGAAATAACGGTAGAAATAGGGACAATTTGCTTGGATTCCCTATAGTTGATGAGGAAACTCATGCAACAATGAAAAATATCTCACCATCTGTTCTCCCTAACTTTTTATGGATTGACGAAGTGAGGATCCTGAAACATTTGCATTTGAGTTTGAAATAGTGTGCCGAACTTATGACTATATGGAAGATTCTCAAAAAACTCAAACTATTTCCTTCAACTTTGAAGGGATGCAGCATTTGAAGTGGTTCATGGGATTAGCCACTCAATCTATTAGGACTTGGAATGATATGAAACAAACATTTTTTGGATAGATACTTGGACTATTGTATGCCCACCAATCACAAGGATGAGGTATTCAAAATGATGCAAAAAGAAGATGAAAATTTGGAAGACTTAATGGAAAGATTTCAATACAACTTGAAAAAGAGCAAAGATGAGCAACTTAGATAACGAAACCTTGAAAGCCCTCCTATTAAAAAGCCATTAGAGATGAATGGATAGACATTTTAAACATGATGGGGAAAAGGAGACATCTCTCAACTTCCATTTCATGATATAACGGAACTATGTATCCATCTCTCAAGGGGGAAAAATCAAAAAGCTGGAAAAGGGCCTAGGGATTCTTCTCTTATTAGGGCTAACAAATGCATACTTGGATCGGTAAGTAGAGCGAGAGATTGGTAATATGCTTGATGAGTTTAAATCGATATCTTAGGGAGTCTTAGTGAACAACTAGACACCCTTAAAAATCCAAAACAAGCGAGAAAGCTGAAACATATGCTTTGGCCATCTTTTGTCCCAAAATGTAGAAAGAAACATGCTTTAAGGGAATGTCCCTTGGATGCAAAAGTTGTAGAAACATGTATGATTTGCTCAGAAAATCATGAGATCAAGGATTGTCCTTCAATCTCTGGACTCAAAGTTGTTTTTCAAGAAGATCCAAATTCAATAGAATCTCTCTTGTTTTGTCGTCAAGGAGACCTTGGCGGGGACAACAATCTCAAGGGTTTAATAACCCTATGAATCTTCAAACCCCCACCAAATTGGACTCCTTGGCAACAACCTTGGCCCCAACATCAAAATTCATATCGAGCCATGGGTACAAGGGATGCAAAATCCCTTATGGGAGATTTGCTCAATTTTATCAATATCCTCCATCTTTTCAAAATCAACAAGCTCCACAATTTCCAAGCCAAAATCCAACAACAACTTTCATTGCCATTTCCACAACAACAACCTTCTCAACAAAATACAAATCCTCAACTCATGCTCCCATACCAACAGAAGACAAATCAACTTCCCAACTCAGCCCATTGCCAAATCCTAACAATAAGAATCCCTCAAACTACTTATATGGTAGAAGGACAACAATTTCCTACCTATATGATTGTTCCTCTCAACGATGTACAACTCGGATCTCGAGTAGAGCTTTTAGAAAAACCTTCTATAGACATTCAAGAGCAAGATACCTCCGAGGAGGACTCTCTTCAAGTCAATAAGGGTCTCGAGGAAGAATCTCTTCAAAATTCAAAAAATTCAAAAAGAAAAAAGAAAAGCTAACATCCACAACTCCTATAGTTGAGCAACCATCATATCTTCATCTACACCTCCTTTTCCGGAAAGACTACAAATTGATAAGGGTGTGGAAAAACAAATCTTGTTGCCTAACTATGACTTTCTAGATGAATTGAAGAATGTTTGTATCAAGATTCCATTGCTACAAGCCATTCGAGAAATTCCTATTCTAGCAAAAACCATAAAGGAGTTGAGTTTCAAAGACCAGGAAGGAAGCTAAAGGACACAAGAAGAATCCACCTGGTAGGAAAAATTGCGGACATTATGATGGGAAAAATTACCATGCGAAAGTATGTAGATCCGAGGGAAGTCCAATTGTCAAAGACACATATAAATGGGATAGAAATTCCAAACACATTGATTGACTTAGGGGATGCTATCAACATTATGAGTAGGCAGGACTATGGAACAAGTTAAAACTTCCTAACCTTCTTTTTACACCTACTTTATTGCAACTTAGCGAGATCGATCGGTTATTAAACCAGATGGTGTATTAGAAGATATTTCAGTCTCCTTAGATTCTTGGGAATATCCCAGGTAGACTTTATGATTTTGACTCCCAAAAAGCAATCTAGGAGGACATCCAATTATCTTAGGAAGACCTTGGTCGGCCACGAGTGATGCTTTTATTAGTTGTAGATCTGGAGACATGTACATTTCTAATGGTAATTCGACAAAGAAATTCAATTTGTATCCTCTGCTAAGAGCAATTACGAAATAGGAGACAATGAATGGGTCGATGATGAGAACACTATACAACCTCGTCTTTACCATTTCCGAAATTAGTGAGGATAGTCAAATTACGAACACATTAGAAAATTTTGAGATAACTTCTCGAATATGACCCCACACAATTTCAGTTGGAATGCGACATAGAATATTTATCATCAAGACAAATGTCTCTCTACTCTATGGAAGAGTTTGGTAATCTCTACTTTTGAGATTTTTTCCCGAGAAAAAGACATTGAATATTAATAAACATGCGGAGAAGTCACAACAAGAAGAACTAACCGAAAGTATTGCAAAAACATTCTACTGCATTTGCATGGGAGTATACTGACATGAAGGGTATTGATCCCTAAGACTTGCATCCATCATATCTATATTGAGGAAAAACTGGTAGACCAATCGAGACAACCTCAAAGAAGGATGAATCCAAATCTTAGGGAGATAGTGAAAGAAGAGCTCCAAAAACTTCTCAATGTAAACTTCATTTATCCAATTTCGGATAGCCGATGGGTTTCTCCTTTGGTTATAGTACCTAAAAAAGAATGGTAAATGGAGAGTATGCATTGATTACGGGAGAGTTGAACAAAGCAACTTTGAAGGATCACTTTTCCCTTTGCCTTTTATTGATCAGGGTATTAGATACATTAGCGAGGTAAAAAGTACTTTTCATTTTTGGATGGGTTTTAGTGGCTATAATCAAATTCGAGTAGCACTTGAAGATCAAGATAAGACCACATTTACTTGTCCATGGGGAACTTTTGCCTACCGAGTGCTTCCTTTTGGGTTATGTAATGCACAGCAACATTCCAAAGAGCGATACTAGGAATTTTTTTCGATCTAATCCATGATTGTGTAGAGGTTTATATGGATGATTTTCACGGTTTATGGTAATTCATTTGAAGAGGCATTTAGAAAATTTGGAAAAAAGTTCTCATAAGATGTAAAGAAACAAACCTTTCACTAAGCCATGAAAAATGCTTTTATGATGTTCTATCGAAGGGATTGTTTTAGGACATCATATTTCGAGGGAGATGGGAATTAAGGTTGATAGATCAAAAGTTGAAGTCATCTCCAAGTTGCCTATTCCAAATTTTCAAAGAGATGTTAGAAGTTTTCTAGGATTTCTTGGGTTACTATAGAAGATTTATAGAAAACTTCACTAAAATAGCATCTCCACTCTTCAAGTTGCTTACAAAAGATTGTGAATTTAAATGGGATCTTGATTGTCAATCGGCTTTTGAAACTTTGAAAACAAGAATATTCGAAGCACCTATCTTGAGAGGACCAAATTGGAAACTTCCTTTCCATATTTCTACGAGATGCTTCGGATCATGACTCTTGGAGCTGTGTTGGGTCAAAAAGATTTAATTCCCTTATGCCATTTATTACACCGGTAAAAATTTGACTCCCACGGAGTTGAATTATCTCGTGGTCGAAAAAAGAGTTCTTAGTCGTTGTTCATGCAATTAATAAGTTTAGACATTACATAACGAGGCTATGAAACTTTTATTCATATCGATCATTACGCAATTAGATATTTAATGAACAAACCAATTACTAATGGCGAGTGACAAGATGGCTTTTACTTTTGCAAGAATTCAATATTAATGTGTTGGATAGACCCGGGAAAAACAGAATACGATGGCTGATTTCTTGTCTAGGATTCATAATACTAAAGAAGATTCTCCGTTGAAGATAAGTTTCACGATGAATATTTGTTTGCAATAACTATTAAGACCCCTTGGTATGCTAGATATTGCTAACTATTTGGTTACGGGGAAACTACCTTCACATTTATTTCCAAGAGAAAAAACGAAAAATTATTAGTGATAGTTCAAGATATTCATGGATTTCTAATGAATTGTTTAAAACGAGGGCCGGATCTTGTGATCGGGAAGATGTGTCGTGGGAAGATGAAATGCACGATATTCTTAAGGCATGTCATGATGAACCATGCGGCGGACACTTTGCGGACAAAGAGGACGGCCTATAAAATCCTTTCCTTGGGATATTATTGGCCTTCTCTCTTTAAAGATGCAAAACAATATGTCAAAAAGGTGTGATCGTTGCCAAAGAGTAGGGGAAACCTACCCTTTCAAATGAAATGCCATTGCAAACACGGGTACTCATTGAACCCTTTTGAAAAATGGGCTTTAGATTTTCATTGGGACCGATTAATCCACCATCTAAGCAAAAGAAGTATATATTGGTTTGCACGATTATGTTACTAAATGGGTAGAAGCTAAAGCATTAGTATACTGCTAATGAAACATTCGGTTGTTCACTTTTTCTTTTTATGAGGATATTTTTACTCGCTTTGGTGTTCCCAAGAGAAATTGTAACGAGATCGAGGGAGCCAATTCACATCAAATTTGGTGGAGAAGTTGATGGAAGAAGTACAAAATCAAGCACAACATCTACTCCTTACCATCCACAAGCAAATGGTCAAGTGGAGTCCACAAACAAAGTTCTTGAAAGTATCATCACCAAAAAGCTGTTCATCTACATAGAAGAGATTGGGTAGAAAGGCTTCCCGAAGCCTTGTGGGCCTATGAGAACTACATGGAGGAATACAACGAGGACATTCTCCCTATGAACTTGTTTATGGGAAAGAAGTCTTGCTCCCCATTGAGTTCCAAGTCAAGACCTTCAAGATAGCGAGTTCGAGTTGGGAATGGACTTATCGAAGCCCAAAAGCATAGAATGGAGCAAGTTGAATGAGCTAGATGAGATCGGACAGAAGCAATTCTAAGAACTGATCTAGTTCAATATCAAAGAACTAAATGGCATGAAAAATATATCAAAGAGAATAAGTTTCAAGAAGGAGATTGGGCATTGTTATTTGACTCCAAGTTTAAAGATTTTCAAGGGAAATTTCGAGACTCATTGGCTTGGGCCATATGAGATTGAAAAGATCTTTAACAATGGAGGGTCTGTAAGAATCAAGACCATTGATGAGTTTCAAACTCCTCTTATAGTGAATGGCCATAGATTGAAAGTTTATCATAAGCCACTTTCTAAAGAGGATTTTGTCAAGTTGTTTCAAGAAAGTTACGCAATCGGTGCAGTACGGAAAGAATTCTTCTTCTCCACCGGCCCTAGCTTTTGTTTTTCAAGTTTAAAAAGAAAAAAAAAGAAAAAAAAGAAAAAAGAAAAAGAAAATGGTATAAGCACGAAAACCAATCAACGATTGGCGGTCTTATACGGAAAATATGGGGTGAAAATCGGGGACACCGACACTCTATATTTTCCAAAAAAAAATACGTCTTTCATTTCATTTCATCTCACCACCCACTCCATTTCATTCCATTTCATTTCATTTCATTTCACTTCATTTCACTTCATTTCATCCATTCCATCAATAAAAATCTTTTTTATGACCATTTCCACTCGGTCATTTGTCATTTGTTCATTTCTATTTCAGCCAAGTAATAGCTTTGTGTCGGTTTCCATGGTGACATACGTTTCCGTGACTGACTCCGATTTCCACGACCCGGGAGCGGATTCGCGACTACTACTACTCTGTTTTCAAAAAGAATGTACGGTTAGTTGTTATTTTCATAAATTATGAAATAAAATGCGAGGAGAGGATCAATGAGACATTCAAGACACTAATGAAGATCAATCGGTTGAAGACCAAGGGCAAAAGCAAGGATTCCAAAGGTATGAATAAAGTTTATTTCAAATAGTATCGAAAAACACATTTTTATGTAATTGTAAACTATGAGCTCTACCCATAACGCGCAATGATTATATTAACGACCCCGTAACCTTCCACGATCTCTATGTTATCCTCTTGCATTTATTCACCAACGGTTTCATCATTGAAATTCCGACTCTCACTCATGTTCAAATATCCCATCGTAGATAATGATACGTATTTGAGTTGACAAAGGACTCTTACAAGCCACATAACTTCATAATCATTGATTGAAACGTGTTTATATTTATTACACGACCACCAAAAATTCAAAATGCGGCCGAATGCATTATACTTTGTTAACCTCTTTGTCGTGTCTCTGTCGTGTTTACAAAACCCCACGCTACTCATTCTCACTCCCCTGTTTCACTCCATTCCATTCCTTTTGCTCACTCTCATTCCCGTATATCCACCCACAGTCTTATTCCATTCTGTTTATGGTGCTCATTTCCGCTTTTGTGATAACATCCCCACGGTATTGTGCTCAATCTCGTGTATTCCATCGTTCCATTTCCACTTAAACCCTCACGAGAGGCAAGCTCGTGAAGCACGGAGAAGTAAAATGGGAAAATTATTAAGAGCGGACGGAAGGACCGAAATTTATAGAGGGATTTCCACAAGCAAAAAGAGATGTTGAGGAAAGCTAAATGGCTGCGTTTTATTCGAAATTCGGGGGTTACCACAGAGAAGTTACCAAAGCGTTTGCAAGATCATTTGATGGCTCGAAGCGAAGTGGGAGACCTCAAGTTTTTGGTCAATGAAGCATCAATAGCAACAACCACGAGCTTCTTCGGGGAAGGAGAACGTTGGTTCAAAAAATAAAAGTATCGGTGATGAGGCATGGAGAACAATCCTCCGAAATCAAGGTATGGATATCATCTGTTTTCAAAAGAGGAATCCTCGTGCATGCAATAAAAGATGAATGGGCCACTTTACTACTCATTGTTCAGAAATTTATTACATGTGAAGGCCGTTTTGGCTCTATTTACATGTATCATACTAGGCTATTGATGAATTTTTCTTGAAAACCAAACTCTCAATCTTCCTTATTTCCTATTCAATAGCTTGAAGAAAATGGGTCTGTGACTGTGCAAAAAACACCTAGGAGATGTAGAGCCTCATTTATATCACCATGGGCTTATAAAAATTCTGATTGAAAAGGAGCTAAAGGAAAGAAAAGATACATGGGAACAATTCCTAGTTAGAAACTTCTTTGAAGAACCTCGGAAATTCACGAAGGTAATCCAATTAGAAGGAGTAGAAGAAAGAAAATAAATGTTGAAACCCAAGTTGCTCCTACACGAGGGAAATTCATGACTAGCACAACAAAAAGAAGTAGAAGGAAAAGAACGGTAGATGAAATCCAAGATACTTCTACTACTACTATGAAGAAAAGCTCGATAGGGAAGAGAGATTGGTAAAAAGGAAGAAGAAGGAAATTAAAGCTAAGAAGCCAACAATACCAAAAGGGAAAGAAATTATTGAGAGTTTCGTCCATAAAACTTCTTCCTACGAAGAAGAAGATCACCAAATTCTATACGAAAGATTAATTTTTTCTTCAAAAGACGATCATCTCTATCCAAGAAGGCAAAAAACAAGAAAACAAGAACAGAAGGGTAGTGTACCACGGCATGTGAGGAGAAGCGACGCGAGCTTAAGGGAAAAGCGAGAAAAACACAAATTAAAGGTCCTCATTTCATTGATTTGGGTGAGGAGACATCTGAACGAGTCTCCAACCGACCATAGTCCATTTCGGTCGGTTAGTGAACACGACTCCTTTCACTCCCAATCGAGACAATGAGCGTACTCCATCTTATTCTCGGCAAAATATTGATGTAAGTTCTCCTCGGCAGTATTTTGAACATAATTCTCCCTCTTGCAACACTTTGGGGACATCCCAATGAAAAAGACACCGGAAGTAGACCCCAAACAGACGGGGAGGTATATGACTATATAGAATCCTTGGAGAAGGCGACCACGGAGCCCAAGTACCTCTTCTATTCGGCCTCATACATTGCGGGATGATTTGGTTCGATCATTAAAACGGGGAGATTTTTTGAGCTTGAGCTTTTGAATCGGCATATCAAAAATGAAAATGAAACACTCAAAGAGCAAGGCAAAGCTGGACAAGATTATCCATGACAATACTATGTTACATTTGGGTATTTGGCAAAAGAAGAATAAGAAGCTAAAAAGGAAATGCCAAAATTTGAGCAGAGCACTTGTGAATATCAAATTCGGGTGCTTAATGAAGAAACCTAGAATGATGGCGATACCAAAGAAGAAGAGAAGGGGGTTAGATGTCTTTGGTTTGAAGTATCAAGGCACATGAATTGAACAAAGAGTATCAAAATTTTGGTTGCATGAGGACATGCAACACCTTCACAGATGGGGGTATGTTGAGTCCCGAATTTGCCTCTTTTCCATACACTTTTCCATATCTTTTTCACTCACCTAAACCTCCAAAATTGTCAATATCATGTGCAAAAGGGTATCTAACATGGTTTTTTAATTATGTTTTTGTGTTTTCTATTTGATTTAGATTTTGTTCATACGAGTGCGGAAACTTGCCACTTTCGCGCATTTCTTCGCAACTTTCATGACTATTTTGTGGAAATCTATGCTACGAGGTGTCTACGAAGGAAACGAGCCACATGGGCGAGGCTAGGAATGACGAGGACATGGTTCGTGTCCTATTGGTTCAAGTAAATTCGTCAAAGAAAGCCGCGGTCAAAGCCATCCACGTGGAAGTCAACTATGGAGTTCTATGTCGGCTTTGGACTGCTGTTTCAGTGGCATATAAACATCCATACGGCCGTTTCTAAGCTTGCGGAGGTTAATTGACATCTGTGCAAAGTTACGGGAGTTGAATTCAAGCACCCACCTTCCATAGATCCGTTTTCCAACATGGCCATACTCCTATATCCGTGGCCTTAGTGGTCTACGTGTAGTTGCTATCATAAACTTCGGGAGACGATTCTGGTTTATTGCTTTATATAGAGCGTTTGCATACGCACGTAGAGTTAGTTGTTGAGTTGTTAGTTGATAGTTGATGTGCGTACTCTGTTATGTTAGCTTTGTAGTGATTACGATCGCCTTGAGCCGTAATACTACCGATCCGTAATGAATCGCTTTTTAATGTGAAAAGACTCTGTTTTCAACTTAATTCGTGTTTGAGGATCGTACCAAAGTCTGTGTAGAGGGCCCTGCTCAGTCAGAGGTTCACGTGTATTAATGTATATATATTTCATTTCATTTCTTTAAAAAGTCATTGTATCATAATCCATTACATGTTCATATTTCATATTTGTTTCATTTTACTGTTCATACATTTCTATAATTTCCATTGCATTCTTGTCTTTCATGTTTTTTATGATTGTTAAATCACCGATCAGTTTTCTTGTGCGGGGTTTTAGGTAGACGGCCGGGCATTTTTCATAGTATTTTGGCTAATGATATGAGACTAACATTATTCTCGTTGCTAGTTTCCTTTTCATAGCATTTGTTTAACTTCGGTCTTGCTTTATACATTTCGGTTTTGTTTATCCGATTCAATAGTTAAATTTAAATATATTAAGTTGCTCATAGTGTCTTCGATTACTCCGAAAGCCACAAGCTGGGTCGATGGTGAGGGACCGCATGATGAAATGTGTAGTTTAGTATTAGTTTCTTTTTCTGCAAAATTAGATATATTAAGTCGCTCATAGCGTCTTTAGTTACCTCCGAAAGCCACAGTGGATCGATGGTGAGGGGTCGCATTATGAAATGTGTAGTTTAGTATTAGTTTCTTTTTACGCAAACTTAGATATATTAAATCATGTATGACATATTCGATTGCCTCCGAAAGCCACAAGTTTGGAGTGATGGCGAGGGATTGAATCATGTGTGTATGGTTTTAGTATTAGTTTACTTTCACGCAAATTAAATATCGATTACACAAGTTGTTTATGATTACTTCCGCAAGTCATAGGCTGGTCTAATGATGAAGGGTCGGAAAATGAATTGATGTAATCTGATTTAGATTTATTTCATTGCAATTTTGAATTTCCATAAGCGTAGTTTCTTTTGTGTTCGGTTGGCAGCAAGAATAGTTTAGTTTTCATGTTCACTAGTTTCTGTTTTGATTCATTAGATTAGCAGCACCTTTTCATTTCAGCAGAGTACACTTTTACTTTCTTTTAAGTTTTGTCATTGTAATTTCAATTTGCTTTTAAAGTTTCAAGATTGGTAAATCATTATAGGGGATATCACTTCCTTGAACAAATATAACCAAGCTTGTTTTTCACTTTAGAATTTCCATTTCACCTTAGAAAGACCAAAAACGACAAAAAGTTAAGAAAGAGGTTATCTTGCACATATAGTGCGCCGCACTTCATCGACTTACGATTCCGGATTGACAATTAAATGCGAGCAATTTAGGACACACTAAATTGACCAAACATCGAGTCATCTTACCTCCGTGGCATTCCTACGAACCTCTTCTCCGATCCTCCATGATCATCTTCTCCATGAGTTTCTCACTCACCATGTGTTGCACTAGCCTCCGCAACGAGCAAGCCCTCCTGCTGCCACTTACCTCACCAATCCACTTCATTGGACCCAGGTCTTTTGGTAAGTACTCGGTTCATTGCCTACGGAACCTCTTGAGCACTTTCTCCCCTGCTCTCTCTAGGCTATCTCTCACTTTCTCTTTATAACACTCGCAATTGTCCTCCCTATCCGACCTTTTAGCCGAATGTCAAGTTCACGACCATTATCATCTTGTCCGCAACCATAAACCTTAATCACAAATTTCAAATCGAAAAAGATCTCACCTTTAAGATCCTGCATGATCTTGTCCTCTAATTATTTACGTCAATCTCGTTCACTGCAATTGTGTACCTTTGCATATCGGATTTAGAACACATTCAAATGAAACACCCTTCGGTTCTCAACGTAACCTTCCTGCACTCATTCAAAAAAACAAATATCTTCAATTTCAACGAGCCTTCTCGCTCTAATACCACTTGATGCGGGGCCAACCCCGCTAAACCCACAATATCCAATTTCGGATGCATATAAAAATGCAATTCCAATTTCATGCCAAGTAAACCCTTTCACCGGCAATTTCATTCATGCGAAAGCTTCTTTTTTAAACTCATGGTTATTAAAAAAACCAAATAATCAACCCGAGTTCCCAATCTTACATGCGGAAGTTTTACTTTTACAAAATAAAACATGTATTAAAGCTATGGCCCACAATGTTTCTTACCTTGCATAATTTATATGCAACTTCACTTACAATCCGCCTCGGCTTGTTCAAGATTCAAACTTTGCGCCTTCATCAAGGTTTCCTTGCCGGTTTTCATCTCTCTTTAAATGTTGTTCATCCATCACTTGTAACCTCTGCGCCTTCCAGTCCATACATTCAAATGTTAAACGTTCCATTGAAATTTCGCGCTCAATTTCAACACGGAATCCGCCACACGTGTGCTCTAAATCCACACCGAATTCCCTTCTGCGTGTGCTCCTTTTCAAACAATTTTGAACTACGTTCCCTTCATAATTAATCTCAAATGAAATTAGGTCACAAACAAAGTTTAACGCAGATTATATCCATAAATCGGTCGCTATGATATGACTTGCGCCCTTTATAAAAAAAGAACCTCATCGATTCTTATTGAAACGGCTTATCGATTCTCAATGGAATCTTCACATAGATGAGACGTATGTAATTTATCAACAAAGACTCGTGTGTTTCAATTTAATTCGAGCGGATATAACCCAATCGACTCCAAGATGGTGAGAACACCTTCTCATCACATCGCGAACCAACAATCAAGGATCGAATAGATTTGTCCCCAGTTTTTAATGCTACGATGCTACAACTACGGATTCTCATCCTTTAAAACGGATCAGTTCTTATCAATGTCAAAATATATAAACAAAGTTTTAAGAAATCTGCACCTTCTCGAATTTATTACACCGAAAAACTCGTCCCCCTTTGACGATGCTATTGCTCAAATCCACATCTTTAAGATTCCGACCTTTGCGTGCTCATAAGTCCTCGCGCCATCCTTCAAGTCAAATTAACAAAACCGATATGCCAATACCAAACCGATTTTGAAATTCGATTCAAAACATAAATCGATACTCATTTAAAATCGATGCTTGCAATCTCTTAATACGTAAAATCGTTCATCTTGTCCAAGACCGAAAACGTAATTTGATTATAAAATCTCTCTCATAAACACGCAACAATTTATTATTATCATTGGAAGAGTGTTCATTACACTTTTCTCTTATAAACTAGCAACATACACCAAATCAATTGATATTGAATCCAAATTAATTCATACAATATAAACTCGGAAAAGAAGGCGTAATCTCGAGAAAATTAAATTCTATTTTTAATTCACACGGGACTTGCATAATAATCTCCTTCCTTGGCACTGATTTCCAAATCATTGGCCATTTACAAACTGCCCGAAGGCTTCCAAGTAGAAACCCCGCTCTCTACTCACACTCTCTCCGATTTTCAATGCCTTTGAGGCTTGATAATTTATACAATTTTAAAATGATCTAATTTAAGTTCAATCCCTTCAACTTCTCAACAAAATCCTAAAATCACTCTTGAATCCCTAAGGATCCTCTCTCACCCAAAATTAATGAAACTAATTTCTAAATTAATATTTAGAAAAATCTCTCATCCCTTTACATCCTCAAGCCGACCAAATTCTCTCATATTCTCAAAGATTTGAGAATTATTTACAATATTTAATTAAAAAATACATAAAACCCACTCAAATCATTCATAAAAAATCTAGCTCTTCCAAAATCTTAAAAAACCCCTAAGTTTCAATAAAATACAAAGTATTTCTCTTTGCCTAATGCTCTCGCATCAATAGTCGGGAACATCGGAGGGAATTTTATCAAAGGAAAAAAAAGCACAAAGGAGGCTTCAAGGGGAAATGCATTCCTTGAAGGCTCAAAAACATTTTAGCCCCCCTGTTTTCTTGTCGAAAAAATTTATAGGGGGGCTAACGGTGGCTCCACATGGGGATGGCTTCTTCTTGAAGGAGTCAAGAATCCGAGAATGATCTTTGGTGTAGGCCGGATGCTCGTTGCTTGGCACATCCCTTTCTTTCTTTGATCGACTGCCACAAATCATGAAGACCTCATATCGGCGGTAAAACTTCTCCCAAACAACTACCTACCCACACTATAGTCCTAACATTTTTTCTTACGGGGTGCATTTGGACTTGCGGACCCTTTACATCATTTATTTTTGGAAAACGGGGAAAATAAACCTATTATACTTCTACCCTTATAACTCCATGAGACCAGTTATTTGCTGGCCTCATAGCTTCTCTACCTAATCTAATATCCGCTAGGATTAAACATGCTAGCGATTTCTTCTTTACATTCTAAGACGGAAATTGAAAAAACGAGTCAAGCTAGGATTATACTATCCGGCTTGCTTTGGACTTTGCGAGAAATTAAAAACAACTAACTACATGCTCACACACTGAGATTTATTGAGCTTTTCCTACCTACCCTACTCTAACTTGGAATATTTACGAGTCTAGCTTACAAACATTGTCTTCCAATGCAACCAGTCCATCAAGTGATCCCATGGCTGGTCTTTCTTGCTCAACTCTTTGAGCAGAGCTAGATAGACGGGGCAGCTCACACTCCTTTTGTTCCATAACAACGAGTCTTGAATTTTTTTTTCTATTTGTAATGTCTTTGCTCAAAAATACCTTTGATCCTTCTTCAAATGTTTGCAGGAAATGAACATAAGGATCATGAAAAGATACCTGGCTATGAATATACGGCAGGGGTCGGGCTTCAACCGGGATCTCTTCTTCTTCCATTGGATGGAGAATAAGACTCCCTTGTGAAAGAGAATCTTCTTCATCTTCTTCATTTTATGAGTGGAGGACTCATCATAAATGGCGAGTGTTATCCTCCCGGAGCTCTGGTATATTCTTCTTTGAGGTGTTGAGCTCGTGAGAAGGTCTATGTATTCTTGAGCGGGGGTTTGTTCCATTGCTTCCTCTTTTTCGGGAAGAAGGCTCATTGCTTTCGACTTGCTCAAGAATCTCTTCTTTGTTTTTTTCCTCCTCTTCGAGATGAAAGGTTGCCGACCTCCAAACACGCGAAAACCATTACGATGAGTTGTAATGGAGTGAAGCAAAGATCTAGAGATCCTTCACCCTCTTCGCACTCTTAAAGCTCTCTTCATCGAGTATCATAAATAGCACGCATTGGCTCATTACTCTCGGAAGTAAAGGGGACTGAATTTCCTCCCCTAAATCTACTAATGATGACCCCTGCAAGATTATCTTCCGTTTGGAGAACATCATCATCGGATAGATCAAAAATAGGGGAATCATGAATGTAAGTAATGTTACTAATCGGAGATCTTTGGATTGTCAACGATTTTTCTTCATTCTCGATTTACATGTGAGCTTTCCAACTCCGTACAATAAAGCTCATCGGATGAATGGGCAAGGATGTACGATCCGTAAAAAATTTCGTAGGTCGGTCGTCTATTGATGATCTGATCTATTTCATCTTCTCGTCAAAAGGGGAGGATGGTCTTGTGTTCCTTTGTGCAGAAGTGCGACGGCATCTCTGTTTCCTTTGAAGATCTGGATTTGAGCGAGAATGTCATCTTGAGCCTCAACCACGAAGGATGATAGATCAACATCCGAGTTTTCGGGGGTATCTTGAGGAATGTCTACGGTCTCTTAACCCATTTCTTCCTCAACCGATTCATCTGCGTTCTTGTGATATCTAGGGTGCGTATGAAATCCTTGAATGGTCATGACGAGATCTTCGAGGGATGCATATTAACCAAATCCTCATCAATACCTAACAAATATCTGTATGATATCCCGAGATTGATCACAACAATCCCATGATAAGGATGGAGAGTTTCCTTTATAATTCTTGTAAAATACTTGGTGCATGTCCCTTAAAGAAAACAAACTCCAAGGTTCTAACCATTCATACCGGACCCTAACTTTTCCTTCTAATGTTGCCATGAACATTTTCATCAAGCGATATTCATGCCATTCGGCTTTGAATTTCCACACATGTATATGAAACCCGATGAGATGTAATAAGGGGTCCTCGAGTGTTTTCACCACTGAAAGATAGACGGGTTTTTTAACCGATCCACTTAGGCATTTTGTGTGGGAATCCGGGGATATGCTCCCTACTCATTGGGGCATATCTTCTTTGTATGCGTGGAAGCATGTTTGTAAATCATAAAGAGGTCAACTGTAATGCGCTCAACTAGTTCAGAGTCTTCTACCGGTGGAGTCATTTGGTCCTTTGGGAGTTATGGAGTGTGGAATCGCCGAGTGGATGAATTTGATTTGTTTGGAGCGAGGGTTCTTTGTCCACCATCGACAATTAAATACCAATCTAAAGGAAAGGTGGTCTCGTTCCCTAGTGGAGTCGCCATTATGTTGGAGTTCCCATGTTTTGGCCGGATTGGCAAGACCAAAAGATGAGACAACATCAAACCACTTTGGGGCCCTAGGATCTAGCCCTCCTGGACATGGGTGAGGGATCTCTCCAATAAAACAAAGAATGATATATCTTTGAAAGCTCAAATTAAGATGTTAGGCTATTTATGAAGCACGAGAGGGGGTTTTAAAATGATTTGGTTGGTTGGTTGCTTCGGGTTGGTCATGAGATCATAGACTCGAGAAAGTAATGGGAAAAAGGAGCAAAGCGGCAGGGGATGTTTCGACAAAGGGGATAGGTCAAGAAAGTGCCATCCATTGGGCTATGGAGTCATGAAAGGTGATTACATGAAACAACTATCCAACCCAATTTCTGTCTATAGATAAGGCCGGGAGGTCATTTAACTCCGGACACGCTTGGACATACTCAAAAGGCGACTTTTCAAAGAGGGACAAAGGGGCGACTTATAGATCGAACCGAGAGGTCATTTAACTCCGAGGTCGGCTTTAGCATGCTCCAAGGGAAAACATAGATAAGTTAAACAGAGGGGATCTTAGAAAGGCCAGCTGGTTGCACAAGGATCCTAGTGGACGGGGGATAACCCTAATCCCCGGTGTTCCCAAATCTTCCGACTTAGAACCCAACAAGAATATCTAAGAGCATATTCATTTAATTCATACATCGGCTAGCAGGCAATGACATCCACTACATCGGTTAAATTAATCGAAATCAACCCTTAGATAACACATTAGTAGAAAAAAATTAAGGCAAGGAGAGCGGATACATAGGGTACCTATCAAGGGTATATCCTATGCCATATTTATGATGCAAGCCCCGAATAACAATGAACAACATGGAAATGTAACAAACAGAGTTAGGAAAACATCACCAATAGTAATAGACCAGGGATCTCGTGAAATGTTCTTGATTAATTGATGCAAAACCGAGTCATGTACACCTGAGCTCAATGGCTAATACAATCAAAAATTTCTCCTCCTAGCCTATTACATAACACTACTCTGCTACTCCCTCCCAAGACGTTCCTAATGGTCAGAATGAATCCCTCTAGCGCAACAACAACAACTCAACAACAACATTTACATTATGTTCTTCGAATTCTTATAGAAGAAGAGAAAAACAAGTAGATGAACAATTAAATGGATCTCATTAAGACAAAATGGTGGAATGGTTCACGCCCATACTCGCTTAATGGCTTTCGCAACATTGCATGTACTACGTAATCCGTATGGGGAGTCTTTGTCGGGTCGAGATTGACCTTTGATATGTTCTTTGGAGTCCTTTACGGTGTTTGGTATACGCGCTAGCGTTCCGGAATAAATGCACTTTGGGTGAAAAGTCTGCAAGGTCTCTCCATACCTCAATAACTACCGTCCCGGACACTCTTAAAGAAGCTTACATACGTAACTCTGCGTTTAAGGGCTCGGGGGCGGCATGGAGATTTCTTGTAGGAAGGTGTCATGTGCTGGGAGAAGAGTACTTTCGTTTGATATTAACACGGATAAGACTTTGACGAGTGTACTTAAATCTTCAAAGCTGTGCCCTTTCCTTTGAATGCGGGGTTAAACCATTAATTATGTCAATAACAGGCATTAACCCCCTCTGAATTTCTTCTGCTGGTCCGTTGGTACGTGCTGAGATGGCCTCTTTGTGCTATCTGCACAGTAAAATAAACCTGTTACAAACTGGGCAGTGGTGTAGAAATGCTTCGGAGGCTGGGGGAGTAGTGGCAGAGCAGTGGAGAAACAATGAAAAGTGGTAGAGGAATGATATCATAGTGTAAAGCCCAAAGATTTACATTTGGGTTAATTACAAAGGAAAATACGAAAAAACAATGAACGGAGCCGTTGGATGTGGGACCCAGTCATGGCGGAGGGCGATAGATCAGGACCGTCAGATCTTATGTGAGATCGACGGCGGAGATGGGGTCGGGGGGATCGCAATCGAAAATCGCAATCGGGAGATGGAGCATGGCGGAGTGGTGTAGCACAAAATTTTTGATGTGATGGGGGGTGAAAGCCTTTATATAAATAAAACAAATGAAACTTGGAATTTTACATAGGAAAACGATATTTTATAAGGAATGGGCGGGAGAATTAAATGGTGGGACCAGGGATCTAATCGCAATCGAAAATCGCATTCGGGAGATGGAGTGGGGAGATAATCACAACGCGGAGCAAAGAACTGCGATGCGATCGGGCGGATCGGAGCGGCGGCGCGATCAATCGCATCGCAAATATTTGCGATGGATGATCGGAACATTTAAAACACAACATGCGATTGCGATATTACGATCGGGCGGGGTTGCGATGTGATGATCGGAGGGATTTGCGATTTGCGATTAGCGCCTTAAGGGGCAGCGTTCAGTCATAGCGCTCGGTTACATAGGGAAATAGCTAAAGGAGCTGGCAGAAAGGGGGTTGAGCCCTATTATAAAGTGGAGAGTGGGTTTTGGCCCATTTTAATGCATTTTAAGGCCAAGGAAGAGTAACGATAGAGGGAATAAGGGTGAATTAGACTGAACAAGGGATAGGGGTAGAACTTAAAGGGGATTTTGGGAGGATTTAGAGGGTTACAAGGGAAATTTAAGGGGATACAAGGGGATGAAATCAGAGGTTTAGAAGGGATGATATAAGAGGGAAAATGAGGCCTTTGGGCATTTCTTCACAATCATAGAAGCTTAATAAATGGGAACAGCAGAGGGAATTTTATCAAAGGACAAAAAGCACAAGGAGGCTTCAAGGATGATGTGTTTTCAGGGGGAAATGCATTCCTTGAAGGCTCAAAAACATTTTAGCCCCCTGTTTGCTTGTCAAAAAATTTATAAGGGGCTAACAGGTTCAACGCATGGAGATTATCGAGGGGAGCCAGCTCCTTCTCCTTCCGTGAGTGGAAGTTTCTCTTCTTCTTCTCACCATCATCATAGGAATTCAAGAAATGCATATAATAAACCTTTCTTTAAATTAGATTTCAAATTTGATCTTCCCATGTATAATGGTGAAAGTAATGCAGAAAAGCTTAACAACTAGATTAGGAAGATTGAAGTATACTGTAGGATTCAACAGATCGAGGAGGACGAGGCAAAGATTCAGTTGGCTTCTCTTCGGCTGAATGACGCCGCTCTTGTCTGGTGGGAGAGAAAATTGCAAGGCAAAAAAAATTTGGGTAACCTTCTCTCCTCATGGTCAAATTTTGTTTCTGCATTGAGAAACCAATTTTACCCTTTGGGATATAACAAAAAGGCATTAATGGAATGGCAAAACCTAAGGCAAGGTAGAGGTAAAAATTTACAAGACTTCACTGAAGAATTTAGAAAACAAACATTGAATTTGGGCATTCCATTAGATTCATCAATGATTTTGACAAAGGATATTAGTTCTCTGCATAATTACATGAGACATTCATTATTATTTTTTCAGCCTCATACCATCGATGAGGCCAGTGTGAAGGCCATGCATCTAGAAAGGTGAGAAGAAGAAGAATAACCTGAGAGGAATGACAAAAAGGGGAAGCATAAGGCCGCTACCACCGTGCAACAAAACCAATATTTTGAATCAGAGGAAGACGAGAAGGTCACAGCTGTAGGATTTTCATGAGGTAGACCAATTGACCTAGGGTCTAATTCTAGCAATGAAATGAAGCTTGAAGCCTTTGGCATTGCAACAGGAGGACCCATAGACTTGGGTTTCGATTCGGGCGATGAAACAAAAATTTCAACAGGAATTGTACCAAAGATGAAAAGGACACTCACTGTGGCAGGGCTCCAAGAACTTCAAGGGATCAACCAACGCATCCAAGAAGAGAATACTGAGCTAAGGAGGCTCCTATAAAAATAAAATGAAGAAAAATAAAGGTTACTACACTAGTTACAAGCTAAGGATGAGGCCTTGGAAAAGTTGCGACTTAACCAACCCAAGGTAAAAAACAACCCTTCAATTTCATGTACTTTTCATGATGAAGATTTCGTTGCTTTTGAAAAACATACTACAGGGATCAGATCCAAATTGTTGAAGAAAATGGGGTATCAGGGAAAGGGCCTCGATATCAATCGCCGAGGCATCGTAAACCCCATCGAAGTCATGGAATTTTAGTGTTATGCAGGACTTAGATACACCAGGAAGGAACTTGGTGAAAGCTCCTACACAGCTAGTGACTAGCCAACAACAAATGATGAAATCAATTCCTCACATTCCAGAGATAGTGAGGGTTCCATGAACACTTGTTGAAGGAACAACAGGGGAAAGCGCTCCAAGGCGACCCAGAAATTTTGGAGGAAAAATAATCGTTGTAGTCGCTGGAACGAAGTGGTACACCAAAAAGCCACGTGTCCAATGATCCATATCCAAAAAGCATTGATAGGGGAGCCTAGGGGAGCCAACAGGTGAAAATGTTCAAAAATTGAATCCACCACATTCATGGTGGACTACCTTATTAAGTAAAAGATGGGTTCCTTAGAGGTAGTAGTTTTTTTATGGCCACAACTTTTAAATCATGCGTTGCGAATAAATGTAAAGTGATTGTGTGTTTTCCATCACTTCCAAATGAAACGATGATGTTTTTGGCCTTTTCTTATAAATAGTTGAGGTATTGTTTTTATTATTATTATGTAATCCTTGACCAATGAGTGTATGCTATAAACTCTTGGAAAGTGAGGGGATTTTGAGTCATGTGTGGTTTGTATATGATTGCAAATGATGTACCAGATTTGTGTGCATGTGATTGAAAGTATGGTTTGGAAAGGACACAAGCAGTGTACTGGGCGTGTTAATGCTTTTGGTGGTCCAAAAGCTCCTTAGTGGGAGGATTGATCTAGGTGGATCTACACACTAGTGGCAAGTACAAAAGGTTCAAAATTCAAAGTGGAAGATGTTAGACTCCTATACCAATATGTGTCATTTTTCATGATTTTCTTGATTGAACTATGCAATATGTTCAAACCTTTTTCTTGTGCAAAGGTGTTCCATATTCTTGAAAAATAAAAGAATCAAAAAATTTAAAAAATGTAAAGAGGGTATACCCTAAAAGAAAAATCAAAGGGTAAGAAAAATAAATTGGTCAAGAAAATGAAAGAAGTGAACCCCAAGAAAAAAATAGACCAAGGAAAGTGTGCAAATCCAAATGCCACTACTATTTCATTTTTGTAATAAAGCAATTGTGTGCAGTCTGTCAAACTTTTGCCACAATTTATGAAGAGTCAAACTGTTTAAAATTGACTCATTCATGTTTCAATTTCATGTTGTAGAATAGAGAATAAATATCTGACCAAACAGTTTAATCTTGGCAGATAAGTAGATAGGTAGAGTTAATTAAATGTGCTCAACAGTTTAATCTGAGCCCTTGGATGTAATAAGGGTAGAATTAGATAGATTTTTCATGTAAAAGAAAAGAATATTGATAAGGGTTTTCCAGTCTAAGTGCACCCTAATAAAGAAGAGAAAATGGTAGTGTAAAGTAGATAGGGTAGGTAGATGGTGTTGCAAAGTTTCATGTGATGAATGATGGTGCTAAATGTGTTTAATCCTTTACTTTCATCACAAGTACTGAAGCAGAAAATACATTGGAAAATTCACAGAAAGCAAAGTCAAAATCATTAACTTCCCACATCACTTTTTCCCTAAGAGTTTTACTAATTTTCCCAAAGTGCTAAGGTATTTGAAGATTAAAGGGGCTCAAGGCATTTCCTTGACTTTTGGAGGGACCGGACCCTCGGCCTAATGATCAAAAAGACCTAAGTACTTGAAGTTATTTATCATTATAATCATTCCCTTTTAATCTTTTCCTAAGTAAAATTCTATTTTACTTAGGAAAATCATGCAAATTTCCATAATAATCCCTCAAAATTACTTGCTATTCTATGTTTAAGTGTTGAAGTTGAGATGATACAATTTACTTCATAAATCTTCACTTTCCTAGTTGTGTAAAGTATTTTGAATTTTCCCTTGTTTCCTTTGTCATATTAACATTTACTTTAAATATTAAATCCTTATATAAATTACCTTTCCCTATATGTATAACTCCTCCTATGTAATATCCCCAAAACCCTCTTACTATAGATTTTTAGCCAAAGTATTTAAACCCATATAATAAAATCAAATTCTCACATTATACACCCTTTGGCTAAAAACATATCTTTGTAGACTATTCCCGCCCCCTATGTTAATTAAATTATTTTAATTTAATTACTATATAATGAAAATAAACGAGAAAAAGGGTTTTGAACATATATTTATATGTTTTAAACGAAAAAAACAAATAACCCATCCCCTTGGTATTTTCCTTTCACCCGACGCCCTAACTAGAGTTAAAGTTCTCAAGTTGCAAGTTTAAACTCTGGTTTAAAAACCAAATCCCCGATCGATTGCCCATATAATACAGGGATTAATTAATCACCCGGATTAATTAATAACCAACCTTTTCACCAATCAAAAGCCGCCGGAATAATTATTTAAATGTTAATTATTTTGAAAACTCGTCGGGTCCGCACATTAACTCCCATACCATCTCCCCGTTCGGTCCACCGTTGGATCACTCCGCCGAAGATCTACGGTCCACGATGATTCCGCTGGCCAACCTCTGTACGAAAGTTAACGCGCGAAATCGCGACGGTTTTCAAACAGTACACCAGCTACGTGTCAATCGCTGAATGGATTCGCTACCTCCCCGCGGAAAACCGCCTACTCCCGAAAGCGGTGCGGAAATTACCGCTTACCGCCCGACCCCGGTGACGTGTCCTCCCGTACCCTGATGACATCACTCCCATAAATAATAAAAAAACTCGTTGACTTTGTAAATAAAACAAAACTCCACGTATTTTCTATCATTTTGTCTGGTGAAAGTGATTGCGTCCTACACTGAAAATTTGGAAATTCCGCTGTTAAACTGCTGTCGACCAAGATTGCTGAACTCCATTTCTATACCAGTGCCCGAGAATTCATTCGCCGTTAACCAGTGCCTATAAAATTCGACATTCTCCATAAAATAGGTATTTATCCGATTTCACGCTGAAACTCTTTGAAAAATCCGCATTCCAGTGTTAAATTTACGCCATAGACTGAAGAGAAGGTTAATATTAGTCTGTTTTAGTTCCTGTAACTAAAATAAAACTTCCAAAACTAAAATTGCACCCGTTTCGTGAAAAACCCCCAAAATTTCCACTTTGAATACACAAGAACCAAAATGGAAGTTCTGGTAGCCCTGAGTGTAGCCCCATTAAACGCCCCTCACAGAGAATTGGAATACTTGCCACTAGTGGATAAAGATTTTCAAATTAAAGACTTAGTTTTCAATGAAAATCCCTTTCGAAGTTATTGTCGCTGCAGAGATGATTATTCGAAAATTTTGGATATCATTGGGTTATGGGAATCCAATTTTCCAAGATATCTCATCCCCTCAGTCCGTATTTTACCAGAAATTATCCATTACTGTCATTCTAATTATGATCCAACTCAAAGAGCAGTGTTATCCCCTGACCAGAGTATCATTTTCCCCATTACTCCTCAAGCTATCAATACAATGCTCCATTTTGAACCTGATCAAAATCTTACTCCCTTTTCCATGGAAGAACTACTTGAAAAGTCTACCCAATTGTCCCAAGAAAAATTGAAATGCATTTGCCAGACCTTTATGTTACCTGAACATCAACCTAAGGGCCCTCCTCCCTATGGTTTTTCTTATTTTACTGAATTAGGCAAGCTCATCCTGAATATGATATCCTTTGTACTGGGTTTTAATACTAGTGAGTATGTTGATGAATTAACCCTAGTATTATTATCCATCTTCACTCCTGGACAGCCTCCTGCTGTGAAATATGACTTTGCATCCTTCATTGCAAATAAAATCCATGACCAGTTCATGAGGTTAGATAATGAGAAAGTGTTTAAATATTCTTCATTCATTTACCATCTCATTATTTATTATCAATCAGAGAACTTCCATTTTTCGTGTTCAAAAGCTTGATGCCAAGGGAAACCCTAGATCTTTTATATTTTGGTCTGCCATAACTCACAATTCCTATAATTCTCCCTATTATTATGCTGAGTTCATTGATCTTTTCATACATCCTACAACTACCTTGTTGACAGGAGTTGCTCCTCCAAGGCTCAGTAATGAGATTAAGAAAACTTTACGGCTTTCAAGGACATACAAAGTTGGAGACTGGTATTTGTACCAAAATTATTCAGAAATCAGAATATATGGATGTGAACTTTGTCCATTAAAGCTGCCTAAATATGTGCCTATGGGACTTTTTGCCTGAGAGTATTTCAGGCAAATGAATAATTCTGATGTTATTCATTTTTGTAACGCTAAGAAGAAAGCCCAACTCAGATTCAAAAGTCAGTTAGGTCCCTTTATATGCAATTATAGGGATGCTGAACAAGAAGTAGAAAATATATTGCAAAACCATTTCAAGTTACAAAATAGTTTCCGTTGGATTCCCTATGATCCATTCAGTTTTATTTGTGACAAAAGAATGAAGAACAAATCAGCACCCTACTTTCACCACAGAATTCCAGAAATAGAATAGTATGCTAATCAAGATGAGTGGATGGAAGGAACATTAGTTGAACAGGATAGTGAAGAAGTCAATATGAACAAAATTATGAAAGATCTTGAGAAAAAGTTTGACCTAGAATCTTTTGGGCAAGTGCAGGTACCTCATATTGGCACTTCTTCAGCAGGAAATCTTCAACAGGGGTTACAGGAAAATAGTCCATCAATTGTAGTTGAGTCTAAAGGCAAAGGGAAAGAACCTGAAGTACAAGTCATTGAAACTTTCATTATGACAGAAAAGCCTCAAACTTCCAAGGCACCAGATCAAACACAGGTTTCTCCTACTCAAGTTGATCACCTTGAAGTTTCAGAATTGCAGACTCCATCTAATATGGAAATAGGCAAGAAAAGACAGGTTTCAAATCCCACTCCTCCCAAAGAATCCTCACAACAACATCAAGCTAAAAGGCAGAAACTGAATCCACTTCCAGAAGTGGAAGCTATAGATGAAATCATTAATGATGAAAGATAGGATAGTCAACTAACTGGTTCAGTTAGTGAAACACACACATGTCATAAAGGAAAGGAATTACAAAAATAGTTGAGCACTGAAGTGTCTTCCTTTAAACAGCCAAAGACAGATGCAAGTGATATAAAGAAGAATTTCATTAATATAAAAGCAAGGAATGACCCATTGAGGATGCAGGTATATGATCAGTATCTTAGAATGGCTCCACACAATCAAGAAAGATTAATGTCAGCTTTTGACATTCAGCAAGAGAAAATGATGATGAGCCATTTCAAATCCAAAGTGCCAAAACCCAAGGCAGCATCTGATTACATTAGGACCAATTTTGAGGTCCTAGCAAAAGACATTCATCCATTAGACCAGATAGAATTACATAAACAAACTGGGGAAATGATATATTCTACCCTTACTGATAAAGCAATGGCAGCCCATAGATTGTAAGATTCTTTAAATAATACAAATACCCAGTTGCAAATTGAGAAAGCTTCTTCTCAGGCAAAGGATAACAGAATAAAATCTCTAGAAGAAATAATCATCAGTTTGGGTCATAATCCCAAAGATATAAAAGCATTGAGGCACTGATTAAAAATAAGGATGATGATATTACTGCACTGAGAAAGCAATTGAAATTTCCAGCCTCAAGGCATCCCCAAACTCAAGAAGTTTTGAAGGAAAATTCACAAGAAGAAATGATGGAATTGCTCCTGAAAATGACTGAGCAACTGAGTGAGACCGAGAAAGAACTGGAGCAGGCATTGAAAGAAAATCAATCTATCATGCAGACATCCACAACAGAGGTTACTATAGGAACAACAGCAGCAGATCAACAAACATATCCATCACAGGTGAATACTTCTAATTTAAGTTCTGATGAATTAGCAAAACAAATGGAAAGTTTAAAACTCAGAGTCACAGAACTTCAATCTACAAAATTACAGCTGGTGAATTTGGAACAAAAATATGATATGTCAAAAAATATTGTTGCTGATAATACAAGAGAAATCAAAAAGCTGGAGAAATTGGTTAAGGCTTTAGAAAAATATCTCTCATTAGAAAGGCCTTTGAGAGAAATTAATGAAATTCTTTGGAATAATATTATTGATTCAATAAAGAGTATTTGGTCCTTTGTTCAAATAATCTTTGAACAAAATGACTTGGTCAAAGTAGCTATGGAAGAAATTGACAAAACAAGAGAAGAATTAAGGGACAGACCTGAGCAAGCAAATCAACTTATACAATTTTTGAACACCCAGACCAAACAGCAACTTGCAGAGCTTGGAATTTAGGATAGGACATGTACTATTTTAGAAATAAAAAGAGTTTTTACGAAGAGAACTCTTATGCAAAATCTGGAAAGAAAATGATCAGATATTCAGGAAGAGATTAATGCCTTCAAAGAAAAGTTTCAGGTTTTATTGAACAGTGGGTTGCCCAGTCCTATGATTTCAGAAGACAAAATAATGGACTTGGGAACTTATGTTAACAGACTGGATATACATGCTCATAACACAACTGCTCACTCTATCAGTTCGTCAGAATCAACATTGCCAACAAGGAAGAATCTCTACGACAGGTTAAAGAATTTGTTTCATCTTGAGTATGAAATAAGGTATTTGTTCCCAAATCGGCCCACTTTCTTCAGATACACAGAGGCCGATGAAACATTAAGAAAACTCAAACGAACCATAATAGCAGAAGACAAATGGTGGGAAGACCTATTAGAAATTTTGTGAAATTCATCCTCAGGTAGATAATTTTGCCTTTTACTATCATGTAAAGGATAAATAGATGAGCAAAGGTTAAAGAATATCAGTCTGGCAGTTGAAAGTGTATCAGTAGAAATAAAGAGTATCAGACAAGCAAGGCAGTCAAAAAATAATTACTCAAAAGGACAACATCGAGCCATATTATAGGACCTGCCTCCAGCTCATGCATAAAAGGAGGAAACAACACACCAACAGTTATCTTTTTTTCTATCTACGAGACCATATGTCTCCTTTTTTATTGTAACTTATTCATTAGTCACCCTAGATTATTTCCTAGGTTAGTGTGAGATATTTTAAATCATTTTTTGTATAAATAAACCCTCGAAGAAAGTATTGAGGGTGGATTCTACTACTTTGTTGTAACATTGATCTTTTGGAATAAAAGTGCTTTGGAGAAATTTATTTGTGGCTTGCTGGATGATAATTTGAAGCTCGGGACTTTTTGCAGGATTCATGTGTCGGACTGTTGTTCAATAAGTCTTTCTATCCTATGTCTTAAGTTTTATATTTGTTTATAATATCATTGTGTCCATTTCTGAATAATTGACATAAAAGAATAAATCAGAATTTACTTAATTGTACTCTGATTTCAGTTGTGATTATTCTAAATGTTTTCTTCTAAATTGGTTATAAGCAACGAATTCTTAATTGCTCTTGCTTCGCTAGTTTAAACATTTTGATTACTATAGTAAAGAATTCTTCACTGCTCTTTATTTGTAATCATTCCATTTCTTTATTTTGAACATGTTGAAAGATTCTTAATTGCCTTTCATCTCTTCAAAATCCATTCCATTCACTTTAAGATCTAAAATTGTTCTCTGTTTGGCTATCTTGCCCTGCAAAGCCATCTTGTGTGTAGAATATTATTCCAGTAAAGCCATCCTTCGACTCCATAGCCCAATGGACTAAAAATCTTCAACCTTGCCCTCAGTTGGCGGATTCCACCATTCAAACAAAATCAAATTTCTTGGAATTATAACTAGCCTAAAAATTTCTAAGAACAAAGCTAAATTTTAAAGAGAGAGACCTCTCTGGATACAGATTGGCTAGATTCTGTATCTGAAGGTTGGTTTGTGGTTACCTCGGGTATACTTTCCTTTTCCACAACTTCAAGGAAAACCTGAGTGATAACAGAAGAAATGTGCAAACTCAATGTAAAGTTGAAGATCTCGTCGTCCTGATCGCGATGGTGCAAACGATTTGTCAAATCGAGTTCGTATGTGAAAGTTAGAGTTGGTCAAAGTTGGTAGGTTGACCGGATGACTTGGCAGCTTAAGGAGGCAAGAAATATACAGAAATCCGACCACCGGATTCCGGGCGAAATTGTGGGCTTGTTTATTTGTCTCCTTCGGTCACTTTCCAAAATTTTAAAAAGGGCATATTTTTATTAAAAATTAAAAAAATTATAATTTTGGAGGGGCGGGCCATGACACCCCCCCTCCAAAATCATATAACAAAAATATGTATATATTTATGGGTCGGTGGCCATGAGCCCGCTGGACCCACGCGCCATATCCCAATAAAATAACGATAATGCAATTTGGGTGGGGGCCGACAACCATGACCCCACTGTTGAGCCTCAAAATTGTGCTTTCCTTCACCTCATTTTACCTCATTTTCCCTTGTCCATTTATATCTTAGACCCAATTGATCAATAAATATAGTTAAAATTACTTCTAGAATGATTTACATGACTGACTTGTTAAATTTTGTGATTTTTGCCATTGTTAAGCATTTTGACTAGAACTAGCTACAGAATGCAGACATTCCGTATCTAGCCGGCGATTCTGCAGCTGCCTTCATGTTTGAGTATGTTCCAGGTGGCCTCTTGAAAAAAGGGTAGTCTTTTTTGGAGGGTGTTGTAAAGGTTACAACAAGATCCTATACTTGGCCCAGTGAGTGGTTTTTTGTACAAGATCTTTCCTTTGATAAGAATTTTGAGCTTTCTTTATTTAGGAATAAGTCTGAAACCAACATTGATGATACAGTTTTAGATCCTGAGTTCCTTGTAGATATTGAAGTCCAAAGAGAAAATTCCTCTATTGACGACTACATTTTGAATTCTCCTCAGTCCATCACTTTAAATAATATTCCTGAGCCTTCAAAATCATTAGAAACAACCTTTCCTCCACCCAATTCATTAGCATTCCCATCACTCAATTCCCAATTGTCATCTCCTCCATCAACACCTCCCTTAAATCCTACAAATCCTGTTGTAAATCCACCCAGAGTTATGGCTTCTCGGTATGCACCCCTAGTTCTGCCTCAGGTTCTCAATGACATGCCTGCCAACTATCAAAGAAAAATCCCCATATTTGATGCTACTCAGAGCATTGCAGCTTAGCAACATGTTGATAAAATGAATGACATTTTTTATTTACATGAGGAAGAAGCAGAGAATGTAACAACCAGGCTGTTTGTTCAAAGTTTCGGAGGTGAAGTTAGAAAGTGGTTTAGAGCCTTATCACCAGGCTTAATTCATACTTTACTGGAGTTTCACACATATTTTTTAGACTGGTGGGAGGTAAAAAATAACCCACTACAAATTATATTTGAATACGAGAATATTAAAAGAAATGTGGGTGAAACCGTGCAAGACTATTGTTTAAGATTCAATGTTGTATATAATGCTATCCCAGCTAACCTGAAGCCTCCTATGGGATTAGCATTGCTGAAATTTCTACATGGTTTTGATGCCAAGATGGCATATCAGTTGTGCGAAAGAGATCCGTCTTCATTTGAAGACATGTAGAAGATAGCAGTAAGCGTTGAAGCTAATCTGCTGGCTAAAAGAGCACGAACCAGAGCTAAGAAAAGAGTCACAGTAAAAGAGGAGGCCTCTCCTTCAGACAGAAAAATGGAAACTCTGATCAGAATAGTGAAAAAATTGTTGATATTTTAACCATTGGGATAGACCTGAGCCTCAAATAAGAAATCCAAATTTCAGAGGGTAGCAGCCCTAATTTAGAATTAAACAGAGAGAGCAAAGAACACAGGACCAAGCTGCGCCACCACAGCAGCAGATTAAAAATACATTGCAGTAGAATTACGTGCAAGGGACAGACACAGATGATGATGATCCTATGATTAGGGCTAATCACTTTTTCATAGCTGATGGTGCACCAATTTTCCTTACTGAAGACGAAGAATACACAGTGGTGACTCCAGATATTTAAAAAGACCAAAATTTCATTTTGGCCAATGGCACAACATTGGAAGAAGAGTCCGATGACTACTAGAGAGGGTATATGAATGCTATGTTGGCTCAGCAAAGGAAATATTCTCTGAGGAACAGATATTTTACATTCAGTCCCATTCAAAAAATAAAAGAGCTCTAAATGAAGAACGATGCACAAAAGAAAGGAAAAGAGGCAGTCGACCCTTCCTCCAGCAAAACACCTGCAGCTAATAATACAAAAAATGAAAAGAACCAGCAAAGCACAGTAAAGGAGCCAACAGAGAAGAAATACCATCCCATTAAATAGGTAGAAAAATCTTCCTCCTTTAATTTAGAAAATTAAATTTCTAAACTGAAAGTGTCTATGCTCCTGACTGAGTTGGTGAAGAATAGTATATATAAAATTCAGGTGTCTAAAGTCTTGCAAATAGACTCTATTTCTGATATGGTTAATGTAGAAGATGATTACCCTGAACTTATTTTTGGTCCAGCCACAGAAGAATCTGAGGAAAATGAAGTCCCTCCTTTTTACCTGAGCCTTAGAGTACATGAGTTTATCCTGCATAATGCTATGTTGGACTCTCAAGCCTCACATAATTTGATGCCCAAAGCTATCATGGAGAAGCTAGGCTTTGATATTACTCGAAAATACCATGATTTGTATTCTTTTGACTCAAGTAGGGTACACTGTATTGGTCTAATCAAAGACCTGGTAGTGTCTTTAGATCAGATTCCAGCAAAGAATGTCTTGATGGATGTAGTTGTTGTTGATGTCCCACCACGGTTTGGAATGCTCCTATCTAGGTCTTGGGGTGAAAAACTTAAGGGAACAATGCAGCTTGACTTTTCTTATGCCACCATTCCCGTGTTTTTCCAATTAAAAAAACTATATAGGGAGAAGAAAATGAAACATATGATTACCAGCAAAGTCAAGCCTGTAAATCATCCCATTAATGCTGCCCACACAGATTTAGAGTATTTTGTCTTGTATTCTGATGTTGGTTTAAATGATGAGAATGTTCAGTTGGTACAAGTGGATGAAATACCTGAGATTTTAGAAAATTTCATAGAAGTCCTTAAACAGGAAAAGGATAAAGCAGCGAACACTTCTAAGCCTCCTGCCTGCCAGCAGTAAAAGGACAGTGAACAGCCAAAAATCAGCCAAGGTAAAGAAGATAAAGAAACAAAATCCCAGCATCTTCAAGAAGAAGAAGAAGGCTTGTGGAGTATGGATTTTGATGGAGCTGTTGGTAAGGGTGGAGCTAGCATTGGAATATGGATTAGGATCCCTATTTTCCAGCCTGAGAAGGTTCCCAGCAATGTTAAAGTTTGTGCTTATAAGTTAGCTTTTGATTGCTCTAACAATGAAGCAGAATATGAGGCTTTGATTGCAGGTTTAAAATTTTTGAAGAAGTTGAATGCAAAAAGTATTTCTGTGTATGGTGACTCCAAGTTAATAATCAAACAGGTGAAAGGAGAGTACCAAGCTAAACATCCGAGATTGAGGGCATACAGAAATGCAGTCTTGGACATTTTGAAGACATTCCCTGAGTACACTTTGATAGCGGTACCTAGGATGTAGAATCTCATTGTTGATTCTCTTGCCACTACTACCAGAAACCTGAAGATTCCAATGAACTCCGACAATAAGTTTGAAATCTATGTCAAACATAGGCCAGCAGTTCCAGACAATTTAAGGTATTGGCAAGTATTTTTGGGATGATAATGAGATTAATGATTTTTGCAAGGTGATTGAAAATTCAAAGACACTCCAATAGAAGGTGAGTATGAGGTTGATGATCAGGAGTTGAAAACAAACCAAATGGACATATTGCAACTAAAGGATAATGTAATTCCTAGAGGTCTCATACCTCTGGAGGAGTTGTTTGATCAGGACGATGTTGCAAAGAAGGCAAGCTTGGTGCCCACGGAGAAAGGAGTTGAAGATGTGAATCTTGGAATAGCTGACCAGCCCAAGTTTGTGAAGTTGTAAAAGGCATTATCCCCTGAGGTAAAGGAAAAGTATGTTAAGTTTCTTTCTAAATTTTCTGATGTATTTGAATGGGATTATTCATATTTGAAGGCGTATGATAAGAACATAATCCAACATACTATTCCTATCAAGCCGGATCAAAATCCATTCAGATAGAAGCTGAGAAGAATCAATCTGAAGTTGTTGCCATCGATTGAAAAGGAGGTAAATAGGCTGTACAAAGCAAGTATCATAGTTCCTATTAGATTTTCTGACTGGATTTCAAATTTGGTCCCAGTGCGTAAGAAGACAGGTGAGATAAGATTGTGTATAGATTTTCAGAATTTGAATAATGCATCCTTAAAGGATAATTACCCACTTCCGAAAATGGACCATATTCTGCAGAGAGTAGTTGGAGCATCTAGGATGTCACTACTTGATGGCTACTTAGGGTACAATTAGATCTTGGTGCATGAGAAGGACCAAGATAAAATTGCCTTCATGACACCCTGGGGAACCTTTCAGTATGCTAAGATGCCATTCAGACTGAAGAATGTTGGAGCTACTTTCCAGTGTGTAATGAAAATTTCTTTGTCAAATGAAAAAGATGTTTTTCTTGTTGTTTATTTGGATGATTTGACAGTATTTTCAAGTTCAGATGAGGAGCATTTGCACCATTTGAGAGTGGTTTTTCAGCGTTGTAGAAAGTTTTGGATTTCTCTCAATCCCAAAAAGAGTCTCTTTGCCATGGACGAAGGAAAATTGCTAGGGAATATCATCTTTAAAGATGGTATTCACATCGATCCAGCTAGAGTGGAGGCAATTCAGCTCATAGATCTACCAAGAAACAAGAAGGAGATCCAGGCCTTTAATGGTAAGATGAATTTTTTGCACAGGTTTATACCTAAATTGACTGAGCATTTGAGAGAAATGACCAATATGTTGAAGAAGGACAACACTGTTAAATGGAGTGAAGAGGCTATCAAGTCATTCAATTTGGTAAAGTTTGCTTTGTCCAATGCTCCATTTTTTATTAGTCCCGACTATACTCAGGATTTTATTATATTTTCATTTGCATCTGAGCATACTATGGTTGCTGTTTTAATGCAAAACAGAGATGAAGTAGAAAAGCCAATTTCCTTTTTCAGTAGGACTATTAGAGATGCTGCTTTGAGATACAATATTATTGAAAAATAGGCATTGGCTCTCATCAAAGAATTGAAGGATTTTATGGTCTATATTTTGCATTCACATACTATAGCGTATGTCCCTAATGCAGCAGTGAAGGATTTCCTAATGAAATCTAATCCAGAAGGCCGAAGAGGTAAATGGATAGAAGCTATGTTGGAGTACGATCTAGATATCAAGCCCACGAATTTGATTAAAGGCCAAGGCTTGGCAAAATTGATGGCTCAATCAAATCTGTGTGATTTAGATATAAACCTCATAACAGTAGTGGCAGAAAATGAAGATGAGGGTTTGCTGGTTCTAGTTTCAGATATTTTTCTACAGTCCCCTTGGTATTCAGATATTTTTTATGTTCTTCAGCATTTTTCACCTCCTACATGCATGTCTAAGGGTAAAGGTAGATCTTTGAAACTTAAATCTGCAAAATATTGTATTTTAAACAATTCTCTGTATTGGAAGGATCCAGGAGGCATTTTGCTTAACTATTTGGTTGAAGAAGAATCTCAGAAGGTAATGCACGATTTCCATAAAGGTGATTGTGGTGGTCACTTGTTTTGGAAGACTACGACCAACAAGGTATTGAGAGCTGGGTATTATTGGCCCACATTGTTTTCTGATTTATATATAAAAAAGTGATGAATTGTCATGAATGTCAAATTTTCCAAGGGAAGAAGAAATTGCTTTCACTTCCTTTGAATCCAATTTCAGTGAACGCACCCTTTCAGCAGTGGGGGCTTGATTTCATAGGAGAAATACAACCCACGTCCTCAGCACAGCACCGATGGATTTTGACAGGGACAGATTACTTTACGAAATGGATCGAGGCCGTCCCAGTGAGGCAAGAAACTGACATGGTAATTATTCAATTCCTTGAATCAAATATATTATCTCGTTTTGGCTTCCCATACAATATTGTGATAGATAATGTAGCAACGTTCCGATCCAAGAAGATGGTCGATTTCTGTGACAAATAAAACATCGTGTTGGGCCATTCAACAATGTATTATACACAAGGCAATATCCTGGCAGAGTCATCAAACAAATCGCTGATAAATATAATTAAGAAAATGCTAGAGGCAAACAAAATAAATTAGCACCGAAAGCTTATCAACACACTGTGGGCAGACAGAGTTAGCAGTAAAAAATCAATAGGCGTGTCACCTTTTGAGCTGGTTTATGGTACTGATGTTGTCTTTCCTACTTCTCTTACAGTTCCAGTTATGAAATTATTATAAGAATTTGGCAGCGAGGATGATGACAGTCAGCGAAGGATCAATTAGATGATCCACCTTCAGCAAACAAGGGAAGAAGTGTCACAGAATGCGATTCAATTGCAGGAGAAGATTAAAAAGATCTATGACAAGAAGACTAAAGCATAAAAGTTTTAGCTGGATGATGTAGTATTGAAATGGGATGCAAGGAAAGAAGACAAAGGGAAGCACAGTAAGTTTGACAACCTTTGGAAAGGGCCATACAAAATTTCAGCATACAGGGGAAAAAATGCCTTCTTACTTTCAGAAATGGATGGCCAGGATTGCCCTGGAGGAGCAGTAAATGGTAGGATTTTGAAGCACTACTATTGTTGAAAACAATGAATTAGAATCACTATCATCATCATTGTATATACCATGATATTTTTTATCAGAGTTCAAATGCATAGTTATTCAAGTTTGGGGCCTGAGTTGAGGGCTATAAAAATTGGGTGATATGTGTATGGTTTGGTTTCATTTCAGTTTCAATCTTAGTGTTGAGTCAGAGTCAGTTTGCATTCTGTCCGTTTTTAGGTGTTTTGACTCCATGCCCAATGGATAAAGCTACTTGGTTTACGGTGTTCTTGGCACCTCCAAGGAGCTACCATCCCCATTGGATCCAATGTTAGTGTCAGTCTAGTCATACTACCATCAGTGATCAAAATTGCTCTTTTGCATTTGCATATTAGGAGTCCCATACCAATAAATTTCACCATTCCGCTAGGTCATCGATTCATTGATGGTAGTAATTTTTCATCAGTTTTCCCTCATGTGAAACTTGTTGATTCTCCTTTCTATGGTCTTTAGTCATGAGTCACTTTCACTCTCAAATCCTATCATTAGGTCATAGGATGGGTCTCATTAGTTTCTAGGGTCTTACCATGGTCAAATTAATGATTCAAATTTCAAAAAATATCAGCAAGGTCATGAGGAAGTCAAATAAATTCAAAGTCACAACACCTGGAAGATTAAAGGGATATTTTATTCAGTTTGATGTAATTTTCACCTCAAAACAATGTTTTGAGGTGAAAACATGATATTTCACCTTTATTATCATTCATTATGTAATTTTATATCATCATATATAATAAGTCACAATTCAGAAGCTGCCATCTCCACAAAGTCATCACCCTGCCTTCAGAGAAGTTTTTCGTAGCTTGTTTAGCACCCAAATCATCTTGCAAGCGAATCCATCAGAAAGAGCCCGAAAATAGTTTTCCAATGGTATACTGCACTCTTAAAACTGACTTCTGGATTGAAATTTATGCTTAAGTGAAGTAAAATTCCCTATATCTTCAAATAATCCTTATTTCCCATTTTTCCCTTAAAACTTTATATTTAAAGTTTTAATATATTCCTTATGAAAATCCCTTTTCCTCCCTCCAATCATAAAATCGCATTATAAAATTGTTAAACTACAAATGTGATTTATTCAAAAACCACTTCCCCACCATTACCCCTAAACTTTATAATATAGTTTATGTTATACATATAAATTCCCCACCGATCATAACCACCTCCCCTCCATGTCCCTTTGAAACTTTATAATAAACATTTTAAGAGTTTTTATTATAAAACCCCATTCCGATTACATAATCATAAACACCGTCATTTCCCATTACAATCACAGCATATGACATCTCCGCTCCGATTGGCCCTCCTCTTAACGAAACCTCCGATGCGATTGAACGTCCTGATTGCCATGTCCCCTGATTGAATTAAGTTACCGATTGAAAAGTGCCGATGTGATTAACTCATTTCCAATCGCACCCTTTAAATCCTGCCTCTGATTAACCCCGCCCGATTACACCATAACTGTTGATTCGATCAACGATCCAATGGCTCACAGCCCATCGCTCATCAGCATCGACGTTCCCATATATGTTTCATCTCCACTCCCCTCTGATTCCGATTCCGATTGCTATTTCAACACTCCATTATATATTACCTCCCCCTCCGATCCTGATTGCGATTATTCTTGTGTATTAAATTGCATCCCACAACATATTTCAAATATTTGATATGTTCCCAAGCCCTTCCAATTTCGATTGCAACTCGGATCCCACTTCCATTCCCTTTTCCCATTCAAAATCATTTCTCCCTTCACTAAAGGCATAGTTTCGTTTCAAAGCGTTTTATTAAAAAGGTCGGTGTTCTTCAAATAGATAATGGAAAGCAAAGCGACAATCAAAGGACCAAGAGCTAAAATAAACAAATATTGCTACAGCAGAGGCAAAGTAGGAAATTTGTTCTTCGGATTACCTATTTTATTTCATTCATCTATAACAACAGATTTTCAAAGGGTGAAATGTATTGATGCCCCTTATTTTCAGGGGCAGATTGTTACAATTCTTTTCTATCATTGCATTTCAGTTCTTCAGTTGTTAAAACAACTCCCTTTTTCCGTGGATCTGTGTTCGCACATTTGAGCCTATTTATTGTAATTGTAAATCATTAGTCTGAAGTCTGTAACTCAGCAGTAGGGGAATAGTGTGGAAGAACATTTTACGCTCCATTGTACAGTTTGACAGGGAATGAAATAAGAGATGCAGCTCTGATTTGTGGGATCCATGTGGTATGAGATTTAGCATTTGTCTCCCTCCTTTGTTTCATATGTAAATTGTTATGTGTTCCATTCATCCATAAACATTTCTTTTGAATGCTTTCAAGATAGAAAGGTAGGATCCATTTTTATGCCCTGCCTTGGGAAAACATTCATACTCTGTGTTTTTCTTCTGTTTGAAAAGGATCCATTTATTTGTGCCATTTTTAGCTCCTCACCAGTCTTCCATCCCATCTTTATTAAAATTTTAATTGCTATATTTACTTCCTATCTTGGCCCATGAAATACCTTGTGTCCTAATTTAATTCCTTGTTCCAATTGTCCCATTTTTTTGTCCCACACATCCCTGAAATTTCATTCGTTTATTAAACCTTTTCCCATCATTTTACCTAGCCTAATATCAGATCACTATTTTGTTTTATTAAATATCATTTTACGGAGAGAGCCCTCTCCTGTCCTTGTAGAGCTAGCTACAAGGATGAGCATGGTTTAGTTGTTACCACGTTTTGCCCCTTTTCAGCCTAGGGTCCAAATCAGGTGCTAACACCTAGAAATTTTGTAAAGGTATGTTGGAAATGCAGAAAGGAAGGGCACTACAAAAGGGAGTGCATATCTAAAGCTCCTGAGAAAGGAAATGGATCTGATGATGCTCCTTCTGCAGAGGAAAAAACCACCTCCGATGAAGGTGGGGATGTGTATTTGGCTTCTCTTCAAATACACATGTATATCATGAGTCATCATTGTTTGACTCAGGTGCATCCTTTCAGTTCACTCCCCATCAAGAGTGGTTCTGCGAGTATGAGAAATATGATGGCAGTGATGTCTTCCTAGGGGATGATAAGAAGCCCAGAATCATCAAACATGGAAAGGTGAAGTTGAAGCTGCAAGGTGGAAGGATTAGAAAAATTCCCGGTGTTCTGCATATTCCTACATTAGCCAGAAATCTAATTTATGTAAGCAAGATGGATGATGTGGGTGTAAAAACAATGTTCGAGAAAGATGCCTGCAAGATGGTTCAGGGAGCACTGGTATTAATGCAGGGAGTTCAGACTAGAACTCTGCACAAGCTACAAGGTAGCACTGTTATTGATGGGTGTAATAGTTCTGTGGTTCTTGAAAGTGGAGCAGAAAGCCTAGCTATCTCTGGAGAAAAGACCATGCATTGGCATCAAAGGCTTGGACATATTGGAGATAAGGGCCTTTGAATACTGCATAGAAATGGTATGGTGAAAGGTATGTATAATTTCTTTCTGGATTTCGATTTCTGTGAACATTGTGTATATGGGAAGAAGAATCGGGTGAGTTTTCCTTCTGGGGCTAATAGGGCGAACAAGATATTAGAACTTGTGCAAGGTGATGTGTTTGGAACTGTGTCAGTTCCATCACTGGGAAATTCTGTGACTATGTTTCATTCATAGATGACTTCTCAAGGAATACAAGGATATATTTCTTGAGGAAGAAATCTGAAGATTTTGAAAGATTTAAATAATTTAAGGCTCTGGTGGAAAACTAGACAGAGAAGAAGATAAAGGTGTTGAGGACAGATAATGGTGGGGAGTTCTGCAAGAAGGAATTTGAAGAGTTCTCTAAGAAGTGTGGTATAGCACAGTAGAAGGCTACTCCATACACACCTCAGCAAAACGGAGTTGCAGAAAGAATGAACAGAAAACTGATGGAAAAGGCAAGAAGCATGCTCAGTGGTACCAGGTTAGGACAAGAATTCTCGGCAGAGGAAGTGGAGACTGCATGCTATCTGGTTAACAGATCACCTTCATCAGTGTTGGAGGATAAGACTCCACATGAGGTATGGACTGGTAAGAAACCCTCTCTTTCACATCTAAGGGTATTTGGATGTGATGCATATGTACATGTTCCAAAGGAGAAAAGGACTAAGTTGGATAATAAATCTGAAAGGTGCATCTTTATTGGGTATAAGGATGGTTTAAAGGGTTACAAGCTTTGGAACCCGGAAACAAGGAAGGTTGTGTACAACCGAGATGTGGTGTTTAGAGAGGTGAAAGATGTTTTTAAACATGAAATCATACCAAAGGAACCTGAGAAGATAGAGTTTGAGCTAAAGGAGGATGAATCAGACTCTACAACAGAAGAAGACTCAGAAGATGAAGAGCCACAAACTCCAGCTATTAGAAGATCAGTTCGGGAAAGAAGGAAACCGGAAAGGTATAGTCTATTTTCTTTCTGTTTCAGTTTTGCCTTAACTATAACTGATGATGATCCCAAAATTGTCAGGGAGGCAGTAGATTCAGAGGATGGAAAACTCTGGAAGGAGGCCACGGTTGATGAAATGGCATCCTTGCAAAAAAATGAGGCATGGGATCTTGTGGAGTTGCCAGCAGGAAGGAAGCTCATCGGGAGAAAATGGGTGTTTAAGAAGAAGATGAATGTAGAAGGCAAGGTGGAGAAATAAAAAGCTCGGTTGGTAGCAAAAGGTTATTCCCAGGTGCCGGGAATTGATTTTGGTGATATTTCTTCTCCTGCCGCCAAAGTTACTTCTATTAGATTACTTTTATCTGTTGTTGCTGCATTTGATTTTGAGATAGAATAGATGGATGTGAAGACAACATTTCTTCACAGGGATCTAGAACAGGAGATCTACATGAAGCAACCTGAAGGCTTTATGGTGAAGGGTAAGAAAGAACTGGTATGCAAGTTGAAGAAGTCTTTGTATGGGATAAAACAGTCACCAAGGATGTGGTATCGAAAATTTGATACCTATATACGAGGACTTGGCTTCACCAGAAGAAAAGAGGATCACTATATTTATTTTAAATTAATTGGTGACCGTGTTATTTATTTGGTCTTGTATGTGGATGATATGTTGCTGATTGGAAATGACAAAGAAATTATCCAATATTTGAAGACCCAACTGTTCTCCAAATTCGACATGAAGTATCTTGGTGTTGTAAAATATATTTTGGGCATGGAAGTTAAGAGAGATCGGGAAAAGAGGAAGCTCTAGTTAAACCAGAGGAAGCATGTCGAGACTATATTGCAGAGGTTCAATATGCAGGATAGTAAATCGGTGAATGTTCCTATTCCTGTAGGTGTAAAGCTATCTGCTAAACAGTGTCCCAGGACACAAGAAGAAGAGGAGGATATGTCCCGTGTTCCATATGCAAGTGCAATGGGTAGCCTGATGTATGCAATGGTCTGTAATAGACTAGACATTGCACATGCAGTGGGAGTATTGAGAAGGTTTATGTCAAACCCAGGGAAGGAGCATTGGACAACAGAGAAGTGGGTTTTTAGATATTTATATGGCACTAGTGATTATGGCTTGTGCTACCAGGGAAGACCGGGATTGGAAATAATGTTGGACATTCGTGGTTTTTTTGATGCAGACTGGGCTGGAGATCTGGACCAAAGAAGATCTACAAGTGGATATGTGTTTAGCCTATTTGGAGGCGCAGTCAGTTGGATGAGTAAAAGACAGTCTGTAGTGGCTCTTTCAACTACAGAGGCAGAATACATGGCAGCCACTCATGCAAGCAAGGATGTACTTTGGTTGTAGAGATTGTGTTCAAGTATGGGGTTGGTACAGCAAGCTATAAGGATAAACTGTGATAGCCAAAGTGTAATTTTCTTGGCTAAGAACCCTGGTTATCATTAAAATACAAAGAAAATTGATGTTCAATATCACTTTGTTAGAGATATGGTTGAGGCTAAAAGGGTGTTTCTGGTAAAGGTGGACACTTTAAAGAATGTTGCAGATGCATTGATGGAGTCTGTGAGCACTCAGAAGTTCTCTTGGTGTAGAGAAACAATGGGTTTTGAAGAATTGGGCCAATTACTAAGCTCTCTTATGGCCCCTTGCAGAAAGAAAACAACAAGTGGGAGAATGTTTGGTATGTGTTATATTCTTTCCACGACTAATCATGTGCGGGGAGGGGGCGGGGGTGGGTAAGAGGGTTGGGGGGGTCACAAGGGGGGCGGTAGCCTCCCCTGTCGGGGTCCGGGATAGCGCCCCGACGAAAATTTTTGGTCCTTAATTTCCGGTGGGCAGTCTGCGCCCATGGTTTTGTGCATGGTTTTGCACATGGTTTTGGGGTACGATGGTTTTCGACCCTTGGTATTTTTTAGATCCTGTCAAGGGAACTACAGTTATGATCTAATCCAAGGTTAATGGATTAGGGTTTATTTATGCTTTGGCACGTATATATGTGTTGTAACACTAAAAGAAAAATAATGAAATATCAAGCTGGTCGTCCCGATTTGGGATCCAGGGGAAAATCTATGTGTTTATCTGTTTTATGTTTTATGCTCTCGCTATTGTTTATTTATTTTTATAAGATTCATGTGTAGATAATTTCTGTTCAGGGTTAAAACCTACAAAATTTGGGCTAATAATTTTGAGAAAAAATAGACTTGGTGAATTTGTTTTTTGGAAAAACCATGGAAAATTAACCCACCTGTGAATATTAGCCCCTAAAATTTTCCATGGTTCAAGTCGATTGAACAACTGTTGTTCAATTCAATTTAACAACAATTGTTCAATTCGATTGAACAACAAATGTTCAAAGGTTTGAACAACAGAAATAAACACACTAAAAAGAGACAACCATTCATTCGAATTGAACAACAACTGTTCAATTCGATTGAACAACAGTTGTTCAATTCGATTGAACAATAGTTGTTGAAAGGTTTGAACAACAAAAATAAACACACTAAAAAAAACACATCCGTTCATTCGAATTGAATAGTATATGTTCTATTTGATTGAACATCAATTGTTCAATTTGATTGAACAACAGCTATTGAATGGATCGAACAACAAAAAATCATGCAAAAAAAAACATCCATTCATTTGAATTGAGTGGTAGTTGTTCAATTTGATTGAACAACAATTTTTCAACTCGATTGAACAACAACTGTTAAAAGGTTTGAACAATAGAACACACAAAAAAATGAAAAAATAAAAAAAATGCAGCTGTGAGCATAAAAGTAATGAAAAAGAGATTGAATGTACAACAAGGAGAAGAACTATAAATTTTAGGGATCATATATACAATATTTACAAGAGGAAATAACATTTTTTTATGAACTTAAAGCTGTCAGGACATCATCCCCTGCAGCTAAAATTTGGATGGTGGGGTCGTCGCGCACTTGCTGGCGGAAAGACTCTTTCGTAAGTGGCTTATGATATAGGAGCACCTGGTGTCCATTGACTCGAAAGGGTAGAGCCATATCCATTTATGGTGGTCAAGGTAATGGTATGGTTGCTGTGCACTTCTTGAATTTCATATGGCCCGAGCCACCTTGTTTGTAACTTACTCGGGAAGTCTTGGAATCTGGAGTCATAGAGGAGTGCCCAATATCTACTGGAATTTCTTCTTTTTGATGAGTTTGTCATGCCACTTAGCTCGTTGTTGTTGAATAATTACAGTGTGTTGTAGAGAAATTAGTTGTACTTCATCTAATTTATTTATTTTTTGGAGTCTTCTAACTTGCGCCTCCGTCAAATCCAGTGCCACTTACTAGGTTGTTCTCAAAGTATTTATTTTAAATTCAATAGGAAAAATTGGTTCCCATCCAAATACCAGATGGTACGGAGAATATCCGGTGGTGTTTGGTCATGTTGTGTGATAATCCCACAAGACCTCTAGCAGTCTAGTAGCCCAATCTGACGATGTGTTGAGACTGTTTTAGTGAGAATTTCCTCATGGACTTTATTGATGCTTTTGACCTGCCCATTCGCTTGCGGGTGGTAGGGAGAGGTGACTTTATGGGTTGCATGGTGGTTCTTCAGAGTGGCTGTGATTTTATTTCCCACAAACTGCGGCCCTCCATTAGTTATCAATTCCAAAGGTAAGCCATACCGCACAAGTAGCTCAAAAAGAAAATTGATCACAGATTCTTCTGTAGCTCTCGATAAAGCCAGTTTTTTTACCTGTTATCACAAAATTGCACTTGATTGGCTGCTGATCAAACAATTCTATGTAACTATTTCAAAATAGCTTTTGACTTAAGCTTAGCCTCTTTAGTCTGAGAGGGCTCTCTCAAAGGGGTTTATGATATTATATAATGATAGGATTAGATGGCTAACTATATTTGAAAAGTAACTTGATTTTTGTGTATGTAGGTTGAAAAGAATGCAGGCTTGCAACCATTGGTTTTATGGAGTCAAAAAATTAGTAGATTTAGTGGCAAGGTTTCTTGACATGGAAGCTGAGGCAAATAAGATTCTTTAATAAAGGAAAATCACGCATATAACATAAAGCAACACAATCATTTCATCAATAAAGGAAGTCCGAGCATTCACATATGAATTTTGAGTAATAAATATGAAATATACTGCAAGTAGTACACATAAAGGTATAGATCAAAAAGACATTAAAAATTTCATGAGAATCTCAGGTCTATCAAGAAGCAGTCCTATGTATTACTGATATCAGTCAAATTACATAAAGCAACATATGGTGCAAAAAGTTTGCAACCCTTTACAACTTCGATAATTTTCCTTTAAATAGACCTTATTACAACAGGGATGATCTGCCTCTTGGATAGATTCATCGAACTCTTCCTTTGACACCTTACATAACAGAAAAACATGTCTTTTAATCATAAAATGATAGTTACACTCCAAAGAAGACCTTTTCCCAATAGGAATCAAACTCCTATTTATTACATCAGTCTACCTTATCTTTAAAACAGTTACATATCAATGAAAAATAAGCCTCACATGTTTGAATAGGCTATGACATAGCTCATCACTACTTGACATATTAAATATCCTCCTAGACATATGGAACCAAACACTATTTTTTAGGAAAATAGGACCCTATCTTCAACAAAAGCTTCAGCTGATGAGTTGTCTCCATTGCATGGTCTTCAAGTCATAGATTTTTGGTGGCAAGGTCCCTTGACCTAATGGATGTGTCCACCTGTCAAAAAATACTTTTAAACTGCTTAGACACCTTCAAAAATAGCTCACTACGAAAATAGGGCAGTTTCGTAGCATCCAAAAAATGGCTTTTGCACTCAAAATTTCTGATTATTTTTTGTTCCATGGTGTCCATCATGACATGACACATCATCACTACCATTTTCCCTCCATGAAAGCTACAAAAACTATTTTTAGAAGAAAAAATACAGCTACAGAAATTTTCGTAGCGTTTTCCTGCCTTTAAGCCTAGGAAATGCAATGAAACTGTGAAAAGATGTGAAATTTCCAGGTTTTGACCCTCTCTAAAAAAAGTAACATCCAGATGTATAACATTCGTATTCAACATGCCATTAACCTCTTAAAACATAATCAAACTCAACTTAAGAGCCTTGAGGTGTTTCCTCTTCATTAATGGTAAGTTCAGCTATGGGCTCCTCAACTACAGTCATCTTTAAACCCTTCTTCTCCAGCTCCTCATGGATCAATTCTCACTGCTCTTGTAGGTCTTTGACTTCGTCCTTCAGCTTTCTGTTCCTAGATTTCAAGTGCAGGTTCATTCTTCTAATATTCTTCACCTCTCGACTCAATGAATGAATCCATTTGATTAATTTTTGTGCGTTATCTAAGATCTTTGACACACTATTAACCCGCTCTTCTCAAACTTCTTTCATTTTCTCAAACTGAACCTTATGAACATTATTTTTCCTTGCCTCTTTCTTCAATACTACTATTTCATGATTTTCTAACTTCAACTACTCCTTAAGGACCTAAATCTCTATTTATTCAATGATTTTACACTTTCCTTTCTTTTTCTTGATGACTGGATCTTCTTTTGCAAGTAATGAGAGGTCAATGATTCTTGGTGGTGGCAAGAAAGTTTTAGTGACCTTCTAAGCTTCTTTGCTGATTTTGAAGACCTTTTTGGCATGCATTTTCATTGGTTTCCTAGCCTAAAACATAAAATCTCCATCCTCGCCTTCAAACTCTAACTTCTTTGTTGATTTGGCTTTCTTGAGCTTCTTTCCTCCCTCATCTATATCCTCAGCTTGGAATATGGGAGTTTCTTCAATATCAATACCATGCAAAATTTCTTCTAAACTTCCCTAAGCCATTGTTTGGCTTCTTGTAACCCTTTTAATACCATGTTTACTCCGAGTTGGCTCTTGTTTTGTAGGTTTTCTCAGAGCTGGCTTTTGTTTTGCAGGTGAAACATCTGGTGTATCAAGTTTTTGCAATTTCTCTATTTCCTTGATTACCAGTTCACTTTTCTCTACCCCTATAGGATCACTTTGCTTTGCCACTGAAGGTGATGGTATACCTATAGGTTTAGGATTTATTTTAGGAGTGATGGCATCTACTTCAAAACCACTGAAAAATAGAAAAATATGACCACTCTCTACCTAATATTTTTAACTCCTCTAAAACCAACAACTTGAATAAACCATGAGGAAAGAGTGAGGTTTCATTTCCTTCAGATTTAGCTTGAACTTTATCTGCCATTTTTGCTAAGAGTCTGTATAAGTAAAAAGGTAGATCAAGAGATTTCTTACCAACAAAATGTATCAGAAACCTAAAGCGGTAAGAATAAATCATATGATACCTCCCTTCACAAGTGAAGTACTTGCTAGTGATAAGCAACAGCTTTGAGAAATTGTCTTTCATGTAGCTTCTTCGAAGGTCAATCTCACTATGTTCTGGCTTGATAGATTCCTTGCAGTCCCGCATGTTCAATTTGAAACCTTTAAACCATTGTTCTCCTCCTCTAGGAATTCCTGTTGCTGCTACAGTGGTCTCTAGAGTTATAGTGAGGTTCAACATCCCCATCTTTGAAGCTATCCCATTGAAATTGATGGATAACTCTTTAGAAACCTTGATCTGAAAATGGAAGGTACTTTAAAAGGGTGCAAGGTATCCATTTTCATTTACGTAAATGAGTGCAAATATTCCTCTAAGTTTAAATCTGAAAATGTGAGAACTTCATATTTCTAATACAGAGATAGACTGTAGGGGCATTTATTGGATATGTCACCTTTCAAAGAAAGGATGAATCCAGAGGCTACCTGGCCCTCTTATAGACTCTTCCTAAAGAAATAATAGAAGTAAACACTCAGATTTACTTAAAATGATCTTGGTTTAAACTTGACGTTATGCGGAAATTTAGCTTGAAAACGGTGTATGTCTTTTAACTGTTTATGTGTTTTAATTTTATTTGTTTTTGCTGAAAATTAACATGTATATCAGAAACATATTCAGCAATATAATATCAAAACACAACAGCAATATGATATAGGAGTTCACCCCAACTCTTGGGCTACATCTCCTGGATCAAGCCTCCCAAAATGGGCTTGTCCTCTTGTATTAAAAGCTCTCAAATGAAATACAAGATTATAAGTGTCTCAATAGACAAATATGAATATATAAACTGATTCATAAGGCATGAAAAAGCTAATAATGCCTTTTCAAATTCACTAAACAGTGAAATATTACCATAAACAGTGATCTCTTCATCAATGTCCTGCTAGTGCTTTGAACTTCTCTGCAACGTTTCGGGCTATAGAAGTCATAAAATGCCTCTGAAACCTGTTCCAATGGCTTCAAAATTCAGGAAATAGTTGAAAATGACTTTTGGTTCACCAAAAAATGTTACCCACAGCTCAACCAAACTCAAAACCCAAAATGGCCCTAGTGGCTCAAAAAGCTTCTCCGAAGATAAACAGGTCGAAAATGAGCTCCAATGGCTCTGAAAATGGCGCCATTGAGTCCAAAAAGCTGATAAAATATGAAATCAAAAAAAATTTCGTTCCAAAAGGTTGCGTAATGAGAAAGTTATGACCAAAACAACTTTGCCCCAATTTCCTCCACTAAATGTGGGGCAACTGCTAGTTAACTCCACTAAAAGTGGAAGTCCACCTAAATTTGGGAGCGCCTCCAGAATCTCCGCCATATTAAACTCCACTTAAATGAGGCTTAATTAAATATTAAACTTGATATTAGGCTCCTTAAGCGCTCTTAATCATTAAGCTCCCACACTAGTCATATGATGAGGTTCCATGGGAGGAGGGTTGGCTCCTCCGTGCTCCGCCGGACCCACTCCACTAAAAGTGCAATAAATTTTTGATACGGTGTCCATTTTTTGAACTGTTTGCGGCATTGGGATCGTATTTCCGAGGCCTATCCCGTTGCTCAGGTTCCAAATCAATTTGAGAACTTTCATTTTTGAGCTTTTTCCCAAGCTCAGATTTGAGCTCCTGATCACACCTCCCAAATGAGAGGCTTTTGGTCCCCAAAAGCTTACTGAAATGAAGAACTGAACTATAGTACAGAAAATAAGAGAATAAAAATCCTCTTCTCTTCAACCCTTCAAACACTTTTGCCTTACAAAGCAAGTGAATTTGAACCACAAATGAAAAGAAATTGACATTTCCCTTTCTGAATGCGCTTGTCCACAACTGTCCACAACTGACCTTCTTGAACCCACACAGAAATTCCTGGCGAGAAATTTATAGAGTGAAACTATACAGTGCATCCTTGATCAATGATCTAAGGTGGCTCAAAACAAACAAGATATTACAACATAAAATACATGCATATATCCGAAATTTGCACATGTACAAAAGGAGTACGTCTTACTGTTTCAAGAAGTCCATCCACTTCTCACCAAGCCACTTCCATGGCGACTTTTGTTGCTGCAACTTTTCCTCATGTGAAACTTCCCTTTCCACATCAATAATGGAATATGAGGTTCCACCTTTGCCAAAAATTTTGTCCTCTTGCTGCATGTGCGTGGGACGACGAGTTGGATGCAAAGTCCAAAAATGAGAGACAACATGTCCCTTCTTTTGGAAAAAAGTGCAAATCATATGCACCTTCTTTGAAAGTAGTCTTTTCTTCATCTGCTTCTTGTGTGCCTTCTTCCTCATCCAGCATCTCGAAACATGATGGTTAAATCGACCACAAAATGTGCAACAAATCCTCTTATGCTGCTTTGCATGCTTTCCATAAGCTGCATGTCTACCATCTTCTTGCTACAACAAAGGCTTCAAACAATGGTAAGGAAGATTGACATCATGAAATTGATTTAATTGAGAACTTGGGAGAAATTTTCTCTTCAAATTTGCATCACATTCTTGAATGCATGTGCTCAAAGCTTCGCCATTAAGCTGCTCATAGACAAGACCAATATTCTTGGGATGCTCCACGACACAAATAGGCTCAACAATGCCTTGTGCATGCTTGCCCAAATCTTTGCCTTCTTGATAGCCCATCTTCAACATCAACTTGGACCCAATACCTCTTGTGTGCCTTTCAAACGAACCAACACACTTTTCAATAGAGGAAACTGAAGACAAATCAGACTGATTTACCTCATGATTTACATCCTGAAGATGAGGTATTTTCTTCGACAAAGCTTCTTAAGCTTGAAGAAGCTGCAACTCCATATCATGCAGTCTTTGAAGAATGGCTTCTTTCTCTTCCTGCATAGTTAGCAATTGTGCACGAAGTTGAACACTTTCCCTTTGATCCTCAAGGAGAATCTGCACCATGTCATTCACCTTAATGAACTCTTCTTTCATGTCATCACTAAAGAATATCGTGAAGGAGGAAACTTCACTTGTATTAGAAGTTGACATTATGTAAATGTTCAAACAACCAAAGAAATTCCAAAGAAAAGTCCTCAAAGCTTTCAATCAAACGACAAGCTTTTAACTAAATGTCAGAAAAGACCCCTTCTCATTCAAGCAGCCATTTTGCAACCAATAAAACAGTAAATCTCTTACACTGTTTTAAAAACTTTTGCACAACAACAAATGCTCAACCCAAGCTCTGATACCATCTGATCTAAAAATGGAAGGTACTTGAAAAGGGTGCAAGGTATCCATTTTCATTTACGTAAATGAGTGCAAATATTCCTCTAAGTTTAAATCTGAAAATGTGAGAACTTCATATTTCTAATACAGAGATAGACTGTAGGGGCATTTACTGGATATGTCACCTTTCAAAGAAAGGATGAATCCAGAGGCTACCTGGCCCTCTTACAGACTCTGCCTAAAGAAATAATAGAAGTAAACACTCAGATTTAATTAAAATTATCTTGGTTTAAACTTGACGTTATGCGGAAATTTAGCTTGCAAATGGTGTATGTCTTTTCATTGTTGATGTGTTTTAAGTTTTTTTTTTTTGGCTGAAACTTAACATGTATATCAGAAACATATTCAACAATATAATATCAAAACACAACAGCAATATGATATAGGAGTTCACCCCAACTCTTGGGCTACATCTCCTGGATCAAGCCTCCCAAAATGGGCTTGTCCTCTTGTATTAAAAGCTCTCAAATGCAATAAAAGATTATTAGTGTCTCAATAGACAAATATGAATATATAAACTGATTCAGAAGGCAGGAAAAATCTAAGAATGCCTTTTCAAATTCACTAAACAGTGAAAGATTACCATAAACAATGATCTCTTCATCAATGCCCTGCTGGTGCTTTGAACTTCTCTGAAACTTTTAGGGCTGTATAAGTCCTCAAATGCCTCTAAAACCTATTTCAATGGCTTCAGAATGCAGGAAATAGTCGAAAATGAATTTTGGTTCACCAAAAAAGGTTACACACAGCTCAACCAAACTCAAAACCCAAAATGGCCCTAGTGGCTCAAAAAGCTTCTCCGAAGCTACACAGGTCGAAAATGAGCTCAAATGACTCTGAAACCTACGCCATTGATTCCAAAAGGCTGATTAAATACGAAATCAAAAAAAAATTCGTTCCAAAAGGTTGAGTAATGAGAAAGTTATGACCAAAACAACTTTGCCCCAATTTCCTCCACTAAATGTGGGGCAACTGCCAGTTAACTCCACTAAAAGTGGAATTCCACCTAAATTTGGGAGCGCCTCCAGAATCTCTGCCATATTAAACTCCACTTAACTAAAGCTTAATTAAATATTAAACTTGACATTAGGCTCCTTAAGCACTCTTAATCATTAAGCTCCCACACTAGTCATATGATGAGGTTCCATGGGAGGAGGGTTGGCCCCTCCATGCTCCGCCGGACCCACTCCACTAAAAGTGCAATAAATTTTTCATATGATGTCCGTTTTTTGAACCGTTTGTGGAATTGGGATCTTATTGCTAAGGCCTATCCCGTTGCTTCGGTTCCAAATCAATTTGAGCACTTTCATTTTTGAGCTTTTTCCCAAGCTCAGATTTGAGCTCCTGATCAAACCTGTACATGGCATTCTTGCAGTCTTTGGAGAAACTACAAACACCATATTCTTCTAAAAAAATTTGAAGCTTTTGGGTCTTCATTTATCAATTTGATGTCTGATGGCTCATATCTGAGACAGTGGCCACCTTTATTGGTCTTCCTCTTTTCAACCATGGTACTTTTATGTCTTCTCTGCCTCGCTTGATCAGTGATACCTGCATGTAATATTCCCAAATGGGGAAGCAACAATATATGAAAACAATAATGTAAATAGTAGTGAATAAAATTACACCAAAATGTGTGAAAACCATGGAGCCATTTTATTATGTAAATCAGCAGAAAATGAGTACAACACAACTCAAATAATTAAGGCAAGCAAGCCTCCCATGAATACATATGCCAAAGATGGAATGCTGCTATATTGCAGAATGCTCATGAACAAGAAAAACACAGTAATATAAGGTACACTACTAATGATAATGTACAATAATATATATCTTCAAATATATGGCTCAAGAAGTGCCAGGACTGAAGATCCAAACTCCCAAACTCATTTTCAAGACAATCAGAAAAGGATTTCCTGAAATATCCAAAAGTGAAAAAATGTCGGAGTGCAGCCCTAAGGCTGAGTAGCAGCTGAAACTCAAGAACTGGATGGAGATGGCTAAAGATGATTTATAATATGAATAGACCTCCTCCAATACATATTCCAAGTGAAAGGCTGATCCTAACACTGAAGATCTCACCCTCCAACTAAACACTGCAACCACTCACTTCAAATAGTCACTGAAATAACGTATTCAAGGAGAGGTACTGTGCTGTAGGTGATAGAAAATATGTTTTCTGAGTGCCAAGATGTGAAATCAGCTCCAAAATATTCCTCACTGATCTCCCAAAGGAAAGAAAGCTTCCTCCTCTGAAAAACTAGCTCTGGAAGTGGTGTTATCAACCCTCCGGTGCAACACCCTGCAACACAACCCAACTCTAAACAGAAATTGTGATGTAGCTGAAGGAGATAGCTTGGCCTCAAGCTTGAATGTGGAGAAATGAAGTGGAAAGCTCCCCCAAGAGGCCTCTCAAGAAAGGAGATGTAATTCCTAAACAAGAATATTTTATGCTAAGCAGCACAATGATCTCAACTAAATAGTTGAAGAATGCACAATAGTCATACATACCAAAAAATCAATAATCCATAACATGTCTTGCTATGGCTCCCTTTCCTTCCTTATAAAAAAGTGTGAGCCTTCTTATCTTGGGCCCCACACATTATGGTTTCCTCCACCAATTAATATTCCTCCCACTATCAATGCACTACCTCCATAGATGATGTCCACCATTCATTCCATCACTGTTGACTTGGTCAAACTTGACCTTGTCCACATGTATTTTCCCCTGTTCACACATGAGGGTGTGAAATCCAGCTATTTTTATGATCCCTTTTCTCATCATAAGGGATTTTATTCATATTTTAGAATTGTATGGGCCTCCTTATCCATTTATTCATCTCCTAGGTGTCAAAAGAAAAAATCAATAATACTATTAGCTACATGCTAATTTTGGAATATTATAGTCCTTCCCTCCCAAATGTTTCTTGTACTCAAGGAACTACAAGGATAGAACTGAGAAGTCTCCCCTCTTCCTCCTGTAGCATCCACATATGATAAACTCATCCAAGGAATAATATGTCATGTCCTCAACAAATCTCCATATTGCCCCTCCCAAGGATGCAAGCTAGCTAAATAGCTATCATCATGAAGAAGTAAAATAATCAAGGAGGAAACAATGTGTTATCTAGAGGTCTATTTGGGGTATGGGATCTAAAATTCATTAGGAACCATCATTCCCATGTGGATCCTCCATCCCCAATCTATCATCCATACAAAATGAGTTACCTCCTAGCATGACAACTCCTGAAAATTTCCCTCCACCTGTAGCTCCTGTAGAATAGGTGGGCTGAATAACTCAACATGGTCGAAAAAACAGCATACCCCACGTTTTTCCTCTCTCCACTTATGATAAGTGTAGAGTAACTGTTGATATTGGGCTGCAATAACGTTGCCATCCAGTGGCAAGAAGAAGACTGGATCTCCAAAGATCCTCTCTCCAATGTCATAAATCAAGTTGGCCCAAACCATCCCATATATCATGAATAGGACATCACCACCATATGGCATCCAAATGAGAGGAATACTTAAGGTTTCATGTAGTGCTGGAAGGTACCAACAGTTTCCCAAGTGGTCACAACACATGTTTTCTAACTTCTATTGCTAAACATAACATGGCAAGCCATCTCCCATACTCCAATTGAAGCATGGAACATAAAAGGTGTGGGAATTTTCATTCCCCATGGACACATCTAACCAATGTGTCTCTCCTCCCAACATGCTCCTCACAAATATAAGAACAACATCAACATAGGGAACCATAATGAGAATCATACTAGTGTTAGCCACCTATAATATTTGTTATATCAAAAGGCGGCTAAGACTTTTTTGAGCCTTCAAGCAACAAATGTCATTGCTAAAATTTTTTGGCTCTTGAAAACTCTGGAAAGGCCTCATGCCTCTGTCCAAAATCTTCCTTGCTGTTCCCATTTTATACTCAGAAATTCTGCTAATTTCATGAGAAAATACTCCTGAAAAACCATCATTTTTTCCCCTTCCCCCACTCAAAACTAACCTTCATTTTCTCCCCTTTTTCTCCATATAAACTCCTTAGTTTTCATGATTTCTCTTCTTCCCTTCATGAAAATCACTTTTACAAGGTTAACTACTCACTCTTTAACCATACTAAAACCCCCAAAATCCATTAAAAACCTTGAAAATTTCATGAAAAATACGTGTTTCTACATAAAGGCTAAAGCCCCTTGGGCTAAGTCCTAAACCACTTCCCCATCATGCGACTTGGTGCTAGAACCAAGTACTAAACCCATATAGTGCTTATCGCATCGGAAACTTTCGATGGTGCGTAAGTCCTGTGTTCCATTTAAATCCCAATGTGAACAACTCTTTTATATAAGTCCGTGTTTATAAACCCTGATCATATTATTTGTTATATAAATATCCCGTGGGCCCGCCTTCAGCACCTAAAAGCCATTGAATAAACCGTCCTAATCCATTTTTCCCTTTGAAAAATACAAAAAACCCATTTATCCAAAGTTTGATTTAAAAAACCAAAATCACATGTTTAATATAAAAATGGTTAGATTGAAAGACCGATCGCGCAATCGCATCAGAAAATTTCACAATGGGTTGATTAAAAAGACCCGCATCAAACTTCCGATGCGATTTGGTCATATATGTATAAACTCTGCTCCCTCCATTTTATGATCCATATAAACTATGCTTGGGACTAAGAGTTTAAGTCCCGAGGTGCCAATCACATCGTACAAATTGAATGGGTTGATTAAAAAGCCCATGCCCAACCTTCCGATTGTGATTGGCCCTTTTTTCATATATAAAACTCCGGGAATATTATCCTTCATATAAACCTTCGGCCCCACGGACGGGCGCCTAACAATATCATACATATAGCCCGCCCATATCATAAAAACCTTTGTATATTAAAAAAATTGGGTTTTTATATTATTAAAGGGTCCCGCTCGTTCATGGGCCTGCTTCATCTCCACCGTTGATTGTTGACCGATCAAACGACCAGCGCTCAATCGCATCGCATTTCTTAAATCGCTGTGTTATATTTCCTCCCCCGATCGGATTTTCCCCCGATTCATTTCTCCACCTTTGATATAATCTTTGGATCGACGGTCTGCGCTACATCGCATCACAACTTTCAATTGGCGCACTTGCCTGCCACCCCCGATTGCGATCCCTCGATTGCGATCCTCCGATTAGATCTGGACCGTCCACGTGTCCAAATTGGACGGTCCAAAATCAACCCATCTCATTCATTTCCCCGCTCTTCTTTGACCTCCTCCAAAATAAATCTCCACCGTTGGATGTTTTCATCCAACGGCTACGCTCCTTCCCCACCTTTTGAAGCAGTAAAAACCCAAAAAATGCAAGATTTATTGATTAAATTTTTTTTTTTTACAGGTACTAAATGGTCTTCCGTTATAACAAAGGAAAAGTTAGAGGCCGGGAAAGACGTTTCATGTGCCTTTGATTCATCAAAAGAAGCCGTTCGTAGGGTTCAAGATTTATGTTTCGTCGATGCTCTATGAGCATTGATGCCGTGAAAGGACCTGCGCGGCCTGCACATTGACAAGAAACTGTGATTTAAATCACATTTAAAAGAGTATCAGTTCTTGAAGACAGAGCACAACAGAATGAAGATTGAAGACAGAATTGTGGGGATCATGGCTAAGAATGATTATCAAAATCCTTATTGCCCTAAATTAAACACAGTTAAAGGGAAGTCACAAATGTTTAACAGACAGAAAGGCCTCCACCGCCACTTTTGAGGCAAATTGATTCCTCCTGGCTACCACAGGGCCACCTGTTGCCTCAATGCATTCAAACAGAGGCTGAACTTATTGAAGAAAATCAGATATTCGCCTCCAGCAGGCCAAACAGTTAATTCTGCTAAGGAAACTAATGCAAACAAATATCAGCTGAGTTATTTCATCCTGGACAGAGCCTCAACGTCAACAAAAGCCCCCACTGAGCTTAATTCATAAATGTAAAACAGTTAATACAGCAACACACCTGTAAACTTCTTCATCGAGCCCCTCAAAGGCCAAGAAGTCTTGAATCTGTGTTAATTATCCTGAGAGATCTTTTCTCAGATCTTACCTCCTCATTCTTCTATAAATAGTTCTGTAGAAGATGAGAAGTTGTTGGTTGTTGTTTGATCACAATTTGTAATACTGAAACTCTTTGAAATAAATACATAGTCCGTTGAAGTTGAAGAAGAAACTGAAGTCTTGGAAACCTTAATGATGTTGTTGCATGCTTGTTCCTGAGAAGGCTCTATCATTGGATCCATGAGCTTGGTTGTTGGTGAAGTATTCTGAACTATTTTATGTTTTCCCCTGTTTTCATTATGTTCCATAATTTCTTACTACAGTAGGTTGAAAGTTTTAGACTAGGAAATGACTCTTGGAAGCACCTTAGACCTGTTCATCCTTCACTGTTTCATGTTTTCTTCTGCTGAAGTATTTTAGAGTCTTTAATCTCTCTCTTTAGTCTTCATGCTCGTTTATTTCCTTAATAGTTCGAATAGTTGGTTTCAGCATGATTTATGGTTCTCCCTGCCTGTCTGCTGCCACATAAAAACTGTTATTGAAGTCTCCCTTTGAAGTTCTTTGCTTACAGTGAATCAAAGAGGTCTGTTTTGATCTTGCCCTTTTTCCTCACTTAAACAATTGGCTTAAAGGTCGTTATAATTATGATCATAGATGTCTTTAAGTGTTCCTTCTTCTATGACTGCAATTATCAGTGAAACTTTTATGTTTTCTAAGTCATTTAAAATAAAATCTTTGAGGAAATAGGGTGTTCCCCGAATCTTATATTTCATTTAAAAAGTTGTTTTGAAATCATTATTTGCTTAAAGGTGTGATTTGTAGAATTTATGGTTAGCCCTGTCTATCAAAGAGCTCTTTATTGTTCAAATTATGCTTTCAAATTTCCCTTTGTTGAGAATTAAACCTCTCTTTCCAAATCATTAATGTTCATCTCATTCCAAAAACAAAAGGATCTTGTGGCCAAGTCAGATTTTCCCTTTGATATCCCATATCCATTGATGAGTTTGTTATGACCTTTTCTTGACTCCATTTCCCAATGAACCAGATATTTCTCTGTCCTATATATCTTTCCTAGACCTTTCATGTTATGCTGTATCAATTCACTCCAACCAAACAAACAAATAAACACCTCCAATTAATAACTAGTTTAAAACCAATACTTAAAGCACACAAGATAAACCTTTGCAAACAAACTTTTGAGAGATCCCTCTCTGAGAGCAGGAGCACTAGATCCTGTAACTCTAAAGATTGGTTCTGATGTTGCATTGTCTTTTGATTTGCCAAACTATCAAAACATGGGACACCAACATAATGGCGATCACGGTGGGACATTTCTGAGTCAGTGACAATCTAAGTACCCCTTAGGACTCCAGAAATCCCTTATTTTCAAAGACTATCCAGTGATTATCAGCCACCTCATCGCCACCAACATAATGGCGATCACGGTGGGACCCTGAGTAAAATCTTTAAAATTAAGCACTCATTGTCTAGCATAACGTAAGTAGCCTTCTTCAAGCACTACCAAGCATAATGGTAATCATGATAGGACCTTTTGAATCAGTGACAAACTAAGTAACCCTTAGGATTCTCATAAATCCTTATCAAACCTTGAAGATTTCAGTTACCAAGCCATAAGAGTAAACTTTGTACGATTTGACACCCTAGCTAAGTGTTAGATCAGACTTATAACACTCCCTTAACCTATAAAACCAAAATAACTCAGAAAAACCCAAAAACATTTCAGTTTGGCTTCATAATAAACTTGGTGGTGGACCATAAAACCTTTTACCTCGAAAAGAGCTAAAATTTTCCACCTGGCGACTCCACAATCCTAAAAACAAAACCTTAAGAATCCACTGGGAAGACCCCAAGTCTTAATAGCATCATACAAACTCAGCTAGAAGGCTTTAAGATAAAAATTTTCCTTCTTCTGAAAATATCAGTTAGCCTCTTAAAGATTGTCATATTTGGCTAAAATTTCTTTTTAATTGGGTCTGAAAAACATAGCATAGTGGCTCCTAGAAAGACTCATACTAGAGCCTACCCCGACCCAAACCCACCGGAAGTATTTGAAAACCCTGAAAGTATCCTTAGGAGGCCTCCTAAGATTAAATTATCAACTGTTTTCAGATCACCCTTGAAAGCTAATTCAGTTCCTGAAAATCTTTCAGCTCTACAAAAATCTCAAGTTGACCTAGTAAATCCATTTAGAACTAGGTCTCTTGGTGATTTAGATCAGTTAGATTCTGAGTCTTCACTATCATCTCCTGAAACAAGTAAACCTCTTGGTAGTAGAGAGACAACCCCTCCTTATTTACATTTCCTTCACAACTTAGGTTTCTCTCATCCAAGATCAGCTCAGCAGTCTATTCCTGGTCCATCCACTTCTGCTCACCCTACATCCACTGTTCAAACCACTACACCTCAGCACATTGTTCCTGTTGTCAATCCACTCTTTTTGAATCCACCTCCACCACATATCATGGCAGCATGGTATGCTCCGTTAGTCTTTCCTATACCATTAGTCAACCTGCCATAGGACTATCAGTCCAAAATTCCATTATATGATGTTAACAATGATACAACTGCATCACAACATGTGGATAAGATGAATGAATACTTTGACAGAAATGAAATTGATGATGACTCTGTCAATCTTAGGTTATTTGCTCAGAGCTTAGGGGGAGAAGCAAGAAAATGGTTCAAAGGCCTAGCCCCCCATAGTATTAATGATCTCCAAGCCTTCCATCAAAAGTTCTTAAACAAATGGGAAGTAAATAAAAACCCTCTCCAAGTCCTTTCTGACTACAAGAACCTCCATATAAACACTGGGGAAAGTGTGCAAGCTTACTGCACTAGATTTAATAGTGTTTATAATGCACTATCCCCAGAACTAAAACTTCCATAGGTCTCATCTTTAAACAAGTTTCCTGAAGGGTTTGACTCTGACATGACCTATCAGCTAAGAGAAAGAGATTTTGCAACTCCTGAAGATATGCAAAAGGGTGCTCTTTCTGTGGAAGTCAACTTAATGGAGAAGAGAGCAAGAATGAAAACTGAGAAGACAGTATATTTTAGAGAGGAATCCACTCCTTCTAATTCAAGCTCAAATATGGAGAGGATGTTGGAAGAAATGATGAAAGAGATGAGCATAATTAAGAGAGCACAAGCAAATCAAACCAAATTGCTCCTCAAAATAGAAACCATAACCAAAACCAGAATTTTAGAAGAAACCAACCTCCAAACAGACTTAGGGAAGATGATCAGCAGATCACTCCTCCTTTTCATCAGAACTATGTAGATCAATATGAGGAATATAGGGAGTTGGAAAGGTTGGAAGAATCTCATGTGGATGTTTTCCTCACAGAGGAAGAACAAGGTTTCTTCTCTTATGATCAAAATACAAACACCTATGAAGACTCTGATGACTATAGATTGGGTTTTGAAAATGAAATCATGGAGGTACAAAAACAGTATGATCTTAGGAGTAAGGGAAGCATAGATAAATCAAAATATAAGAACACTAATACTGCTGTCAAGAAAAACGCAGAAAATCAGTCCAAAAAGACAGCAGAGAAAGCTAACATTTTGGCCTAGAAGCCCGACTTAAACAAAGACAAAAGTGTCCAGCCAAATATTCAACATCGTACCCCTAGCACTTCATCTAGTGGTCCTAATAAAACTATCCCAATTACCAGTCCAAACAAGGTTCAGCCAATCAAAATTGCTGAAAAGAATTCAATTGAAAAGACAGATGTAAATATCAATAAATCAATTATTCCTTTCAGCTTTGAGGGAGAGATTGCTAAGATAAAAAATTCCATTCCCCTAGCTGAACTAGTAACCCAAGAAGTGTACAAAAACCAAGTTTTGAAAGCTTTGAACTAAGGAAGTGATACTGACACCTTGAACCTAATAGATGATAAACTTGAGTTGTTATTTGCTCCTCAAGTTGAAGGAAAATACCAAGAAGGGGTTGTCCCTCCCTTCTATGTTAGCTTGAACATACACGAGAAAATTTTACACAATGCCATGTTAGATTCAGGAGCTTCACACAATCTAATGCCCAAGGTGGTAATGGAGAACTTAGGCTTAGAGATAACTAAACCGTACAAAAATTTGTATTCTTTTGACTCAAGCTGAGTCAAATGTTTGGGTTTAATCAAAGATTTATGTGTTAATCTAGCTCCGATACCTGCTAAGAGTCTAGTTATGGATATAGTTGTAGCTGAAATTCCCCCTAAGTATGGCATGCTCTTATCAAGATCTTGGGGAGCCAAACTTCAAGGAAGCCTTCAAATGGACATGTCATATGCCACCATCCCTGTTTTTAACCAAAACATAAGACTATACAGGGAATCTCACATGAAGTACATGGTGAACAACCTAGAAAAACCGAACAACACTCCAATATATTCTACTCAATCAAGTTTAGATTCCTTTATCCTATGTAACGAAGATGAAATTACTCAACAAGATAAAGAGAACATAGACCCAACTGATTCACCGGAAAAACTAAATCTTCTCTCGAATCAAATTCAAAACATCGATAATCAACAGCAACAAGAAAACGAAAATGAGTCAAATGTAATGTGGACAATAAAATTTGATGGATCCTGTAATAAAGCCAGTGCAGGTGAAGGCATATGGATCCAGAATACGAATCAAATTTTTTCATACAAATTGAATTTCCCATGCACTAACAATATCACTGAGTATGAAGCACTTCTCCTAGGTTTACAATTGCTCAATCAATTAGAAGCCCAAAAGATAACGATATTAGGAGATTCTGAACTTATCATAAAACAAATCAAAGGAGAATATTCAGCCAGAAATCCGAGGCTTAGGGAATATCGGAAAAATGCCCTCGATTTATTGAAAACCTTTGTAAAATACGAACTTATTTTCATTCCTAGAGAGTTTAATCATTTAGCAAATGAACTCGCTTTCAATGCCAGTAACTGTCAAATACCTGAGATAAATGAACAGCTTAGCGTAAAGGTAAAACATAGGTCTGCAGTGCCTGATAACGAAGATCACTGGCAAGTGTTTGATTCTGACCAACACATAGACGATTTCTTAAAGTCAGAAAACGATTTCAACATACTAACATCAGAATCTAGCCATAATGAAAACTGTCCATATATCGAAGAAATCCCAGAAGCTGAAATAACACACTTTGTCGATATAAATCATTAAGAGAATCCGTTTGAAGCAGAGTTAATTAACAACGTGAACCAAAAAGGCCTGGAAGTTTTAGAATGTAAAAACGGTTCAATTCCAAGAGGTCTCTCACCTTTGGAACACCTTTTCGACTTTAATGATGTAGCCAAAGAACCAAAAATGGAGCCTGTAGAAACAAACGTAGAAGAACACAACATAGGCTCCCTAACAGAACCCAAGATGATTAAATTGTCCAACACTCTTCCAACTCACATAAAATCTCGATACATTGATCTGTTTAAGGAGTTTAAAGATGTTTTTTCCTGGGCATACACAGATCTGAAGTCTTACGATACCAGCATCATTCAGCACAAGATTCCCCTGAAGGAAAATCAAAAGCCCTTCAAACAAAAACTAAGGATAATAAACACACTTTTATTACCTTTAGTTAGAGCTGAAATTGAAAATATGCATGATGCTGGCATTATAGTACCAATTAGATTTTTAGAATGGGTATCAAACTTAGTTTCTGTTAGGAAAAAGAGAATCCCTAAAAGACAACTACCCATTTCCCAAGATGGATCATATACTTCAGAGGGTAGTTGGGTCAAAAAGGATATCACTCTTAGATGGGTTCTCAGGTTACAACCAGGTGTTAGTGCTCCCAAGTGATCAAATCAGAGCTGCTTTTACCACACCTTGGGGCACCTTTATGTATTTCAAAATGCCTTTCGGGTTAATGAATGCAGGGGTCACCTCCCAAAGAGCCATGGACATAGCATTTTCTGAAGATATTGGCTATTTCATAATTATTTACCTTGATGACATAACTGTCTTTTTAAAAATTGATGAAGAACATTTGACTCACTTGAGAAAAGTTTTTGAGAAATGTACGAAATTTGGCTTGTCATTGAATCCCAAGAATACACTCTTCGGTCTCCAAGAAGGTAAACTTCTTGGTCACATAATTTCAGAAGAAGGAATCAAAATAAACCCTACAAGGATAGATGGCATATTGCAAATTAGCCATCCAAGAAACCTCAAAGAATTGCAATATTTCATCAGAAAGATTAATTTTTTGAGAAGGTTTATCCCCAACCTTGTTGAGCTATTAAAAAACATTACAAACATGCTTAAGAAAGATGTTGGTGTAAAATTGACTTTACCAGCTAAACAATCATTCGAACTGGTCAAACAAGCCCTTACTCAAACACCAGTCCTGATTAGTCCAGATTTTACCAAAGACTTTTACATCTTTTCTTTTGCATCTGAGCATACAATAGCTGTAGTTTTACTTCAAAAGAATGATTTGGGGCAAGAACAACCAATATCTTTCTTTAGTAGGGCCTTAAAAGATGCTCCTCTCAAATATAATATCATGGAGAAGCAAGCCTTAGCATTAGTGAAAGCATTAAAATACTTTAGGGTCTATATTTTACACTCTCACATAATTTCTTTTGTTCCACATATTGTTGTCAAGGACATTCTAAGTCAAGACCTTGATGGTAAAAGGGGAAAATGGATTGCAACTATTCTTGAATATGGCTTAGAAATTAGGCCCACCAAACTAGTTAAAGGGCAAGGATTAGAAACAATTATGGTTGAGTCTAACTTCCAAGCACTAGACATAAATATGGTAGATGTGTTGGAAGAAATAGAAGAATCTACTGCTCCTTTTATTGAAGAAACATTTCTAAATTCTCCTTGGTATGCTGACATTATTTATGTGCTTTTATATTTAAATGCCCCTCCTTCTTTGTCTAAAACTAAAGCAAGATTCTTGAAACAAAAGGCTTTGAGTTTTTGCATTTTTGATGGGGTATTATATTGGAAAAATGCTGTTGGAATTTTGCTTAAATTTTTACTTGAAGATGATGCAGGAAATATTATGCATGATTTGCATGAAGGAGAATGTGGAGGACACCTCTACTGGAAGGCCACAACAAACAAAATTCTTAGATCTGGTTACTATTGGCCTACCCTTTTCCCAGACACTCAAAAGTTGGTCATGTCTTGCCATAAGTGTCAAATATTTGATGGCAAAAGAAAACTCCTTCCCTTACCCTTACATCCCATCAGAGTTGAGGCACGTTTTCAACAATGGGGTTTAGACTTCATTGGGGAAATTCACCCATCCTCCTCAACTCAACATAAGTGGATCCTCACAGCCACTGACTTCTTTACCAAGTGGCTAGAAGCTATACCCTCAAGAAATGCTAATGACTATGTCATTATCAAGTTCCTTGAAACAAATATCCTATCCAGATTTGGTTGTCCCAGAAAAATCATAACAGACAATGTTGCTGCTTTTAAATCTAAGAAGATGGTTGATTTCTGTTACAAATACCACATAACCTTGGGCCATTCCATTGCTTATTATCCCTAAGCAAATGGATTAGCTGAATCTTCCAATAAGAGCCTCATCAATATCATTAAAAAACTATTGGAACAAAATCAGAAATCATGGCACAGTAAGCTGGTTCATGCCTTGTGGGCTGATAGGTTAACTACAAAGAAATCAATAAATATTTCCCCCTATCAGTTAGTTTATGGCATGGATGTAGTTTTTCCTACCTCATTGGGAGTTCCAGTCTTGAAAATCCTTCAAGAAGTGCAAATTGAAGAGAATGATATGCAGAGAAGAATCAACCAAAAAATCCATTTACAGCAGACCAGAGAGGAAGTCTATGAAAGAACACAGTTAGTCCAAGAAAATATGAAGAAGCTATTTGATAAGATGACTAAGGCAAATAGTTCCCAAGTTGGAAATGTTGTTCTTAAATGGGATTCAAGAAGAGAAGAGAAGGGAAAACATCACAAGTTTGAGAACTTGTGGAAAGGGCCATATATTATCGATGCTGAGAGGGGTCACAATGCATTTTTCTTGAAAGAATTGAATGGAGAAGATCTATATGGAGGTCCTGTCAATGGAAGGATGCTCAAGCATTACTTTTGCCAAAAATCTTAAGTTTCAAAGCATTTTATTTTTCATTGTAAATATCATAAGTATAACCATTGCATTCAAAGTTAGAAAAGTCAAAAATACAAAAACAAAGAAAGAAATAAAAGAGGGAAGATTGTAAAAATAATAAAGGTATGGTCCCATACCAAAAAAGAGAGAAATAAGTTCTGAAAGTTTGCAAGCTTAAATGCCACTACTAAAAAACACACTTCTAGTTAGTCAAACCGTTTAATCTTGACTAATTAGCCTTTAAATTTTCTGCTGATAGGATAGTGAATTCGATTTGCCAAACTGTTTAATCTCGGCTTATCAGTAGATAGATTAGGATAGAAATCAAAGGTTCAAACATACTCAAAATCTGAACCTAACATTTCGAAAAGAGAATGACTCAAATCTGTTTTGTTTTCTGAGTCAAAAAGGATGAAAATATGGTTCTAATTAGCTCAAAATCTGAACCAGATGGCAAAGGAGAAACAACTCAAATAAAGTCAAAACAACGCTGTAAAAAGATGAAGGAAGTGCTTGGAATTTTTTAGATCTTAAGCCTTCATCATTTTGTTTTAATTTTCTGCAAATAATAATCTATGTGCAACTTGATTTTATGCCAGAGATTAGCATCAAGTTAGAATGTTCTATCCTAACTTGTATGCTTTTTAATTTCTTCTTTAGCAATTAGAGAATAAAAATCTGTTAGACTGTTTAATCCTAACATATTAGTAGATTAGGTAGAGAATCATCTGAACTCAACTGTTTAATCTGAGTTCAGGGAGAAATAAGGAGTAGAAATAGATTATGTTTCCTGCTTTCAAAAGAATAAAATGTTGTGAAAAAAGTTTACCAATCCAAGTGCACTCTAATGAAGAAAAAATGTTAGATCTGTAGGATTGGGTAGGAAGAAAGCTTATTGATGAAAGATCCATTGTTTTTATAACTGCTAATATGTTTTTAGAGAAGATCGTCCCAGCAAAGGAAGGGCAGCCCAATGGATCAGGCACAGGTCAACCTCCCAGAGAATGCAAGTCTGAAGTTCTTGATGCCTTCAAGAAGGCATCATCCCCATGTGGAGCCACTGTTAGCCACCTATAATATTTGTTGTAGCAAAAGGTGGTTAAGACTTTTTTGAGCCTTCAAGGAACAAATTTCATTGCTAAAATATTTTGGCTCTTGAAAACTCTGGAAAGGCCTCATGCCTCTGTCCAAAATCTTCCTTTCTGTTCCCATTTTATACTCAGAAATTCTGCTAATTTCATGAGAAAATACTGCTAAAAAACCATCATTTTTTCCCCTTCCGCCACTCAAAACTAACCTTCATTTGCTCCCCTTTTTCTCCATATAAAATCCTTAGTTTTCATGATTTCTCTTCTTCCCTTCATGAAAATCACTTTTACAAGGTTAAAGACTCACTCTTTAACCATACCGAAACCCTCAAAATCCATTAAAAACCTTGAAAATTTCATGAAAAATACTTGTTTCTACATAAAGGCTAAAGCCCCTTGGGCTAAGTCCTAAACCACTTCCCCATCATGCAACTTGGTGCTAGAACCAAGTACTAAACCCATATAGCGCTTATCGCATTGGAAACTTTCGATGGTGCGTAAGTCCTATGTTCCATTTAAATCTCGATGTGAACAACTCTTTTATATAAGCACGTGTTTATAAACCCCGATCATATTATTTGTTATATAAATATCCCATGGGCCCGCCTTCGACGCCTAAAAACCATTGAATAAACCGTCCTGATCCATTTTTCCCTTTGAAAAATACAAAAAACCCATTTATCCAAAGTTTGATTTAAAAAACCAAAATCACGTGTTTAATATAAAAATGGTTAGATTGAAAGACCGATCGCGCAATCGCATCGGACAATTTCACAATGGGTTGATTAAAAAGATCCACATCAAAATTTCGATGTGATTGGGTCATATATGTACAAACCCCGCTCCCTCCATTTTATGCTCCATATAACCTACGCCCAGGACTAAGAGTTTAAGTCCCAAGGCGCCAATCGCATCGCACAAATCGAATGGGTTGATTAAAAAGCCCATGCCCGACCTTCCGATTGTGATTGGCCCTTTTTTCATATATAAAACCCCGAGCATATTATCCTTCATATAAACCTTCGGCCCCACAGACGGGCACCTAACCATATCATACATATACCCCGCCCATATCATAAAAACCTTTGTATATTAAAAAAGTTGGGTTTTTAATATTAATAAAGGGTCCCGCTTGTTCATGGGCGCAGTTCATCTCCACCGTTGATTGTTGACCGATCAAACGACCGATGCTCAATCGCATCGCATTTCTTATATCACTGTGTTATATTTCCTCCCCCGATCGACTTTTCCCCCGATTCATTTATCCACCATTGATATAATATTTGGATCAACGGTCTGCGCTACATCGCATCGCAACTTTCAATCGGCGCACTTGCCTGCCACCCCCGATTGCGATCCCCCGATTGCGATCCTCCGATTAGATCTGGACCATCCATGTGTCTAAATCGGACGGTCCAAAATCAACCCGTCTCGTTCATTTCCCCGCTCTTCTTTGACCTCCTCCAAAATAAATCTCCACCGTTGGATGTTTTCATCCAACGGCTATGCTCCTTCCCCGCCTTCTGAAGCAGTAAAAACCCGAAAAATGCAGGATTTCTTGATTAATTGTTTGTGTTTTGTAGGTACTAAATGGTCTTCCGTTATAACAAAGGAAAAGTTAGAAGTCAGGAAAGACATTTCCTGTGCCTTTGATTCATCAAAAGAAGCCGTTCGCAGGGTTCAAGATTTATGTTCCGTCAATGCTCTATGAGCATTGATGCCGTGAAGGGACCTGCGTGGCCTACACATCGACAAGACACTGTGATTTAAATCACATTTAAAAGAGTATCAGTTCTTGAAGACAGATCATAGCAGAATGAAGATTGAAGACAGAATTGTGGGGATGAAGGCTAAGAATGATTATCAAAAGCCTTATTCACCAAAATTAAACACAGTTAAAGGGAAATCACAAATTTTTAACAGACAGAAAGGCCTCCACTACCACTTTTGAGGAAAATTTATTCCTCCCAGCTACCACAAGGCCACTTTTTTCCTCAATGCATTCAAATAGAGGCTGAAATTATTGAGGAAAATCATATATTCGCCTCTAGTGTAGCCAAACAATTAATTCTGCTAAGGAAACTAATGAAAACAAATATCAGCAGAGTTATTTCATCATGGACAGAGCCTCAAAGTCAACAAAATCCCCCACTGAGCTTAATTCAGAAATGTAAAACAGTTAATATAGCAACACACCTGTAAACTTCTTCATCGAGCCCCTCAAAGGCCGAGAAGTCTTGAATCTGTATTAATTATCCTGAGAGATCTTTTCTCAGATCTTACCTCCTCATTCTTCTATAAATACTTCTATAGAAGATGAGAAGTTGTTGGTTGTTGTTTGATCACAAGTTGTAATACTAAAACTCTTTGAAATAAATACATAGTCCATTGAAGTTGAAGAAGAAACTGAAGCCTTGGAAACCTTGATGATGTTGTTGCATGCTTGTTCCTGAGAAGGCTCTATCATTGGATCCATGAGCTTGGCTGTTGGTGAAGTATTTTGAACTGTTTTATGTCTTCCCCTGTTTTCATTATGTTCCATAATTTCTTACTACAGTAGGTTGAAATTTTTAGGCTAAGAAATGACTCTTGGAAGCACCTTAGACCTGTTCATCCTTCATTGTTTCATGTTTTCTTCTACTGAAGTATTTTAGAGTCTTTAATCTCTCTCTTTATTCTTCATGCTCGTTTATTTCCTTAATATTTCGAATATTTGGTTTCAGCATGATTTATGGTTCTCCCTGCTTGTCTTCTACCACTTAAAAACTGTTATTGAAGTCTCCCTTTGAAGTTCTTTGCTTACAGTGAATAAAAGAGGTCTGTTTTGATCTTTCCCTTTGTCCTCACTTAAACGGCTGTCTTAAAGGTTGTTATAATCATGATCATAGATTTCTTTAGGTGTTCCCTCTTCTATGACTGCAATTATCAGTGAAACTTTTATATTTTCTAAGTCATTTAAAATAAAATATTTGAGGAAATAGGGTGTTCCCTGAATCTTAGATTTCATTTTAAAAGTTGTTTCGAAATCATTATTTGATTAAAGGTGTGATTTGTAGAATTTATGGTTAGCCCTGTTTATCAAAGAGCTCTTTATTGTTCAAATTATTCTTTCAAATTTCCCTTTGTTGAGAATTAAACCTCTCTTTCCAAATCATTAATGTTCATCTCGTTCCAAAAAAAGAAAGGATCCTGTGGCCAAGTTAGATTTTCCCTTTGATATCCCATATCCATTGATGAGTTTGTTATGACCTTTTCTTGACTCCATTTCCCAATGAACCAGATATTTCTCTATCCTATATATCTTTCCTAGACCTTTCATTTTCTGCTGTATTAATTCACTCCAACCAAACAAACAAACAAACACCTACACTTAATAACTAGTCTAAAACCAATACTCAAAGCACAGAAGATAAACCTTTGCAAAAATTTTTTGAGAGATCCCTCTCTGAGAGCAGGAGGACTAGATCCTGTAACTCTAAAGATTGGTTCTAATTTTTCCTTGTCTTTTGATTTGCCAAACTATCAAAACACGGGACACCAACAACTAGCATCCATATGTAACAAGGGAGAAGGACAATGGTCCCTCAAAAGCAACTAGCGCAGTTTTACTCTCAACTTCATCAGAAAATGACATGGTGTGTGACTTCTCAACCACTTGCTTTCTTCCCAAATCTTCTCACAAGTTTGGAGAAAGTGTATGATGTATGGTGCAAAGTGAGCATGTCCTGCATAAGATATCATCTCCCTAAGACCTCCTAGGGAGTGGTCATCATCAATGTTGCTTACGGTCTCTAATACACCATGAAGTCTAGAAGGAATAATGCTCCTTCTTGAAGCAATTTCCTACACATATATGGTTAAGGAATGCATATATTCATCATATAAATCACTAGGCAACCAAACAATATCCTTACCATATGCTTTGCTCATGCAAATGGAGTGGCTCATAGATAAATGTCCTCTCATTCTCAAAGAGAAAAAAGGTGGTTTTGTTAACTCCCCCAAAGAGTTATGTATCTCCTCCATCTCAACATGATCCATGCATCTCCTCACATTCTGATATATCTCCTCCTCAAAGCCTTCCCAAGTGTACCCCTCCATGATCATGTGGTATGCTCTCATAGAATAAGTGTGGCTGAAAAGGAAATCTTCATGAGCTGCTTGTAGTAACTTCTCCTTGATCTTGGAAGATCTAGATAAGAAGATACTACCATGGTAGTAGATGACCTCAACTTTGACTGAATATCCCTCCTCACGCAACTGGTCATCCAATATCATACAAGTAGAAATATCCTTGGAATAATCCACCAACAACTGAGATTTCCAATATAGATTTATCCTTCATAGTGACAGCGTTGATGATCTATCACAAAGAACATCTGTCATATGTTTGTCCTCCTCTTTGACATATCCCATGCCAAAGATGCAAGTTGGAAGGCTGCTCCTGCCACAGTGTAGAACCTGGAATGAGAGTGGGTAACAATGATGTTGGGAGAATGCCTCTCCTCTCCTTGAGTCTAGCCAAGACTCTCAAAATTGTACCAAGTTCTTCCAAGGTCCTCAAACCTTTGAAATCAATGAGTGGTGCATCCAAATGTGAATCATCCTCATCAAATGCTGATCTGGTGGTCTCCCCATTGAAATGCCTCCATGAAATGAAACATCAATATTAGGAGAAGACTTCGTATATGAATGGATAGACTCATCCCTTCCCTCACTGTGCAATTTAGTCTCCCTCTTATGTGCATCAACCCTATGAAATATATAGGGGTGTGTGCTCCTCATCATATGATGTTGGTCATCCTCCCTACCTCGTCCTTTCATCTGCATGGTTTCACAATTTGTGAATAATGACACATGCTGCTCATGGGTTGTGCCTTGACGTCCACATATGAGATCTTGGGGAATTCCTTGCAATGATACAATAATCCCTCTTGTTGGATAAAATACTCCATCTACCTATGCATGAGGGGCTAGATGTGCTCTAGATATGACAACACTATTGCCCCCAACCTTCTCTTCTTCATACATATGAATGGGAAACCTTTCCATAAGATGATCCTCTTTTGAAAAAGGGATCTCCATGTCCTCTTTTCCAAGAATATGAGACAAAGGTCTTGCCTCTAGTAGGGTATTATGCAAGATGTCTTCCTCTTCAACAGTTTCCTAAAGTGGAGTTGAGTTTATAGGTCCTTTCAATTCTTGCAAAAGTTTGGTTTGTTTAACTCCATAAAAGGTGTTTTAGAGTTTTTTCCATCAAACCTTTCCATTAATCTCCTAGTGAAATTTGCATAAGAATAATTATTTTCATTTTTTAATGAAAAGGACTCAAATATCCACCAGGCATAGGCCTTACCTCCAAAATGCAGCGCTGTAACTTTGATGGCTTCATATTCAGGAACTTGGTGGTGCTGCAAATAGGTATCTAGCTCCTCCACCCAAGCTCTAGCAGAAAATTTAGGTGAACCATCAAAAGTATATAGAAAACATCTACCCATATCATGTTCCTTGCTCCTCTCTACCTTGATATTTCAAAATTCTTGGAAGTTGATGTGATTCTTTAACCTCTTATATTGAGATTCATATTCCTACATATAATCCCTAAGAGTCTCCTCCTTAGGCATTCCTTCTTCTTCCATCTCCCTCATAGTAGGTTTGGGCATATGACTGCACTGTGAATCATGTTGTGTGGTTGCATGCTCACACTCATCATGTGAAAAATCTATATTTTTCTTTAGATTCAAACTCCCTTTGATATTCCCTACACATCTCCCTTTTCAACTTCTTAAGATCTGCATGAATGCTTTTCAAAGTTTGACAAAGAATCTTTGAAAGCCTCTCCTGCTTTATCCCTCCAAATAATGGAGCCTTCTTTTTGTATTTTATGTAAATATTTTCTTCTTTTTGTTCTTTTGATAGCATAATGGCTGAGATCCACAGGCTGAGCCAAGATTATGCTCTAATACCACTGTAATTTTCCCAAATGGGGAAGCAACAATACATGAACACAATAATGGAAATAGCAGTGAATAACATTAAACCAAAATTTGTGAAAACCATGGAGCCATTTTATTATGTAAATCAACAGAAAATAAGTACAATAGAACTCAAATAATCAAGGTAAGCAAGCCTCCCAAGAATACATATGCCAAAGATGGAATGTTGCTATCTTGCAGAATTATCATGAAAGAGAACAACACAGAAATAGAGGGTATATTGCTATTGATAATGTAAAATAATATAGATCTGAAAATATATAACTCAAGAAGTGCGGGGAGTGAATATCTAAACTCCCAAACTCATTTTCAAGAAAATCCAGAAAGGATTTCCTGAAATATGCAAAAGTGCAAAAATGTTGAAGTGAAACCCTAGGGCTGAGTAGTAGCTGCAACTCAAAAAATGGATGGAGATGGCTAAATATGATGCAGAATATGAATATACCTCCTCCAATATATCTTCCAAGTGAAAGTTTTATCCTACCACTAAAGATCTCACCCTCCGACCAAACACTGCAACCCTTCACTGCAAATACTCACTGAAATAACACAGTCAAGGAGAGGTACTACACCATAGGTGATGGAAAATATGTTGGCCAAGTGCCAAGATGTGAAATCAGCTCCAAAATATTCCTCACTAATCTCCCGAAGGAAAGAAATCTTCCTCCTCTGAAAAACTAGCTTCGGAAGTGGTGTTATCAACCCTCTACTCCAACACCTTGCAACACAGACGAGCTCTAAACAAAATTTGCGTTGTAGATGAAGGAGATAGCTTCGCCTGAAGCCTAAATGTGGAGAAATGGGGTGCAAAGCTCCTTCAAGAGGCCTCTCAATAAAGGATATGGAATTCCTAAACAATAATACCTTGTGCTAAGCAGCACAACAATCTCAACTAAACAACTGAAGAATGCACAATAGTCATACAGACCAGAAAATCAATAACCCATAACATGTCTTGCTATGGCTACCTTGCCCTCCTTATAAACAAGTGTGAGCCTTCTTACCTTATGCCCCACACATTAGGGTTTCCTCCACCAAGGAATATTCCTCCCACTATCAGTGTGTTGTCTCCATAGATGATCTCCACCATTCATTCCAACGCTGTTGACTTGGTCAAACTTGACCTTGTACACATGTATTTTCCCCTGTTCACACATGAGGGTGAAAAATCCAGCTATTATTATGATCCCTTTTCTCAACATAAGGGATTTTATTCCTATTTTAGAAATGTATGGGCCTCCTTACCCATTTATTCATGTCTTAGGTGTCAAAAGAAAAAATCAATACTCCTATTAGCTGCATGCTAGTTTTGGAATATTACACTGCAAACTTTTGAAAATGCTAGCCACAGCTTGGGCTTAGTGAAATAGCTCTCCAGATCTCAGTAACATGCAAAGAGGGAGTTGATAATGACAAATGACTCAATTGGGAAATATTTTAAATTTTCAATGACAACTCATGGCATAATCATGACTTATACATGATTAAAATAGTAATAATGACTTCATCCATGACCATTGTACCTTGATTTAACCCTAAATTACTCGAATTGCATCTACCCTAACCATTTCAATCATTGAATGACACCTAGCACCTGTTTTGAAAAGACAGACAAGAATACCTACTTTCGTAGCATACTTAGTGTATTTCCTGGCAGTTTTCCTACGAAAGTATCATCAGTTTCGTAGTGAAAACTACGTTTTTACTGTGTAATTCACTATGAAAGTAGGAAATATTGGCTAAAATGACCTTTCTAGATTTATAAACATGGGAAATTGAATATGTCAGGAAAAAATGATTGATGTGACATGAAAATACTTGAATGGGGGTGGGTTTGGACCTTAGGATAGGCTAATAAGAAAAAAAAAATTTCCTTTATCAACTAATGAAAAAGAAACTCTATGACCATACCTTTGACACATGAACCTCTAAGATGATGTAAAATGGTGTTTCATTTTTTCTGAGTGATAATTGTGGCTCCAGTTGGGATGGTGTGCTCCTGTGGTACACCAAAGATCTGTAGTTCCAGTGTTATCCACCTTCTTAAAAAGAAAAACTCTGAAATTTTCCAAGCTTTCCTTCAAACTATAATGTCCTTCACCTCAGGCTCATGCTTGGTGATCAACTTGTCCTTATTAGCAGAAAAACATACTAAAATGGAATATATACAATGGAATGAAAGATTAGCAGAATTTAAGAGGAATAGTGGTTGAAAAACCTGCCATTGACAGGCCCTCCAGAATAAGGCTGTCTATCCATCTCTTGCACTATGTAGGTTTTGTTTCCATGGCATACAGCTACTCTGAATTGACCTTTCCAGATGTTCTCAAACTTACCATGTTTCCCATTTTCTTCAATCCAAGCCTCCCACATCAAAACCACATCTTGAATTTGAAAGTTTTCCTCTTCGAACTTCCTATGAAATGTCTTATTTATTATGTTTTGAGATTGTTGATTACTATTATAGACTTCCTCCCTTTTCTCTTGCAAGGCTATCAACTGATTTATTCTCCTCTAAATTGCATTTGGCTCCTCCTCTAATCCTTGCAACATCTTCATGACAAGCACTCCCAAGGATGTAGGAAAAATGGCTTCAGCCACATACACCAACTCATAAGGTGAAGTTCCAATTGATCTCTTTGTGTAGACTCTGTCAGCCCACAAAGCATACTTCAGCTGCAAATGCCATGACTTCTTATTTTCCTGCAACACCTTCTTAATAATTCTCACAATTCTCTTGTTAGAAGATTCAGCAAGACCATTACCTTGTGGATAATATGCAGTAGAATTCCCAAGTGTAATGTGATATTGATGACAAAAATTGATCAGCTCCTTGGATTTTAATGCCTGTTCTTTTTCAGGGATGATCTTCATAGGGCAGCCAAATCTAGACAATATATTGTTTTCCAAAAATGAAATGATAACTAAATAATTTGCTTGCCTAGTTGGTATTGCTTCAATCCACTTAGTGAAATAATTAGTTGCTGTCAGAATCCATCGATGCTGACCTGAATATGATGGATGAATCTCACAAATAAAATCTATTCCCCACTTCTGAAATGGTGCCTCGACATAGATAGGCATCAAGGGTAAAGGAACAAGCTTCTTCTTACCATAAAAAATCTAGCATTCATGGCAGGAAGCAATATTTTTTGTAGACATCATTGAACATAGTAGGCCAATAGTACCTTGCTCTAAGAATATTATTTCTTGTGGCCTTCCAATAATGATGGCCTCCATAATCCCCTTTGTGAAACTCCTCAATCACTTTTTCAGCCTCCTCTTCCAGCAAACAATTCAAAAGAATACCACCGGTATCTTTCCAATACATATTTTTATCAAGGATGTAGTACCTCAAGGATTTTAACTTCACAAACCTAGCCTTATACTTTTTCAATTCAATATGTTCTCTATGATGATGAAAAAAAAAACAATGTCTTTGTACTAGTCAGAAAGGATGTACTTCTCTTCAATGGGAATCAACTTTTCATTTTCATCTGATAATTCTGAAATTTTTGTAATTAAATTCATATCAAGACAATCAAAATTTGACTGTGCCATTAGCTTTGATAGCCCTCAACCTTTGACCAATTTTGTGGGTCTGATCTCTATATCATAATCTAGCAAGTTAGCTATCCACTTCCCTCTCTTACCATCAGGATCAGCTTGTGTTAGGATGTCCTTCACAACATCATTAGGAACAAAAGCTATGAATGAGAATGCATAATGTAAATTCTAAAATCTTTGATGGCTTTAACCAAGGCATAGGATTTCTTTTCTGAGATGTTTTACTTCAGCTCTGAATTAGCTAATGTCCTACTAAAAAATGAAATGGGTCGCTCAGTACCTTGATGTCCTTTTTGTAGCAAAAATCCAGCAATTGTATTTTTTGATGTAAATGTAAAAACCAGAAATTCTTTTGAAAAATATGGGCTGATAAACATTGGTGCTTGAGTAAGTGCCTTCTTGATCTCCTCAAATGAGTGCTTTGCTTCTACTATCCAATTGATTTCAACTCCCTTCTTCAGCATCTTAGTTATGTATTTTACAATCTCAGAAAAATTAGGAATACACCTCCTCACAAAATTCACCCTTCCAAGGAAAGACTGAATTTCCTTTCTACTTCTAGGTAGATCCAATTTTTGAATAGCATTGACCCTGCTTGGATCAATATTAATCCCATCTTTAGAAATAATATTCCCAAGTAACTTTCATGAAGTCAGAGAAAAAATACTTTAGTGGGATTGAGAGAAATTCCAAACCTTCTACACTTCAGCATAAACTTTTCTAGGTGCTTCAAGTGATCTTCTTATCTCCTTGAGAAAATTGTTATGTCATCGAGATAAACAACCACCATCTTATCATTCTCCTTAGCAAAGGCAATCTCCATTTATTTTTGAAAGGTAGCTCTTGCATTCATCAGACCAAACGGCATCTTGGCATATATGAATGTTCCCCATGGTGTGGTAAAGGTTGTTTTCTCCTGATCTTCTAGATGGACAAGTATTTGGTTATACCCTGAAAAACCATCAAACATAGACATGCTTTTGGAACCAAAAATGTTTTGAAAAATTTGGTCCATCTTTGGGAGAGGGTAGTCGTCCTTCAGAGAGGCTTTATTCAAGTTTCTAAAGTCATTGCAGATTTTGATTTCTCCACTCTTTTTTCTGACTGGAACCAAGTTTGCAAGCCACTTTGAGAATCTAATTGGAACAATAATTTTTGCATCAAAGAGTTTCTTGATTTCCTTCTCAATCAGAGAGATAAGAAGTGGATTAATCCTTCTCAACTTCTTCTTGAAGAACTTTGGGTATAGATTTATTCTTCAGTTGTAAAACTTCAGAATTTCCCTTTGTTTCAACAAGCATGTTTTGCTGATGTATTTGTGTACTTTCAAAATCCTCTTTCAGTTCTATAAATTTTTTGACTTGCTGGTCATCCTCAAAAACATGCCAAAGGATAATATTGTCAGTGATAATAGGTCTATGGCAAACTTCAACCTCATATATTTTAGTGGAATGTACAGGAATGATAAATAGACTTGCAGAGACAGCTAGGGAGTCAACTACTGAGTTTTGGTCCCTAGTCTTCACAATAAATGAATATTCTTGAAAATTCTCTGACATCTCGATGACCAAATTTATATATGCGCTCATTCTCACATCCTTAGTTTGATATACACCCTAAAATTTCTTAATAACTAATTCAGAATCTCCACAAAAAGAAATATTTTGGGCACCCATTCTTTTCAAAATTTGTAAACCCAAAAATAGAGATTGATACTCAGCCATATTATTTGTGCAATCTGTTAGCCACCTATAAAAATTTGTCATATCAAATGGTGGCTAAAATTTTTGGTAGCCTTCAAGAAACAATTTTGTGGCCAAATTGTGAGTTCTTGAAGTCTTATGATGATATTTATGCTTAAGATAATCTTCACTGATGTTTCCCTCATAATCCTGAAACATCTGTTGTTTGCAAGGAGAAAGACTACTGCAAAATCCATTTTCCCCTTCATTTTACCCCTCCTTTCACTCATAAAAATCCTCCACTTCCCTCATTTTTACCTTCAAAATCACTTCCAAACCCTTTTAAAACCATTTGGCCTCCTACCATTTGGTTTAAAAATATTTCATTCCCCTATTGGAACCCTCCAATTGGCTTTAAAAACTCTGTTTTTAGCCTGAAAAACACTTATATTTCATTACATAGAAATTTTAGCCCCCGAGGGCTTAACTTCTATTGCCCCCGCCTCGCATAAGACCATAAGCCCCACAACCGAGCACTAAAAATCCTTAAACCCCCCTCTAAACTTTTTCCTCCTTTGTATTTCATGAAAAATTTGACTTTCCACTATGTTTTAATAAATCCAATAGTTCGAAGTTTCGATGAAAATTAACTGTTGATCTGAACTGATCAATGATCGTCAGAAAATCACATCACAAATAAACATATAACCCTTTGTTGGTTCCTTCCTTTTTTCCGATTGCGATAGGCCCCTTTCCTTGTTAAACCCTGGATCTCTTGTTTTCTTCATATAACCTAGAGCCTGCAATCGGGTGCTAAAACATTATAAAAACCTTTCTCGAACCTTTTTCCTTTGTTTTTTATAAAACCCAACGATATGTTTTTTAACAAATCTTAATCGTCGATCTCTCCAAGATTAACCGCCATCGATTAATCGCATCATGCCCATTCTTGAACACTATCTCCCCCTGATGCGATCTCCAATTAATTTTGGACCGTCGATCATCGTTTGATTGACGGCTCTTATTTCATCGCGTCACAACATTTCTTTATGGTGTGTCCCTTTTCCTCCTCCGATTGCAATCATGTTATTTAATCTGGACCGTCTAATACACAAGAACCGACAGCCCAGATTAAATCGCACTCTGCCATGGCCCTCCGACATTAAATCCGCCAAATTAATCTCTGTTGTTGATCTCTCTAAGATCTAACGGCCTGCATTAAATTGCATCATAGGTTTTTCTTTGTGCCTTCCTTTTTCCCCTGCCGATTTGCGATCCTGCGATCAAATCTGGGCCGTCCATTTCATACATCCGATGGTCCAGATCTGACCTAACTCTCCTCTGTTATTTCATAAAACCCAATAGTATATTTATTCAGTGAATCTTCGCCATTGATATCTACCAATCAACGGTCTACATTGCTCCCGATCTCTGCCCGATCCCCTACCTTTCATTTCTTTCATTTCCCGAAATTAAATCTGAGTCGTCAATCTTTTAGATCCTACGGACCATATTCAACCTGATAGGCCCAACTCCTTTGGGACCTACCTCCCCTATCGATAAATCCTGACCGTACATTCCTGTGATCCGATAATCCAAATCTAATCTGCCTTTGACCATGATCATCTCTTCCATCCGTGCATCTTGCGCTCCATCACATGCGATCCGCACTGTTGGATCTGCGCCCCTCCATCCAATGGCTGGCATTCTATATCGTGTTTTTTTTGCACCAGAGGTTTAACGCCAAAAAATAACGTGAAAAAAGTGGTTTTCCTGAGGACACATGGCAGGAAACGAAGTGTATCATGTTTTTTTTAGCAAATTTGCAAACCGCTTCATATCCGCGGGAAAACCATTCAGGTTTTCCGCCACACCGCTTTTCCCCACTAAATTGCAATCCTCTGATTTGATCTTCGCCATCCGTTATTTTCATCCAATGGCCCAGACTGCATCTAACCTTTAAGCCATCGCCCTCCACCATTCTTCCTAGATATTTCATCAATGGATATCTGTCGTTGATCTGTGTTAATTAATCTAATCTAATGGCCTAGATCCCTCTGCATCCCCAAAATTTCATATAAGCCTTTTTCGCAGCCGATAAAGGTTTTTCCTAGTTTCATTTATATTTTCCTCTATTTCATTATATCATTTCCCTTCCGCCTTATAAAATCCCAGATTGATCTCAGCCATTAATTAACATGCATCTACGGCTCGGACTTAATCTAACTTTCACCCCTCCGACCGCCTCTCCCTTTTTGACCTCAGCAAGCAATCCTCATCGTTGGATGCTTTCATCCAATGGCCACGATCTAACCTAAACCTCTAAAGTAGTCTAAGCTTGTTCACGCAGGATTTTATAACTTTTTGTGTATTTTTGCAGGTTTTAAAGCTTTTATACAGTTTCTTAAAGGAAATCAAAGGTCGAGGATGACGATCCCCCATGCCTTTATTCATGAAGGATATCACTCTTCATGGTTCCATATCATGTTTCATCCATGCCCCTTGAGCACTGATGCTATTCTAAAAACCTCTATGCACCTGCAAAAGTAATAAAAACACAAAAAACTCCACAGATAACGAGTATCAGTATCCAGGGATAAAATCAAAGCAGAAATCAATGTTTAAAGGTTTTAACACAGTTTCTAAGGGATTAAGGCATAAATTCGACTATCAAAGGCTTAGTCCATAGTTAAAGACAACATGAAGACCATAAGACATAGATTAAGCGTAATCTGTCCTAAAACATAGAACTAAAGTGAATTAGAGGTGTTTTAGGGAAAGATAAGGAATTCTATCAATCTGTGAAGTCTCCACTGCCACATCAGAGGCTAATTGAATCCTCTCCAGCTACCAAAATCCACCTATCGCCTCGTAGCAATAAAAGGATGAATAGTTATTGTAGAACAGAAGATATTTCCCTCAATACAGCTGAACAATTATTTCAAATCAAAAGAACTTATTACGATTGTCAACAAAGTTATTGCAAAGATAATAAAGAGTTTTTAAGTCAACAAAATCTGCCCAGCATGCCTAATACCTAATTAAAATCAATTAATACAGATGAAATATCAGATATCATCCCTGTCGAGCCCCTAAAAGGCCGAGAAGCATTAAACTGTATTAATTGGACCTAAAAGATCTTATTTTACATCCCACCTCCTCATTTCTTCTATAAATACCTCTGTAGAATATGAGGCAAAGGTTGGTCTCTGAATATCTGATGCATGTAAATTGTTTTCTAAAGCTACTGTAAGCTCTGTGTGTAATTGAAGATACCTAAAGTTGATATGAGAAGTTTGAAGCTGTAGAGGCCCACTGGACTTGATGATTATAACTGGTTTGAAGCATACAAATACAACCTGATTTATGGGATCTTGGTCTATGTCAATGGTGATGTTTTTCTTATTGTAAATTTTTATTTTCTTTTGTTTCCATTTTGTCCACTTTCTCTAATAAATAGCAGCAAATATAAAGCTAGTACTTACTCTTTGCAGTACCCTACTTTCACTGATAATATTTATCTAAATGTTTTCTTCCAAATGTTTATTTAGGAATGATTTAATATAGTCCAAGCAGTTAAGGAATGTTGGTGTGCCCATGTCTTACTGTCTAAAACTTTAAACATTGTTCTTGAATGTTATTTTCAGTTTATGCCAAGTAGAGTTGAGCTAGGTAAGTCTATGATTTTCCCTGTCCTCTATTTTTATCTCCAACAGTTGTTCTAAAAGTTTCCCTAAGAGTATGTCAAAATCAGGCTAGTTTAAATGTCCTTACCTGATCTTAGACTATTCTTTGTTACCTTAAGTGTTGTCCTAAAAAATTTTCTAAGTAAAGCAGAGGTAGGGAAGTCTATGGTTTTCCTTGTCCTCTAGTTTCTCTCCAACAATTTCTTTGAAACATTTTTCCCTTTGAATATGCTGAAAGCAGGATAGGTTCAAAGTCCTTACGTGATCTTAAGATATTTTATTTTGTGTTTCAAATGTTTCTATTGAAATTTCATCAAAAGCAGGCTAGTTTCGAAGTACTTACCTGATCTTAGATTACTTTTATGTTTTTCTCAAGTGCATGCCGAAATTAGGATAGTTTTAAAGTACTTACTTGATCTTAGGTTGCTCTTTGTTCTTCATGTGTTTTTTCTTCATCTCTTACTATTTTCATTCCATAAAATCAACTTAAAGAGATACTTTGGCATAGATGACTTGCCCCATGGACCACTCTTGAACCTTGTTGTTTCAATTAAATCCTACTATGAATCCATAGCCCAATGGACTGAAGTTGTTTCTTGCCTATCTTGTTAGCTGAATCAATCTTTCACTTTCACATGCCTTCACCCTTCATTTAGACTTCCTTTACCTTCACATATCTTTGCCCAACCCAAACCAAACAAAACCCTCGTTCTTTCATAACTAGCCTAATATCATTTCAAAAGCCTTAAAGATAAATCAATCTTTGCACTTATAAGAGATATCCCTCTCTAGATTTAGGAGGGCTAGATCCTAGAATCCCAAAGTGGTTCAAATGTTCTCTCTGCAGTTTTTGTCTCACCAATCTGCTTAAATTACAGGGAGTTAACATTTCTAGCGACTCCACTAGGGATTTTTGAAGTAATAGATCACTTCACAACTCATGATAATCCCATTCTTAACAAATGAATCAAATGTTTGCCTAGAGTGGTTTTGTTTGTTGATGGTGAACAACACTCAAACCCTGAGATTAAGTAAAAATCCTTCACCTGATGACTCCATTGAAGATCAGTAGGCCTGTTGATTTTCCTTAATTTCCAATTATCCCCCTTAAGGAGAATTCTGATGTGAATTTTATTTTATACATCTCTAAGACCTCAGAAGACCCAGACATATTTATATTGGCTTCATAATAAACATGGTGGTGGAACCATAAAACATGTTACCTCTTTAAGAGCTAAAAACTTTCCACCTGGCGACTCCACACTCTATAACTCCCAAAAGACCAAATGACTCCACTGGTAGAAGACTTGAACTGATTGAATAGATACAGTGACCTCTTTATTTATTTACAAACATGATTCCAAGGATACAACGAATATATGCCCCAATGAGTAAAGATCTTATCCTTGGATTTCCACACAAGATGCCCAGGGTGAATTGGGATGATAACCTTCCTATTTTTCAAGGTGAAAAGTTTGATGACCCTCTATTACATCTCATCAAATTTCATATACATGTATGGAGGTTGAAAGTTGAATGGCATGAATATTTCCTAATGAAAATGTTCATGTTAACATTAGAAGGAAAAGCTAGGGACTGGTATGAATGGTTGAAATCTAGTAGTTTGTTTTCTTTAATGGACATTGAATATCTGTTTTATGAGAACTATAAAGAAAACACTACATCATTATCATGGGGTGAAACACATTATGATCCATCACAAAACATCACCCAACACCTTATAGACAATGATGAATATTTGGAACAAATACATCCTAAATATATTTTAATGGACATTCATGAGTTTAATATCTTATTGAAGAATTATAAGAACATAGATGAATCAGTTGAGGAAGAAAACATCCAAGAAATAAAGAGCACTCCTTAAGATACCGATGACAACATAAATAATGATTCATCATCCCTTCTAGGTGAGGCTGATTTAAATATTGATGATCTAGATAAGCCCATGATGTTTCCAAAACAAGAACAAACTCAACCTCTACAAGACCTAGATAATGAGCTAAACTTGTATGATGATCAAGACTTTATAGAAGATAACAAGGAAGGTTGCCAAGAAATTCCTAATTGTCTACCTATAACTTGTGTTTCGTGGTTAAGAGATCTTTATAAACAAAATCAGAATTCTAGTAGTGAGCAGCACTTTGAGGAAACAAATAGCCACTTAGAAAACGTAGAATCTAATGTGCAAGAAGAATTAGCATATCTAGGGACTCCCCCTCTATGTTATAACTCATTCGAAGTTGCACAAGAAGAATGGCATCATGATAATGTAGAAAAAACAACTCATGAACCTGGTATTCCAACTAAGTATCATAATAATCATAAAGAGTTGTTTAAAACAGAAGAAGATCAGGAAATACTAAAAACCCTCAAATTTTCCCTGCAAGCGGAAGCGAAGATCTCTTAGAAGAGGCTCAAGAAGATATCCAGCCTCAAAACCAGTTAACACCAGAGAAGGAAGTTTGTTGTACTTCTTTCTATAAGGAAATCTCTCCTTTGACAGAAGAGGAAATTGATCAAATACTAAACAACCAGCTACCTTCCAACCTTCATTTAAACAATACAATCATCAACATAGTGCCTACTCCATATAACAACCCAATGGCACTCAAGACAAAGAGGATAGTAAGGAAATTAATGATAAAACTAAAACTAGTCCCCTTTGGGTTATGAACTTTGATGGGTCATGTATTAAAACTAATGCAGGTGCAGGAATGTGGCTTTACAATATAGGAAACAATAATTCTGAAGCCCATTCATATAATTTGATTTTTCAATGCACAGCTGACATAGTACAGTATGAGGCACTTCTTTTAGGGATGCACTTATTGAAGAAATCAGGAGCCCGGAAGATAACAGTTCATCAAAATGCAGAATTGGTAATTAGGCAAGTGAAAGATGAATGCATGGTTAAAAATCCCAAACTCAGATCTTATAAGAATTATGCCATGGATGTGCTAAAATCTTTCAAAAAATTCCAACTTATCCTTGTTCCTAAAGACCAAAACAGTTTTTCTAGTGGATTAGCCCTTGTTGCTAGTACATGTCTGAGACCTTGGGAGAGAAAGCAATATACAATTCAAGAAAAATTCAAACCAATTGTCCCAAACAATAAAAGATACTGGCAAGCCTTTGAGGGAGAAAAACAAATAGAAGATTGTCCTCCTGAGGATAAATCATCTTTTCAAGAAGAAACTTTTCCCTTCACTAATGTCAATCTGTCATTCAAAGAACCTGAATTTATATCAGAAGCAAGCATAGATTTAGAGGAAGAAGATGTTGGCAATATGATGCAGAGTGTTGTCCTTGATGGCAACCCACTTAATGAAGATGAAGACATGAGATTGTTGACATGTTTTGTCCTTGATGGCAATCCACCTGATGAAGTTATTCTTGACTTGATGGACTTGGTAAATGATGTAAATCTAATATGATATGATGTTTGTTGGCAATATGATGCTGAGTGTTGTCCTTGAATGGCAACCCACTTGATGAAGTTGTTCTTGATAGAATATGTCATGATGAACATGTTAAATGATGTAAATCTGATGTATCTACAGTGAGTATAGAAGGTAATGAAGAAAGGAATTCAACATGTGCTAGATCTATGATGAAAAGAGTATGTCTCAAGGCATACGCAGATTTGTCCAGTAGAAGTCGCGTATGCACGCTGTAAAGTACGTGCCAAGTCGCGTATGGGCAAAAGCGCTTAAAAAGTGCAAAACCAGGGGTAACCACCATGGTATTGACCCATTGTATTGGGTAATGATTCGTCTAAATGACCCTGTCCAGGAATACCATCGGAAGTAATGTGGTTTTGGCTCATGGTATTGAAAAAGGGTAAACCTATATAAAGAGAAGAAATTCATTGTACGGAGAAATCGGAGTGTGGGTGCGGAAGCGTACGACTTGAATGAATGCTCTCTCACAGTATATACGAATGGAAAAGGGGTTGATTGAATGATAGATCTGAATGCATGAAGCACCTATGAAGAAAATGATGAAGAAGGGAATCTAGATCTGGAATGTATTTGTATCTGCTAGATCTTTTTATGGAATGATTAGATCTGAGATGAGGCGAACATCTGTTTGAAGTAAAGGGTAAAATCTGTGTGATGTATCTATTCTGAAGAATTGCAATGACCTAAATGTCTGAAGAACCATACTCTAGTTCGCCGAAGAGGAAGCGCGTATATACGCGGCTTCGCTGAAGAGAAAGCGTGTATGCGCAGTGAAATTAGCTCTGTAATGTGTACAGAAGTATACGCGGGTTTGTATGGTAGAAAGCATGTATATACGCGGGATCAGTGAAAGGAAAGCGCGTATGCAAACTAGGGTTTGCTGAAGCATGGGGTATGAAATGTCTGATCTGTTCTGCTGTGTTACTGCTATCTGTATTCCACAGTTCTGAGTTGTTTGTATCAGTTTGGTTGTATGATTGAGCTTAAATGTGTGGAGTGGGTCTAGTCTGAAAATATGATGAAACGTGGCCTGCAAGTGGTGTCCTAAAGGAAGTTTTGGATCCAGTGTGAAAATTGATGAAACGTGGTCCATAGAGGTGCTGAGGGTTGTAGCCTTCCGTCAGGGGGTTGTGGCTCCCTTCCAGGAGAGGCTAGTAAACGAGATCAGGGGGTCGTAGCTCCCTTCCAGGAGAGGCTGGTAAATGAGTCAGGGGGTTGGAGCTCCCTTCCAGGAGAGGCTGGTAAACGAGCGCAGGTGGGTGCCTGCGTGCTGGTAGAGTCTGCACCAGCACATATGTTGTAAGATGTTTTCTCTATAATAAAATATTGAAGGCTGAGCAACTGCAGCGGTAGTTTTCTCCCGACTTGGGTTTCCACCTAAAATCCTGGTGTTCATGTGTGATGCTTATGTGTGATGGTTTATTCTGTTCTTACTGCACATGTTTACTGTTTATTGAACATTTAATGAATGAATGATGGAATGATATAAGTGAAGAATTAATGGCATAATTAGATCTCTGTGTATACGCGAGTTTTATGAATGATATCCGCGTATATATGCTAGTTTGGTTCAGCAAAGTAGCGTATGGGTTTTAGAGAGTGGAAAAGTAAAAGATTTGATAAAGTCCTAAATACTGATTGACCCCCCCCCTCTCAGTATTTTTCCCAACAATTGGTATCGGAGCAGGTCCTTCTGCAGAAGCTTGATCGCTTGAAGGAGATCCGTCGCAATGGGAAGTCAAGAAGGAGTAATGTCTATAAAGCCACCTCTATTCAATGGAAGCAATCTGATATTCTGGAAGGTACGAACAAAAGCATATATGCAAAGTCTTGGTGTAGATGTATGGGCAATCGTGGAAGAAGGTTATCAATACCCGGCAAGTATTCCTACTGATGCAGCTGAAAGAAAGAAGTATGAAATCAATGCCAAAGCAGTGAATGTCTTATTGGGAAGCATGTCTGAATCAAAATTTTCTAAAGTGATGCAGCTACATTCAGCAAAAGATATATGGGACAAAATCATTCTAAGCTATGAAGGAGACACAAAGGTAAAAAGTGCAAAACTCCAAACCCTTAGAATTGAATATGAAAATTTGAAGATGCATAGTGATGAGAGTGTTGCCAGTTTCTTTCTTCGTCTGGATGATATTGTAAATCGAATGAGAAATTTGGGTGAAACCATAACTGATACTACTCTGGTGGAAAAGTCTTAAGATCCTTGACTTCAAAATTTGACTCTAAAGTTTCAGCTATTGAAGAAAGGCAAGATCTGCAAACTCTTACTATTGTTCAATTACATGGTATTCTGACTGCTTTTGAAATGAGACAAGGAGGTCCTTCTCAAATCAAAGAAGCTACTTTTAAGGCGTCTGCAAAAGGAAAAGAAAAGGAAGTTGTCAAAGAATCCAGCTATATATCCGAAGAAGAAGAAGCGAATTTTGTGAGAAAACTCCAACTAGGTACTGGAAGATTCAAGGGTAAGCTTCCCTTCAAATGTTTTGATTGTGGAAGAGTTGGTCACTATGCTGCTAAATGTCCTTATAGAGAAAAACATGGTAAAGGGAAACAATTTGAAAAGAGGAAGAGTTATTATGCAAATGAAGATGATGATGAAGTGTCTAGTGAAGATGAAGAAGATTTTGACCAAGCTCTACAAGTGCTCATGGAAAAGAAGCAAAAGAAGAAGGTTACTCGAGGAAAGGAGATACCTCATAAATCATGTATAGCAGAAATTGAAGGAGATGAAACAGGAATTAATCGTTGTTCTTGTATTTCACTTAACTGTATATGCAAAGGTGATGATAGTGAAAGTGACAGTATGGATCTAGAAGAAGCTGTCAAGATTAAAGATGAAGATCAACAAAAATCATCTAAGGAGAATGAATCTATAGACAAGTATCAAAGGTTTCATGCTTATGCATCCAATCGAATGAAAAGACTAGAAGCAGAAATTAACGATCTAAATACAGATCTCGAAATATCAAAAAGGAAGAATGAAGGTCTTGAAGCTGGAATCATCTCTCTACAAGCAGATCTTGAAGCATCAAGTAAGAAGAATGAGGAACCTCTACAATCATTTGAAAAGGAAGGGCTTGAAGCAGAAATCATCTCCCTCAAGGAAGACCTGGATAAATCAAATAAGAAGAATGCAAGACTTGAAGCAGAAATCATATCTCTGAAAGTAAATCTCGAAGCATCAAGTAAGAAGAATAAAGAACCTTTGTCGTTTGAAAAGGAAGGACTTGAAGCAGAAATCATCTCTCTCAAAGAAGATCTGGAAAAATCAAATAAGAAGAATGAAGAGCTGCAACAAACATGTGAAGAAAACGAAAAGTGGTTGAAAGAAGAGATTCTAAATCTGAAGGATCAAGTAGAAGATGGAAGAAGGAAAGAAGAAAGCATGACAAAGCAATGTCAAGCCTTGGAGGTTGAGGTAAACATTCTCAAAGGTAAATTAGAAGAAAAGGTTAAACTTTTAAGGTTTCAAGATAGTACTAATATTTTGGACAATATTCTGAGTAATCAAAGGTCTCCTGCTATCAAACTTGGTCTTGGTTTCCATGAAACTGTTGAAGGAGAATCTAGCTCACAAGGAAGTGCTAAAAATTCAGAGGATGTCAATGCAAAACCTGAAGTGTTGAAAGAAACAAAAGGTCAACCAACAATGATGAAATATCAAAGGATATCATTCAAGAATGTTGAATGTTTTAAATTTCATAATTATGGGCATGTTGCAGCAAATTGCAGAAGCAGAATATTTCAGCCACAAACTAACAGATCCTACATAGAAAGGTACTCTGGTTTCTTCAAGGGATATTGTTTTTCATGTAACAAGTATGGACATAAAGCAGCTGATTGTAAAAGAAGGAAGATTAGAAATACTCATTATGATTCTTATGCTTATTTCTCTGGACACATGAGATGTTATTCTTGTAACAAGTATGGACATGTAGAAAAGGAATGCAGGTTGAACAGATCTGAGAAAGTGGACAATTTCCAGCACACAAATAGAAAGCTCAAACAAATCTGGAAAAAGATGGAGGACCGATCAGAAACGTAGGGAATATTGACCCTACTGCAGTCATCCGCTTCTGAAGCTGACTTCTCTTACTGACTGCAGGAATGATGTGGGATACATTATGAGATTTAGTAATGTATCGTCACAGGGGGAGCAATGTATGATGACTCTCATGGTTGATTTGATTATTCTGGTTATATGTATTTCTGACAAGAGCATCTGATATGAAGAAGACAGGTACAGGAAGTACAAGTTCAGGGGGAGATGAAGAAATGTGAAAAATTTCTATGCTTCACTTTCCATACGCGGGTTCGATGAAAAAAAGTCGCGTATACACGCGAGTTACAACAGACACAGTCGCGTATGCATTTATGATAAGAGAATTTATATGATAGCTGAAGATCAGGAGCAGAGGTTCAAGGGGAGCATCAGTCTGACTAATGATGATATGATACTTGGTTTCTTATGTTGAAGATTATGGATAAGTCCTGTTTGCTTTTTAATGAAGAGTATTCGTTGCTGAGATGAAAATCTTGTAATTCGGAGATAAGGACAGTTCATGCAGAGATTGTTACTGATGACTTGCTGATGAATTTATTCAGGTTGCACAAGTTAAGGAGGAGCACTGGTTCAGGGGGAGCAGCAGGTTGAGCTAATGATTGCATTGTTGGCACTATGAATGCTTATTCTTTGGTTATTGTGATACTCATGCTTAAATGTTGTTGACTTGGTACATGGTTTATTATGATGAGATTTTGAGCCTTGTTTGCTGAAAAGTATCTTTTGTGCTCACACCTGGATGAGTTGGAAGTCATTTGATTCAGAAATAAGAATAGATCATGCAGAGTTTGTTACTATGGTTGAGATCTTTTCCCTACATATGTTACTTCATGTTAAATCTTAAAGATCATGGTGATATTGGACCACATGGATGATTGACACATATTTGAAGATGTTGTTCTGGTATGATAATTTCTCTTGGAAAGAATGTTTTGATGCTGCAAATAATTTGAAGGCTTGGTTACTAATGTGCTTATGCTACAACCATTGGATGACGCTTGAAGACACAACTACACTGTTCTATCTATCTGTATTCGAGGGAAGCATTCAAATATCTCAGAAAGAAGCTGAACACTGTCTTTTTCTCACAGAGGATTAGATCTGGTTAAAATATAGAAGATGGTATTGGATACGCGGATTTCCTGAAACACAGTCGTGTATATACGCGAGTTCATGCACATAAAACCGCGTATGTCTGGTTGCTGACAAATTTCTGATTGGGGTCAGCTTTCTTCAGCACAGCTGCAGTACTGTTTGGTATCTCTGATACTGTTTGGTATCTCTGGTGGTGTTCCAGTTCCCATAATTCTATTTCTAATGTTTTGATAAAGATGCCTTGATGATTTGTTGGTGAAAGTGGTCCGAATGCACGAACTAAGGGGGAGCCTTAGTCATATGGAAAGGATGCTTGGATGCACAGATTCAGGGGGAGCATTAGCTTTGCTGAGTATAATGCATTGTTGGCATTATGATGGTTCTGAAATATGTTCTCTTTCTTGAGGAATTTCTGGTGTTGGTCATAAAAATTCATATTTATAATTTGATGAAAAGGTCATGTTGAGACCCATGATGTAAAAATGTAATATTCAGTCATGTAAGGACTTGTCAAATTTGTAAACCCACTTGGTTGGGTAGCTGAGTCAAATTTGTAAACCCACTTGGTTGGGTAGCTGAGTTGAAATGTGTAAATCCACTTGGTTGGATCTTTGATGTAAGTATGAGTCCTTGGTGATAGGAAGGTCATGGAGTCATGTGTTTCATTGAAAAATATGTTTGAAGATTCAGCATGAACTTAGGGGGAGCTTGGTCACTTCAGTATACATTAGATCTGCAGAACGCTTCTTCTACATGAGGAGAAAAGGGGGAGAGTGTGTTGGTTTTGATCCACCCTTTGCCCTTGATGTCAAAGGGGGAGAGTGACATGGTGTTTGTATGAAGAGAAAGAACGATGTCAAAGAATGGGGATAGTGACATGGTGTCTATCTGTTGTGGTGATCAAACACCATTGTGGTTGCCATCAACTCCAAAGGGGGAGATTGTTGGCAATATGATGCAGAGTGTTGTCCTTGATGGCAACCCACTTAATGAAGATGAAGACATGAGATTGTTGACATGTGTTGTCCTTGATGGCAATCCACCTGATGAAGTTATTCTTGACTTGATGGACTTGGTAAATGATGTAAATCTAATATGATATGATGTTTGTTGGAAATATGATGCTGAGTGTTGTCCTTGAATGGCAACGCACTTGATGAAGTTGTGCTTGATAGAATATGTCATGATGAACTTGTTAAATGATGTAAATCTGATGTATCTACAGTGAGTACAGAAGGTAATGAAGAAAGGAATTCAACATGTGCTAGATCTATGATGAAAAGAGTATGTCTCAAGGCATACGCGGATTTTTCCAGTAGAAGTCGCGTATGCACGCGGTAAAGTACGTGCCAAGTCGCGTATGGGCAAAAGTGCTCAAAAAGTGCAAAACCAGGGGTAACCACCATGGTATTGACCCATTGTATTGGGTAATGATTCGTCTAAATGACCCCGTCCAGGAATACCATCGGAAGTAATGTAGTTTTGGGCTCATGGTATTGTTTTGGCTCATGGTATTGAAAAAGGGTAAACCTATATAAAGAAGAAATTCATTGTGCGAAATCGAAATTATTGGGTGCAGAGACGTCGAGCTTGTGACCAGTCTTCTCTACCGAAGTATACGATTGGAAAGGGTTCCCGAGTTGGTGAATGATAGTCTTGAATGCCCCGGTCCTCTAGGCTTTATGGAAAATGATGGGATGATGAAAAGGGAATCTAGATCTGGAATGTATTTGTATCTGCTAGATCTGTTTATGGAATGATTAGATCTGAGATGAGGCGAACATCTGTCTGAAGTAAAGGGTAAAATCTGTGTGATGTATTTGTTCTGAAGAATTGCAATGACCTAAATGTCTGAAGAACCATACGCTAGTTCGCCGAAGAGGAAGCACGTATATACGCGGCTTCGCTGAAGAGAAAGCGCGTATGCGCAGTGAAATTAGCTCTGTAATGTGTACAGAAGTATACGCGGGTTTGTATGGTAGAAAGCGCGTATATACACGGGATCAGTGAAAGGAAAGCATGCTTCGACCGGTTTCTTTGAAGAGCATAGAGGTATGAATATGTACGATGCATTATAGCCGTATTCTTGCTATCGTTTGTATTCCACCGATTAAAGGTATAGCTGCTTGTCGGTTGGGTGTTGGGGTGAGCTTCAAGTAACAGGTGGGTCCCGGTCTCGAAAATATGATGTTACCGTGGCACCAGTGGTGTCTAAGGAAGTTTTGGATCCCGGTGTGGTAGTGAAAACGTGGTCCATAGAGTCTTGAGGTTGTAGCCTTCGGTCGGGGGGTTGTGGCTCCTTGCGAAGGGCGTGGCAGAGATGGGGGAGTGTGGCTCCCTTCCAAGAAGCGAGGTAAAGCGAGTCGGGGGGTTGGAGCGCTGTCTGCACGAGGCAGTGTGTGACGAGCATAGCGGTGGGTGCACAACGTCTTCAGTATAAGTGCACTAGCACATATGTTGTAAGATGTTTTTCTCTATAATAAAATATTGAAGGCTGAGCAACTGCAGCGGTGGTTTTCTCCCGACTTGGGTTTCCACCTAAAATCCTGGTGTTCATGTGTGATGCTTATGTGTGATGGTTTATTCTGTTCTTACTGCACATGTTTACTGTTTATTGAACATCTAATGAATGAATGATGGAATGATATAAGTGAATAATTAATGGCATAATTATATCTCTGTGTATACGCGAGTTTTATGAAGGATATCCGCGTATATACGCTAGTTTGGTTCAGCAAAGTAGCGTATGGGTTTATAGAGTGAAAAAGTAAAAGATTTGATAAAGTCCTAAATACTGATTCACCCCCCCCTCTCAGTATTTTTCCCAACAGAAGAAATTTCACTGCTTGTTGATTAATATGTTAAAGATGATGATGCTTCCAAGGAACATACTAAATATATAGTCCTCAAAAATGATGTCTTGGAAGCAGATATTCTACCAATTTTGGAGGACCAAAAAGAAGAGAATCTTCATCTTTTCTTTGTTGATCCTTTGGAAGAGTGTGTGGAAGTCCCAACTGGCCCAAATGATCAAGCGTGGATCCTTTGCAAGAGCCAAATATAGAAAATGTTTTCACCTCCTATGACAGCCTTGGTTTTGAAGATTAATCTTCAAAATTTACTATGGTTACCTCTGACTAGTAGCCAGAATTTCTTTTCCTTTTTTTCACTACTCAACTGACTACATTGGCACTATTTTATCATATAAAGCTTGTAAATATTTCAAGAGTTAGAATAGGATAGATAGGAGAGGAATAAATCTCAGCTTTGAGCATTTAGTTAGTTGTTTATTTTTTTCTTGAAAGAAAAATAAAAATACAAAAACAATAGAAGATAGAAAAGAGGGCAGATTGTAAAAAATAAGAGAGGTACAGCCCCATACCAAAAAAAGAGAAACAAAGTCTGAAAGTGTGCAAGCTCAAATGCCACTCCTAAGAAACACACTCCTAGTTAGTCATACAGCCTAATCTTGACTAATTAGTTTTCAATTTACTGCTGATAGGTTAGTTAAATAGATTTTCCAAATAGCTTAATCTTGGCTTATCAGTTAATTAGATTAGGATAGAAAAATAAATGTTCAAACAAGCTAAAAATCTGAACCTATGAATTCCCAAAGATAAATGGCTCTAATCTATTTAAATCTTGAGCCAAAAATATAAGAACTGGTTCCATAAAGCTCAAAACTTGAACCAAGGAAGAAATAAAGAAGCAGCTCAAACAAGCCTAAAAATAGAGTTGAAGAAAAGTGAAGGATGTTCTTAAACTTTCAGATCTTAATCCTTCATGATTTTGCTTTAAATTTCTGCAAATAAAAGTCTATGTGCAGCCTGTTTTTATGCCATAGATCAGCAACAAGTTAGACTGTTAAATCCTGGCTTGTTTTCTTTTAAATTTATGTCTTTTGAATTTAGAGAATAAACTCTGTCAGACAGTCTAATCCTAACAGAGTGTAGTTAGGTAGAGAAGCTTGTGAACTCAACTGTTTAATCTGAGTTCATGGAGAAATAAGAAGTAGAAATAGACTAGTTTTATGCTTTCAAAAGAATAAATTTTTTTCAAAAAGAGTTTGCCAATCCAAATGCACTCTGAAAGAAGAAAAAATGTTAGATCATTAGGATTGGGTAGGTAGAAAGCTTGTTTTGATAGAATTCCATTGTTTTTTATGGTTGCTAACATTTTCAGAAAAACGGAAGATCAACAAAGGAAGAAAATTTGCAGCCCAAAGGATGAGGCATTGGTCAACTTTCAGAGAAGACATGTCTGAGGTTCTTGGCACCTCCAAGGAGCTACCATCCCAAGTTGGAGCCGCTGTTAGCCACCTGTAAAAATTTGTCATATCAAATGGTGGATAAAACTTTTTGTAGCCTTCAAGAAATAATTTTATGGCCAAATTTTGAGTTCTTTAAGTCTTATGATGATCTTTATCCTTAATATAATCTTTACTCTTGTTTCCCTCATAATCCTGAAAAGTATGTTGTTTGCAAGGAGAAAGACTACTGCAAAATCCATTTTCCCCTTCATTTTACCCCTCCTTTTACTCATAAAAATCCTCCATTTCCCTCATTTTTACCTTCAAAATCACTTCAAAACCCTTTTAAAACCATTTGGCCTCCTACCATTTGGTTTAAAAATCCTTCATTCCCCTATCGAAACCCTCCAATTGACTTTAAAAACTCTTCTTTTAGCCTGAAAAACACTTATATTTCATTACATAGAAATTTTAGCCCCAGAGGGCTTAACTTCTATTGCCCCTGCCTCACATAGGACCATAAGCCCCGCAACCGGGTGCTAAAAATCATTAAACCCCCCTCCAAACCTTTTCCTCCTTTGTATTTCATGAAAAATCCGATAGTTCGAAGTTTCGATGAAAATTAACCATTGATCTAAACCGATCAACGATCGTCGACCAATCACATCGCAAATACAAATATAACCCTTTGTTGGTTCCTTCCTTTTTTTCTGATTGCGATAGGCCTTTTTCCTTATTAAACCTCGGATCCCTTATTTTATTCACATAACCCAGAGCCCGCAATTGGGCACTAAAACACTATAAAAACCTTTCCTGAACCTTTTTCCTTTGTTTTTTATAAAACCCAACGATATGTTTTTTAGCGAATCTTGACCATCGATCTCTCCAAGATCAACAACCGTCGATCTCTCCAAGATCAAAAACCATCGATTAATTGCATCACACCCATTCTTCAATATTGTCTCCCCCCCATGCGATCTCCAATTAATTTTGGACCGTCAATCATCCTTTGATTGACGGCTCTTATTTCATCGTGTCGCAACATTTCCTTATGGTGTATTCCTTTTCCTCCTCCGATTGCAAACATGTGATTTAATTTGGACCATCTAATCCACAAGAACCGACAGCCCAGATTAAATCTCCCTCTGACATGGCCCTCCGACATTAAATCCACCGAATGAATCTCCACCGTTGATCTCTCTAAGATCTAACGACCCGCATTAAATCGCATCATAGGTTTTTCTTTGTGCCTTCCTTTTCCGCACGAAAACCATTCAGGTTTTCTGCTAAAACGCTTTTTCCCACTACATTGCAATCCTTTGATTTGATCTCGGCCATCCGTTATTTTCATCCAACGGCCCAGATTGCATCTAACCATTAAGCCATCGCCCTCCACCATTCTTCCCAAAGATTTCATCAATGGATATCCGCTGTCGATCTGTGTTAATTAATCTAATCCAATGGCTGAGATCCCTCTACATCCTTGAAATTTCATTTAAGCCTTTTTCGCTGCCGATAAATGTTTTTCGCGGTTTTATTTATATTTTCCTCCATTTCATCATATCATTTCCCTTCCACCTTATAAAATCCCGAATTTATCTCAACCGTTAATCAACATGCATCTACGGCTCAGACTTAATCTAAATTTCACCCCTCCAACTGCCTCTCCTTTTTTGACCTTAGCAAGCAATCCTCGCCGTTGGATGCTTTCATCCAATGGCCATGATCTAACCTAAACCTCTGAAGCAGTCTAAGCCCATCCATGCAGGATTTTATAACTTTTTATGTATTTTTGCATGTTGCAAAGCTTTTATACAATTTCTTGAAGGAAATCAAAGGTTGGGGATGACGATCCCCCAGGCCTTTATTCGTGAAGGAGATCACTTTGTGGGGTTCCATATCATGTTTCATTTGTGCCTCCTAAGCAGTGATGATATTCTAAAACCCTCTGCGCGCCTACAAAAGCAATAAAAACACAGCAAACTCCACAAACAAAGAGTATCATTATCGAGGGATAAAATCAAAGCAGAAATCAATGTTTAAAGGTTTTAACACAGTTTTTAAGGGATTACGGCATAAATTCTACTATCAAAGGCTTAATCCACAGTTAAAGACAACATGAAGACTGGAAGACACATATGAAGCCTAATCTATCCTAAAACACAGAACTAAAGTGAATTAGAGGTGTTTTAGGGAAAGATAAGGAATTCTATCAATCTGAGAAGCCTCCACTGCCACATCAGACGCTAATTGAATCCTCTCCAGCTACCAAAAGCCACCTACCGCCTCGCAGAAATCGAAAGAGGCATAGTTATTGCAGAACATAATATATTTGCCTCCATATAGCTGAACAATTATTTCAAATCAAAAGAACTTATTACGACTGTCAGAAAAGTTATTACAAAGATAATCAAGAGTTTTTAAGTCAACAAAATCTACCCATCATGCCTACTACTTAATGAAAATAAATTAATACAGAGGAAATATCATAAATCTTCTCTTTTGAGCCCCTCAAAGGCCAAGAAGCATTAAAATGTATTAATTAGACCTAAAAGATCTTATTTTACATCCCACCCCCTCATTTCTTCTATAAATACCTCTATAGCAGATTAGGCAAAAGTTGGTCTCTGAATATCCGATCCATGTAAATAGTTTTCTGAAGTTGTTGTAAGTTGTGTGTGTAATTGAAGATACCTAAAGTTGATATTAGAAGTTTGAAGCTATAGAGGCCCACTGGAATTGATGATTGTAATTGATTTGAAGCATTCAAATACAAGCTAATTTATGGGATCCTGGTCTATGTCAATGGTGATGTTTTTCTTATTGTAAATTGTTATTTTATTTTGTTTCCATTCTGTCCACTTTATTTGATAAATAACAACAAATATAAAGCTAGGACTTACTCTTTGCAGTTCCCTACTTTCATTGATAATCTTTATCTAAATGTTTTCTTCCAAATGTTTATTTAGGAATGATTTAATATAGTCCAAACAGTTAAGGAATGTTGGTGTGCCCATGTCTTACTGTCTAAAACTTTAAAAATTGTTCCTGAATGTTATTTTCAGTTTATGCCAAGTAGATTTGATCTAGGGAAGTATATGGTTTTCCTTGCCCTCTAGTTTTATCTCCAATAGTTGTCCTGAAGGTTTCCCTAAGAGTATTTCAAAAGCAGGCTAGGTTCAAAGTCCTTACCTAATCTTATACTATTCTTTGTTACCTTAAGTGTTGTCCTGAAAATTTTTCTAAGTAAAGTAGAGCTAGGGAAGTCTATGGTTTGCCCTGTCCTCTATTTTCTCTCCAACAGTTGCTTTGAAAGGTTTTTTCCCTTTGAATATGTTGAAAGCAGGATAGGTTCAAATTCCTTACTTTATCTTAAGCTATTCTATTTTGTGTTTTAAATGTTTTCTATTGAAAGTGCATCAAAATCAGGCTAGTTTCGAAGTACTTACCTGATCTTAGATTACTTTTATGTTTTTCTCAAGTGCATGCTGAAAGCGGGATAGTTTAAAAGTACTTACTTGATCTTAGGCTGCTCTTTGTTCTTCATGTGTTTTTTCTTCATCTCTTACTGTTTTCATTCCATAAAATCAACTTAAAGAGATCCTTTGACATAGATGACTTACCCCATGGACCACTCTTGAACCTTGTTGTTTCAATTAAATCCTACTATGACTCCATAGCCCAATGGACTGAAGTTGTTTCTTGCCTATCTTGTTAGTTGAATCAATCTTTCAATTGCACATACCTTCACCCTTCATTTAGACTTCCTTCACCTTCACATATCTTTGCCCAACCAAAACCAAACAAAACCTCTGTTCTTTCATAACTAGCCTAATATCATTTCAAAAGCCTTAAAGATAAATCGATCTTTTCACTTATATGAGAGATCCCTTAAGAGGGATAGATCCTAGAATCCCAAAGTGGTTCAAATGTTCTCTCTGTAGTTTTGGTCTTGCCAATCTGCTGAAATTATAGGGATCTAACACAATCAAAGTTCGGTTTGTAAGAAAAGAACTTACTTTCATCCTCCGAATTTGTGATCCAAATTCCTGCTCCAGCCTCGTCTCCTCCTGTTGATCCATCAAAGTGTAACAGCCACCAACCTTCTACCTTCTCTTCACTGATTTTCTGATTTTATGTCTGTTGATTTTCTGTTTCTTGAATTTCGATTTGCTGATTTTTTTCTTTCTTTTCATTTTCTTCTTCATTAGTCAATTCATTGCAAAGAATAGCAAAACCTAATTTAGTATCAACAACATATATTGGAAAATTCTGAGGTTTGTCCTTAATAGTTACCATATAAGCCATCCTTGTTTCTCTGTATAGTCTCCTTTGCTCACCAAAAACAAGAATGGTGGCATAAGTTAGGTCCATCTGCATTATACCTTTTATCTTTGCTTCCCATGACCTTGATAACATCATGCCAAACTTAGGTTCTGCTACCACAATTTCCATTACCACTAACTTGGAAGGGACTTGTGTAAGACCAACAACAAAATCTTTTATTAAACCAATGCACTGAACTCTTTTTGAATCGAAAGGAAACAAGTCCTTATATGGCCTAGTAATTTCCAATCCCATCCTTTCCATGGTCAATTTGGGCATAAGATTGTGAGAGGCCCTTGAATCCAACATGGCATTATGCAATGTCATGTCGTGAATGCTAAGGCTGACATAAAAATGAGGCACCTCTCCATTCTTCTCATCCTCTAATATTGGACCCAAGTATATGGTTGGGTGATCTTATTGAACATTTAGGATATCAATAGCTCCTGGTTGAGAATTTAGCATTTTTATAATCTTACTTCTATATTCATTCACCTTAAGAACTTCTCCAAAAGTTTCTGGGATTTTGATCATGGAGATCTCACTCTCCAAACTAAAAAAAAAAAGCAGATTTTTCGATCTCTTTGATAGGACAAGGAGGTGCTGTATCTTTCCTAACTTCAACAGCTTTATGGGCATCTTTCTTGGGCTATGTTTTGTTTTTAGTAATTGGAACATTTTTGTTTCTGAGGTTGTATTGTTTCTGCATCTCAAATATTGCATGTCAATATCCTTTAAGATAATCAGATGGTTCCTCACCCTTGTTTACATCATGATCTGACTCATCATGTTCTTCCTTAGTAAAAAACATTACTGACATGTTTTCATCTAAGTAATGAATTGAGTCTTCTTGTATTTCAAGATGATCTTCTTCATCAACTAAGTTTTTCTGAAATGAAGGCCTTACTTGAGGTTCAGGCTAATTTCTATTTTCCCTTGGTCTATTCTGGTTTCAAGGTCTTCTGAACTGAGGATTTATAAACTGAGGTTTATGTTGTGTAGGTGGAGCAAAGGCATTCCCAAGGGCAAGCCTATCCATCAAATTTTCCATTTTCTTCATCATGGAGTCAAATTTATCCTTTGAGGTGGAAGGATTATCTTCTTCTTTTAATTTAGTCTTTCTAATCTTTGACTTTTTTGTTGCTATCATATTTACCTCCACCTTCGCTGCATCATTTTTCATTTCAGCTAATGAAGGGGATTCTCTTTCTCTCAACATGATAGAAAAGTCATAATCAAAGGCCTCAGCATATCTCGGTTGAGATGCTCTTGGAGGAGGCTTTAGATGGGCAGGGATAGAGTCATAAAATTTATTAAATATTTTGGAAAAATTTTGTACAGTTTCATCAACAACTCTGTTCAAACTATTATACTTAGTGAGGGCTTGTACACAGTTGCTTCTATTTCCTCACTTTCTCAAGAAGCTATATTCAAATGCATTCCAATTATGTAGGCTTCCTGTAGCAAGGGCTTTGAACCACTTTCTGACCTCACCAGTAAATCTCTGAGTAAACAATCTCATCTTGACATCCTCATGGTCAACCTCCTCCCTGTCTATGATGTCATTAAACCAATCTACATGATCTTCAGTTATAATCTCTTCATCACTTCCCCAATTTTTGATTCCAACAGCATATTTTCTAGGAAGGGCATTTAGTACAGCTAGAAGAACAATAGAAGCATACCCAGCAGGTGCAGCAGCAGGTGGAGGTGGAACATTTCTTTCCATGATGACTAAAATTGTGGTAGTTTTAGGGACAACAACAGTAGAGGAATAAGAATTGTTAGGAGGAGGGCTGGATGGTCTTTGTTGTACACTCACAATTGAACTCCAATCAAGAAGAGGGACACCAGATTTATTTCTTAAAAAAATTTCAAATGGGTCTAATTCCTTCAACCTATCCAAATATTCCCTTTCTAATAATAACTCAGATGTGACTTCTTCCAAAAACTCTTCTTTATATTTTTGAGTCACTAAGGCTGAGGTATCAATACCTCTTCTATGTAGTTCTAAGACAATTTAAATCAATTATTTTTCATTTTCAAACCTAAACAAGACTTCCTGAATTTTATCATCAAAATTTTTATCTTCAGGACTTCTTAAAATTGCAGAGGACAAGGCTTTTGTATGTAATGGAGTATCTAATTGTGCAGAAATGCCTTGAATGCCTTTGGAAATTGTGTTTGTATTATCCACAATTTTAGGTGGATCTGGGTCATGATTACTCCTCATGTATCACCTTTTCGAAGCCACCTTTGAACATAAAAATTTTGAATGGAGTCACCAAGGTAGATGCAGCCTCGAACAGCTTCTCAGCTCCTACTACCTTCAAGAGTTCATCTTCAAGATTTCGGGAAAAGTAGATCTTCAGGCTCCCATCAGACGCACAAAAATGTTATCACAAAATTGCACTTAATTGGCTGTTGATCAGAAAATTCTATGTAACTGTTTCAAAATAGCTTTTGACTGAAGCCTAGCCTCTTCAGTCTCAGAGGGCTCTCTCAAAGGGGTTTATGATATTAGATAATGATAGGATTAGATGGCTAACTCTATTTTAAAAGTAACTTGATTTTGTATATGTAGGTTGAAAAGAATTCAGGCTTGCAACCATTGGGCTTATGGAGTCAACAAATTAGTACATTCACTGGCAAGGTTTCTTTACATGGAAGCTGAGGTAGATAAGAGTCTTTAATAAAGGAAAATCAGACATAGAACTTAAGGCAACATAGTCATTTCATCAATAAAGGAATTCAGAGCATACAGATATGAATTCTGAGTAATAAAGATGAAATCTATTGCAATTAGTATAGTTAAAGATATAGATAAAAAAGACAATAAAAAATCCATGAGAATCTCAGGTCTATCAAGAATAAGTCCTCTTTATTACTGATATTAGTCAAATTACATAAAGTGACACATGGTGCAAAAAATCTCCAACTCTTTACAACTTCAATAGTTTTCCTTTAAATAGACCTTCTTACAACAGGGATGATCTTCCTCTTGTCTAGATTCATCAAACTCTTCCTATGACACCTTACATAACATAAAAACATGTATTTTAATCATAAAATGACAGCTACACTCTAAATAAGACCGTTTCCTAATAGGACTCAAACTCCTATTTATTACATCAGTCTACCGTATCTTTAAAACAATTACATATCAATGAAAACTAAGCCTCACATGTTCGAATAGGCTATGACATATCTCGTCACTACTTGACATATTAAATATCCTCCTAAACATATGGAACCAAACCCTATTTTTCAGGAAAATAGGACCATATCTTCAACAAAAGTTTCAGCTGATGAGCTATATCCATTGCATGGTCTTCAAGTCATAGATGTTTGGTGGAAAGGTCCCTTGACCATTTGGATGTGTCTACCTATCCAAAACTGCTTTTAAGCTGCTTAGAAACCTTCAAAAACAGCTCGCTACGAAAACAGGGCAGTTTCGTAGTGTGCTTTCGTAGCATCCAAAAAATGGATTATGCGCTCAAAATTTCCATTTCTTTGCTATTGCATGGTGTCCATCATGACATGAAACATCATCAATACCATTTTCCCTCCTTTAAAGTTTCAAAAAGTGTTTTTAGAAGCAAAAAGAGAGCTATGGAAATTTTCGTAGCGTTTTCCTGGCTTTAAGCCTAGTAAACGTTATGAAACTGTGAAAACTGTGAAATTTCCAGATTTTGAACCCGTCTCAAAAAATTAACCTCCAGCTGTATAAGATTGGTATTTAACATGCCATTAACCTCTTAAAACGTATTCAAACTCAAATTAAGAGCCTTTAGGTGTTTCCTCTTCATTAATGATAAGTTAAGCTATGGGCTCCTCAACTACAGTCATCTTTAAACCCTTCTTCTCCAGCTCCTCATGGATCAATTCTATAACTGATCTTGGAGGTCTTTGAATTGGTCCTTCAGTTTTCTCTTCCTATATTTCAAGTGCAGGTTCATTCTTATAATATGCTCCACCTCTCCTCTCAATGGTTGAGTCCATTTGATTAATTGATGTGTGTTATTTGAGTTCTTTGACACACAATTAACTTGGTTTTCGTAAACTTCTTTCATTTTCTCAAAATGAACCTTCTGAAAATTATGTTTCCTTGCTTCTTTCTTCAAGACTTATATTTCATGATTTTCTAACTTCAACTGCTCCTTAAGGACCTCAATCTCTATTTTTTCAGTGATTTTCTCCTTTCCTTTCTTTTGATTGATGACTAGATCTTCTTTTGCAGGTCATGAGAGGTCAATGATGCTTGGTGGTGGCTGGATAGTTTCAGTGACCTTCTGATCTTCTTTAATATTTTCCAATACATTTATAGCATGCCTTGTCATTGGTTTCCTAGCCTGAAACATGAAACCTGCATCCTCACCTTCAAACTCTAACTTCTTTGCTGATTTGGATTTCTTCAACTTCTTTCCTCCGTCATCTATATCCTCAGCTTGGACTATGCGAGTTTCTTAAATATCAATAGCATGCAGAATGTCTTCTAAATTTCCCCTTTCCACTGTTTGGCTTCTTGTAACCCTTTTTCTGCCATGTTTACTCACATTTGGCTCTTGTTTCACAGGTTTTCTCACAGTTTCCTTTTGTTTTGCAGGTGAAACATCAGGTGTATCAAGTTTCTGCAATTGCTCGGTTTCCATAATTAATGGTTCACTTTTCTCTACCCCTATAGGCTCACCTTGCTCTGCCACTGAAGTTGATGGTATACCTCTAGGTTTAGGAGTTATTTTAGGAGTGATGGCATATACTTCAAAACCACTAACAAATATAAAATATGACCAATATCTGCCTAATATTTTTTAAATCCTCTAAAACCAGTAACTTGATTAAACCATGATGGAAGAGTGAGGTATAATTTCCTTCAGATTTAGCTTGAACTTTATCTGCCATTTTTTATAAGCTTCTCTATAAGTAAAAAGGTATATCAAGAGATTTCTTACCAAGAAAATGTAGCAGAAGCCTAAAATGGTAAGAATAAACCATATGATACCTCCCTTCACAGGTGAAGTACTTTTGAATGATAAGCAACAACTTTGAGAAATTGTATTTCATGTAGCTCCTTGGTGTTGGGGTTCTTGAGTTTTGATAGATTGGCTAACCAAGAGACAAGACAACATCAGAACCAATATTTAGAGTTCCAGGATCTATTCCTCCTGTTCTCATAGAGGGATCTCTCAAATTATTTGTTTGCAAAGTTATATCTTGTTTGCTTTTAAGTATTTATTTTAGACTACTTTAAGTGCAAGTGTTTGTTTGATTTTATTGTTTGTTTTTTTGGTTGAATTGACACAGCAAAACATGAAAGGTCTAAGTAGCATAGATAGAAAGAATAATTTCCAGATTCATTGGGCAATGGAGTCAAGAAGAGGTTTATGAAAAGCTCATAAATGGATATGGGATATCAAAGGGAAAATCTAACTTGGCCACAGGATCCTTTAGTTTTTGTGAATGAGATGGAAATTAACGATTTCGAAAAGAGAAGTTTAATTCTCAAAAAAGGGAACTTAAAAACATAACTTGAACAATAAAGAGGTATTTGATAGACAGGGCTAACCATGAATTCTACAATCCACACTTTAAAAAAATAATGACTTCAAGACAACTTTCAAAATGAAATCCAAGATTCAAGGAACACCCTATTTCCTCAAAGACTTTATTTCAAAGGAGTTTAGAAAACATGAAAGATTCACTGATAATTGCAGTCATAGAAGAGGGAACACCTAACACATCTATGATCACAACTATAAAGACCTTTAAAAAAATTGTTCAAGCAAGGACAAAGGGTATGATCAAAACAGATCTCCTTGGCTAAGTGTAAACAATGGTACTTCAAAGGGAGACTTCCAAAACTATTTTCAAGTGGCAGCAGACAAGCAGGGAAAACCATAAATCATGTTGGAACCAACTATTTTAACTATTTGAGAAATAAACAAGAATAAGGGTTCAAGATAATGATTAAAGAATCTAAAATGCCTCAACAGAAGAAAACATAAAACAGTGAAGGATAAACAGGTCTAAAGTGCTTCCAGGAGTCATTTCTTAGCCTAAAATTTTCATCCTACTATAGTAAGAATTTATGAAACATAATGAAAACAGGAAAAACAGTAGACAGTTCAGAATACATCGCCAATAGCCAAGCTCAGGGATCCAATGATAGAGCCTTCTCAAGAGCAAGCATGTCAAAACATAATCAAGCTTCCAAGACTTCAATTTCATCTTCAACTTCAAACGGACTATGTATTATTTCAGAGAGTTTCAATGTTACAACTAGTGACCAATCAACCATTTACAATGTGCTCCTCAAAGAGATTTTATAAGAAAATGATGAGGTGGAAGAGTTCCTAGGGTTGAAATGTAATTAATTCGATACTAAATGCAACTCCTAGGCTTGAAAACCATGCAAGGCATAAGGCAGGAATGCATTGAATTATAACTCTATTTCATTTACTCTGTTTCTAATTTTTAGGCTTAGTGGGTAAAAATATTGACTTTAAGGCTCTTCTTATCTTGACAATAACTTCTACTGACAGTTTGGATATTTGTTTTTCTTGTAATATCTGTTCATCTGTCTTTTGCCTTAATGTTTCAGACTGAGATTTGATCTGGGTATTCCTTTGAGGCAGAGAGTTGCAAGGTGGTAGTTTAGGTAGCTCGGGATTCAATTATCCCCTTTGATGTGGCATTCGAGGTCTTCTGGATCTGATTTATGGATTAGGCCTTTGATTCCAGAGTTTATGCTTTGATCCCTTAAGCTTTTATTAGCATCTTTAATCTTCTGTCTTTGCTTTGATCCTCTGTTTTTGCTGATATCCTTTAATCAACTAATGTTCACTATGTTTTTCTATTTGTAGGTGCGCAGAGGGTTTGGTGGATTTTTTTTTCAGGGAACCGATAACCAGGACTTATTGATTTCCTAAAAATGTGTAATTATCACTTTAAAACCATTTAATTTGTACCAAAGGCCATAAGGATCGTCATCCTTGGCCAATAGCACTATAATCATCTCTGGGAGGGTTTTATCTTGAACTTCATTAAACCTGCACAAAAAAACACATAACGTTATTTAAATCCTACGATTGGAGGTTTTAAGTACTTAGGAGGTTTTATGGAAGTGTTTCGGAGTATTGAGAATGGAGGAACTTGCAACAAAAGGGAGAAAACCCTTGGTGGAAGCAAAGCAGGGTTTAAATTTTTGAATTTGGCTTGGAAACGAAGAAATTGTTTCGAAAAACCATTAATGGTTTTTGCGCAGCATTTTGGGGGGGGAGGCGGTATTGCCAAAAAAAACACGATACGATACATCACTTGACACCTGTCCCTTTTGATATCGCCTATTTCGCAAAAAATTTTGGCATTAAGCTTTGGGCGCAAAAATTTTGCGATATGCAACGTCCACCGTCGGATTGGAGGCTCCAGATCCGACGGTGTGGATCGCATGTGACGGGGTGATAGATGCACGGGAAGAGGTGGTAGTGGGGTCTATGATGACGTATGGTTGCTTTGTCGTGTAGCGGATAGGTGGTTGGGAGTGTTTGAATGGTCGGGATAGATCCTCGCCGTTGGATCTATAGAATGGACGGTGATGATTGAGAGAGGAAGCAGATATGTTCGAAAGGGAAGAAATTAAGGGAAAGGGAATGGGCGGAAGGATGGGCCCGATGGCCATTGATCTGCAAAGATTAACAGTCTAGATTTTCTTAGACCAAAATGTCGGGAAAGATGGAAATAGAAGGAAAGTAAGGGTTCAGGAAGGGTTTTCATGTTTTTTAGCGCCCGATTGTGGGGCTTTAGAACGCATGGTGGAAGGGCTAAAGGATATAAGCCCTCGAGTGCTTAAGACTATTATAGTGCCTTAGACTATTTTTTAGGCCAAAAACAAAGTTTTTTGAGGCCAAGGGTTCTGATAGGGGGGAGGAAGATTTTTAAGCCAAATAAAAGGGAGGTATAAGTCTTAAAGGGGTTTTTGAAATGATTTACAAGTCAAATGAAGGTATTTTGAGGGTTTTTATGCAAGGAAATGAGGGTGAAAAATGGAATTCTTTGTGAGTGACAAGGGAAGTGAAATGATGGAAAATGGAGCCTCTTTGAATAGTTTTTTCCCTTCGTAAACAACAGGTACTTTAAGACTAACAATGAAACAGCAGTGAAGATTAACTCAAAGGGTAATTATCATCATAAGACTTCAAGAAATGATAAGTTCTCAAAGAGAACTATCTCTTGAAGGCTTGAAGACAAAGTCTAGCCACCTCTTGGTATAACAAAATTTATAGGTGGCTAACACTTGGAATGGAGTTTGTACAGTCAATTTCACTATGTTCTGGCTTGATAAATTCCTTACAGTCGCGCATGTTGAATTTGAAAACTTTGAACCATTATTCTCCTCCTCTTGGAATTCCTGTTGCTGCTACAATGGTCTCTAGAGTTATAGTGAGGTTCATCATCCCCACCTTTGAAGTTGTCCCATTGAAATTGATGGAAAAATATTTAGAAACATGTACATGACATCCTTGTAGTATTTTGCAAAACTGCAAAAACCTAGTTCTTCTGAAAAATTCTGAATTTGTTTTGTCTTCATTTATCAAGTTCATGTATCATGGCTCATATTTGAGACAGTGGCCACCTTTTTTGGTCTTCCTCTTTCCAGCCAAGGTCCTTTTATGTCTTCTCTGCCTCGCTTGATCAGTGATACCTGCAAACTTTTGAAATTGCCAACCACAGCTTAGGCTTAGTGAAATAGCTCTCCAGAGCTCAATAACATGCAAAGAGGGAGTATAGAATGAAAAATGACTCAATTGGGAAACATTTTAAAGTTTTGATGACAACTCATGGCATAATAATGACTTATACATGGTTAAAATAGTAATAATTACTTCAGCCATGACCATTGTACCTTGCTTTAACCCTAACTGACTCGAATGGAATCTACCCTAACCATTTCAATCATTTACTGACACCTAGCACCTGTTTTGAAAAGACAGACAATAATACCTATTTTTGTAACGTACTTAGTGTATTTCCTGACAGTTTCCCTACGAAAGTATTAGTAGTTTCGTAGCGAAAACTGTGTTTTTACTGTGGAATTCGCTACGAAAGTAGTAAATCTTGTATAAAATGACTTTTTCAGATTTATAAACTTGGGAAATAGAATATTTCAGGAAATAATAACTGATGTGATATGAAAATACTTGAATGGGGGTGGGTTTGGACCTTAGGATTGGCTAATAAGAAAAAATTTAAAATTTTCCTTTATCAACTAATGACAAATAAAATCTATGACCATACCTTTGACACATGAACTTGTAAGACTATGTCAAATGATGCTTCATTTTTTCTGAGTGATAACACTACCCACTTGATCACATAATCTGTGGCAACCAATATGTAGGTCTTCTAATTCGATGGCGTGTTGAATGGTCCAACAAATTCCAGTGCCCATCATTCGGAAGGTTCCACTACCAACTATGGTTGTAGTGGAATTTTGTTAGATTGGGCCCATTATTTGGCAACTATCACAACCTTGGACATATTTCTTGGCATCTTTAAAAATTGTAGGCCAATAACAACCCATTTGTAATACTTTGTGCCCCGTCCCGTGATCTAAAAAATGGTCACCACATGGTTCATCATGACAGGCCCTTAAGATATCATAAATCTCATCTTCTCGGATACATCTACGTATATGCATATCAGCTCTTGTATGGAAAAGATATCCACTAATCCAGGAGAATCTAGCACTGCCCTGAACAATCAGCTTCCGTTCCTTTGAGGCCAAGTGTCTTGAAAACTTTCCTACTACTAGATAATTCACTACATCTGCATAGCATGGCATTTTTACTACTACCACAAACAAATTCTCATCAGGGAATTGATCATCCACTGCTAGTGGGTCATCTGACTTTGGAACTCTAGACAGGAAATCTGCAACTACATTATCTTTTCTTGGATGGTCCTTGATAGTTATGTCAAACTCCTGTAAAAGAAACAACCAACAAGTCACTCTCCCATTTGTAATAGGTTTATTAGCTAAGTACCTAATGGCAGAGTGATCGGTATACAAGAATACTTGATAGCCAGTTATATAATGTCTAATTTATTAATAGCATAAATGATAGCCAATAACTCCTTTTCGGTCAGTGTATAGTTTAACTCGACAGGAGTGATATTATTGCTGATATAGTAAATAGCATAGGGCTTCTTGTCCTCTTCTTGACCGAGAACCACACCTATCGGTGTGTCATATGAATTTGAGGAAATATGAAAAGGCTACTCCCATTTGGGGCCGCGTAAGACTGGTGCAGTCGAGACCGGTTTCTTCAAATCTGAAAAAGCAGTGTCACATTTGTTAGACCAATGGAATTCAACATTTCCAGTTAATGCATACAAGGGTGCAACAATTTGTGAGAAATTATTTATAAACCAATGGTAGTACCTGCATATCCAAGGAAACTACGTACCTCTGTCTGAGTATAAGGCATGGCTATAAAATAATTACCTTTATTTCTGCCAGATCTACCTTTATTCCAGCTGCAGAGATGCAGTGTCCTGGGATTACTCCTTCGGTCATCATCATGTGACATTTTTTGTTGCTCAAACACAATATGGTAGAAATAAATTGTTCCAATACTTTTTCTCTTGTTTGCAGTTCCTAATCAAGGTCATCTCCATATGGAGTAAAGTTGTCCATGTAAACCTCGAGCCCTTCATTTATTAAATCAGAAAAAATGTTGAGTATGGCCCTTTGAAATTTTGTTGGGTCATTACATAATCCGAATGAGAATACCCTATAGGCGAATGTACCCCAAGGGCAGGTAAATATCATTTTATCTTGGTCTTCAGGGGCTATCTTGATTTTATTGTAACCATTGAAATGATCAAGAAAATAGAAGAACCGCTTTCCTGCCAATGTATCAAGGACTTGATCAATAAAAGGGAGGGGGAAGTGGTGTTTCTGTGTTGATTTATTCAGATCTCTATAACCCACATAGATTCTCCACTTACCGTTCTTCTTAGGAATGACTACTAGAGGAGAGACCCATTTTCTGTTTGAAATAGAATAAATGAAGTTTACATCTAGAAAATTTTGTAATTCATCTTTTACAATGTCTTTTATATGTGGGTTTAACCTCTGCTAAGGCTACCAAATAGGTTGAGCATCCTTTTTAGTATAAATGTGATGTGTGCATAGTCGAGGATGTATATCCTTCATGTCTGGGTAGTCCCAAGCAAATTCTCACTTATATTTCTGTAAAATTTTAATGAGCTTTTGATGTTGGTTACTATCCAGACTACCATTGATATTTAAAACTTTTCCTGGCTCAATTTCAATTGGCATGCTTTTGTGAATAATATTTGGGGGTATGTGTTGGTCATCAATGTCTCCTAAGGGGTCCTCCTGTTCTTCATTATCAAGAAATTATTTTAACATTTGGCATTTTAAATTTTATGAAGTAGATGGATGGTTCATGAAGTTATTGATTACATCGTATTCAGTTTGATCTTTGAATTCAAGCACTTCAACTATTGCCAATGGTAATCGGATGTTTTTTTCCCAATATATATGTGGCTATTTGTGAATATTTACAGTGGGAAGACTAGGTTTGGCAGGGGGTATATGACAATATGCTTTATGGCATCTCCTCTAGTAATGGTCATGCTGTCTTTTTGACAACCTATGTAAGAATTGGTCGTTGCTAACCAAGGTCATCCCAATATCATGGGATGTCCATCTAACATACATTTTGTGTTAATAACTAGAAATTCAGCCAGGTACTCCCATGAGTCCACAAAAACCAGGATGTCCTGTAATATACCTTCTGGTTTGATAAAATATTTGTTAGCAAGTTCCATCAAGGTAGATGTGGGTTCCAAAGTTGTAATACCTCACTTCTTGCAAGTTTCTATGGTTAAGATGTTGATGGCCAGCCCCAAATCAACTAATGTGTTTAAAAATGAGTGGAGAGATATCTGTATTGTGACTATGGGGTTTCCTGAATCTGTTAGGGTCCATGATTTAGAAGATTGGTATACCAAATACACAGGGTAACATGAAACCAGTATTTGGAGTCCTATGGCCTAGCCTTCCTAGACTCAGAGAGGTCTCTCTCTATTGTATGCAAAGGATGTGAACTTTTTCCTATTAGGGTTTGATTTTAGGCTAGTTGTTAAGTGTAGGGTTTATTGTTTGTTTGGTTGGGTAAGATAATCAAGTAGTATAGGTGGAAGAAGAGGTTATCAAATCATTTGGCTATGGAGTCTATGAAAGTCATGGATATATCAAAAATGAGTCAGAGTGCATCACAAGGAAAATCTAGTGTTGTTAATGGATCTTTAAGGTTATGTGTGAAGTGAAATGGACATTAAGTTGGTGAATCAAGGTAGGGAAAAGGGCAGTGAAGTATCCTTTGTCATATACCAATAAACAAGAAGATATCAAATACTAATAACCAAAATACAATAATCATGAGATATGGAAAACCATTAACTCAATGATAATACTTAAACAAATAGACATTCAAGATGAAGAATTCAGTGAAACAAAGAAATCAAGAAAACTTATCTAACTTTAGTGATTTCACCTTGAAGGTTTGAAAACATATAAGATGAAAAATCACTTTAATCAATGAAGAGGGAACTCCTATACATCATCAATCAAGCTGTAAATAACTTTGAGGAAAACTAATCAAGCATGGACAAAGGGCATTATCAAAACATGGCCTCTTTGGCTAAAACTAGAAAGTAACGCATTAAAGAGATATTCCACTAACAGAGTTTAGATAGCATCAAGTAAGCATGGCTAACCATAAAACATATTTGGAAATTACCTTCTTAAACCATTAATGAAACCTGTGACCTAACTCCTAAAGGGTGAACTCTTTAGACAAAGGGAACATTAAATGTTTAAACCCAAAGGTGGAAAACCTAAGATCAGAGAGAGACTTTGAACTCTCAATGATTTGGCACCCAACTTAAGGGAACTTAGAAGGGTTCAATTGATCGAAGAGGACCCTAGTGAGACAGACATAGCATTCTAAACTCCTAGTATCCCAATTATTTCAATTTAAACCCAACAAGAACATCTGGGAACAGATTCATTAATTCATACATCAGCTAGCAGTAAATTATAGCCACTACACTGGTTAAATTAACACAAATCAGTACTCAGATAACACATACAGCAGAAAAAATCAAAGGTAGGGAGAGCAGAAACATAGGATACCATGCGAGAGTAAATCCTATGCCAGATTTCTGATGCGTACCAGAAGAAAGAAATATGATGAATCAGAAAGGGAAACAAAGACAAAGATAGAAAAACATCACTGCTGCTTTAAATCAGGATCCAAAGAAATGTGCTTGTCATATTAACGATCAACACCGGTCATGTACAATATTGCCAACAGCTTCATATTCAGTCTGAAAAAATATTCCTCATCCTATATTACAACTTTACACAGAGAACTATATCTCAAGAGAAATAGCTTACAATTCACAGATATCCGATCAATAACCTTTTCAATGAGTTTTTCTTGAGTCCTTATAGTTGAGAGAGAGGCACGGAAATCAGGTGAAACACTAAATGAAACATTGAAACATAAAATGGAAGAATGGCTCAAGGTCATTCTGTCTTAATATCTATGCATTAATCTTCAGTACTCTTTGGAAGAAAGAGTGGTCTTCGACAGGCTAAAATTTATTCTAGGTATGCTCTTGATGTACTTTGGTCATAGTACTCTCTAGTACTTTGGTGAATAAAAAAAAGGTAGGTAAATGACTTGGAGGTCTGCCATAATGCATAGCAAATGCTCTGGTAGCATTAGGACTGTTCTGTCAGGGCGAAAATCTTTTCAGGGACAAAATGTATAATAAAAACAGTATGGGTGTTGTGCCCTTTCTCATGAGGGAAACTTATGCTAATGTGAAGCACTGATAATATCGTTTTTTGTGTGTTAGGTCTCCTTAGGCATTCTGTGTGATTCCCAAGGTATTCAATCTGGTACTTTTCCTTTAAAACACTGAATTAAGGCTTAACATATTCAGTAATGTGCATTAGAACTCTTTAACTCTGTACTGATACTCTTTGCCGCTTCATGACTGTCTCCATCTGTGAAATTTGAAACTTTAATGGTGCTGGGAAGGTTTTGCACAGTTAAACCCTGTACTTTTAATGAAAATTATTCTCTAACACCCTCCCAGGTTCTTCTTTGACCTTTCAGGCTTTGAAAAAAAAACTTCATCTATGCTCTGCACCACTATAACAGTGACTGTGAGCAATGACAGTTCTCACTGCCTGTACACCTACAAAACAAACAAGTCTGTTAAGAAATCCATGCATGGGGAAGGGTGACTGTGGTGGAATTCTTTGACGATGGCAGTGCAATAGGAGAGAATGCTATGGATGCAATGGAAAGCGGTGGGAACATGCATGTGGAAGTTGGGCGAAATGAAAAAACTTTAATGTAAAAACATTAAAATCTTAATGCCGGGAGGGATGGTACGATGTTTAATGTAAAACCCAAGGTTTGGGCCTTTGAACAAAATACATAGACAATACACAGAAAACATATGAAATGGGTTGATATGGTGGGACCCAGTCATGGGTGGAGGGCGATTCAATCAGGACCGTCGGATCTCAGGAGGAGATCGACGGCTGCGATCTAATCGGAGGGGAGCGATGGGAGGGTCAACACTCTAATGAGCGATGGTACAATTGGCTTATGACCGTTGGATATTATGTGAGATCAATGGCCAGGGTCGTGTCGGAGGATCGAAATCGAGAGGAACGGAAGGTGGATCCATTTGAAATTGCGATTGCAATCGGAGCGGGGATGCGAGGGCCATTGGATTAAAGGGGAATCAACAACGGAGATTACAATCGGGGGATCGCAATCGGGGAGTGCAGTGGGTGGCATAGGTTAAAATTTTCAATTTCGATCAGCGCTGGCCATCAGATTAAAAGTGAATCAACGGTCGAGATCGCAGCGCGGGTTTATAGACCAAACCCTAATCGCATCGGGATTTTTTCATATAACATAGAAATATGCTCACCGAAAGTTGCGATTGCGATTAGCGACCAGGCCTTAGTGCTTGGGCTTAGCGCTTGGGGCATATGGGGAAGTGGTTAAGGGGCTGGCCATAAAAGGGGTTGAGCCAATATAAAGAAAAATGGGTCTTTCAGCCTTAGAGACAGTGTTTTAGGCTAAAAAGGAGGTTTTCGGTAGAGGTAAAAGAGGGATTTAAAATCAAATGAAGGGTTTTCACTTGGTTCTAAGGATGAAATGGGCAGTTTAGGAGATTTTGGGAGGGAATCTTTGGGGTTAAAGGGGGAACTTCGAATATGGGAAAAGGGTTAAAATAGGGAATTTTGTAGGGATACAAGGGGCAAATGAAGGCCTTTCTGAGCACAATTTTTTACAGTCAATGAGGATTGTTGGATGGAAACAATAGTGAGGATATTTCTAAAGGCAATAGACACATAGAGGCTTCAAAGATGAGATATTTTCGTAGAAAATGTATCTCTTTAAGGCTCAAAAAAATTTAGCCACCTATTTGCTTGACAAAAAATTCATATGTGGCTAACAAGTGCTGGAACCAGGTTTCTGCACCTTGGAAGAGAGTTGGTAATTAAGGCATATCTCATTGAGTTCTATCAGGTTCACACATAAACAAGCTTATTACTGAGCCCTTAACAGTATAACAACATATAAACATAAACAAGACTACTATTATTAAGCAGATCTCAGCAACACCTTTGCATCCACGTGCGCATCAGCAATTATCACCACAGAATAACATAATCGCAGCTAATTCATATATCACAGATACAATCGTAGCTTATTCAAATAACACAAAGGTAATTTAGTAATAACAAAAATAGTTCATATAACATAGATATAATTTAATAGATTATGTGTTCATTAACATCCAAAACCAAGCTACAAACCCAAGTCATAGCCTGCACACAGAGCTAGTGGGGTCCACAAACAACAGGACTGAGGATCTCCACACACACAGCCAGGAGGATTCCTTACCCAAAACTACCCAAAACAGATCTCAACAGTTCGTACGTAGTGTTCGTGTCTCGTGTTTTGATAGTTTGGCAAATCAAAAGACAAGCCAACATCAGAACCAATCTTTAGAGTTCCAAGATCTAGTCCTCCTGTTCTCAGAGAGGGATCTCTCAAATGTTTGTTTGCAAAGGTTTATCTTGTGTGTTTTGAGTATTGGTTTTAGACTAGTTATTAAGTGCAGGTGTTTGATTGTTTGTTTGGTTGGATTGATATAGCAGAACATGAAAGGTCTAGGAAAGATATATAGAAAGGAGAAACATCTGGTTCATTGGAAATGGAGTCAAGAAGAAGTCATAACATACTCATCAATGGATATGGGATATCAGAGGGCAAATATAACTTGGCCGTAGGATCCTTTGGTTTTGGAATGAGATGAACATCAATGGTTTGGAAAGAGAAGTTTAATTCTCAAACAAAGGGAATTTGAAAGCACAAATTGAACAATAAAGATCTATTTGGTAGACAGGGCTAACCATGAATTCTACAAATCATACCTTTAAGAAAATAATGATTTCAAAACCACTTTTAAAATCAAATCTAAAATTCGGGGAACACCCTATTTCCTAAAAGATTTTATTTCAAATGACTTAGAAAACATATAAGATTCACTGATAATTGCAGTCATAGAAGAGGGAACACCTAACACATCTATGATTACAACTATAAAGACTTTTAAGACAACTTTTTAAGTAAGGACAAAGGGAAAAATCAGAACAAACCTCCTTGGCTTACTGTAAATGGAAATACTTCAAAGGGAGACTTCAATAACAGCCTTTTAAGTGGCAACAGACAAGCAGGGAAAACCATAAGTCATGCTAAAACCAACTATTCGAACTATTAAGGAAATAAACAAGCACGAGGACTAAAGAGAGAGATTAAAGACTCTAAAATACCTCAGCAGAAGAAAAAATGAAACAGTGAAGGTTGAACAGGTCTAAGGTGCTTCCAGGAGTCATTTCTTAGCCTAAAAATTTCAACCTACTGTAGTGAGAAATTATGGAACAGAAATGAAAACAGGAGAAAACATTAAACAATTCAGAATACTTCACCAACAGTCAAGCTCATGGATCCAATGATAGAGCCTTCTCCAGAACAAGCATGCAGCAACATCATCAAGGCTTCCAAGACTTCAATTTGTTCTTCAACTTCAATAGACTATGTATTATTTTAGAGAGTTTCAGTATTAAAACTAGTGATCAACCAACCAACACTTTCTCATCTTATTCAGTAGTATTTATAGAAAAGATGAGGAGGTGGAATGGGATAAAATATCTTCTAAGTTCAATTAATACAGTGCACTGTCTCTCGGCCTTTGACGGGCTTAATAGAGAAGATTTTTGGTATTTCCCCTGTATTAATTGGTTTATATTAACTATTAGGCTTGCTGGAAAGAATTTTTTGACCTCAAGGCTCCTCGTTATCCTTGTAATAACTTCTGATGACAGTTTACAATAATTTTGTTTGGTTGAATTAACTGTTCAGTTGTATTGATGCAAAATATCTCCTGGTATGGTAATAACTTCAACCTTCTTTTGATTGATTTGAGGCTATAGGTGGCTATGTGGTAGCTAGGGGATTCAATTAGCCCCTGATGTGCTAGCGTAGGCTCTCTGTCTGAGAAAACACTCATGATTTTCTTCAAACTTTGGTTTAGCTGGGAGGATTAGGCTTTCGATAATTCATTTTAGCCATAATTCTCACAAATATGTCTTCAGTCTTCCGTGCTGATGCGTTTCTATCTTCGACCATGATATTCTTTTATTTTTGATTGACTTGCTGTGTTTGTTAGGAGACAGGGCTGCACAAGGATTGAATGGCATCAATTCTTCATGAACCATTGATGAAACATGGAGCTTCTTCCTGCGAATGGTTTCCTCTGGTGAATTGAAGGCAGGAGGATCATCACCCTCTGCCTTTGAATTTTCTTCAGACGTAGCGTAAAAAACCTTGGAACCATGCAAAATACAAACAATATTATGAAATCCTACATGTATAGGTTTACTGCTTCAGAAGACGCGTGGAGGGAGCATGGCTGTTGGATGGCATCATACAACGGTTGATATTGTTTAGAGGAGGTCAGAGGGAAGGCGAAAGAAAATTTAAATCGGAGCCGTCGATCGCACAGAGATTGAAGGTCAGGAGCGAAGGTGAATAAATAACGTGAAGGGGTCAAAATATTCGGAAAAATTAAAAATAAAAATAGAGCAAAGGTTTAAAACCTTTGTTTTGGAGAAAAATGATCGAAAATCACGTTCCAAGGTTGGGACAGCAGTAAGGAGTGATCGAGTGAGATCATGCATGATGAAAACTTGATGGAGAAATAGGCGAATCCTTTGCTTAGAATCATGTTAGGACATCAAATTTCAACAAATCCGGATAGATAAAACCCAGTGCAAAAATCTTGGGCGGGCAATTAGAAGTGAGTTTTAGCGCGTTGATATAGCAGTCAGACCGATGGTGGGAATGTACAAACTGGCACGTCGTACCTGGGTTATCCCCACGAGAGCATCTTCGGAGGGCGGCTACCGTCCGATGAGTGGCCTCGAATCGGACGATGGACGTCAATATCACGTAGGTCATCTGTCCAAAAAGCTTTAACGTGTGATAATGACGGTTTTGAATATGCTCAAGGCACAGCGTCGGTGGACATTGAGATATTGCGATTGGGAAAAAAACGCCCTTCGCTTGAAAGCGGTGTGATGGAATCCGCTTAGTTTTGCAATAGTAAGTGGCTGGCGGGGACCACTGGGGGGATGGATTGTGCGCCATCGATCTGCAGATCTAATCGATGGTGGAGAGCGAATGAAACTTTGCACTGGTGGAAAAATTTATGATAAAAAAAAATAATAAAACGACAAATTAATATAACCGCAGGTTTATACTTCGGGGAAAAATATTAAATTTCAAATAAGGTTCGGCGCCCGTCTACGGGGCCATGGGTTATATGGAAAACCATATGGTCGAGGGTTTAAGGGATGCAGGGCTAATCGGCATCGGGCGATGCGATACGTGCTTGGATGGCCAGCGCCTAGTTCTAGCACCAGGGCGTATGGAGAGGAAGGGTTAAAAACTTAGCCCAAGGGGGCTTAAGTCTATAATATATAAAAAATATGGTTTTCATAGATTTTCAATGATTTTCAAAGGAGTTTGAGGGTTTCGAAAAGGCTGAGAAAGGGTCTTTAAACCTTATCAAAGGGTTTTGATAAAGAGCGAAAGGGAAAAACATGAAAAATTAAAGATTTTATGGGGGATGAAGGGGTTAAAATGGGGTTAGTTTTGGAAGGGGATGGAGGAGGAAAATGGAGTTTGCAGTAGTACAGCAGAATTTCTGAGTGTGAAATGAGCACAGCAGTGAAGATTTAGACAGAGGCATGAGGCCTTTTGAGAGTCTTCAAGAGCCAACACTTTTTAGCAATAAAATTTGTTCTTTGAAGACTTTAGAAAATGATTTAGCCACCTTTTGATATAACGATTTTTTATAGGTGACTAACAGTGGATCCACTTGGGAATGGTGCCTTCTTGAAGGCATCAAGGACTTCAGACTTTCCTTCTCTGGGAGGCTGATCAGTTGCCTCATCCATTGGGCTGCCTTTCTTTCTGTGAGTGATCTTCTTATGCTCTAAAACATATTAGCAGCCATACAAAAAATGGATCTCTTATCAACAAGCTTTCTACCTACCCAATCCTACTGATCTAACATTTTTTCTTCTTTAGAGTGCACTTGGATTAGCAAAATTTTTCACAAAAATTTATTCTTTTGAAAGAAGAAAATCTAATCTATTTCTAATCCTTATTTCTCCATGGACTTAGATTAAACAGTTGATCCCATATGATTCTCTACCTAATCTACTGTCTGTTGGGATTAAACTGTCCAACAGACTTTATTCTCTAAATTCTACAACATAAATTTAAAAAGCATTCAAGTCAGGATTGAACTGTCCAACTTGATGCTGGTTTATGGCATAAAAAACAAGCTACACATAGACATTATTTTGTACGAAACTTTTAAAACAAATATGGAAGGCTTGAGATCTGAAATTTGAAAGCATTTCCTTCCTCTTTTTCACAGCTCTGGTTTGACTCTTACTTGAGCTATATTTCCTTTGTTAACTCGTTCAGATTTTAAGCTGTTCAGAACCAGGTTTTACATCCTTTCACTCAGAATTTGAAACAGATTTGAGTCATTTTATTTTTGAAACTTAGGTTCATATTTTGAGCATGTTTGAAACTTTAATTTCTATCCTAAACTATCTACTGATAAGCCAAGATTAAATAGTTTGGCAAATCGAATTCACTATCCTATCAACAGAAAATTTAAAGCTAATTAGTCAAGATTAGATAGTTTGACTAACTAGGAGTGTGTTCTTTAGGAGTGGCATTTAAGTTTGCACACTTTCAGATTTGTTTCTCTTTATGGTATGGGGCTATACCTTTATTGTTTTTGACAACCTGCCCTCTTTTCTTTCTTTTTCTGTTTTTGTATTTTTTAATTTCATAAATTTGAATGCAATGTTCAGACTATAATATTTAAAATGACAAAATAGAATGCTTTAAAACTTATGATTCTTGGCAGAATTAATGCTTTAGAATTTTTCCATTGACAGGACCTCTATACAGATCTTCTCCATTCAATTCTTTCAATAAAAATGCATTGTGACCCCTTTCAGCATGAACAATATAGGGACCTTTCCACAAGTTCTCAAACTTGCCATGTTTTCCCTTCTCTTCTCTCCTTGAATCCCACTTAAGAACAATATTTCCAATTTGGAAATTGTTTGCCTTAGTCCTCTTTTCAAATAACTTCTTCATATTTTCTTGGAATAAATGTGTTCTTTCATAGACTTTCTCTCTGGTCTATTGTAAATGGGTTGTTTGGTTGATTCTTCTCTGCATATCATTCTCTTCAATCTGCACTTCTTGAAGGAGTTTCATGACTGGAACTCCTAATGAGGTGGGAAAAACTGCGTCCATACCATAGACTAGCTGATAGGGGGACATGTTTATTGATTTCTTTGTAGTTAACATATCAACCCATAAGGCATGAACTAGTTTACTGTGCCATAATTTCTGATTTTGTTCCAACATTTTTTTTTAATGATATTGATGAGGCTCTTGTTGGAAGATTCAGATAATCCATTTCCTTGGGGATAGTAAGCAGTGGAATGACCCAAGGTTATGTGCTATTTGTAACAAAAATCAACCATCTTTTTAGACTTAAAAGCAACAGCATTGTCTATTATGATTTTTCTGGGACAACCAAATCTGGATAGGATATTTGTTTCAAGGAACTTGATAATGACAGATTCATTAGCATTTCTGGAGGGTATAGCTTCTATCAACTTGTTAAAGAAGTCAGTGGTTGTGAGGATCCACTTATGTTGAGCTGAGAAGGATGGGTGAATTTCCCCAATGAAGTCTAAACCCCATTGTTGAAAAGGTGCCTCAACTCTGATAGGATGTAAGGGTAAGGGAAGGAGTTTTCTTTTGCCATAAAAAATTTGACACTTATGGCAAGACATGACCAAATTTTGAGTGTCTGGGAAAAGGGTAGGCCAATAGTAACCAGACCTAAGAATTTTGTTTGTTGTGGCCTTCCAGTAGAGGTGTCCTCCACATTCTCCGTCATGCAACTCATGCATGATTTTTCCTGCATCATCTTCAAGTAAACATTTAAGCAAAATTCCAACAACATTTTTCCAATATAATACTCCATCTAATATGCAAAAACTCAAAGCTTTTTGTTTCAAAAATCTAGCTTTAGTTTTAGACAGAGAAGGAGGGGCATTTAAATATAAAAGCACATAAACAATGTCAGCATACCAAGGAGAATTTAGAAATGTTTCTTCAATAAAAGGAGCAGTAGATTCTTCTATTTCTTCCAACACATCTACCATATTCATGTCTAGTGCTTGGAAGTTAGACTCAACCATAAGTTTTGCTAATCCTTGCCCTTTAACTAGTTTGGTGGGCCTGATTTCTAAGTCATACTCAAGAATAGTTGCAATCCATTTTCCCCTTTTACCATCAGGGTCTTGACTTAGAATGTCCTTGACAACAGTATGTGGAACAAAAGAAATTATGTGAGAGTGTAAAATATAGACCCTAAAGTATTTTAATGATTTTACTAATGCTAAGGCTTGCTTCTCCATGATGTTATATTTGATAGGAGCATCTCTTAAGGCCCTACTAAAAAAGGATATTGGTTTTTCTTGCCCTGAATCATTCTTTTGAAGTAAAACTACAGCTATTGTATGTTCAGATGCAAAAGAAAAGATATAAAAGTATTTGGTGAAATATGGACTGATCAGGACTGGTGTTTGAGTAAGATCTTGTTTGACCAGTTCGAATGATTTTTTAGTTGGTAAAGTCCATTTTATACCGACATATTTCTTACATGTTTGTAATGTTTTCTAATAGCTCAGCAATATTAGGGATAAACCTCCTCAGAAAATTGATCTTTCCGATGAAAGATTGCAACTCTTTGAGGCTTCTTGGATGACTGATTTGTAATATGTCATCTATCCTTGCAGGGTCTATTTTGATTCCCTATTCTAAAATTATATGGCCAAGAATTTTACCCTCTTAGAGACCAAAGAGTGTCTTCTTGGGATTCAATGACAAGCCAAATTTCCTACACTTCCCAAAAACTTTTCTTAGGTGAATCAAATGTTCTTCATCAGTTTTTGAGAAAAAAGTTATGTCATCAAGGTAAATGATTATGAAATAACCAATATCTTCAGAAAAGGCTATGTCCATGGCCCTTTGTAAGGTGGCCCCTACATTCATTAATCCGAAAGGCATTTTGACATACATAAAGGTGCCCCAAGGTGTAGTGAAAGAAGTTTTGATTTGATCACTTGGGAGCACTAACACCTGGTTGTAACCTGAGAACCCGTCTAAGAGGGATATTATTTTGGACCCAACTACCCTTTGAAGTATATGGTCCATCTTGGGTAAGGGGTAGTTGTCTTTTAAAGAGGCTCTATTTAAATTTTTGAAGTCAATACAGAGCCTGATTTCCCCTGTTTTCTTTCTAACAGAAATTAAGTTTGATACCCACTATGAATATCTAATTGGTACAATGATCCCAGCAGCATGCATATTTTGAATTTCTGCCTTAACTAAAGGGAGTAAAAGAGAGTTTATTCTCCTTAGCTTTTGTTTGAAAGGCTTTTAATTTTCTTTGAGAGGGATTTTATGCTGGATGATGTTGGTATCATACGATTTTAGGTCCTTGTATCCCCAAGCAAAAACATCTTTAAACTCTTTGAACAACTCTATGTACTACATTTTTATGCAAGCTGGGAGAGTGCTGGACAACTTGATCATCTTGGGTTCTGCTAGACTACCTATGTTATGCACTTCTACATTCATTTCCACAGGCTCCATTCTTGGTCTTCGTTGTCAGTTATCTCTGCTTCAAAAGGATTCTGACAATGATTTATATCAGCAGTCTATGTCATTTCAAATTCTGGGATTTGTTCAATATACAAGCAATTTTCCTTATGGTTGTTTTCTGATATTGGTATGCTGAAATCATTTTCTGATCTCAAGAAATCATGTATGTGTTTGTCAGAATCAAGCACTTGCCAGTGATATTCATTATCAAGCACAGCAGGCCTGTGTTTTACCTTCACACTAATTTTTTGATTTATTTTAGGTATTTGGCAATTGCTGGCATTGAAAGCGAGTTCATTTGCTAGATGATTCAGTGCTCTAGGGATGAAAATAATTTCATAATTTTCAAAGGTTTTCAACAGATTAAGGGTAGCGTTCCGATATTCCCTAAGTCCTGGATTTCTAGCTGAGTATTCTCCTTTGATTTGTCTTATGATAAGCTCAGAATATCCTAATATTGATATCCTCTGGGCTTCTAACTGTTTAAGCAATTGTAATCCTAGGAGAAGTGCTTCATACCCAGCAATATTGTTAGTGCATGGGAAATCCAATTTATATGAAAAACTCTGATTTATATTTTGAATCCACACACCTACTCCTGCACTTGTTTTATTACAAGATACATCAAAGTTTATTGTCCAAAGTATGTCATCCTTAATTTCATTCTCTTGTTGCCATTGATTGTAAATGTTTTGAATTTGATTCGAGGGAAGATTTGATTGTTCTGGTGAACTAATTTGGCCTATTTTTTCCTTATCTTGATGAGTGATTTCATCCTCATTACATAAGATAAAGGAATCTAAACTCGATTGAATAGAATAGATTGGAGAGTTGTTTGGTTTTTCTATGTCGTTGACCATGAACTTCATGTGAGATTCCCTGTATAGTCTTCTTTTTTGGTTAAAAACAGGGATGGTGGCATAAGACATGTCCATTTGAAGGCTTCCCTAAAGTTTGGCTCCCCAAGATCTTGATAAGAGCATGCCATACTTAGGGGGAATGTCAGCTACAACTATGTCCATGACTAAACTCTTAGCAGGGATTTGGGATAAGTTAACACACAAATCTTTGATTAAACCCAAACATTTGACTCTACTTGAGTCAAAGGAATACAAATATTTGTATGGTTTAGTAATCTCTAAGCCTAAGCTTTCCATTACCACCTTGGGCATTAGATTGTGTGAAGCTCCCGAATCTAACATGGCATTGTGTAAAATTTTCTCGTGTATGTTCAAGCTAACATAGAAGGGAGGGACAACCCCTTCTTGGTATTTTCCTTCAACTTCTGGACCAAACAACAACTCAGGCTTGTCATCAGTCAAGTTCAAGGTGTCATTATCACCTCCTAAGTTCAAAGCTTTCAAAACTTGGTTCTTGTACACTTCTTTGGTTACTAGTTCAGCTAGGGGAATGGTAATTTTTATCTTAGCAATCTCTCCCTCAAGGCTGAAAGGGACAATTGACTTGTTCATATTTACATCTGTTTTTTAAATTGAATTCCTTTCAGCAATTTTGATTTGTTGAACCTTGTTTGGACTAGTAATTGGGACAGTTTATTAGGACCACTATCTGAAGTGTTAGGGGTACTCTGTTCAACATTTGGCTGAATATTTTTGTCTTTGTTTATGTCTGGTTTCTTGGTCAAAATGTTGGTTTTTTCTGCTGTCTTTTTGGGCTGAGTTTTTGTGTTTTTCTTGACAGCAGTATTAGTGTTCCTATCCTTTAATTTTTCTACATTCCCTTTGCTCCTAAGATCGTATTTTTTATGCACCTCCATGATTGCATTTTCAAACCCCAATCTATAGTCATCAGAATCCTCATAGGTGTTTGTACTGTGATCAGAGAAGAAGTCTTGTTCTTCTTCAGTGAGGAAAACATCATCCCCACTGTCTGATCCAATCAAGTTTACATGAGATTATCCCAACCTTTCCATCTCTCTATCTTCCTCATATTGATCTACATAGTTTTGTTGGAAGGGAGGTCTAATCTGTTGGTCACTTTCGTTTTGCTTATCTTGATTATTTTCTCTTCTATAATTCTGATTTCTATTTCTATTTTGGTTATTTTGAGATTCTCTTGGTGGTACTTTCTCATTCAAATTGATATTTTCAAGCATCCTCTCCATCACCTTCACTAGGTTGTCAATTTTTGTGTCAGAAGTTGAGGTTGAGGGTAGTAGGTCATATTTATAAGTTACCATCTTCTATGATCTCAACCTATTTCTTTTCTCAATTATGCTTGATTCTATGCTCACAGCTCCTTTCTGCATGTCTTCTAAGGTTTAGTAATCCCTCTCCCTTAACTGATACATCATGTCAGCATCAAGGCCTTCGAGATACATTACTAGGGCCATGCCTTGAGGAGGCTTCATGTGAGGCGGAAGAGCATTGTAAACGCTATTGAACCTAGTGGAGTAGTCATGAACACTCTCTCCTTGATTTCTCTTGAGGCTGCTATATTCTGCTAGTATTTGGAGAGGGTTCCTTTTGAGTTCCCATTTGTTGATGAACGTTTGGTGTAAAGCGGGGAGATCATTTATGTTGTTAGGAGGTAAGTTTTTAAACCATTTCTTTACATCTCCTCCTAAAATTTGGGCGAATATTCTCATATTCACAGTTTCTTCTTCTATCTCCATGTAATCGAAAGCATCTTCCATCCTATCTACATGATATTGAGCTGTTGTAGACTCTTTTCCAGTAAAATGAGGAATTTTAGATTGGAAATCATTTGGTAAGGGAAGTAGAGGTTGTGGTAACACTAATGGGGCATACCATGTTGCCATGGATGGAAATAAGGGTGTATTTTCAAGAGGTGGATTTACAAAAGTGAAAGTGGGCTGAAATGGAGTGTTTTGAACAGTGGTAGTATGAATTGGAGTGGAAAAAGTACTTGGGCCAGCAAACTGATTTTGAGCAGACTTGTTGTGAAAAAACCTAAAGTGATGAAGAAGTTGGGAATCAGGAGGAGTGGAAGGTGAGGCTTCTCTACTGAAGCTTTGTTGCAAATCTATAATGTCAAGATCAGTTTGGTTGAAATCACCTTGAGATCTGGTTCTAAAGATGTTCTTTGTATGATGTAAATCAAACTGTGAATCCTCCAAAACAACAAGGTTTTCAGGGAAAGATTTTGTTCTTAAGAGGCTCCTATTAGCAGCTGATTTTCCAGAGTTAGAAGTCTGCCACAGAATTCTCTCAGGATTTTCAACAATTAAAGGAGGATTTGGGTCTGGGTGGGATCTAGTGTTGATCCTATGTGAAGCTAGACTATTTTTCAAAAATGAGAGAGGTTGAGGTTTTTAGGGATTGTTTTTGGGAATTTTATCTCTCAGGATGTTTTATCTAGTATGGGACCAGGCTTCTAAACTTCTTCAAGGCTGGTTAACACAGTCCTAAAGATATCTGGGAACCTAGATGAGTAATAGGCCTACTGGAGCTAGTGGAGTCACCAGGTGGAAATTTTTTAGCTTTTATGAAGGTAAAATATTGGATGGTCCCACCACCATGTTTATTATGAAGCCAAATTGAAATGTTTTGGGTTTTTCTGAGTTATTTCGGTTTTACAAGTTAAGAGAGTGTCTTAAATCTGATTTAACACTTACCTAAGGTATTTAATCATACAGAGTTCACTCTTATGGCTTGGTAACTAAAATATTCAAGGTTATAAGGCTCTAAGAGAATCCTAAGGGTTTACTTAGTTTTTCACTGATTCAATTAAGTCCTATCATGATTACCATTTGTCAGGTAGTGCTTGAAGAAGGTTACTTATGGTAATACTAGATAGTGAGTGTTTTAATTTTTAAGATTTTACTCAGGGTCCCACCGTGATCGCCATTATGTTGGTGTGAGCGGTGGGATAAGTCCAGAATGTTTTATTTATCAAGTTAAGGGCCTAAAGAGATTTAAGAAGTGTTTCAAACCACTGTATTCTCAGTAGGTCCCACCGTGATTGACATTATGTTGGTGTCCCGTGTTTTGATAGTTTGGAAAATCAAAATACAAGGCAACATCAGAACCAATATTTAGAGTTCCAGGATCTAGTCCTCCTGTTCTCAGAGAGGGATCTCTCAAATGTTTGTTTGCAAAGGTTTATCTTGTGTGTTTTGAGGATTGGTTTTAGACTAGTTATTAAGTGAAGGTGTTTGATTGTTTGTTTGGTTGGATTGATATAGAAGAACATGAAAGGTCTAGGAAATATATATAGAAAGGAGAAAAATATGGTTCATTGGGCAATGGATTCAAGAAGAAGTCATAACATACTCATCAATGGATATGGGATATCAAAGGGAAAATCTAACTTGGCCGCAGGATCCTTTGGTTTTGGAATGAGATGAACATCAATGGTTTGGAAAGAGAAGTTTAATTCTCAAACAAAGGGAATTTGAAAGCACAACTTGAAAAATAAAGAGCAATTTGGTAGACAGGGCTAACCATGAATTATACAAATCATACCTTTAAGCAAATAATGATTTCAAAACAAATTTTAAAATGAAATCCAAAATTCAGCGAACACCCTATTTCCTTAAAATTTTTATTTCAAATGACTTAGAAAACATATAAGATTCACTGATAATTGCAGTCATAGAAGAGGGAACACCTAACACATCTATGATTACAAATATGAAGACCTTTAAGACAACTGTTTAATTAAGGACAAAGGGAAAGATCAGAATAGACCTCCTTGGCTTACTTTAAATGGAAATACTTCAAAGGGAGACTTCAATAACAGCCTTTTAAGTGGCAACAGACAAGCAGGGAAAACCATAAGTCATGCTAAAACCAATTGTTCGAACTATTAAGGAAATAAATAAGCATGAGGACTAAATAGAGAGATTAAAGACTCTAAAATACCTCAGGAGAAGAAAACATGAAACAGTGAAGGTTGAACAGGTCTAAGGTGCTTCCAGGAGTCATTTCTTAGCCTAAAACTTTCAACCTACTGTAGTGAGAAATTATGGAACAGAAATGAAAACAGGAGAAAACATTAAACAGTTCAGAATACTTCACCAACATCCAAGCTCATGGATCCAATGATAGAGCCTTCTCAGGAACAAGCATGCAACAACATCATCAAGGCTTCCAAGACTTCAATTTGTTCTTCAACTTCAACAAACTATGTATTATTTCAGAGAGTTTCAGTATTACAGCTAGTGATCAACCAACCAACACTTTCTCATCTTATTCAGTAGTATTTATAGAAAAATGAGGAGGTGGAATGGGATAAAATATCTTCTAAGTTCAATTAATACAGTGCACTGTCTCTCGGCCTTTGAGGGGCTTAATAGAGAAGATTTTTGGTATTTCCCCTTTATTAATTGGTTTATATTAACTATTAGGCTTGCTGGAAAGAATTTGTTGACTTCAAGGCTCCTCGTTATCCTTGTAATAACTTCTGCTGACAGTTTACAATAAGTTCCTTTGGTTGAATTAACTGTTCAGCTGTATTGATGCAAAATATCTCCTGGTCTCGTAATAACTTCGGCCTTATTTTGATTGATTTGAGGCTGTAGGTGGCTCTATGGTAGCTAGGGGATTCAATTAGCCCCTTATGTGGTAGCGTAGGCTCTCTATTTGAGAAAACACTCATGATTTTCTTCAAACTGTGTTTTAGCCATGAGGATTAGGCTTTTGATAATTCATTTTAGCCGTAATTCCCACAAATTTGTCTTCAGTCTTCCGTGCTGATGCGTTTCTGTCTTCGACCCTGATATTCTTTGATTTTTGATTGACTTGCTGTGTTTGTTGGGATGCAGGGCTACACAGCGATTGAATGGCATCAATGATTCATGAACCATTGATGAAACATGGAGCTTCTTCCTGCAAATGGTTTCCTCTGGTGAATCGAAGGCAGGAGGATTGTCACCGTCTTCCTTTGAATTTTCTTCAGACATAGCGGAAAAAACCTTGGAACCCTGCAAAATACAAACAATATTATGAAATCCTGCATGTATATGTTTACTACTTCAGAAGACGCATGGGGGGAGCATGAGCATTGGATGGCATCATCCAACAATTGAGATTGTTTAGAGGAGGTCAGAGGGAAGGCAGAAGAAAATTTAAATCGGAGCCTGTCGATCGCGCAGAGATCGACGGTTAGGAGCTAAGGTGAATAAATAATGTGAAGGGGTAAAAATATTTGGAAAAATGAAAAATAAAAACAGAGACAAAGGTTTAAAACCTTTGTTTTGGAGAAAAATAATCGAAAATCATGTTCGGGGTTTGGGACAAACATAGGCAGTCGGATGAGATCGGCCCACGTGATTGATGACGGAGAACAGGCACCGATCAACCTTAGAATCATGTTTGGACATCAAATTTTCAATAAAATCCAGATGAATAAAACCCCCGGGGTCCGGAAATGCTAACTGGACGAGGAATCAAGGTGCTGAATTTTAGGTCGTCGATCTGCAAATCAGACCAATGGCGGAGATGCTTTCAATACCGCACCGTACCTTGAGTTATTGCATGGCCATCTTCGGAGAGCGACTACCGTCCGATGAGTGACCTCAGATCGGACGGTAGACGTCAATATCGTACCGGGTCCATGTCAAAACTTTAACGTGCGATGAGCGGAAGTTTTTGAATAGTGCTCAAGGCCATGCGTCGGGCGGTGAATGGAATCGCTGCTGATCGGGAAAAAACCGCCCTCCGCTTGAAAGCAGTGCGATGGAATCCACTTGGTTTTGCAACAGTAAGTGGCTAGCGGGGACCACTGGGGGGATGGACTGCGCACCGTCGATCTGCAGATCAGATCGACGGTGGAGAGTGAATGAAACTTTGCACTGGCGGAAAAATTTATGATAAAAAATAATAATAATACGACAAACTAATATAACCGCAGGTTTATACTTCGGGGTGAAATATTAAATTTCAAATAAGGTTCGGTGGCCATCTGCAGGGCCATGGGTTATATGGAAAACCATATGGTCGAGGGTTTAAGGGATGCAGGGCTAATCGGCATCGGGAGATGCGATAAGTGCTTGGATGGACAGCGCTTGGTTCCAGCACCAGGGCGTATGGAGAGGAAGGGTTAAAAACTTAGCCCAAGGGGGCTTAAGTCTATAATATATAAAAAATATGGTTTTCATAGATTTTCAATGATTTTCAAAGGAGTTTGAGGGTTTCTAAAAGGCTGAGAAAGGGCCTTTAAACCTTATCAAAGGGTTTTGATAAAGGGGAAAATGGAAAATCATGAAAAATGAAAGATTCTATGGGGGATGAAGGGGTTAAAATGGGGTTAGTTTTGGAAAGGGATGGAGGAGGAAAATGGAGTTTGCAACATTATTTTGGCTTTGAAGTCAGCAGAATTTCTGATTGTGAAATGAGCACAGCAGTGAAGATTTAGATAGAGGCATGAGGCCTTTTGAGAGTCTTCAAGAGCCAACACTTTTTAGCAATAAAATCTGTTCCTTGAAGACTTTAGAAAATGATTTAGCCACCTTTTGATATAAAAATTTTTATAGGTGGCTAACACGTAGCATAAATCTTACTTTCTTACCTACTAGACTCCATCTGTCTATATATTTATATCATGATAGTCTGTGTTATCCTGTGGTCCGCAAACCATGGTTTGCAGACTCTAGGTCTAACCTTTGACCCATTACAATACATTGGGGACTTTGACCCGCCCCAAGCCCATATGCAAGACCAATTACTACAAAAATATATAAAAAATGTAGTGTTGGAACATATCAAAACGCATCTAGGGTACCCTGTTCCAACAATATCTATGATACCATGATAAAGAAATTTAGGAATTGGCAATTAATCCATTTCTTTGATCACGAAATTATCTTGTGATTTTTTATTGTTATTATTATATTTTCTTTAATTTTATAATTTATTATCATCAATAATAATGCCAAACATTAAATAAAAAAATACACAAGATGTACACACATGTCAAGGGAAAACCCCACTCTTTGGGGAAAACCCATTCAAAATTATTTCTTCAATAGGTTCAAGATGAGACGACCATTACCTTTAGAGTATAGGCTTCCTCCATCAATTCATCCCTTCACCATATAAGAACCAATATCTCCACGAAATTGATATCTCCCTTGCATGCACCCAAACTCTATCCTTGACTGAGGTTAAGATACAAACATAACAACGAGAATCATAATTACATAGCATCATTGATTGTCATAGCTAACTTCATCATGCATCACTTGTGGCACTGAACTTCATGACTGAGCTAACATTGAACTTGTAGCACCGATTGTAGTTGAGATAACGCTGAGTCCAATGTAGCATATAACACTATGTCACTGAGCCACTGTATTGTACCTTATTCAAGTATAGAAACAAACCACAAAGATAAAGAGAATTGCAACTTTACAGAGCCATATTCACTGTAACTTCACTGAAACCCAGATATTGTAACTTCACCAATACTCTAAACTATTGTGCCTTCATTGAGCCTGTGATTCAAGCCTTTACATCACTGTAATATTGTACTAGGACCAACATGTTTAACCACTATGAATTTACCGAACCTTATAATGAGATCCAAATAAAAGTTCAGAGAGGAATCCACACTTCTATTTTTTATAATCTAAAGAGCTCGGCTGGGTATATATAGTGGTTGTCAACTTTAATAAGCTGACATGTAAAGAATGAAGAGACGTGTACATATAATAGGTCGATGTGCATTTTAGTGAATTCGAATTGTAGGAGACTGTTGGAGGCCGAATCGTATATTATTTGAGGACTTGTATCACTTGATTTGAGGGATTATTTATGAGGAATATTTTTTTAAATCCTAGGATGATGACCTTTGAAGGAGATCACTTAATGGAGGAGCATTTTGACCAACAACCTAATATTATATTATTTAAAAGCCCAAAATGGATCAATTTAAATCTATATTGACTAACCTAGAAGCCCATAATAGGGACCTTAAACTGAACATGACCCAATTATGAAACCCATGCTTTAATAAGTCATTTAACAATAATAAATTCTTTCGACTAATAAAATTAATATTGAAAACTGAACGTAGTTATATTCTTCAACAATTTCCTCAAAACTTCTGAAAGGAAATACCTATAAACTGTTGGAGTGATGTTTGATATAGCCTTTAAAAATTCTAAGAAACCTGAATTGGAAAAAAAAGTGTCGATATAGGAGCCTACTGTGACGGGGTTTCCATATAATCCATATCTATTTCCAGCTACCAAATTTAAAATTGGGAACCAAGAATTACCTTCGAACAAAGGAGCCCTAGTTAAATTGAGACTAACTGTGGAGGAGAGTCTAGGCGTTTCCAAGGTGGCTTCATTACTAGAGATCCCATTTCGTAAAATTTCCCACAAGATGAAGTGTTAATCCCACAATTTCACTATCCAAATGATAAGAGACTGAAACTGTAGACATAGCTCTTCGTAGAGCTTCATAGAAGGTGAATGCCTATATGCAGCAGTGAAATTCAAAGACAAATATTAGCCAAATTAATGAGCCAAAAAGGTGGAATTATGAAAATTTTGAGGTCTAAAATAGGCCTCCTAAGGAAATTATAAAATAATAGTGGAAATAATCAAATAAGATTTGATTAAATCATCAAATTTTAGAGAGAAAAAAACTACTTTTTCAACTAGTATTTTAAATTTATCTTCCTATGGGTTTACTCAAATTTCGAGTGGTAACACTTGTTGGATGCATAATTTGATTCCTTATCGAAGGAGCACCCATGTTCCATACTTTTTATGTACCCTAATACACGAAAAATGAGAAATACATGAAAAACATGATTGCACTCATGTTTTTTCATGTATTTCTCATTTTTCGTAGCAGGGTCGATCGAAAGTATGAAACATAGGTGCTCCCTGGATGAGAAATTAAAATTTTCATCTAAGGAGTACTCCCTCTCAAAATTTGAGTAAAACCTTAGGGAGATAAGTTGAAAATACAAGTTGAAAAAGTACTTTTTTCATTTTTTTATTTTTTAATCTTTTTACTTTTTTACCCCAAAAATGGTGAATCATCCCCCATAGTTGACATCATCATCTTGAATCCTATTGATTTGTATAAAGTTTATTTTGGTTGTACATTTTCCTTAGGAAGCCCGTTTTAGACCTCAAAAGTTCTCTAATGTGGATCAAGCCACAAAGTAGACCTAGCCCTGAATGGGGCATGAATGAGATGAGAGACGAATTTATTTCCAATTCTCCTATCCATCCACATGATTCTCATCATGTCATCATTAATTTTTTTAGTAAAACTTCCAAAGAAATCCATCATGTTTTTTACCAGAGGTTGATTCCAAGATCTTGGTAGATGAAAACCGTAATGGAAAGAATGCGAGGAGGAAGGAAATAAATATGCATGTTGGTGGATCTCCTGTGTTTACACGTCAAGGGGAATTCTTGTTTGATCAAATAACCATAATGTTAATAATTTAATGTGTCCATTAAGGAAATAGATGGCATCACATAGAAGGGGATGGGGAATATAAAGTTTTTAGGGAGGGTAATGGGGGCATATGATAGAGTAAAGGGGGAAATTATTTAATGGGATGTTACAAGGGTATAACCAAAATCTAAGGAACATATAGTGTTAGGGGATTAGGGAGGAACAACTTGAGTCATTGGTTTATAGCTTTGTTTCTTTCATAGAGCAAGCTTTATTTTCTTGCAAGTAAGGATCCATGTTTTTTATTATGAGAGTATGGAAGAACCTTATGGAATGGAAGTATGTGACTGTTCATATGGTTATTTGAAGCACTAGGGCAAGGAAATTTTCCTTTCAACTTCCTTTCTTAATGGGATGCTGGATTGTAATTAGCGAGTCTCCAAGAATAATAATATATTTGATGCCATTATATTTATAAATGTGAAGACCTTGTAGGAGACCATACATTTCAACTGGATTGTTGGTTTTCCTTCCCATGCCCCATGCATATTTGATTTCTATTATTCCATCGGGATTGAGTAATATCCCTCCCCCTCATGTGACCCCTAAAAGGGGTTTCTAAATTTCAAATGGGAAAATTTATTAAATTATTTTTATAAATAAAATCTAAAAAATATTTGGACCTTAATATATTTGATCCTTCTCCTCTCTTGCTAAATCCATAGTTGAGATAGATATTTTATGTATAATTATAATTCTATGTAAATTGACCATGGAAAGGAAAAGAAAGGATAAAATACAAAGAGAGTGTATGAATTGTAGATGAGAAAATTTATTAAATTTTTTTTAAGAACATTGCTTAATTTAATATAAGATAAAGGTATCCATATTAATGAGTAAATCCTTTTCACTCTTGTTATCTTTTACATAAATTTATAGTTCACACACATAGTTACCATAAATTATTCATAGTATTCCAGTACAACCATCATTATTACTTAAGCTTATATAAATTGATCAAGGAAAGGAATAGAGTGTGTGAAATACAAAAGAGATTTATGAAATGTATACAATTTAAATAAGAAAAAAATCTTTAACTATATTATAATAAACATTGCTTCAATTTAATAGAAGAAAAATATTCATATGATTAGAGGTAACTAGATATAATGTAAGATTGTGTGTCCCTTAACCTAAGGATTATAAATTTTTTTCTTTGTGTTAGTATCCTATAAATCATAGGATATCAAGGTGATTGAATATTTCATGAGTTTTCAATTTCATATTGAGAATGATTTTCAATATTCAAGTGATTTCCAAAAAAAATATGAAAAAAGAAAAGAAAAGAGGGTATAAAGAATAAAGAAAAAGGAAAAAGAGAAAAAGAAAAAGAAAGAAAAACCCCAAAATAAATAATACTGAAAGTGTTGTAAATAAAAATGCCACTACTGATTAGATAGGTTTTTTCAATCATACAGTTTGAGCATGATCCTACAATTTTAAATTTCTGTTTATAGGTTAGAAAATAAATATTTCCCAAACTATTTAATTTTGGCATATCATTAGATAGGTAGAAATGAAATTGAATCAAAAACTTAATTTGAGTCAATGGAAGATATAAGGAGAGATGTTAGGTTAGATTTCTAAAGAAAAGATGATTTAGGGTCTGCAAGTCCAAATGCACCTTGCAAAAGAATTAAAAAATGTTATATTATTTACATGGGTATGTAGACATGAAGAGAAGAAAGAAGGGAGGAAACATGAAATTTACTCCAAGGTTATCCTGAAAAGTTCACATGTTCATGTGTTCTTCATCAAAAGGGGAAAAATCAAAGGATAAAGGGTGTTTTATTCTAAGATAGGGAATCAAGTTCATTTGAAAGTATATTGTGACATATTTATGTCATATTTTCCTATATCCTAACTCCCAAAAACTCATATTCTCCCTTATACTAAGTCCTAAACTATACTCCCACCACTCATTAACTCTCCCCGACCCCACCTCCACTCACGTCATATCATTCACTTAACACTCTGTCACCTATCACCTCATCCTTGCGCTCTTCTCCTCATCAGACGACCCACAGAGCTTTTCGGCCCCCTTTAGCATTTGAACGTTAACATCGGGGGGGAGGTTGGGGGGGCGGGGGAGCGTCTGAGATAAATGGTTTCCAATACCACCTCCACTGCAATGTGTCACGCCGAAATTGTTTCTCAACAACCCCCCCCCCCCCCCCCCACCGTCCCCGTCCAATACTACTTAACAGGCATACCCCCCTCCAAGAAGTAGTTTACGCTGCAATCTAAATTGTCGCACCCCTAACAATTTCATAACTGTTACACATTACCATTGCACCACAACTCCACCTATATGTCCCTTCCATCCAATAAAATGTTCTCTTGCCAAAGATCTCATTAGATAATTAATGGCTCAGGTTGTTACCCAACGGGCCCGCGCCATGTCAAACGATTTCCCAATCACTCTATAAAACCAAAATACATCACTACTGGAAAGTTTTACCATCATTACAACATTATATTGATTACAGGTGATCGATTTGTGAAGAATTTACAGCAAAATACATGTGCAAAAAAATATAAGTTCTTTGCAAGATCGATCAGAACCCCCTTGTCATTATTTCCCTTCCCCATTCTGATCTACAACACCTCCCTTTCTGAATTCCCTACTTCTTTTCTCCCATTATTCTCTGCAACAGTAAAAAAAATACGCAGATTATTCACAAAAGATAGAATGCCTCCAAATAAAGGTCAACAACCCTTTAATCCAATGGTCTACCCTCAGGTGGACCTAGATCATGTGGCTTTAGCCGATAGAGATTAAAAGATCCATGAGACAGAGTCAAACTTTGATTTATTTGATGTCTACTACTAGCTCAAGGATAGAATATTAGACAAGGTTGATGACATAGGATTATGGCAAACCAAATTTCCATATTATATTTTCCCAAAGACCCATAGTTATCCTTAATTCATAAGAAAATTCCATGCCTATTATGGCATACATAAAAGAGTTGTAGTAACTCCCATAGGAGAGGTTCTGTTTACCATTAATGCCCAATCAATCCAGCAGATGATGCAGGCTCCCACTATTGAAGAAACCATCCCTTTTTCTTATGAAGCTCTTAGAGAACTATATCAAAAGCTGGACTTTGCCAGCAGAGCTAAAACATTAGAGATTTTTATGGCCACTAATGTCCTAGTGCCCAAAAAAAAACCTCCATATCCCTCATCCAATTTCCTTGATAGGACCCAACATATTGTTACTGTCTTGTTATATTTGCTAGGGTATCATACAGATCAATGGGTAGATGAGGCCATAATTGGTTTTTTATCTATTCTTTCCTCATATTCTAAGCCCTCAGTGATGTTCAACTTTAGTGAATTCCTTGTTGATGCCATCCATGATCAATTCCTAAAGTTTCACATAAAGAAAGTGTTCAAATACACTTCATTTTTGGTATGTATGTTTTTTTATTTTCAGGCCAGCAGATTCCAGTTTGAAATGAAAAAGCTGAATGATGAGTCTCAGCCTCAATGTAATATCCCAAAATGGAATAATGCATTTATATACAAACAAAATATTTGAAACACAGAAAATGTACATGTAATATTATGATAAAAAAAGAAATACACAGATTAGGCGAGCCATTTTATTCACAGGAGAAGATTCAGTTACAACTGTGTACAAGATATGAGGTATTTTGGCCAAAGAGATGGCCTAGAATGCCCTTAAAATCATGCTACAACAAGCCCTCTGTAATTGGAGAGCTACGGGAAGAAATATTGCATTGTCCTTTTAGCAGATGATGAACATGTGACTACTGGCTGAAAGGGAAATGCAGATATATGCAGCTCAGGAGCTCTGATGATGCCAAGATTCAAGATCTAGGCTATATGATGGCAACCCAAGATAACCCAGGAAGGAAATTCCAGATCTATGAGATTGGAAATTTACCCTCTTGAGGTTTGATCCCTGGTTTTTTGGGTTATGTAGATCTGAAGCTAGATCTGATAATATGATGGATGCAATATGATGTACAACCATATGTAAGCTTTGAGGGTCGATCACTTCTTCATATCTATAAGCTAGAAGCTTTAGATCTTGTCTCTTCTTCCTCCTCCTCAAAAGGTAATAACTGGATATGCAAGTGCTAGAGAAACTCCATTGTACAAGAGGGAGAGACTCAATTGCTACTGAAATGTGTTGTAAATAAGCTCTAGGTAGATTGAAATAGTGATTGCAAGGTGAGGGGATGATCCCTCACATGATTCCTAGCTGAAGTGATAGAAACTTCCTTCCTTCTCTGGATCTACAATGATGGACTGCGCAATCCTTGATGGGAATATTTTTGATAGGAGGTGAATAATGTTTAGCTTGATTCCAGATCTGAAATGAGGCTCTGGGAATGATGATCTTGAAGTCCAAGGTGATAGGAAAAATCCCTCATTGTTTCTCCATCTGAAATACTGAAGACAACCTCCTCCTCCCAAACTTGTCTTCAGAAATGTGTTCCTGAAGGTATATATTCTGAAAAGAGTGGGAATAGTGTGGCACCAATTCCTGATGATGAATAGCAGCTCAAAATTCCTTCCCAGATTAGGCACTCGAAGTCCCCTGTGGGTAAGGGTGGGATTCTTTCTCGGGAACACCCTATGCTAAACAACACTACAGACTTAGCTAAACAACATAAGAGTGCATGAAATGTCAAATGATAATTCCAGATCTAATCAGATCTCAAATCAATAATACCAAGAATACCTTCCATTCTTCCTTCATCTTCCTTATATACAAAGTGAGCCTTCCCAAGCCCTGGCCTACCTCTAAAATCCATTTTTCATGTGGACATAAGTCTCCATAATTGACTACATTGTCTCTCCAGGTCCTCCATCATGTTTACATGCAATGTTCACACTCTCCATCATGTGTGCATTAAATGCACTACTTTCTCCGTCACTTCATCGTGAATTCTCTATGATATTTCATTAGATTCCCTCCATGATCTCAGTTGAGCTCTTCTAAGGTCCTCGTGATTTTACATTTAAGATCCATGATCTTACTTGACTTCTTCAACCTCCATGATCTATCTCAATAATGATACATGACCTCCACTCCTTTCACATTAGTAGCTACTCCACCACTCCATTTTGTAGATCTATGTCTAAATAATCCACATTCACACATCAAAAATTGGATCTAATCCATATTTGAGTATTATGAGTCCCTCCACCCTTTTATTTACTTAATTAATTAAGTTTATTAAGAAATCTAATATTCCAAATAACATGTGAAAATTTTGGAATATTACACTCAATCGGTCGTCTTTTGAACCTCTTTGCTGATGAAGGAGCAGAATAATTACACATACAAGAGTTTTGTTGTTTCATTTGTAGATCCAGCAATGGATATACTTAGCAGTACAATAGAGCCTAGCATAAATGAGGAAATCAAGAAGATTATGCAGTTGATAGATCAAGTGAGAACAGGAGATTGGTACTTGTACCAAAATTATACAAAGATTAGAATCTATGAATGTGAGTTGGCCCCCTACATTGCCTTGGAAAACATAATACAAATTATCAATGCATATGAAGTCCACTTTGTCTCTACCAATAAGAAATCCCAATTTAAGATCAAATCCAAAATTTTCCCCTTTATTTGTAATAAAAGAGCAGCAGGGGAGAAGGTTGATAATATATTGAAGGAGATGAAATTTAGCCATAGTTTCTACAAGAAGCTGAAGAACAGGTGATATCCACCTCAAGCATTCAAATCCCCACTCCACAGGAAAAGAAGACTATAGGAGACAAAGAAGACAAGGGAAAATAACCAGAGATAGAAACAACAGGGAAGAGGACAGGATATGATCAATCTGATATGGAGACTGATACATATAGCAAATAATTTAAAATGAAATATAGAAAAATAGCTAGAGTCCACATGGACATTGACTAGAGAAGTGAGAAAGAGTAGTAGACAATCATCGCCATCAGGGATTCTCCAAGCTCTTCTCCAGCAGGTGGCCAGACCATTTTCTCCACACCTTCAACCACCATTCCATTCTAGTAGCATAACTTACAAACTCCCACATCCACTGCTACTACAGGGGGAAAGAAGGAAGACATCTTTGATATATTTAGGGAGATCAAGAGGAAGAATTAAATTCTCAAAATTAGCACCTACAATAAGTTTTGGAAGTAGACAAGAAGTACACATAGTAGGATTTTATCAGCATTTGATTCGGAGAAAGGTAAAATGAGAATGGCCTTCTTACAAGCACAAATCTCTCAGTGAAAAACACCTGTAGACTACAAGCACACCTCATTTGAATTTGATGTAAAAGAAATCCATACAATATATCATATGGAGATGCATAAGCAAACTGGAGAAATAATTTCCTTTACTTTGACTAACACTACCATAAGCTTGTCCAAATTGCAGGTATCTTTTTCTAGCCTTCAATCTCAGCTAAATATGTATAAGATCTCTTCTCTAGCCAAACACATGAGAATAAAATCCTTGGAGTATTTAGTATTGCAGATTGGGTATGACACAACCAATGTGGAGGTTGTGGAAGAACTATTGAAGAAAAAGAATGATAATATAGTAGCCCTCATGAAACATCTCAAACTGTCAGCAACTAAAGACCCCTTGACAAAATACATTGAAGAAAATGAAGCACATAAGGCTGAAATGATGAATTTAATCACGGATCATCCTGCACAGCTAAATCAAATGGAGACAGAGATGGAAAAAATAGTGAAGGAAAAGTAGAATGCAGAAATGGCCATTGTTCCATTAGAGGTTGTCCCAATTGCATCTATTCCCACATCAACACCATCGACAACAAGCTCATCAGGTGGTGCAGAATAGTTAGCAAAAGCTATGGAGAACATGACCATTCAGACAATAGATATCAAGAAGCTTGAAGCAAAAATCAACACCTTGAAATATTTGCATAAAATTTCAAACAATGCTCATCTGTTACATGTCATTTTGTCACCATGACATTTGACTGTTCATATGGGTCTATCACCACCCATATCATGTTCCCTTAGAGGTAAAAAACATTTATGTTACTGAATAAAGTCTTGGAAGTTGGAGAAAATCTCTATAAAACCCTTAAAAGTATACTTGTGCGGTTTTTCTAGCCTTTCCCTATGCAGGTGCTAATGTTCCTTCCATTAGCTACGACGACTATCGCACTTTTTTCCACTAAAACCTGCGCACCACCGTGAAAAGAAAGTAAAAGGAAAAAGTGACTTCTATAAGCCTAAATGGTCAAATATTCTTGCAATTAGAAGCCTCTAGAGTCGTGCCAATTTGAGCTTTATCCCATTACTCATGGATCTTATCCCTTGGCTCAAGGAACTCAAATCCCTTCATGAGAGGAATCCATCCCCCTCTTCATGGAACTGAAACTACCTCCATTTCCCTATAAATTTTGCTCAAATTTCAGGTTGAAGGGTAGATACTTAGAGATACCAATGTGATTAGAGACTAATCTATATAGTTTCTAAGTTGAAGAGAGTTCATAGAGTGAATAATTTATACACTAGTGAGTTTTCGTTGACATACTGAAGATAACACCTTTGTGTATGTAACTTCATGGTGGTTATTCTAGAGAGGAAGCCTTATCAGACTGAAGTAGAACGATTGCTCAGGACCCCAGGAGAAATCTATACAACATCAAGGCATCCGGTTGTAATATTTCTATTTCTATTTAAGATAATACATTTGAATACCTCTTTCTCTAGATTAATTATATTTTAAGTTCATTATATTATTAAAGTAGAGAGGACATACTCCTACCTTGAAATCCAAACGTCTGATGTAGCCCTTTGTTTCGTCGCTCCAAAGTAGTTCTCCAATGAGTAGAACCTGCAATCAAAGAGAAGACAAATAATCAAAGCATCTGCAATATTTAATAATAAAAAAGTACTAATCGAACTTATTTATCAAGGAGTCTAAGCATTGAATTTATTCCCATAAATATGGAAACAAAACAATGAGAAAAATATATCCATATGCATTATCTTAAATAGAAAGAGCAATGTTACAACCGGATGCCTTGATGTTGTACATATTTCTCCCGAGGTCCTGAGCAATTGTTCTCCTTCAGTCTGCTAAGCCTTCCTCTCTAGAATAACCAACATGAAGTTATGGAAACAAAGGTGTGATCTTCAGTATGTCAACAATAACTCACTAGTGTAGAAATTATGCACTCTATGAACTCTCTTCAGCTTAGAAACTATATATATTAGTCTCTAATCACATTGGTATCTCTAAGTATATACCCTTCAACATGAAACTTGAGCTCAATTTATAGGGAAATGGAGGTAGTTTTAGTTCCATGAAGAGGGGGATGGATTCCTCTTATGAAGGGATTTGAGTTCCTTGAGCCAAGGGATAAGCTCCATGAGTAGAGGGATAAATCTCAAACCGACGCGACTCTAGAGGCTTCCAGGTGGGAGAATATTCAACCAACTAAGCTTCTAGAAGTTACTTTTTTCTTTTACTTGCTTTTCACAGGGGTGCGCAGGTTTTAGTGGAAAAAAGTGTGATATTCGCCACAGCTAATGGAAGGAACATCATCGGATGTGCAAGGAAAGGCTAGAAAAACCATGCAAGTAGACTTTTAAGGGTTTTACAGAGCTTTTCTCCAATTTTCAAGACTTGATTCAGGTACATAAGTGTTTTTGACCTCTAAGGGAACATGATATGTATGGTCATAGACCCATATGAATAGTCAAATGTCATGGTGAAAAAATGACGTGTAACAGATTGCCCCCTAAAGTGCGAAGTCTGAGATTTTTTATAATGATTGAAGTGCTTTATCATTCCGAGGATTGGATTGGAGACGCCGGTTGAAAACCTGTAAAAAAATTCAATGCAAATATATATCATTGCTGAGGTAGGCATTACCATACTTAGATCAAAACTAGCAAAATGTTTTGGTACAGATATGGTTTCAATATTACATCATAAGTAGACACAGTATGTACGCAATCATCTATCATAAGTAGTCTACTGTATCATGAATAATAAAACTCCTCACAACCTCGATGGTGGAAACTAGATGCAGAGTCTTGATTTATGCTTCTCGAACTAGTACAAATCTATCCATACAATTGATTGTGTCGAAGTCGAACATAGTAGAAACCACTTGATTACCAATAGATGATGAGAACCATTAACAAGTGTGAGAGAAACCACCAATAATGACAATGGATCTCAAAGTAATTCAATACAATCTATGAAGTGTGAATGAAATATTTTATGTCAAACACTCATAAAATCATTTTATCGAAGGTCAATGATGAAACCTATCATTGAAGGCGAGAAACCTGCCATTAGGGCATGCAAATCCCAAGGTACTCATAGGATTCTAGATCAACTTTCTAGATAATGAGTTGATGTCGATATAAAGTAACCCGTTGTAGGAAATCCTACAACACGAAACCATTAGATCAAGTTTTTAAGAAATAATTTGCAAGGAATGACTTAGGGATGGTCAATGTGAATGGAGACAAATGTTTGCAATGAATGGTTTATTGAACTTTCGCTTGAACACATAATGACATTGTAGATGCCTTGGCAGCATTTTACCTAAAGCTAATACCTAGAAAATAGCTGAAGAATTTCATTTTGGTTTGATTATTTGTTAGATAAAGGATTTCCCAACCCAGTTACAAGTGTGAAAAAGTGTCGTGTTCAAGAGCGACATGCTTATTTATAAAATAATGACGACAAATCGATTATTTTTCTCTCTCTTTCCCCCACCATTACTGGCAAGTACCTCCTTATTTTTGTCAAGCTTGAGGAGAATAAATTTTTCTTGTTTGTGTAAGCTCATCCTTCGGATGAATCCATATTAGTATTAAAATCAAGCCCTAAGAAGAAGTGGTTCGGTCCTATTGTGATCGACAGGTCCTGGACTGTTAAATCTTAATGAGTCCAATATAGGAAAACCTCAATGTTTTTCAATTTTAACAAGTTAAAAGAAAAACATAAGTAAACTCCATGGTTATTATTTTTAGTAATTTTAGTCTCTCAAGCTTGAAAAAGGATAAAATAATGCAGGAGAGAACTCTATTGACCATAATCATTCAACGTATACTTTTTTCCTAAATAGTCTAGTTTAGTCCAGAAAAGGGTAAAATTATACTGAATGGACGATTGTTCATTTACTTTAACGAGTTCAAATAGTCAAGTACTTGGCGATATTTTCATGTTTCAAGAGTCTAAAAAGGGCTTAAAAGAGGACTTCATGGTTTCACTTATTTTTTATTTTTACAGAGCCCAAAAAAGTGATAAAAGTGTACTCGATGTCAAAATAATTCTTTTCACCAAAATCCTGTATCCTACACAAAAAACAAATGGTTACAAATATCTTCTTTCAAAAAGTAAAAATATTTATATTTAACCTTTGAAAAGTAAAAAATTCATAGAATAATAATATTTTATTCATTAAAAACTATAAAAAGGAGTTAAAATAAGTCTTTTCCATCTTTTGTTTTTTAGAACATTGCATAGAGAGCATTTGACCAAAAACTTCCAGAGCTTATATCAGAAGAATCGACTATTCATTTTGCAAACCATCAGAACCAGGTAACCCACAACATCCTTGTCTACTTTTTCATCCATTTCATTTCTTATTTCAAGCTTTCATGTAATTTTTTAGGAGAAAATTATGTTTCAAAATCCTCCCTCAACGGTGCACGATTTCTCCCTATGAAAATCGTGTACCCCGACAATTTTTTAAAAGAAAAATCATCGGGCCGCCAAGAGTTCTGTGTGGAGCGTCTGTAGACAAAAGTACTATTTTCACATAGAACCTACGCAGGTGCCATGATATTTTGAAAAACTTATATTTCTTCATAAAAAAATGGTTCAAGTTTCCTCCAACTTATTTTGATTGTTTAATTTGTTGATCTTTAGGCCTTTTAATCATGTTGGAATGGTGTGAATGAGAACATGAGCTCGTGGATAACGAAGCAATGGATTATCCAACAACCATGCAGGGTTGTACAAGTTTTGGTCAATTCAAGGCATGAAGGCACAAGTTGAGCTGATGACTTGGCTTATGAATTCATGGGATGTGCAAGATCAATGTTTCATAATTGGCGACCACCGGCTTGAGATTGAGCCAAAAGACATATACTTCCTTACCGGATTACCTTAGAGAGGGAGAAACATTTCCTTATTTTGGACTAGAAAAGGAGTTATTCCCACTGCTAGCTAGAAGGTTCAATATTGTAGAAATAATTCAGAGTTAGAGGACAGTCGCATAGACATCAAAACCATCTTGCGACTGAACATAAAACCGTAGCATTCACAACGACCAGGTTATATGGGAGTGCAGCTCCTCATGTGGCTACCAAAGCACAAATGCAAACTACAGTTGAGTGTTTTGGAGTGAAACTATTCAACTGGAGTGAAGGAGTATTGGCCAATATGAAGGGCCAACTGACTGGAGAAAAAAATGGGAAGTTGAAAAACTTCAGATACGGTGCCATTCTTATCTCATTTGGTCTAGAGCAGATCGCACTCCTTTCTCAACTGATTCCCGTGGATCTTGGAAGTCCTCAGGAACCTCGTATGGTGTGATTGGTAGCAATTATGACTCACCATGGTGGCGAGGGTGGTTCAGTGGTTTGTTTCACTCCGGCTTATTTCATGTGGCTCAGGAACTAGATCTTCACTATTGAAGATTTTCCTTATGCAGGAATGGACTATAGAGGTGATCCTAAAACATCCTTTCCACCAGGGCCATAGTGGAATGGTACATGTTATTGAATCAATTTGATGCTTTTAATCTAATTTTTATTTTATTTTATTTCGTCCAATACTGACAAAATATTTTAAATGCAGATGTCGATCTGACACAACCAGCAGCATTTCGCCACTTTGACAGGTGAGAGGCACAACCTGTAGCACCCCCACAGGATGATGTAGAAGAAATCGTGTAAAATATAGAGCACAACCTTGGGAGGTTTACCATTGATATTCCTAATATAGGAACCGATGATATCCCTCTCAGTCTTGAGAGACACGTGCCTGGTGTTCCAGGTCGGCATTTGTTATAGTTTTTTATCATGACCATCATCATGGATAGCTGATGGTAAAAGTAAATCAACATTTTTTTTTTTATATCAGTATCTTTTAGATCATAAGGTGTTTGAACCTATGATCACAGACGATGTAATATTTTTGGACACAAACTTATCTATCCTAATCATATTACTACTTTCATTCTCTGAGTATCTTGTTCAACATGGATTGAATGTTTTTTTGATTTACTTTATTAATGTGACAAATGTATATTTAAAACTATATTACCTAATTCATCAACTAATGTGTTTAAATTTCTTAAAATATGTTGATATTTGATATAATCAAATTGTCATTCTGAGAGACGAACCTTCAAAAATAATCTTAACAATACTAGATTTATAATAGCATAAAATATGTTTAAATGTAATACAATGAGTTGTGAATCTAACCTAATGATAAAACGTCGAATACCAAATGTAATGGCATCAGATAATAACTCAATGAATGCATTATATTCTGCAATACTGTTCGTTGTTTGAACAAGGCATATCTCATGAATAGAAACTAACTTATTGGTGGGTGAATAGATAACCCAAGCCGCGGAAGAGATGTTTTGTGTACTACGACAGATGCCATAAGCAAAACCAATGTATGTTTGAAGGGATGTTGACATCTGAAATATCAAGAGTAATCATGATAAGCAGTGATAGTAGTAACAACAAAAAATAATCTAGGCACACTTGTCTAATCTAAGGCACACTATTCTAAAATGCAACGATTGTACAAGTGAGATTTTCACATGAAAATTCATGCATAATATCTCTTAAGATAAAGACCATTTCTAGGTTTATCTAAAGAGACCTTGTCATAATCAATTAATTCATAGGCTCCTTTTGCAAGCACACACTTGACAATATGACCATGCCACATCGGTTTTAATCTACCAGTGCCTAGCTTATCGCTAGCTTGATCATATACTAAAACTAGGTCAACTTCTGAATGAATGTGAAAGTTAACACTTTTATCATACTGATATTTCACACGTTTCTTCTGAGCTTCAACACCCGATGAAGCGGTGCACTGAGTGTAATCTAATTGTGCTAGGTATAGAAAGTGTTTCTCCTATTCAAAGGTAGCTGGTCACAATTCAATGGCTAATTTGAGTGATGGTGTTTTACATTCAATGGGTAACACAAATTATACACCATAGAAAATTTGAAAAGGAGTGAACCCTGTAGTAGTTTTTGCAAAGGTACGGTATGCCAATAATGTGGAAAAACGCACAATATGCCAATTAGATTTGTGAGTCCTGACAATCCGTTTAATCATGGTTGTTAAAACCTTTTTGACGACCTCTACTTGACCATTAGCTTGTGGGTGATATGGTGTATAATTATCATGGCATAGGCCAACCTGATCAGAAAGTTCAATCATAATAATATTTCGAAAATGGCTCCATGGTCCATAATAATAGCTTGAGGGACACCGAACTGAGTAATCACATGACTGAATATGAAAGTAGCTGCATTTTTCCATCATCCGCGAATGTAGGCATTGCCTCGGCCTATTTCGTAAAGTAATATACGGCAAGAATAATATACCCATGCCCCCCTTCCGAGTGAGGGTTACAAGTAATGAAATCGATGCCCCATTTCACAAAAGGACCAACAACAATGATTGGGTGTAGAGGAGCTAGAGTTGCAGACATTTTTCGATCAAAAATTTGTCAGTTGTGGCATTTTTGAACTGTGATGATACAATATTTGAATAAAGACGACAAAAAATAACTAGTGCACAATATCTTTTGGGAAATGGAAGACCCAGACATATGACCACCACACATTCCACAGTGGAAATCATTCAAAACCCTTTCAGCCTCTTCGTGAGTTATGCAACGTCGAAAAATAGAATCCGCACCACAACGATAAAGAGTGTCCCCAACAATATTATATTGCTAGGATTGGTATTAGATTCTCTGTCGATATGCTATCTAGGTTTGGTGAAAGGTATTGATTAGAAACATAGATTCATCTGCAATAGGATTCCCTACCACCGTTTCAGACTCAATATTGGGAAAGTCACACATAAGTTCAGGAAACACTAGTGATTTCTTTGACTTGGACTTCTCTAACTCCAAATCAAACTATTGCAGGATAAAAATCCATTTGGAGTATTTTCCCCCGAGAAATTATTTTTTCAATATGTACATCATTCGTCTGCAATTAGATATCACTGTGATTTTGTGTAACAATATATTATGACAGAATCGTTGGACAACTTGAACTGCCGCGAAGGCCAATGTCTCTGTTAGCCCCCTATGAATTTTTTGACAAGCAAACGGGGGGATAAAATGTTTTTGAGCCTTCAAGGAATGCATTCCCTCTGAAAACACATCATCCTTAAAGCTTCCTTGTGCCTTTATCCTTTGATAAATCCTCACTACTGTTTCCAGTTAAAAAAAAACCCTCTGCTTATGTGAAGAAAATTCCCAGGAGGCCTCCATTTCCCCCTATTTCATTCCCACTAAACCTATGTTTTCCTCAACTTTTTCTTATCCCTTAATTTCTCATTAACCCTATAAATCATCCTAACTCCCCTTTTAAACCTCACAAATATCCTTTGTCCTGCTTAAAAACCCCTTTTTCCCCTTACCGAATGCTTCCTTTTGGCCTTAAAAATCATTAAAATTAGGCCAAAAACACTTGTTGTGCAAATGAGGCTTAAGCCCCTTTCGGCCAACCCTCTTAACCACTTCCCCTCCATAAACCCAAGTGCTAAGACCAAGCACTAAGGCATAAGGTGCTCATCGCATCAAAAGGTCGGAGCGGAGCGCATTTCCTTTGTAAAGTTAAAAATCTTCGATGCGATGGTGTTTGTTCTATCGGCCTTTGGTGCATTATCAGCCTTCGATATATACAGATCCGATGGTCCGCGCTTATCTCACAACACGCCCTCCTCACCCCTTTGTTTCCCCTCCAATTTCATGCCGACAGTCAATCTACCACCCTGATATGATGGCTATCGCGCAATTAGAGCACTGCCAATCGTACCAATCCCGCGCTACCAATCCCTCCCGATTGGCGAGCCCCAATTGAATCTCCACCATTCAATCCCTTAGATCCAACGACCTAGATTTCTTCTTGCTCCCCCTCTCTTCCCTGATTGGTCACCCTCTAATCCAATCGCGACCGTTGATCTTCTGCCGATCTAATGGTCCAGAGCCAATCGCTTCATGAACCCATCAGAGAGTTGGCCCCTACCTCCTCTGATTTCGCTTAGATCCTGACCATACATCCTATTTGATCTGATGGCTCCTATCACTCCTGCCCACTAACCATATCCTCCTCCTTCTCTCTCTCTCTCCAAATCTCAACCGTTCATTCATAGATTGGACAGTCCATATTGAAACCGACCTCGATCGACCCCCACCTTAACTGTCCACGCACGTTCCCATATCGTGCCTCATCCATCACCGTTGGATCTCAGGATCCCAGAGCCAACGGACTACATCAATATCGCGCAGGTTTTGTGTCCAAGCTTTAACATTTAGAATTTACGCGATATAGGAAGTTTTTAAATTCCACGTGTCAACCGAAGACCTATATTGTGTTCTAAAAGTGAAAACAACCTTTCTCCCTTTTCACCGTGTGAAACCAGCTGTTTTCTATGTTAAAACCGCCTTCCCCCCATTTTTTTCGACTCCTCCATAATCCAGGGATATAAGTCAGTGCATAAGGCCAAGGAGATAAATAAGTACATAACTCCATAAAACCACTTAGCTAACGAATCAAGAAAAGTCATTAGAAAGAACAAGACTTCGTTACATAAGGCATTGCAAGGCCCTTTCGCACAGTGAACCTGAAGAGCTATGTTCACTCGGAACCAGTGAGTGAGCACACCCAACGTTGTTTATGGCTACTCAATAATAAGGTTGGCCTAAGCGGACAGGCATGCGCCTACTCTACCAAATTGTTACCTTCGCATAGCTCAGGTAAGGTAATTCCATCGTCAGTTCTGCAACTTGGTCGAAATGGGGTTCTACCGGGAAACCATGGATTTTTGGGTTTTTCCATTGGTTACTAGTCGAGCCACTGGAATGGAATGATATAAGAATATCTAGAGATCTCTTCCCGCCAAAAGAGAGTTGCTCCTTGACCTCCTCAGTCGAGTCCCTCTATTTGAAGAAAATAGAGAGAGAAACCCCTCGACCTCTAAACTATAACTAAGAACTAAATATAACTAATAAAGGTAATGCCTTCTTCGTGAGGTCAAACAACGAAACTTAGTCAACCCAAACAAGCCCGACTTAATTCAGGCTGGCATTTGGGGATTGGACGAAATGCCCCGGCATCATCATGGTCAGGATTTCCGAAGCATGCATCCTTTCAATATTTTATGCTGGGTCACCACTTACTGGTACCAGATGCTCGTATCTAATGGTCAAGGCATAATTGAAAGTCTCGACTGTCCATTGATTCCCTATCTATGGTCCATATTGCATCGCATCTTCGCCATAGTTGTTCATCGGATTTCCCTATTAACCTCATCGTATGATCCCCACCGTTGATCGCCCCCTGCGATCCAACAGTTCATATATAATCACCCTCTGCCTTAGTTGGGTCCCACATTATATGCTCCACCTTCGTTTATTTTCATGAATTTTCTGTGTATTCACCCGAAACCTTAGACTTTAGTGTTTTACACTAAAATCTATTTTCCTTCGTTCAACTCTTTCGACCCTCTTCCACGGAAAGTCTCAACCGTTGATCATCATTTTCCCACCTTATCGGATGGTTCACGACTCCTTCTGTACCAAATCTTCATCAGTTCACCGCATCCACCATTTCTGCCACTGATTCCACAGTCCTCCGCAACAATTCTTCTACCACTCCCTGGATTTTTTAATTGGTTTATTTTATTGTGCAGGGTTTCACAAGAGTGATGAATTCACTCTGTTTTCCATAATCATAGCCATGGTGATTCAGAACACAGAGAGGCCATTACAACAGCGGCTAGTACATCATTAGCATGGATTCAGGGTTTTAAAGACCGTAATTGAATATTTGATGTTTTAACCCTTATTCAAAGGAAGAAGACGTAGTTTGAATAATAATGCACATGAAACAATCCATATCTATGTATGTGTCAGCAGAACGTATTTTCTCATAAACTACACCTTCCTACAGAAAGTCTCCATGCCTCCTCGAGTTCCTAAAAGCCATTTCACTAACAAAAAGCTTCCAAAGACTGTTAGGACAACAATAATGGAAGCATGGAAACCCAGAAGACCTTCAGTCACCTTAATTTCTTCAGAAGACAGAATAGAGTGCCCTACAGCCAGAAAGACTTTAAAGAACACATCCAATGGTCAATATCGACCTGACAGGGACTCCGAACCAGACTACAGAGTACAGCGCAAACCTATTAGGCAGACTGGTCATGGATACTTCCTCCACTCTGTATTAATGAATTCATTTAATTTATATCTACTTCCACGATTACTCATTCTCCTATAAGAACCCCTGAAGAACATATTGTAAAGGTTGTTTTTGTTGTAGTTGCTGTTAGAGGGATTCGTTTGACTGTTAGAACAATTTTGGGGAGAGTAGTTGAGTAGTTTGTAATGTAGTAGGCTGGGAGGAGAAAGTTTGGACTGTAATCAACCATTGAGCTTAGTGTATGTGACTGGTTTTGCACATAAATTAATCAAGAAAATTTCATAGGATCCTGGTCTATATTACGGGTGATGTTTCTCTTATTGCATTGTTTATTTACATTATTCATGTTGTCCATTTATTCTCCAATAAGAATCAATAAATCAGGCTTTAGATATACCCCTGCATGGTACCTTAATGCCCACTACTCTTCTTATCCTTGATGTTTTTCCGCTGATAGTGAATCTAAGATAAAATTCATGTAATTTAACCAGTGTAGTAGCTGTTATTCACTACTAGCTAATGTGTGAATTCTGGTTTGCTGCTTATGATGTTCTTGTTGGGTTTAAGCTAGAAGAATTGGGATACCGGGGAATTAGTGTAAGCCCTGTCCACTGGGGTCCTTTTCGAACAGATTGGCCTTTCAAAAATCTCTTGAACTAGTGTCAAAGCATTGAAGGTTAAAAGTCCTTCTCTGACCTTAGGCCTAGTTCTGTGTTTAAATCTTAAATGTGTTCCCTTTAAGAGTATGCTAAAGCAGATCTGGAGTTAGATGACCTCTGTTTTGATCTTAAGCTTCCCTTTTTGCCTCTCCATTCACTCTTTATTGTCCCATTCCACCATCTATCTAGAAGATACTTTAGTATAGATGTCTTGCCATATGAAAGCCTTGGCTAGTTGTTTTGCAAGTACTCTCCTTTCATGACTCCATATCCCAATAAATGGCACATTCCTAACCTATCCTCTATTGCCGAAACATCCTGCTGCTTTGCTTCTTTCATTCCATAACCTTCTTGGTTAATGGTCTCTGTCTCAACCCAACAACCAACCAAATCATTTAAACCCCCCTTGTGCTTCATAACTAGCCTAATACCTTCAAATCAAGCTTCAAAGACACATCATTCTTTTCTTTATTGGAGAGATCCCTCTCTGGGTCCAGGAGGGCTAGATCCTAGGGCCCCAAAGTGGTTCTGATGTTGTCCAGTCTTTTGGTCTTGCCAATCTAGCCAAAACACTGGAAGTCCAAAAATCTCCACATGTGAAAACTTGATTTCCATCAGGTTGAGATTCCAACTTAGGTAATAGATCACATGTTCATTGCGAGAGTCATCCTCCTGAACCAAAACCATTCTAATCATGGAATCATAGGCAGCTAAGTATAAAAATTAATCTTGGTGGTAATTGGGCGGATGCAATAATGGTGCATGGGTCAACACATTTTTAAGTGCATCAAAAGATTTATCGGCAATCTCATCCAAAATAAATGGAAATTTTTTTTTCAACATCTGAGTAAAACCTTTTGTTAACTTAGCATAGTTTGGGATAAATCTACATAAAAAAATTTCTTTCCCCTACAACCTCTGGAGTTGGCAAAGAGTGGAAGGAGGAGGTAAGTTGATGATAGCCTCAACCTTCGATGGATCGACATGAATGCCATCTTTCAAAACGATGAACCCAAGTAATCATCTTTATTGTACACAAAAAACACATTTGTGTGGATTCAAACGAATTTTGTAATGCCTACATCTCATGAAGATAGCTCTTAAGTGAATAGGATGATCTTCTATGCATTAATAATGAGTGGGTAAGTCATCTATATAGGGTTGTACAATATGTTTGATATCATGAAAAGAATAAGGCATAGCTCTTTGAAAAGTTGCACCAACATTTTTTAGTCCAAAAGGTAGCTTGCAATATGAAAATGTGTCCCAAGGACATATAAATGTTTTTTTAGGTTGATCAGAAGGGAGTATTTTGATTTGATTGTAGCCTAAAAAACCATCCATAAATGGGAATAATTCATTTCCGGCACAATCATCAACAATTTCATCGATATAGGGCATAATATAGTTTTATTTTTGACATGCCTTGTTAATGTCCTGATAATTGACACATACTATGATAGTCCCTTGTTTCTTCATAACAAGAACTATGTTAGATACCCAATTCATCAAAGGAATATGATAAATAAATCCTACTCATAATAGATTCTTAGTTTCAACTTTTATTGTTGCAGCTTTCCGTGGATGTATTGGACGTAATCTATGTCTAATAGGCTTACATTCAGGTATGTCTTAATTTCATGAATTACAATATTAGGATCGATACCTGGCATCTATTCGTAAGACGAGGAAAAAAATGTCTCGAAATTCTTGAAATAGGGCTTTGTAAGTGTTAATTTCTTGCATCGAACAAGAAGCACCTATATGAATGTTTTCAATAATTCCTGGTTTAATTGATATGTCAATAGGAACTGTTGTATAAATATTTCCCAAATTTGTCTCAGAATACGAATGTGTAATCGATGTGGGATTTTGTGGTTCTTTGACATAATAAATTGTAAAAATAGACAGAAAATTATTTTCAAGCTAATCAAGATCAGGAAAAAAATAAGATCGATGATGTAGATCATCCCATGGTAATTCATCCGATGAAAAAAATTCCTCAATACTTTCATTAGTTACAAATACATGTTGAAAGGGATCTAAAAATGATGTCAAGGTTGAGCTCGATAGAGAATAATGTTATTCGCTGATCACATTCATTTGATCAGGAAAATTTGATGGGGTGTTGGAATACGATTGTAATACGATTGTAATACTACATATGTCGATTAAAAACGACTTAAAGGCATCTTGTCGTTGTAAGATTCCAATTCTGATTCTGAAGGCACAGTCTATGTGTCATCAATTGGTATTGTGCTTGATGAGATCATATTGATATTGGCAATTGTTCGCAGTAAATTTGGTGGCGGTATAGAGAAATTTCTCATGAGAGAAGAATCCTTCATTAATCCTACACCAACATCTTTGTATGGGATAACCGATTTTCTGACATGCTGAATGCTATCTATAGAAGTAGCGTTTGAAGAGAAGTATGAAAACTGATCGATTTAGCAATATTTCCTTTGTGAGGAAACATTATTACCCAAAATACTGATGAGACCACAAAAATCATTGCATAAGACCAACTATGACCCTCACGAAGGTTGTAATCAAGAGGGGCATCAACAACTTCCACCTCTAGGTTAACATTTTTTCCTTCTACTTCTATAGGCAGATCCTGGAGTATTCCATATGGATGAAAACCTCTTCTACCAAAGGCTTTAAGGATATTTGGTGATTGGTTAAGTGATATAGAACCAAGGGCTTTCCAACAGTTTAACGACATTATACACGTAGATGCCCCCTCATCAATTACAGTACGAAAAACTCATCTTGATTTTACTAATACAGGAATATGAAAAGCCATGTGATGAGGGAGTCTAGGTACAAAGTTTTCGAGATCAAAGACCATTAGGGTCGAGCCCTGAGGATCAATTGCTCTGATAGCTGATAATAGTAATTTCATGTGCTGGGAATTATTGTAGCACCACTAAGGGCGACATTGTTGAAGGGGATATCACCAAATCTTCAACAATGTTGTAACTCTGAGTGGCTCTTGCATGTGGATTGAAAGCCGATTTTCGCGGTACACCTTTAGCAGGAAGTTTAATCACTAAATTAGGGTTAGGTTTCTTAATTTGAAGTGGTTCAGAAACTGAATGAAGTATGACTGATTTTTGACTAGAAGTTTCAGTCTCTTTACCCGTTACAAGACTCTTAGATCTATAGTCTTGAGATTGTGTCGCAACCATGACCTGATACATCATTAAAATATATGCCGATGAATTGGAAGAAGATCCGATCATTTTAATATCTTTAGAGGGAAAAGGATTCTTCAAAATAATAGGCGTGGGTGAGCCTTTGACAAATTTGGATACCTCAGACCGATGGGGACACTCTTTGGTATAGTGATCCTCGTTAGAGATAAGACAAGGATAATGAGGTTTCCACTTTTCATCAGCTAGTTCAGTTTTTTCTTTTTTTCTCTTTAGGAGATGTATTTTGTTTATTTTTATTATTTTCTTTCTTCTTATTTCTGGTTTTAGCTTTAGTTGTGGATGAATCTACAACTTCAATGTCGGCAGAAGTTTCAAGGTTAGAATCTCATTTAGGTGAATCTGGTAAATTTATTATGGGAGAAGTAGGTTTAGATGAATTCTAATTACTCTTTCTAGCACTAACCATACCGATTACACCATCTGCAAAATCAGAACCAAAAGGAGTTACAGTAATTTGACTTGAGCATGGCAAGTCAAGAATTGTTTCATGTAGAGTACCAGAATATGTGTATACAAGGTCTAAGTATTATGCTTGAGCTATGAACTATTCTTCAGTAAAAAAACTTCCCTTGGCTACGTCTTCAGTGATCTTTGGAACTAATGATTTAATAAACCATTCTGCCAAAATTTGATCTGGAATGAAAACCTTCACTAAAAATCATCTACGTCTCCATTCATGTATGTGATTTGAAATGTATGAAGACGCACTCTGTTTTAATGAAGTTAAGAATTCCATCCCATTGTCATAATGGATTGGCAACTAAAAATGAGCTAGGAAATCTATTGCTAATGCGTTTAAATTATTGAAAGAGCCACGTGGTAATTCAATATACAACTTTTCAGCAAAGCCTATCAATGTTCTTTGAAAAAGTCTCAATCGAAAGGAATCATCGATTAAGGATTTGGATGCACACCAAAGATGATAAGTGATCACATGATTTGAGGGGTATTCTCCTGATTTTCCTTCAAAATTAGGTGTATCACTAGGAAAATTAGTTGGCATTGACAACCAAAATGGAATATAATAAATTGGATCATTCATAAGGCACGACAAATCTGGCAAGTCTAAAGTTGTAATAAATGGTAACTGACAGTTAGGGTCTTGTTGAGAAAATTGATAACATGGAGGAACAATACTAGTACCCAGAAGGGGATATCAATGATAACCTCGAATAGCCTATGTAGATGGGATTGGGATACCTCTGGCGTATCCAGGGTTAGCTATACCAAACTGAGGTTGAGATGGTAATTGATATGTATAACTAGTGTCTGGTTGACCTTGGTAGACTAGATTTTGTCCTATTGGTCCATATTGAAACTACCCTTGAAAAATTTGATTCACAAACTGACCTATAAAAGGTTGGCTTGTTGATCCAGATTTTATGCAGGAACGCAACAGAATACACAGATAACCATAGATACAGAGATGCAGCGAAAATATTGCTTCATTTTATTAATTAAAAAAATGACTGAAATAAATAGCTATGGTGTTGGTAAGCGTATCTCCGAGAAGAGATGTGGTGGTTACAGGCCTTTGAACTGTGTTAAAATGATACATAATGGAAATGAGTGAGTGAGGGAACTGGTAGTGTATCTCTAAAAAGAGATGTGACAGCTACAAGCCTCCCCACTATGTTTCATAACTGAAATGATGGGAAAAAGTGAGCTAGGGCACTAGTAGTGCTTATCTTCGAGAAGATATGTGTGGGCTCCCAACCCCCTGAACTGTGTTACAAAACAACTAACTGAAACATGCTTATAGAAATAATGGAAATGGACGAGCTAGAGCACTGGTACTGTATCCCTGAGAAGAGATGTGATGGCTACCAGCCCCTGAACTGTGTTGCAATGAGGCTTGAAGGCCTATTTATTATTGAGAAATAATGTAAAACCCGAAATGTCCAAAAACCTAACCCTAGGAGATGAAGCGCCAAAACAGTGGGCGCCGTTTGGGTAAGTTGGTGTTTCAACTTCCCCAGGATGTAACTTTGGCATCTGATCTCCATTTGACGCACTAAATAGCTCGTTAGAAAGATCTATTTGAGGAATACAACGTTTGAGTGAGAAAAATTGGTCAATGACCCATGTTACTCCCCATTTTCCCAAAAAGCGTCATTTAGGGCCTCAATATGGCTCTGGAAATTCAGGACTCGAAAAAATGCTATAAATAATAAGTTGTGCTGAAACTTACAAACTAAAATAACTAATGGCGGGGGTTCAAATGGACTCGATGGGTGGCTTCCAATATCCACCTGGATCATTAAGTCCCAAAAATGGCTCTGGGAGTGCACGACCCAAAAACCTACTAAAAATAGTAAGCTGTGCTAAAGCTGAAAAACTAAAAGAATTGATGTTTCAGGTCCAAATGGAATAGGTAGGAGGCCACTGATATCCACCTTGATCATTCCTCCCTCCTTAGGAAGAAGTGTTCTCCATTGCATTTGAGGGGAAAATTCTGCTGAACTTGGTATTACATTTTTCCAGGATGTCGGGGACCTATTGGCGGACATGTTGGATGTAGATGTGCTACTGGTGGGAAGTCTTTGAAGGATCTGGGAAAAGATATCCATCATCGTGTTCCTCGGTTTCTCAAGGACCTCCTCGAGAAATATTTTGTTAGGATCTCCTGCTCCCTCATCTTTCTTTCCTTTCACCATGGAGGATCCTCAAGGTTTGCGATGTTGAACTCCTTATACCCTGGCCACGTTTGGGAAATGCAAAGAAAAATAGATAAAGAGAAGACTGTTGCGATACCATTGATCTGGCTTTTATGCAGGAACAAATAGAATACACATATAGCCATAAACACAGAGATGCAGCAGAAATAATGCTTCATTTTATAAATAAATAAAATGACTGAAATAAAAAGATAAGGTGCTGATAGGCATATCCCTAAGAAGACATGTGGTAGCTATAGGTCTCTGAACTGTGTTACAATGATACATAATGGAAATGAGCGAGTGAGGGAACTGGTAGCGTATCTCTGAAAAGAGATATGACAGCTACAAGGCTCCCCACTATGTTACAGAACTAAAATGATGGGAACAAGTGAGCTAGGGAACTGATAGCACTTATCTCTAAGAAGAGATGTGTCGGCTCCCAACCGCTTGAATTGTGTTACAAAACAACTGACTCAAACATGCTTATAGAAATAATGGAAATGGATGAGCTAGGGAACTGGTAGCGTATCCCTGAGAAGAGATGTGATGGCTACCAACCCCTAAACTATGCTACAATGAGGCTTGAAGGCCTACTTATTGTTGAGAAACAACGTAAAACCTGAAATGTCCAAAAACCTAACCCTAGGAGATGAAGCACCAAAACTGTGGGCCCCGTTTGTGTAAGTTGGTGTTTCAACTTCCCTGGGGCGTAGCTTTGGCATACGATATTCGTTTGACGTGCTCAATAGCTCGTTAGAAAGATATATCCAAGGAATACAACTTTTGAGTGAGAAACATCAATCTATGACCAATTTTTCTCCCTGTTTCCTAAAAAATCGTCGTTTAGGGCGTCGAAACGGAATTGGAAGTTCAGGACACAAAAAACTATTATAAATAGTAAGTTGTGCTAAAACTTAAAAACTGAAATAAATGATGGTGGGGTTCAAATGGATTCGGTGGGTGGCCACCATTATCCACCTGGATCATTAAGTCCTTAAAACGGCTCTAGGAGTGCAGGACCCAAAAACCTCCTAAAAAGAGTAAGTTGTGCGGAAGCTGAAAAAATGAAAGAATTGATGCTACGAGTCCAAATGGAATAGGTGGGAGGCCACCGATATCCACCTCGATCATTCCTCCCTCCTTGGGAAGAAATGGTCTCCATTGCATTAATTTCCTCCATGAGGGGAAAATTCTGTTGAACTTGCTATTAGATTTGTCTAGGATGTTGCAGACGTATTCGTGGATATGCTAGATGTAGATGTGCCGCTAGTGGGAAGCTGTTGAAGGATCTGGGCAAAGTTATCCATCATCATGTTCCTATGTTTCTCGAGGGTCTCCTTGAGCAAGATTTTGATAGGATCTCCTGCTCCCTCGTCTTTCTTTCCTTCCACCATGGAGGATCGTTGGAGCTTGTGAGGTTGAACTCGTTATACCCTTGCCACGTTGGGGACATGCAAAGAAAAATAGATAAAGAGCAGACCACTCCGATGCTGTTGATCTGGATTTTATGCAGGAACGCAATAGAATACACATATATCCATAGATAAAAAGATGCTGCAGAAATAATGCTTCATTTTATTAATAAAAAAATTGACTGAAAAAGGAGCTAGGTCATTGGTAGGCGTATCTTTGAGAAGTGTTGTGGTTTCTACAGGCCTCTGAACTATGGTACAATGATACATAATGGAAATGAGCGAGTGAGGGAACTGGTAGCATATCTCTGAAAAGAGATATGAAGGCTACAGGCCTCCCCACTGTGTTACAGAACTGAAATGATGGGAACAAGGGAGCTAGGGCACCAGTAGTTCTTATCTCTAAGAAGAGACGTGTCATCTCCCATCCCCCTGAACTGTGTTACAAAACAACTGACTGAAACATGCTTATAAAAATAATGGAAATGGACGAGCTAGGGCACTGGTAGCATATACTTGAGAAGAGATGTGATGGCTACTAGCCTCTGAACTATGTTACAATGATGCTCAAAGGCCTATCCATTGTTGAGAAACAATGTAAAACCCGAAACTTCCAAAAACCTAACCCTAGGAGATGAAGCGCCAAAACTGTGGGCCTCGTTTGGGCAAGTTGGTGTTTCAACTTTCCAAGGACGTAACTTTGGCATTCGATCTTTGTTTTAGGTGCTCAATATCTCTTTAGAAAGATATATATGAGGAATATAACTTTTGAGTGAGAAACATCAATCTATGACCCATGTTGCTCCCCGTTTTCCCAAAAATCATCATTTAGGACCTCAAAACAGCTCTAGAAGTTCAGGACCCGAAAAATTTCTATAAATAGTAAGCTGTGTTTAAACTTACAAACTGAAATAATTGATGGTGGGGGTTCAAATGGACTCATTGGGTGGCCACCAATATCCACCTGGATCATTAAGTCTCCAAAATGGCTCCCGGAGTGCAGGACCCGAAAACCTGCTAAAAATAATAAGTTGTGCTCAAGCTGAAAAACTAAAAGAAGTGATGTTGTAGGTCCAAATGGAATAGGTGGGAGGCCACCGATATCCACCTCAATCATTCCTACCTCCTTAGGAAGCAATGGTCTTCATTGCATTAAGTTTCTCCATGAGGGGAAAATTCTGCTGAACTTGGTATAGGATTTGTCCAAGATGTCCCAAACCTGTTGCTGGACGTGTTGGATGTAGATGTGTTGCTGGTGCAAAGCCGTTGAAGGATTTGGGAAATGTTATCCATCATCGCGTTCCTTTGTTTCTCAAGGGCTTCCTCGAGCAAGATTTTGATAGGATCTCCTACTCCCTAGTCTTTCTTTCCTTCCGCCATGGGGGATCGTCAGGGTTTTCGAGGTTGAACTCCTTATACCTTGGCTGTGTTGGGGACATGCAGAGAAAAACAGATAAATATTAGACCCCACTGATACCACTGATCTGGATTTTATACAAGAATGAAACATAATACACATATAGCCATAGATACAGAAATGCAGTGGAAATAATGCTTCATTTTATAAATAAATAAAATGACTGAAATAAACAACTAGGGCCCTGGTAGGCATATCTATGGGAAGAGATGTGGTGGCTACAGGCCTCTAAACTGTGTTACAATGATACATAATGGAAATGACTGAGTGAGGGAACGGGTAGCGTATCTCTGAAAAGAGATGTGACAACTATAGGACTCTCCACTGTGTTACAGAACTGAAATGATGGGAACAAGCGAGCTAGGGCACTGGTAGCGCTTATCTCTGAGAAGAGATGTGTCATCTCCCAGCCCCCCTGAACTGTGTTACAGAACAACTAACTGAAAGATGCTTATGGAAATAATGGAAATGGACGAGCTAGGGCACTGGTAGCATATCCCTGAGAAGCGATGTGATGGCTACTATCCCATGAACTATGCTAAAATGAGGCTCGAAGGCCTACTTTTTGTTGAGAAACAATGTAAAACCCGAAACATCCAAAAACCTAACCCTAGGAGATGAAGCGCCAAAATTGTGGGCCCCGTTTAGGTAAGTTGGTGTTTCAACTTCCCGGGGACATATGTTTCTCATCCGATCTCAATTTGACGTGCTGAATAGCTCGTTAGAAATATCTATCTGAAAACTACAACTTTTGAGTGAGAAACATCAGTCAACGACCCATGTTGCTCCCCATTTTTCCAAAAAGCATCGTTTAGGGTGTCAAAACGACTTTGGAAGTTTAGGACCTGAACAATTGCTACAAATAGTAAGTTGTGCTGAAACGTACAAACTGAAATAAATGATATTGGGGGTTCAAATGGACACTGTGGGTGGCCACCAATATCCACCTGGATCATTAAGTCCCCAAAATGGCTCTGGGAGTGCAGGACCTGAAAACCTCCTAAAAATAGTAAGTTGTGTTGAAGCTGAAAAAATGAAAGAATTGATGCTGCGGGTCCAAATGGAATAGGTGGGAGGCCACTAATATCCACCTTGATCATTCCTCCCTCCTTAGGAAGAAATGGTCTCCATTGCATTAAGTTCCTCCATGAGGGGAAAATTCTTCTGAACTTAATATTGGATTTGTCCTGGATGTCGGAGACCTATTGGTGGATGTGCTGCATGTAGATGTGCCACTAGTGGGAAGTCGTTGAGCGATCTTGGCAAAGTTATCCATCATCGCGTTCCTATATTTCTCGAGGGCCTCCTCGAGGAAGATTTAGATAGGATCTCTTGCTCCCTTGTCTTTCTTTCCTTCCACTATGGGTGATCATCAGGGTTTGCGAGGTTCAACTCCTTACACCCTGGCCACGTTGGGGACATGCAAAGAAAAACAGATAAATAGTAAACCGCTCTGATACCACTGATCCGGATTTTATGCAGGAATGCAACAGAATACACATATAACCATAGATACATAGATGCAGCAGAAATAATGCTTCATTTTATGAATAAAACAGAAGACTAAAATAAACAGTTAGGGCACTCGTAGGTGTATCTCTGAGAAGAGATGTGGCGGCTACAGGCCTCTGAACTATGTTACAATGATGCATAATGGAAATGAGCGAGTGAGGGAACTGGTAGCGTATCTTTGAAAGGATATGTGATAGCTACAGGCCTCCCCACTATGTTACAGAACTGAAATGACAAGAAGAAGTGAGCTAGGGCACTAGTAGCGCTTATCTCTGAGAAGAGATGTGTTAGCTCCCAGCCCCCTGAACTGTGTTACAAAACAAATGATTGAAACATGCTTATAGAAATAATGGAAATGGACAAGTTAGGGCACTGGTAGTGTATCCCTAAGAAGAGATGTGATGGTTACCCACCCATGAATTGTGTTACAATGAGGCTCGAAGGCCTATTTATTTTTGAGAAACAATGTAAAACCCGAAACGTCCATAAACCTAACCCTAGGAGATGAAGCGCGAAAACTTTGGGCCCCGTTTGGGTAAGTTGTTGTTTCAACTTCCCAGGGAAGTAAATTTGGCATCCGATCTCTATTTGACGCACTCAATAGCTTGTTAGAAAGATATATTCGATGAATACAACTTTTGAGTGAGCAACATCGGTCTATGACACATATTGCTCCCAATTTTCCCAAAAATCATCGTTTAGGGCCTCAAAATGTCTCTGGAAGTTCAGGACCCGAAAAACTGCTATATATAGTAAGTTGTGTTGAAACTTACAAACTAAAATAACTGATGGTGGGGGTTTAAATGGACTCGGTGGGTGGCCAAAAATATCCATGTTACACCATTTTTTGGTCATCTAACCTACTATCATTAGATGAACCCAAGTACACCATGTAAGACCAATTTTACCCTAAGTAAAATTGCCTTCACTATGTAAAATAACTTAATAAAACACATTTATTAGGTTGTTTATGGTCTAAACAGAAAACCCCAAAAGGAAATATTAAACAAACCTATATTTGTTTGATTTTCCTGGTCATGTTTAACCCAAAACAAAGAAATTAATTAGATAAATCTTTATTTATCTTACTATTTTCTAGGAATAATTATTTAAACCTTATTTAAATAATATTCCTTGTTAAATATGACTAAATCACCCATAAATAATTAAATAAATCATGATTTATTTGATTATCATCCAACCACTTCCTTAAAATGATAAATAAATCATTTATTTATTTATTACTTACAAATAAAGGGATTTGACCCAAGTCAAATATCTTTTCCCTCCAACAAATATAATAAAATATTCCATAAAAGGTGGATCTAGATTTGGTTAATGTTATTTTAATCATGCACCAAGATCTAGAATGACCCAATATTTTGTTATAAATAGGAGGGTTTTTCCTACCATTCTTCACCTTTTGTTGCCTATTAGATCACTATGGATCTAAACTCTTGGTCTGACTTTGAGCCATTATCATTGTCATATTTTCCATTATTTGCTGTGTGAGCTCCCTTGAGTTCTATCTTTGTCTGGGTTTTCTACACCAACAGGAGAGAGAAATGCTAGATCTGAAGTGCTGAGGACTTCCAAGAACCCATCCCATTGAGGAGAATTGGAAACATCTTCTTGTTTTCCTCCCAGGTGCCCTTAATACAAAAAATTCTTTCAAAAATTGTTCTTGTCTTATCTATTGGATATATGGAGCAAAACCTTCTTTTTACTGCTTAATGTCTTTCTATGGATAGATCTGGTTTTTTGCAGCTCTTGTCTTGATCAACTAACTGCAGATCTGAAGATATTGGAAGCCATATTTGATGTTAGGGCTATTAGTTATGCGCAGCTAAAGTGGTCTTTTTTCGTACACTTTGACAAAGGATTCATACTAACAATTGGCGACTCCACACGGGTTTTCAATTACGACCGCTGTCGTTTTTCATATTCCTGCATATCCAGCTACTTCAGCACCTAGGGTTTCTTTTCAGCTTCTTTTTTTTCCTATTTTCATGTTGTTTTTCACCTATAAAACCCTAAAACATTAAAATTTCTAACTTCCGCGTGTTTCTGGCCCTATTGCGCAGGTGACAGACATCAGCCGCAACTGAGACGACAACTTTTCCGCAAATCTACCGCCGGGACAATCGAAGTTGGAGGTCACACTTTTCAGCCCAAAAACTGTGACCTGGACTCTAGGTCGCACTTTCCAACCCTTTTTCTACGACCTAAACAAGAAAACAGGTCATAACCTGCGACCTGTGCTTTTTTCTGTTGTTTTTCTGCAATTTTTCTGGGTTTTGCTGAAGCTTCTGTCAGGGTTTTCCAGCCTCTGTCTCCGCCTGTTTGGACCTGTTTCTAATATGTTTTGCTCATCTAAGTGGGAACCTAGCCCCCTAGGGCTTCAGTACCCTCCACTTTCGGTGGAAGAGTTTTAGCTGTTTCAGGTGTCTGATTTTTCAGAGTTTCAGCCTTCCCTTTTTCAGATCTGATACCTCATCCTCAGATCCCTTTAAATCAGCTCTTCTTCCTTTCAAATCACCTCTTGTAGTTTTTTTTGGAACTCCCTTTAGGACCTCCTCCCTGTCCTTTCCGCTTTTTGTTGATTTCCTCCTTTTTTCCAGCCACCTTGCCTCTGCCTCTTGGCTGTGATCTGCACCTCTTTTCAACAGCTTTCTCCTTTAGATCGCTATCCCTTTCGACCCTAGATCTATTGGCCTCTTTTTAGTGTGTTTTGACTAGATTTTTTCCCTCTTTTAGATTAGTTTTGAGAGACTCGCCTTCTTGGGTTCAATCGATGCACTAGTAGCTGTTAATTTTCTGTTATTTCAGCATTATATATTGTTTTTGCAACATTATTTTCAGTTACGCAGCACAATTTTTATCTTGCTCTCAAAACGAAAAGGGTTTAAAAATTAAAATTTACGCATGCCACACACTCACCCTAAGTGAAGAAGAGCCTGGTTTACACTGTCAGGAAAAGACTTTAAAATCAATTGACACTGCACCTTTTTGCCCTTGTTTCGACATTGTAATCACTTGATTCTACACCTCCCTGCCTTTGTCGGTCGTTCTTCTTCCCCTCATGCTGTGTTTGTGTTGTCACCATTGCGCCCCCAAGGCACGCCTCCCAGAGACTTCTTGGCCTTCACCCTCAGTTTCTGGTCGGTCGACCTGCTCTATCCCGCCGTCATCGAGCCAGTCGTCCTCCGAGTCTGCATTCTGAATCCTCTTCTGATTCATTGGGTTCTCCTTTTACTTCTGGTTCTCCCCCTGTCACCTTCACTATGTCTGGTCCAGGGCCTAACACAAGTGGTAATCCCGGCCCTAATGCCGAAACTACTACTAGCGGAACTGCCACAGGAACTACCTCGGCTGCACCCTTGCTACCGTACATCGCAGGCCTCAGCCTCCCCGATTTCAATTAGTTTATCAATGACCCTATCCGCCACGATGTTGGTTGGCCTGCTATGCCAACCAAGCTCCCCTTTGACATCCCTAAGTTCGAAGGCCTTGCTGGAGAAGATCCAATCAACCATGTCCGATCTTTCCACATGTGGTGTTCCTCCAATTCCATTACAGATGATTCCATCCGTCTTCGATTGTTCCAATGCACGCTTACCGGTGAAGCTTCTAAATGGTATGTTGACCAAGCCACCTCTTCCCATACCACCTTTTCGACCATTGCCCAAGCATTTTTATCTTATTTCCAGCTCCCTCTCCGATACGATACTGGTACGGAGCTTTTGACTTCTTTCAAGCAAACCTCTTCGACCCGCCTTTCCACTCATGTCCAGGAATGGTGAAGAAGACGGAGCTTATGTTGAGCCCCCCCTTCAAAGATCGGGTTTATATGGACTGGTTCCTTCACACTCTCTTAGCTCCCATTGGCAAAGATGTCGCCTCCCATTTCCCTCAAACCGAAGAAGCCACCCTCCAAATAGCCTTGAAATATGACCTGATCTACGCTCAGTCTAGTTATGTTTATACCGTCCTTCCTGACCTCCCCAGGCCCGGAGGCGCTAACACCCTGGGGGCATCTCATTCCACCGACGGTATCATTGGAGCCCTTTCTAGCCAGGAGGGGCCAGCACCTCTAGCACTTTTCCCCCTCCAGGTAGCATGTATCCAAGATACGACATGCCTCATCCTTTTGCCCAACCTCCTGCTTACCTCAATGTTTCCCAACCTAACCATTACCCTTATCCACAGCCTGGTTTGCCAACTCCTCCAGCGTATGTGCTTCCACCTCCCTTGCCTACTCCAACCCCGCAACAGCACCTACAGCCCCCTCCAGGGAAAGTATTTGCACAACAGGGCGCAACTAATCCCCCTTCTCAAAGAAGGCGGAGAGGCAATCCAAATCAATCTGCCCCTGGTACCCGTGGACCCAATCTTCAAGGCACTGACCCTAACACCGCTAACCAACAACAGGGCACTCAGCCCAAGCCGGACAAGCCTCTTTGAACAAATAAGCCTTGTTCGTGTTGCAGTGTTTACGGTCATTACACCCACGATTTTCCCCTCTTACCAGAGATGCGGCAGATGTGGGAGTCTCAAGCCACATTGCGAGGACAACATGCCTCCCCTCATGCTCCCCCTAATGTGGCCACTACCCAACTGGCTGTGTTTACCGATCCTTTCCCTCAGCAAGGATTCGTGGCTGCCCAACCACCTGACGGACAGGTCGCCACTCAACCTTCCCCTTCTGGCTCCTCTGATTACCAGATCCTCATGATGAACTCTGATCCATCCCCAACCGCCGACCTTCACCTTCAAACTCGGTCTCGCCAGTACCCCAAGCCTTCCGCTCATTCTGCCCCCGAGTCCCCTTCTTCAGGTTCTACAGAGCCTCTTTCGACATCCAGTGGCCCCTTACCTGTCCCTCGGCCAATTTGGGGAAGGTTAGAATTCCTAAGGGACCATTACGTCGAAAATGCTTTATTGCGGTCGAGGCGCTCATTTGCACGCATAATCCAGATGATTTGGCGCGGGTCTCCTGCTGCCATTTCCACGTGGAACTTGTCCCGGTCGTTCGCTTCCCCAAAGAAGGCTACGCTGTCTACAGTGATGAGGCGGCCCAGCAGATCCTGTGATGACGAACGGATTTTTCGACGGCTCATCGATAAGAACGTCACTGCTCTTCACCAGCAGTCACCTTCCCCAAGTACGATCACGTCACGAATACCAACGTTTCTCGGTGTATAATGGATGAGGGGGCGTCCACCTGTGTGATGTCCGCTTCGGTTTGAAGCAACTGAATCTCTGAACTTAGACGCCGATCACCCTTCGGCCGTGGGACGGCCACGCCTCCCGGCCCTTGACCCGACGCTTTTCGTAATTGTCTATATCACCCTTGTCGGTAGAAGTACGTTTGCGTTGACGTCGAAGTCATCGACGCCCCTCTAGACTACAACATTCTATTGGGGCGAAGCTACACCTATGCTATGTCTGCTGTCCCATCCGCGGTTTTTTGCAAGATGTCTTTTCCTCACAATGGAAAGATAGTCACCATCGACCAGTTGACTTATCATGAGCCAAAGTCTCGGACCTCCCCTGAGACGACCATCTCTTCTGTAGCCAATAAGAAAACCATCGATTCCTTGACCAGTGTCTCTCCCGACGTCTATAAAGACTCCTCTTTGCTTGGAACTTTTCCTGGTCTCCCTCCTCCTCCTATCTCTGATCCCAACTTATCAAATGTTTGCATGATGCAATCGTCTCGAGCTGCCCTTAAGCGACCCGCCTCGACTAGTCAGCAACCTCAGATGCAACCTCGCCCACCGCAACCCGCTCCTAGCCCTTCATCTCTGCCAGCCGGGCCTCCTCCTTCTGGCCCTTCTCCTACAGCTGGTATCCCTGAACCCCTTTATCCCCCTGGATCGGTTCCCCCAGGCCTTAACCATCTCGGAGCCATCCCTCCTGGTCATTACCCCACTGGTCAGATACCTTTCCTGGCTCCCCCTCCCAGAGTCTATTCGGTCCCCATCATGGCCACCCTCTCTCTCCCTAACCTGACCCTGGGTATACCCGTCTGGTACCTTGACCCTCCAGCCGCTACCCCTCCTGGTCACCCCAAACCCTATCTTGATTTGACACCGGTTCAACTAGTCCCCCTCGCTTCCTCCGTTTCTACCATGCCCCCTGCACCTCCCCAGGACCCTACCCCTGTGGTGACAGCTCTAGGAAAGAAAGGCAAAGCTCGCAAGGGGGCATCCAAAGACAAAGACACCCCGACTGACCCAGTTCCTCCTTGCGCCTTGTGTAATGTCGTCGGTCACGCCACCCATACTTGTCCCGAATTGCCCCGCATTCAACCCATGGTTAAAGTCGCGTTCCTTGAGTCTACGGTCCCTAACCCCTCTCTCTTGTCCTCGTCCGTAACCAAGAACCCAAAAACTATTCACACCAGCAAACCCTGTGCTTTGTGCGGTGTCCATGGCCATTATTCCCACCATTTTCCTCACCTGACGCATTACCGCGCCTCTTTATAAGTATTTTGAGAGTATGAGGTTGAACAAAATCAGTCCGCCTCTCCCATACTTGCGCAGTATGCTTCAGGACAGCTTGAGGATCCCCCCACTCCTATTGACATCCCCCCCCTGATGTCCAGATGACGGAGTCTACTACCACCATCCTCTACCTATCATCCTCTGTGAGACCTTTGGAGAACATTCCCCTTGAATCCTCCCTTGTTGTTTCACTCGATCCCCCTTCAGAAACCACCTTGGGCTCAACATCATTTGACCATTTGTTTCTCTGTTCTTACGTCCTTCCCCGTAACGATCCGTATGCAAGCCTTCCTTCCTATACGGATGATTTAGGTAGCTTTGTTGCATCATGGGGTTTCCCTTCCACTCTTCATCCCCTCTTTTCCCATCCAGATGCCCCCTTGGAAACGTTTTCCACCCATGACCCCATCCTTCCCGCCCACATACGGGATAACCCCACTCATATCCATGTTGACCTCCGTAGCCTGAGTCCCAGCCATACCTCCTATAGCCCTCATATACCATCGTCTAGGTTGTATATGTGTCATAGCCATCCTGCCCATCACACTCCCTTCTGCAGTTGCCACTCGATGTCTACTATACACTCACGCTACCATCCTTTTTCCCCCTCCCCCCATTTTCTGTCTTGTAACATCATTCTGCAGGACCTCCCGTCCACACCCTATATCGGTTATGCCGATGGTGCAAGTCGTTACTCCTAGAATCTAGCCTCGGCAGGTTGGGCCATTTTCACCCCCTTGCATGCCCTTGTTCTCTCCAACGGGGTATGCATTGGTCCTGCCACCAATAATCAGGACGAATATGATGCAGTGCGTGGTCTCTTAGTCGATGCCCTCTCTCATTGCATCCTCCATCTGCATGTTCGTTTAGATTCCCTACTTCTTGTCATGCAACTAAATGGTGTCTATCGTGTGCATAATCCTGTGCTGTGTAGATGATATTTATGAGTGAAACTCTTGATATGTGAGTTTGAAACCATAACTTTTACCCATGTACCTCGAGAACAAAATCACTTTGTAGATAGCATTGCAAACCATGTTCTAGATTGGCATTTATCACACGCATTTTAATACAAGAAAATAACATTCATAATCATTAAACAAGATGCATATCCATAATATGTGTCGCAAAACATGTGTTTAGAGTCTATCTACTCTGATACATATGACATGCCCATAGCATGTTACAAAAAACTCAAAACTGGGGGCACCACCTGCCCCTACATACACACTAGGGGGCACCACATGCCCCACACCTAATCACTATTTGGTGGATCCTGAGCCAATGGCTCTGCTCCTACAGCTTGTAGATCACGTATCCCCTGACCGACCATCGCCATGCGCCGCATGACACCTCGCCATTCCGAGGGTAGACCAATACATGGCTCTATGTACTGGTCATCTAAGTCTTGCCACCTGCGCTCTGACACTCCAGTCAACAACCTCTCCCATCTACGGCGAATGTCCTCTAGAAGGGCGGCCACATCCTCATTACGCGCTGCTCTCGACCCACTCGGACCTGTAACTCCAGATGCTGCCGGTTGTCCCATATATCCGGCCGGTTTTACCGGAGCTATATCTGCATACCAAAAGTACATGAATCAGTACCCTATATACTATTCACTAACTTTAACATGCCCAAAACAGAATAGTTACTTATCACTTACCATCGGGTCCCCATACTCGACCAGGCGGAAGTGGTAGGTCTGGATCCCCACAATAACTCATCCCACTATAGGGATAGTCGTCTATGTATAACGACATCTGATCCCAATGGGCAAAGAACTCAGGTCGAAACACTCTTCCGACCGCCCCTCCTCCTCCTCTGCACAGTAGCCGCCCCCACCGGCGCATCCTGGGCTCTCTAGGGCCCCCCCAGGAGGCATACATACGAGGTCGTGAGTCGAATCTTCTCGAAAAAGTAACACAATAGTCCGATACGGCTGATAGTGGTTCACTTATAGCTTACCACCGGTATCATTGAAACACCAACATCATTTGGGCCCACCCATAGTAGGTCCCACTCAACACACTCTCTACGATCATCATCTGCCCCCCAGTGATGTGATGGAACGCCTGGTTTCCCAGGATCCGCAGCACCACTACGGCCACTGCCCGGGTCTCCAATCTCTCTAGGTCCCCGATCGGTATCCGCGTCCCTTTGACTTGGAGACCCGATCGACAATGCCGCTCCACAAACTCCATGATGTTCTACCCCCACGGTTACATTGCCTGTGTCTTTCCCACCATCCCAAGTGGCGGGAGACCCGTCAGGAAATACACATCCTGGACTGTCAGTTTGATCCTATGCCCCTGCACTACAAATACCTCATGCTCTGGATCCCAATAACTGATAATCCGGGCCAACAAGGGCTCTCCAGCTCTCATCAAAGGGTTCTCCAAAAACTTTAGAACCCCAAACCTGGCCAACGCACGATGGACACCCTGATCTGCCTGGATCTCTGCCCGTAATGTACCCAGGTCTCTCTCTCTCCATTTCACCCGTATATCTGCCATATCTACACAAAAGAATCATCTTTTTCAGCCTACAAATAGGGAATACTGTAACCAAACACAAAAACCCAACTCTTAGCCATCAAACAGCACTAAAACCCCCTCATCTTCCAGGTCACACTTTTCTGCCAAATCCTGGGACAGGTCGCACCATTTTGCTCAAAACCTGCGTCCCAGGTCGCAGATTTTGGCCCAAAAAGTGTGACCCGGCCGAAAATATGCAAGGGGGTTTGTTCCTGAGATTCTGGGCCCTAATCTGAACTTTCAATCCATCAAAATGAAAAAATGAGGTTAGGCCTCTTACCTGCAACTGACGGATCTCGATTCCAATGGTCGGTCTGTCCGCTATGCTCGCCGCAATATTTAGGGCCTTCTCTCCTCTCTACATTCACCACAGCAACACTAGCAAATGAGTGGATTTGGAGGGAAAACTGCCTTATTAAAAGAGAACCATTGTTTCTTCTTTCGCCTGTTGTGACTATACCGTAGCTCCATTTGACAAACCGTCTGCACCGTTGGAAAGCTCTCACCGAGCCCTCAAATGGGTATCTGTTAGTTTTTTGTGATTTGATACTTCACCAGGACCCATTTTGTCCAAGATGGGTCACTTCACCTCTCCTTAAAATCGCATTTCTTCACTTACAACACTTGTACTTGGGGCACCACTTTGCCTCCTTACTTGTCTTTGTTCGTGTCAATTTTCGTCGTGAGTTACCATCTTGTACTCATCTTTTCATGGTCCCCCATTGGACCTTTACTATGTGGCAGCCCCATCGAGTTGCCCTTGTTTAGAGCATCCGAGTGGAGTCATCATCGCATTCATGGAGTCTATCCCGAGTCCCTTTGTACCCCGCTATAGTCCTCTATCCTTCATTGCTGGGTCTCTCTCTTGTGTCGCACATTATGGCCTTTAGTCCCATTGTCCCTTATCCCTGATGATATCGTGTCAGTCGTTGCCATGTCATTCATGCCCTTTATGCTCTAGCAAGGGAAGTCGTCCATTCGCTACTCAGGCCCCTCCATTCCACCTTCATCATTGGTATTAGTATGTCCGTCGCTATACTATTTTCTCTCGTGCCTTAGCTGAGGATCTCTCATTGCCTCACCTATGGCAGACCTCCTTCTGTCAACATAAGCTCCTTCATTCTAGAAGACAGGTCTAGAGGGTGGTGTACCTTGGTTCCAGCTTCCGCTCTTGTTCGGTGCCTCGGATCAGGCAAATGGATCTCTCATTTCCCTTTGACTTGATTGTTTCTCCACTCCAGCTCCTTTCAGCATGATCGAGATCCGTATACTTGATGGTTCAGTGATGCAGCAGCAGCTCTTGGTGTTTCCAGGGTGTGTGTGAGATGTCTCAGCCCTCATGAGGGGGTGGCCCTGCAGGTAGCCCCCCACATGCCCGGATGACCTCTTCATTGCAGCCTTCGATGTAGCTCCATATATTTGATGATGTCGGCCTTAGCTGCTTGCAGCGCCTCTTTGATTTGCATGTATCAGTCAAATTTTGTGAGCCCTTCCCCGCTTATAGGGGGCATTTGGGTTGTATTTGTATCTCATGTACTCAAATATTATTATATAAGTCCTGGCTGTTATCCCAGGCACAACATGTATGTGGGATTCCTCATTGTATTCTTATCTGGCTCATGTTTATGATGGTTGTACTTTTTAGTTCGGTCCCTTGTTTATTGGACACACTATTCTTTTGTACTTTGTCTTGGCGGGCATAGGTATGCCTCCCCCGCCACCTTTAGCACAGGTACCCTCTCATAAAAAGAGACTTGTTGCACCTGTAAGTCTCGTCTCCTCAGGGTCTAGTTCTTCAGCACATTAGTCTACCTCACATTTCTCTCTCTGACTTCCCTTTTGATGTCTGGTGATTGAGTTCTTACAACGTACTTCGGTCATACGATTTGCTCCCAACACTCGCATGCTGGGGGGAAATCTGTTACACCATTTTTTGGTCATCTAACCTACTATCATTAGATGGACCCAAGTACACCATGTAAGACCAATTTTACCCTAAGTAAAATTTCTTTCACTATGTAAAATAACTTAATAAAACACATTTATTAGGTTGTTTATGGTCTGAACAGGAAACCCCAAAAGGAAATATTAAACAAACCTATATTTGTTTGATTTTCCTGGTCATGTTTAACCCAAAACAAAGAAATTAATTAGATAAATCTTTATTTATCTTATTATTTTCTAGGAATAATTATTTAAACCTTATTTAAATAACATTCCTTGTTAAATATGACTAAATCACCCATAAATAATTAAATAAATCATTATTTATTTGATTATCATCCAACCACTTCCTTAAAATGATAAATAAATCATTTATTTATTTATTACTTACAAATAAAGGGATTTGACCCAAGTCAAATACCTTTTCCCTCGAACAAATATAATAAAATATTCCATAAAAGGTGGATCTAGATTTGGTTAATGTTATTTTAATCATGCACCAAGATCTAGAATGACCCAATATTTTGTTATAAATAGGAGGGTTTTCCTACCATTCTTCACCTTTTGTTGCCTATTAGATCACTCTGGATCTAGACTCTTGGTCTGACTTTGAGCCATTATCATTGTCATATTTTCCATCATTTGCTGTGTGAGCTCCCTTTGAGTTCTATCTTTGTCTGGGTTTTCTACACCAACAGGAGAGAGAAATGCTAGATCTGAAGTGCTGAGGACTTCCAAGAACCCATCCCATTGAGGAGAATTGGAAGCATCTTCTTGTTTTCCTCCCAGGTGCCCTTAATACAAAAAATTCTTTCAAAAATTGTTCTTGTCTTGTCTATTGGATATATGGAGCAAAACCTTCTTTTTACTGCTTAATGTCTTTCTATGCATAGATCTGGTTTTTTGCAGCTCTTGCCTTGATCAACTAACTGCAGATCTGAAGATATTGGTAGCCATATTTGATGTTAGGGCTATTAGTTATGCATAGCTAAAGTGGTCTTTTTTCGTACACTTCGACAAAGGATTCATACTAACAATCCACCTAGATCATTAAGTCCCTGTTGAGGCCTCATAAATCTGTGGCAACAACAAAGGGGGATAACCACCCTGTCCAACCCTTAAGATAGTTCCTTTTCCATTTGGGATAGTGGCTCTGGATGGATATAATAGGACCAGTTTCCCAGAGTTGGGTTTTTGTTTGATTTTTGGATTTCTCTCAAGGGATTAACATGAAGAATTCCTAAAAACTAAAACAAATTTATTCGAACATGCAAAAACCTGAAATTAAAACTAATTTAATCTAACCCGGGATAATACTATTTCGATGCGATCTAAAATTATATCTATTCAATCTGTGATAATTAAGATCATCACAGATTTAATAGAATTATTACTTTGTAAAATAATTCTCTCGAAGAATAATTTAATCAAAAGAAAGTGAAAAACATATCGCATATATTTGATGATCATATACAAAAACAAATCAATTCCTATCTTTATATCGTATAGTAGTGCAACTGATATTTCAGACAAAAACAATTGATTTCATATATCATTCATGAAAGCTAGATTCATCATTAATAGTCAAAATAGAACTAACATACATGATAATAGTACTAGATGTGTATCGTCCTGTTCATCTGGTTAATGATAGTAGGCTACATTCAACTCATACATCAGTAAGTCTTTCAAAGAATACAGAAGTGCATCAACAATTATCAACAAAATGATATGTAGCTGAAATAGTCATGTTCCATTATCTCATCAAGGCATCCACAAACTTACTTACAATTAAGAATTCTTTGCGAATGTTATCAATAAAATTATGGACCCTTCTCTAAATGCATGAGAAGGGTTTAAATACTATGCTAATTACATACAAAAATATTATACAAAAATATCTTATGAGGTGGTTTCAAACAACCTTCCTCATCTTTAGTATATTTTTTCTAAAAATTGAAAAACAAACTAACTAATAATCATGCTGGATGATAAGTTACTGCCAGTTGTGCTTTTTTGCTCACAAATGTCAAACATCAGTTGCACTTGTGGAGGTTTTTCAGATTCTATCTTCATTTGTGCAGCAAATATAGCATCTAATAAGAGTAGTTGTATTCTCTGTATGGTGTTCAGAAAGCAGTTCAGTGTCATGATCTGACTGTGTGGTTTGACCAGTAACTGCTAGTATGCTTCCCAATTAGTGTTTTTTAGCTGTAAAAGTTTTTCTTCGATGAGTTGACCAAATTCTTTCCAACTTTGTTCTAAATATTTGATATCAGGAATAGATTTGAGATTTCATTCTCTAATTTTTGCACAACATTTTGTCACTGTCCCTGTAATCCCCAACTCGCACATTGGAGGGTCATTTCTATGACCAATACATAGTGTCATGCTTTGCAAATACTATCCTTGCATCCATTTTAATGAAAGAAACATTATTCTTGTTGACATTTCCCTAGGCATAGCTGTAAAAATCCCTATTTTTTCTTTGGCGTGAGTAGGCCATTTGATCTGAAATGTGAGAACTTATTATTTCTAATACAAAGATTGACTGCAGGGGCATTTACTAGATATGTCACCTTTAAAGAAAGGATGAGATCCAAAAGATACCTGGCCCTTTACAGACTCTGTCTAAATAAACAATAGAAGAAATCACTACGGATATGGAAATGAAACTACTTGTTTGCTGTTCAAGGTATTCATTATCCATAAAATTATGCATGCAAACTATTTTATATGTTTTGCAACTGGAACAAAATGCTTTTGGTAAATTTCTGAGTCTTTTTGTGTGTAGGAGGCTTATTTATTTTTACTTTTTAACATATTTAACTTTGGAAAAACATAGCAATATAAATAACATATATAACACAACATATGATAAGGTAGTTCACCCCTCCTGGGCTACATCTGCCGGGTCCTTGGCCCCCAAATGGGCATGTCCTTGGTCTTATTATGCTTAAAATTGGTTATACAATGTTAAGAAAACCTAAATAGGCAAAAATAGCTATATAAATGAGTTCACAACATAGGAAACAGTAAATATAGGCTTTTGTTTCACCTCCAAAGGTTAACCATAGCCCAATACAGCTCCAACACTCCCTAGACCCTGATGGCTCTCCAAGATTCTCTGCTTAAAAATTACATGAAGATGAGTTCTATTGCCTCTACAACCTGCACCACTGATCTGGAATGCTCAAAATACCCAAAATCAAAAACAAAATCGTCCAAAAAGGTTCTCTCATGCAAAAGTTATGGCCAAATCCATTTTTGCCCAATCTGGCCTAAAAAACCTCCACTAATTGTGGAGAACTAGAGTTAAGGTTGATAAACTTGGAAAACTGACCGAATTAGGCGAAACCGCACCAATTTTGGTGGGGACCATTAATGGTTAACATTTATGGTTAGCTTGCGGGGTCACATGGTCCTCCGTCTAACCCGCCTCCGAAACCGTGGAGAGAGCGTTGTGTTAACCGTTAACGTGGCATTAAACGTTTAAAGTGGTGTTGTCGCATGAGTTTTTGGTGGGTGGTTAAAGTTTGTGTAAAGTTATGCCCTTGGTCCAAAAAGCATGGTCACATTGAATGGGGGTTAGCCCTAAGGGCTAGCCACTTTAAACCTCCGCCCATAACAATTTCACAACATAAATATAAATGTTGCCCACCATATGTTAAGACTCATATGCGTGGTCCAATGGTAAGTTGTGGCGCTTGTAATGGTGAGGTCTGGGGTTCAAACCCATGGACTCACAAAAAACATTTTGAATGCCAAATTCTTTCATGGCCTGGGGCCATGTGGTGGCCTCCAAGCTTGCCATGTGGCACCCTTTAATTGGCCAAAATTTCAAAAGTCAACAAACTGACGAATCCTGTGCTGCCATTTGTTGAAATGTTATTGGCCTAGGTGGAATATTTCGAGGAATATTCCAGTGAATATTTTCAAGAATATTCTAGGAATATTCATTTTTTAATTTTTAAAATTTGGAAGTCAAACATTGTCAAACTGGTCTTTTTGCAGTTTACTAAAAACTTTAAAGCTGCATAACTTTCACATACAGTGTTGGATTTGAGTGTCACTCATGGCGTTAGGATCATATCGTCAAGGCCTATCTATTCATTCAGGTTCCAACCAATTTTGAGCAATTCCAATATTCAAAATTTTTACAACTTAGAACATGATCACTTGATCACACCTCCCAAATGGGAAGCTTTTGGACCCACAAAAGCTCTCTGATTATAGAAAATGAAGATGAGGAGACTGATTCTCCACTCTTCCAACTTTCAACCACTAAAATATTCCCGACTTCATCAAATTGAGCTTCTCATAAAATGATAAATTGTTCCTTGAATACACTGATCGACCGTTGCTAACATTGACTGAGTCATGACGCAAATTCTTGAAATTTGCAGAACAAAAACTATAATTTGCAGAAAGCATACTGTTTCTATAACGGTCAAACTTCAAAGAAGACTGAGAATAAGATTCACCCTGCCAACTTTTCACATGGCTAATTTTTGCTGAATGAACCTTGTACTTATGTCAATTCTCGACCAAGTTTTATCGCCATCCCAATCTGCCATTCTGAAACCAAAATTGACCCATGCTAAACTGTGTTCCCTCTTTTCTTGCATGCCTTTCCATCTCATGGAATCTTGCACTGATTTGCACCGACAATTCGTTCTTTGCACTGATCGGCACCAAAGGTACCTTGTGCAACATATTGTCATCTTCTTTCAAAGACGAACTATTATCAGACTGAAACATACCATCATTTATATCAGCAATATCATGAAAGGAAAATGTACAAAATATTTTTGTTTAACCATTAAAAAATTAAGATTTTGACTTGCATTAACTAGCCTTTTCAATTGTCCTGCATGGACTAAAGAAGATTCTAGCTTCTTCGTATGTGCCCTCACAATGTACTCTTTTCCATCCTTGAACAAGTGATACTTATTCTCATGGTGATGGAAGATTGCCTTTTTGTCATATAAATATGGAATACCCAACACAACACCTGTAATGTCAAGCAGTACTACATCCAGTTCAACCCAGTCAACATACTGAGCTATTATGGCGAAGCGCAAGATGCACTTTCTTGAGACTTGTAAGTTTGTATCCTTGCATGTCCATCGAAGTGGATAAGGCTTTGGATGTGGAATTGTCTCAAGTTTCAACTATTTGACCAAGTCTTTTGAAATGAGATTAGCCTGAGAACCACTATCAAAAAGTGTGTATATATTTGTGTGGTTTGAGATTATCCTCACATAAAATAGCTCTATCCTCCTCTTTTCATTTTGAGTTTATTTCTAACAATTTAATGTGCTAGAACTAGGATTTTTTTCTTATACAACCTCTTTCCCCTTTATGTTCTTTAATACCATGGTGATACTTTTTGTCTCATAACCTGATTCTGACCCTAAGTCCTATTCAACAGTTGCAACAATTTTTCCCTTTTCTTTGGTTTTGTCTTTTTTTTTATATTTCTCTGGTTTCAGCTTCGGATGAAGCTTCCAACAGTGATCTTCATTGTGGCTTGTTTTTTAATAGTTCTTGAAAAATAATTTCCCTTTTTCATTTTTATATTTTTCAATCCTTTTTCTTCCTTTTCTTTTAAAATCACTACCCTCATTCACTGCATCAAAAGTGTTTTTCCCTCTAGCCTCTAAATGTGTAGCTTGTACACAAACTTCATCTAGACTAGTAGGATTAAACATAAAGATAGTATTTATAAGGTAATTATGAAAACCACCTATATACTTCAGCAAAGTATCTTGACTTTGTAATTATATCCCTAACAACAGTGCTCTTCTCCTAAACTCTTGAGTGTAGTCTTGAACAATTTGTCCTTTAAGCTGTCTAAAGTTTTGCCAATTCATTATAGATTTTTGTAGATGAGCAAGAGGATAAAATTTCTTCTTGATTGCAGTAATAAACTTAGTCCATGATAGAGTAATCTTACCATGTTTCTTAATTTCATCCCTGTTTTTGGCTTCCCACCAAACCAATGCTGCTCCATCCATCCTTAGTGAGGTTAGTTGTATTTTGGTGTCATCATCATGCAGATTTTGAATCCTTGAATAAAATTATAGTTGTCTGATCCAATTATCTAATTTATCTTCATTCACTTAATCATTAAACATTGGCAATTCAAATTTGACATCAAGCTTTAGAAAAGGATTTTTACCAGTTTCTTTTTACATATGTGACTGATTTACCGAAGTCGAAGAAGATGATGTTGAGGATGAGGATGACGATGGAGCTGAAGGATCACATTTCCTCCATTCCCTTTCCTTGACTGATCATTACCCTTCTTTCCTCCTGAGGAATCCTCTCCTTCTTTTTGGATTTTAGATCCCACTCTAGCAATCCTATCATTTCTTTCTTGATAGAGGATCCTTACCATTTCAGTCATATGCAAGAAAGCTTTCTGAAATATTCTTTATTCTTCCTTGGGATCCATTTCTTCATGAGCTTCTTCTTCTCTTAAAGACATGCTTGTAGCTGCTTCCGAAGGCTATTGAGGATGAGATATAAGGTGGAGATAATGGCACCCTGGCCCTCCTTGGTTGAGGATTATCTTGTGCTCTAACCAATTGTCCTTCCCCTATTTTAAGTTTAAGCCTAGTAAGCATCAAACTTACAAAACAATAAAATATTTCTTTGCACAAAATTCAAAACTTGAGCTCAACCTATGCTTTGATACCAATCTGATCTGAAATGTGAGAACTTCTTATTTCTAATACATAAATTGACTGTAGGGGCATTTACTGGATATGTCACCTTTAAAGAAAGGATGAGATCCAGAAGCTACCTGGCCCTTTACGGACTCTGTCTAAAGAAATAATAGAAGAAATCACTAATGATATGGAAATGAAACTACTTGTTTGCTGTTCAAGGTATGCATTATCCATAAGCTTATGTGTGAAAACTGTTTTATATGTTTTGCAATTGGAACACAATTCTTTTGGTAAATTTCTGGGTCTTTTTGTGTGTAGGAGGCTTATTTCTTTTCACTGTTTAACATATTTAACTCTGTAAAAAAACAGCAATATAAATCACATATATAACACAACATATGATAAGGCAATTCACCTCTCCTGGACAACATCTGCCGGGTCCAAGGCCCCCAAATGGGCATATCCTTGCTCTTATTATGCTCAAAATTGGTTATACAGTGTGAAAAAATCTTAAACATGCAAAAATAGTTGTATAAATGAGTTCAAAACACAAAAAAAAAGTAAATATAGGCTTTTGTTTCACCTCCAAAGGTTAACCATAGCCCAATACAGCTCCAACACTCCCTAGGCCCTGATGGCTCTCCAAGTTTCTCTACCAAAAAAGTACCTGATGATAAGCTCTGTTGCCTCTAAAACCTACACCATTGGCTCTGGAATGCTCAAAATACCCGAAATCAAAAAAAAAATCATCCAAAAAGGTTCTCCCATGAAAACGTGATGGCCAAATCCATTTTTAACCAATCTAGCTTAAAAAACCTCCACTAAGTGTGGAGAACTAGAGTTAAGGTCAATAAATTTGGAAAACTGACTGAATTAGGTGGAACTGGCGCCAATTTTGGTGGGGACCATTAGTGGTTAACATTTATGTTTAGCTTGCGGGGTCACATGGTTCTCCATCTAACCTGCCTCCGAAACTGTGGAGAGACCATTACATTAACCATTTTGGCGAGTGGATAAAGTCTGTGTAAAGCCGCATCCTTGATCCAAAAATCGTGGTCACATTGAATGTGGGCTAGCCCCTTTAAACCTATGCCCATAACAATTTCACACCATAAATATAAACGTTTCCCACCATATGTTAAGACTCATATGCGTGGTCTAGTTGTAAGTTGTGGTGCTTGTAATGCTGAGGTCTGGGGTTCAAACCCGCAGACTCACCAAAAAAAATTTGAACGCCAAAATATTCCATGGCCTGCGGCCACGTGGCGGCCTCCAGGCTTGCCACATGGCACCCTTAAATTGGCCGAAATTTTAAAAGTCAATAAACTAATGAATCTCGTGCTTCCATTTTTCGAAATTTTATTGGCCTAGGTGGAATATTTCGAGGAATATTCTAGGGAATATTCTAAGGAATATTCCAAGAATATTTCTTGGAATATTCCTTTTTTAATTTTTAAAATTTGGAAGTCAAACCTGGTCAAACTGGTCTTTTTGCAGTTTACTGAAAACTTCAAAGCTTCATAACTTTCACATACAGTGTCATATTTGAGTGCCATTCACGGAGTTAGGATCGTATCACCAAGGCCTAGCCGTTCATTCAGGTTTCAACCAATTTTGAGCAATTCCAATATTAAGCATTTTTACAACTTATAACATGATCACCTAATCACCATTACCTCCTCATGTGGACCTGGAAATTTAGCATTGAGCCCACGCCACTTAGCTCTCTGTGCCAGTTAGACACTTGCACCAAGATGCTTATGGAATACTTTTTAAAAATAGAGGCATAGATTCCATTCCAACACACCTCGGGGATGAGTCATTGGGAGTGGTTAAACTTAAACAACCACAGGCTTCCTCCTTTAGTTAGTAGTTTCCACCTCCCTTGGAGCACTCCTAAAGGATAGGCCTCCTTTCCACCTTTGTAGGGATCCCAAACTCCTTTTCCTCTATATAAACAAGCCTTCTCCCTTTATGAAAGCTAGCTGAACAAAGAGAATTACACAACTGAAGTGCTAAACTTGGAGAATTGAACTATAGCTGAATAAATGAGTTATTGAGAAGGTAGAACAAGGAGGAAATCCATCGAGAGGGCCTTTATCCCGTTTGAATTCCTCGACGAGCTTTGAGACATGCTTCACCCAAATCCTGCTGGAGGAGACCGCAACATCAAAGCATGGTTGTATCTCTTATTTCTACCTAATAATATAATTGACTATTGTCTGGTTCCCATCTTGTATTTTGTCTTTATCAAATGCAATATGCCTAGTCTTCTCTAACTGACTAGTAGTTTTTGGATGAAATTAGTATGTGGTATGTGGTTATCATTTTTGGATATTTGTGAAGGTGTCCAAGCATGATAAGTGAAGGGATTGTGACTTGTAAAATCGGGAGCGAGAAGTTCTCACCACCACTATGATTGCCGACAGTAGCATTGGACCACAGGTAGGCCATCTTATTGCATCCTCTTTCATTCAAATATCTAGGAACCTACACTCTAGCATGATTCCTTGTTAATAGACCCACTCTAGGGCTTGAGGGATTGTCTCTGTCCACAGAGAGGATTTACCTACATAACAAGTTGGCGACTCCACTGGGGATCAGTGCGAGTTTGTCTTTGATCTTGTTGGGTCATTTTTTGGTTTTTTTGTCTTATTGTTTACCTTTCTAGTTTTTTAACTATGCTTCGAACCCTTGTTTAGCCCTACAGTGTCAAGATTTACCTATGATCTGTAGAGTTTTTTTCCATTTTCCTTGGTTAACTAGCTTGGCGTGGTTTTTCCCTGAACAGTCGCGTAAATTGGCACATGTTTCTTTTGTAGCACTCGCACCATCCCCTGTTTGGCACTGAATACCGCCTCAGAGTCGCGCTGACCCCTGTAGGTTTTTGGGTGTGAGCTTTATCATGAGTTTTGGTCTGTTATACTTGTTTCTAGGTTATTTTTAAGAGTAATTGAAGTGTTTTGGACTGTCTTTGATTGCTGGAGGCTTTTTTTCCTCAGTTGTTTGTCCATTTATTATCAGTGTGACTTAAGGTCTTAGGGTTTTTGAGTGCCTTAGTCCACTGAGCCTTTTGTTTGGAGATCAAGTTTCTTGATAGTTGTCGAATTCGTTCCATATTTAATTGCTCTTGGTCTCTTTGATCCTGTTGAGTACGTTCATTGGTTGAATGATCATTTCCTTTCTCGTTTGATTTTTCTTGCTCTTACTCCAAGCACCAATTACATTGATTGTATGGGTCATTTTTGATATTTCTCTTTGATTTGAAAAGATTGTAGCATTGGTTTGGGTATTTTTGTGTTTGTTTCATATTGTTGGAGTCCTTTCGCTTCACCTTTTACATTCACTCTCTCAAGCTATTTTTTAGTTTCGTTTTTCATGTTATTTAGTGCATTGTTTTCTCTATTACATTGAACAAACCAATATATTGCATTCTTTTTTCTTTGAAAATGAAACATTCTCTTACATAACTAGCATTGTACAACATAGGAAAGAGTTTTGTTTTCCATAGATTGCATTAGATGCATTATTGGATGTTTTCGCATGATTTCATTATTCGCTATTGCTTGAAAGTTTCCTTTCCTTCTTGTAGATAGCTTTCATTGAAAAAAAATGGTATCCTTCTGCATGTAGTTTTTCATTGAGGAAAATTCCATATCCGACATACGTTAAAGCCTGGAAATTGAAACCTAATCCAAGAACAACGTTAAAATTTATTTCAATTAACCTAAGGCAACATTGAAACCTAACGAAATATTCTAGTGGTCTAAGTTAGAGATGTGCTCCGACATCTTAAAACCTAGTAGCTGTCATTTGCCATCTTGCTCCAGACAGTGCTAGTACGGACTTGTGCTCTCCATACCGTCGAGTATATAAAGGGAGACCCTTTTAGGTTGCAATCCTTTTATCCATAGGAAGCTGAGTCTGTTGCCCTGTAACCATGATACACCGAACACAACATTCAGGGAGACTACCTGCATGTACGTTAATTCCTTGGTCATTTCTCTTTCATTTGATCACCAAGGTGTGTATGGTAGTTCACGGAAACCTGGAATACTCTCTTGCTTGGAATACATGAGCAGTCATTTTTGATCTTTACTGACTCCTTAAATTTGAAAAGAACATCAAGAACTTGTCCTTTCATGCTCGTTCAAAATTGAAAGTGACTAGAGTCATATTTTGCATGTTTCTTGACTCTTAAAACATGAAAGAGAAAATTTTGGTTTCATTGTCGTAAAAAAAACTACCCACGATCACACGCCCATTAAATTTTTTTAGCACTTGGCTTGTTTTTGTTTGCCTTGGTTTTTTGAGTCTTTGCTCGGATCTCTTTTTTTCCTTCTTGTTGTGAAGTAGTCACAGTGGTGGAACCACCGGTTTCATCATCCTCGCTCCCTTCTAGAGGTATTCCTTTACCAGACAGTTCATTTGAAACTCCTCAATCCTCTAGGTCTGCCGAGCTTCAACAAACTATTCTCCCGTCAGTCTTACCCCTCGCTACCCGATCTCCCGCTGACGAGACAGTTAAGTTCAATTGGTCTCACTCGAGTGCTTGGTCTAGTTTTGGGGACGAGGAAGAATTCCCTCCTCTTACATCAAGATCACCATTTCTAGCTGCTATTATACCTCCTAGTCCCCATAGTATTTTCGAAGATCTTACGGAGGAGTCAGACATGGACACATTAGGTCCTATTGTTAGTGATGGAATTCCTGTTTCTACTGAAGAATATCAAATTTTCCCTGAAAACACCACTCATGTGTCTGCTCAATATTCACCATCGGTGTCACTTCCAGCCCAATATAGGTCTTTGGGTCAGATTATTGCTGGTGTTTCATCCATGGCAGCATCTACTCTATCCAGTAGTCCAGTCCTTCCATCATTGGGATTGTCACCGATGAAACCTGCTTCATCGCTTTCGTTTACCTCTGTCCCAGTTCAACCTACTGTTTTCATGGTTGCATCTATGCCGGACTCTCAGTCAGAAACAGCCTCGACTAAGATACCTAGTGGCCTCACTTTTGAAGAGTATCTGTTAGTTATTCATCAACATAACTCTCAGGTTTCTCAGCAACCTCATGCTCCTATTAATCTGCCACACCATTATGATGAATATGGTAATCCTGTCTATTTTCCCTATCTTACTCCTCATCACTATGATGCTATCAGTACCCCCATCTATGCATTTCCTACTCCCCATCATTATGATGAGCATGGCGTTCCTATTTATGACCCTTATGAAATCGTTCCTAAAATTGGAAGGACTTATCAGGTGCAACCCCCTGGCCCACAAGGACAACCCTTTCCGGGACAACCTTCAATTCAGTTGGGGCTTGCATTAGGTCCTTAGGGACAGCCTTACGGTCCATAAGGACAACCTTTACAAGGTCAACCTATGGTCCAACAAGGACAACCCCAGGGGCCTTTCGGTCAACCTTTGTATCAACCAAGACCTTCTTATGGTCCTGGGGGAAAATCTATTCATCGCACGGACAACCTTTTGTACAACAACTGGGATCATATACTCAAACTGGTCCGAACGTTGGGCAATAAGGACAACTCTCTGGTTCTCCTTCGGGACAACCTTGTCCATCACAACCATCAGGCCAACCTGCTTAGCAAGGCAACCTGGTGGCCCTCAGCATCCATGGTAATCTGCTTCGCAGGGGAAACCTACTCAACCAGCCCAACAGCTAGCTGAATCTGCTCAACAAAAATTTTAATCTGCTTCACACCAGGGTCCTACTTTTCAGCATCCTGCTCAGTTTGCTCAGTAGCCGGTCCACCCTATTTATTCAGCTCAACAGGGCCCCACTTATCAACAGCCAGTTCAACCCCAAGGCGTTTATTATCCTCATGGTCAATATCGACCAGTATATAGTGCCCCTAAAGGTTTTACTTATCACCCTCAATCTTAGTTGCAGTATAATCAACTGCAAGGCTATGCTTACATTTCACCGCAAAATCCTTATGTTGCTCAGCAAGGACCTCGATGGTATACTCAGAATCAGTATCCTGGTCCTCAGTATCAACAGAATTATTCGACCTATCCCCCATATCATCATAATCCTTAGGGATAAAACCCATGGGGGCAGAATTTTTCTCAAACAGGATGGAATTCAAATTCAGGTTCTTATCAGAGACCTACTATGCCTTTCAACCTTCAATTACCATTTCTCACCACATTAGAGTTACCGAATGTTTCAAAGTTAATGAATGATCCTATTCTTCATAACCCATATTGGCCTTTGGTTTTGACTAAGATTCCTGGTGATTGTCCCAAATTTGAGGGCAAGTCTAGAGAAGACCCCTAAGCACATGTTATGACTTACCACTTGTAGTGTTCTTCTAACTCTTGGGTCGACGATTCTATTCAGCTTCATCTTTTTCAACAGAATCTTATTGGTGCTACTGCTAAGTGGTATATCGAGCTCTCTTGTGGTATCTTTAAAGATTTCAACTCTCTCGCCATGGCGTTCCTTACTCATTTTTAGTTATCAGTTCATTATGAAGTCGGGACGCATCTCTTCACTTCCTTGAAATAGGACTGGGCTACTCATATCTCAGACCATATTCATGAATGGAGATGTCGTCATCGCTTGATCAAATTTGAAATTCCCAATCAAATTCTTACTCATTGGTTCACTACCTCCTTTTTCTATCAGATCACGAAGGACATAGCCATGGGGGCATGTGTAACTGAGGAACATGCCATTTCTCGTGCCCAGTACCTTGATCTCGTGTACTCTCAATCGGGTATATTGTATAATATTTTGACTGATGCCCCTCGACCTGGAACTTTTAACGCACCAATGACCCCATCTGTCGATGGTATTATTGGTTCTACGTCTTAGACTCCGAGTAAGTCTTATTCTTCCAACCCTGGGAAGAAAAAGTCTAATTCTTCCAATGATATTGCTCCTCAATCTAGTCTGAATCCTGGTAAAACCTCGGATGTCAATTCCGTTCAGGCTAATCTTACAGATAAGACTTCTAAAGGGAAAAAGAAAGGTAAAGGCAAGGCCAAGGCCGATGCCCTGAAAGTAGATTCGTCTAAACATCATGCTAATGATGGTTCGTAATGTAAGCTGAAGTACCCCTGTCTGATTTGTGATGAAGAGCACTACAACAAGGACTGTCCTCGACGGGCTGAAGTGAGTAGATTTATCAAGGGCACTCAGGGTACTCCTGTTGTCTGTAGAAATTTATATAACTGATATGTTATACATTCGAGATTCTCCTAATCACACACTATTTGACTTCATGCACAATACATAATATCTTCTACCATTGATCATTAATTGCGGAAATAAAAATAATTGCATGCGCACATTAAAACAATAAACATTCACACATATGAACACAGTATTTATGGGAAAGCTTAAAGCTGAAAAACCCCAAATATATGTATATTATATGTCATATATATCATGTAACAATCATTATAAAAATCTCCTCACAAGCTCTCAGTACAATCTCCAATTGCTACACACTAATCAGGTCCGATCTAGCAAAACACATGCTCCAATCTCTGCCACCTGCTAGCCTGCCTCTACTGCACAATCACTACTGAAGAATGGCTCTGAGTGAACTTGAATTGGTCCAGCATTTCTCACACAATCCTCATTGGCATCTCCAACCATGTGTGGTGCAAACTCATGCAACACTATAGTCACAACTAATAGTCACATTGCTCTTTCACCTACCTCTTCATTGGTCTCCACTGAAACTGTCCATGCACTATAGTTAACTGATGTATTATTTAGTTGATTAATGAGTTAAGAATTAGTGAATTGATTAATAATTAATTCACACCACTCTCACTAGTGTATCAATCAGTTAGACTAGATACAACTAGCTCAACTATGTTTAACTCAGTTAAACTGAACACAACTCCACCAACTACCTCAATAACTCCACCAAACTTTGTCACATGATTTCTAACTGAAGTATCCATGAAATAGCTCCACTTAACCCTCAGGAATAGCTTAATTCCTTCTGTCAGATCCTGTGCCACATATGTGCACTTAACTGAAGTGTTCCAAGAGAATAAGATAATTTTTATATTCCAAATATTATTAAGAGCTAATAATATTCGACATATCTATTTTTAGACTAGAAATCTAAAAATAGATTCCGCCCAATATGTCTAAAAATAGAAGTCCATCTATGTTTCCAACTTGACCAACCATCCACAAATAGCATCCTGCAACTCATAGAATATGATCGACATGTCTAAAAATAGACTTGCGCCAAAAATAGCCTATGGGCCGACTTAGTGAAGGCGAATATTTTCACTAAGCTCATCATCTTGTTGAAATCTCAACACTCCCTCTCAACAAGATAGGGATTATCTGCCACCCTAATCCTGCCCCTGTGGTATTCGAATTTGATCCTAGTGAGCGCCTTCTTCAAGACATCAACATCCTAATCCTCCGTGGGAATGTATGAAAGTAACATGATCTTCCGTTGCACACAATCTCTGATATGATGATACCGGATGTCAATGTGTTTAGATATATCATGAAATACTGGATTAACTAAGAGTTTGATGCAACTCTGATTATCACAATATACCACAGTAGGATCTAAGTGTGAACCGAACAACCCGACCAGGATCTTCCTCATCCATATAGCCTTGCATGCAGCCAAACTCGCTGCCATATACTCGGCCTCTGCTGAACTGAGTGCCATGGATCTCTGCTTCCTGCTGTACCAAGAAACTGTTGTTGACTTGATACTAAAAATCCCTCCAGATGTTCTCTTTCTGTCCATTAGGCTCCCTGCCCAATCTGCATCCGTGAAGCCACACAACTTCACCTCATCTGACTGTCTGTACCATAATCCATATCCTGATGTGCCTTTGAGATATCTCAATACATCCTTGCCTGCCTTCCAAAAGAGCTTGGTAGGCTTAACCATAGCTTGTGAAAGTTGTTTAATAGCGTAGCATATGTCAGGTTGTGTATTGAATAGATACATAAGTGACCCCACCAACTGTCAGTAAACAGTGGAATCCACTACCTCTACCATTGTAGCATCCTCTTTCCTCCATCCACCAGGAAGGGGAGTGTCGATAGGCTTGCAGCCATGCATGTTGAAATTCTCTAGTATCTCCTGGGCATACTTGCCTTGAGACACAAACAATCCATCACTGCGCTTCCAAATTTCCAATCCCAAGAAATAATGAAGGATGCCCAAGTCCTTCATCTTAAACTCCTTTGCAAGATCAGCCTTTCATGAGTGTATCAACAGTTCATCACCTGTCAGAATCAAATCATCTACATAAAGTACAATGATCAACAACTTACCCTCCACCACAATATGGTATAGGTTTGGATCCACCTCACTCTTGGAGAATCCAAGTCCAGTGAAATAACTGTCTATCCATGTGTACCAAGCACGAGGTGATTTTTTCAACCCATACAACGCTCTTTTGAGCCTGCACACATGCAACTCGCTGCTGAAGATCTTGAAACCTTTGGGCTGCTCTATGTACACCTCCTCCTCAATCACTTCATTGAGGAACATAGTCTTCACATCCATCTGATGAATGTGCCACCCCATCTGCGCTGAGAGAGAAAGAATCATCTGTATGGAAGAATACCTTGCAACAGGTGAAAAGGTTTCCTCATAATCGATCCCATCAATCTGTGAGAAGCCTCGGGCAACAAATCTTGCCTTGTACTTCTCCACACTCTCGTCATCTGCTTGCTTCACTTTGTAGATCCATCTTGAACCTACCACTAATTTCCCTTCCAGCCTTCAGACAATCTCCCAGGCACTGTTTCTGACAATCGAATCATACTCTTCCACCATGGCATCTACCCATTCGGGGTCCTCCATAGCTTCCTCAAAAGAGGATGGCTCTGTCACGATACACTTGCTCATAAGAGCCATGTATCTAGTATACTGGTCAATTTATTGCCTCTATCTGCATTGTGATATAGGTGCTCCTACAATCTTCTCTGCATCTTGAATCAGTTGCTCAGCTTCTGTAGTGCGTTTTTGCCCTCTGATGGTTGGCGCTACATGAGTGGTCTCTTCCACTCCATGAACCTCCTCTTGTGGCTGATCCACATCCTAAGGCTCATCCTTAGGAACTAATAGCTCCTCATCTACATGCAAGTGTGGCTCCCTCTCAAGCGAACACTTCATGGCTTTCTCTTCATGAAATTTGATATCCCATCACACAACAGTCTTGTGACTATCTGGAAAATACACACGATAGTTGTGGGGTGTATCAGTGTACCCCACAAATATCCCAACCTCTGCGGTCGGCTCCATCTTCTTCCTGGCATCCTTCGTCACATGAATGTAAACAGGTGAACCAAAAATCCTCAAATGAGAAATATCAGGCCTCTTACCAGAAAACACCTCCTCGGGTGTACTCATGCCAAGAATCCTTTGAGGAAAACGGTTTTGCACATAAACCACATTATTGCATGCCTCAGCCCACAAGTGTATGGGAAGGCCCTGATCATGCAACATCGCCCGTGCAGCACCCACGATCGTTTTGTTCTTTCACTCATCGACCCCATTCTGCTGTGGGTTATGAGGAGTTATGAGCTCTCTTCGAATTCCTTTCACACTGCAGAAGTCCTTGAATTCGCCAGAGATGAATTCACCACCATTATCGCTCCTAAGAGCCTTCACCTACTTCCCCAATTCTTTCTCAACCAGTGCCTTGAACTCACAGAACTTTGAGTATGTCTCGCTCTTCTTTTGCATGAAGAAGATCCAACACTTTCGAGAAAAATCATCAAAAAATATCACATAGTACCTGTGCTTTGTTGTCGAAGCTACTGAGAAAGGTCCACACACGTCTGTGTGAATTCTCTCAAGGATCGTTGTGGTGCGACTATCCTTCTCGTGAAAGGTGGCTTTCATAAATTTTTCCAAAGTACATCCCTTGCACTGATCTGACTGCGAAAGTGTACCTTTGGGAATCCCGACAGAAATATACTGCAAAATTTTCAAAGCACCATGGTGAAGATGGCCCAATCTCCTGTGCCATAGCTCACCCTCATCCCAGCTCACCACTCCTTCTACCTTGCCTGCAATTTTTGTGCAGCCATCTACCTACAATTGATAAAGGTTCTTAACTCAAACCCTTATCTTCCGAGTTTCACCAGTTGCCTTACTGCGTAGGAAATCCTTTCCCTCACTAAAGACAACATCATATCCCTTGTCTTCTAACATCGCCATAGAGATAAGATTCTTCTTCAATATTGGAACATGCATCACTTCCTTCAATATGAAGGGTTTACCAAACTTCCTCTCAAAGGAAATGGTACCGATACCAGTTGCACTGTATCTACCATCATCGCCCATCTCGATGTGCACTCCAAGATATTTCTCATCCGGATCAGTAAACAAATCTTTGTCTCTGGTCATATGAAAAGATGCACCACTGTCAAGAAACCACACTGAACCCATCACACTTGAGACAAAGCATGCAATCAGCGAAAAATCCAGCTAAAATTGCGAGGCTAAGGTCTCTCCAGCTGTAGATACAGCAGCCTGCTTATTTTTCTTCTTCTGTGGACAATTAGTGGCGTAATGTCCGTGTTGGTGACAGTGAAAGCACTTCACCTTGGACATGTCCTACTTCTTTCCTTTCACACCGGATTGAGAAGCATTATTCTTGCTCTTCCCCTTCCTTGCTTTGGCAGCCAAAGAAAAATTGTCTTCATCTGCACTCTTCGATGAATATCCGTCCCTGGTATTCCGCCTTATCTCCTCTTGCACAAGATCCGACCAAAGTCTCTCCCATCCTGGCGATTTCTCCTGACCATTGACAAAGTCCTGATAGGAATGCCAACTCTTCGAAAGCCCAAGAAGAGCCAAGCTCACCAGGTCCTCGTCATCTACAGTAACCCCCACACTTCCCATCTCATCCCTACACTGGACAAACTTCGTGAGGTACTTGGGTATATTGTCGCCTTTATCCATTTTTATGTTCCTGAGTTTATCCTTCAGCGCCAACTTCCTCTGGTCGCTCTTGCTTTGGAACAAGTCTATCAAATATTTCCACATCAAGAATGGAGAAGCTTTACCATGAAGCCTGGACACTATGTGATCCTTCACCCCTTCCAATAGAATCCTTCGACATTTTTCTGTCTTCTTTTGCCATGCATCAAGTGCGGTAGCATCACTAGATGCAGGTTTTGGAATTTCTGCATCTATGAACTCCTTCAACCCATTGTCATCCAACACCGCCTCCATCCTGTCCTTCCATGAAATATAATTTGAGCTGTCCTCAAGGGCATACTCCAATCAAAATCCATTGAAATACATCTCAACTTTGACACCAAGAAAACACTGCTGCAAATTCTAATTCCACCGGCACGAAACTCAACCGCTTCAATGTTTTGCAATTGCTCCAATGATCAATATCGCTCTGATACCATGTAGAAATTTATATAACTAATATGTTATACATCTAATATTCTCTTGATCACACACTATTTGACTTCATGCACAATACATAATCTCTTCTACCATTGATCATTAATTTTGGAAATAAAAACAATCACATGCGCACATTAAAACCATAAACATTCACACATATGAACACAGTATTTATGGGAAAGCTTAAAGATGAAAACCCCCAACTATCTGTATATTATATGTCATAGATATCATGTAACAATCATTATACAAATCTCCTCACAAGCTCTCAGTACAATCTCCAATTGCTACACACTAATCAGGTTTGATCTAGCAAAACACATGCTCCAATCTCTGCCACCTACTAGCCTGCCTCTACCGTGAAATCACTGTTGAAGAATGGCTCTGAATTAATTCAAATTGGTCCAGCCTTGCTCACACAATCCTCATTGGCATCTCCAACCATGTGTGGTGCAAACTCATGCAACACTATAGTCACAACTAATAGCCACACTTCTCTTTCACCTACCACTTCACTGGTCTCCACTGAAACTGTCCAAGCACTGTAGTTAACTGATGTATTCTTTAGTTGATTAATGAGTTAATAATTATTGAATTAATTAATAATTAATTCACACCACTCTCACTAGTGTATCAATCAATTAGACTAGATACAACTAGCTCAACTATGTTTAACTCAGTTAAACTGAACACAACTCCACCAACTACTTCAATAACTCCACCAAACTCTGTCACATGAGTTGTAACTGAAGTATCCATGCAATAGCTCCACTTAACCCTCAGGAATAGCATAATTCCTTCTGTCAGCTCCCGTGCCACATCTGTGCACTTAACAGAAGTGCTCCAAGAGAATAAGATAAAGTTTATAGTCCAAATATTATTAAGAGCTAATAATATTTGCCATATCTATTTTTAGACTGGCAATCTAAAAATAGATTCCACCCAATATGTCTAAAAATAGAAGTCCATCTATTTTTCCAACTTGACCAAGCATCCACAAATAGCATCCTGCAACTCATAGAATATGATCGACATGTCTAAAAATAGACATAGTCTAAAAATAGACTTGTGCCAAAAATAGCCTGCAGGCCCACTTAGTGAAGGTGACTCTTTTCACTAAGCTCATCAACTTGTTGCAATCTCAACATTGTCCTTAAAAAAACGTTTCGGTATCAGCTGACCTAGATGGTCAAGCAGCCTCAGTCGTCTGCTCCATTTGGCTCTCAGGTGCTCATGATGAACGGTTCTGCATCCATTTCTATCGCTACTCAGTCAAAATATTATTCTGGGTTTTGCCAGGCAACGGGGAAGGAGAACGTTGATGGTCATCCTCCCCCACCTGTTTCCGGCCCTCTTGAGATTAAAAGGCCCAGTGCTGAACCCGTTGTGCAACCACCTTCCAAAGGTGTTCTCCAGAAGTCTTCTTATAATCCCAACGCCCGTGCTACTCAAAATTATAGTATTTTTGAGGATTTGGCACAAGCGTTGTCTGCGATGTCCGTGTTAGAAGTACTTCAGAGTTGTCCATCTCAGTGGAAAGCTTTATTATCTACTGTCGGTGGGATGGATCTTGCTGATACTAGCCTTCTCACTTTCGATCTAGAGAATTTCGTCCCACGACTTCCGCACCAGATTAAGCTCATTATACAAGTTGTTATTAATGGTCTTGACATCCATCGAGCCATTGTGGACGAAGGTGCATCAGACTGCGTCATGTCAGCTTCTTGCTGGAAGGCCATTGGCTCTCTAGCCCTAAATTCCTCAACGAATGCCCTTGAAGCATTTGATGGAAGGGAATCCAAATCTTTGGGTGTTCTCGCAAGTTTTCCGATTACATTTAAACGGGAGAAAATCAATGTTGAAGTAGAAGTAGTTGATGCCAAACTCAATTACAATCTTCTAATCAGTCGTAGTTGGACTCACGCTATGCTTTGTATTCCGTCCACCCTCTTCCGTGTTTTAAAATTTCCACACGAGGGAAAGATTGTTACTGTCGATCAATTGTCATTCTTCACCTCTTCTTCTGAGAACAACATTCTGTATGTGGATAAGATCCCTACTCCCTTTGAGAGCATTAGGCCAGATCTCTTCAAGGATCTAGCCCTCATGGGTATTTTTCCCCTTTCACCACCAAAGACTATTCAAGTTAATATTATCTCTTGATCTTATGACCCGTGGATTATTCCTTCACATGAACAGGTCGATATTCCTTCACATGAACAGGTCGATTCATTTGGAGATTCAATGCATTTGAGTCTGATTGAAATCAGTTATTGTGAACTCATTGCTGCATCAGATACTCCACCTTCTGATGGTGCTCCTTTGAGCTTATCTCTTGACGTGTATTCTCAATCCCTCTGGCTCAACGATTTAGACTCGCGTGATCCTTTGAAAGAAGTGTTTCCTTCCGATGATGCCATTGTGGAAACCATGTCTCTCGAAGACCTGCCGTGGGATGATGGTCATCATTGTTTTTCGTTTATGCCTGGCCTTGGGGCTATGTCTACGTGTCTTGAGCATTTTATGTCTCAATTTCCTTCTCCTCTACTTCAAACATCAATCTTGACACATCAAGTCTTTACAAAAGGAAACTTGAGAAATATCACACAGATGATGCCTATTGACATTTCCGTGAAGTCAGGAATCATCGAGAACATCCATGTGGGGGTAACTTGTTCTTCAGATGAAGTCCAAGTTTATAATATCCTTTTCTGCAAATTCCGTGATGTCCTCGCATGGTCCTACGAAGAAATGCCTAGCATTGATCCTAGTATAGTGGTGCATGAAATCCCTACCTATCCCGGTTCGAAGCCTATTCACCAGCATCTTCGTCCGGTGCACCCTAGAAAGGTTGTGGCCATTAAAAGTGAAGTTGAAAAACTTCTCAAAGCTGGTTTCATTTATCCAATTCCATTAACAGAATGGGTTTCGAACATCGTTCCTGTCGATAAGAAACAGGGAACTATCCATGTCTTTTTTGATTACCGTGACATAAATCAGGCTTGTCCTAAGGATAATTATCCCACTCCCTTCATCGATCAGATCATTGATGACTCTGCTGAGAGTGAGATTTTTTCCCTTATGGAAGGCTTTTCTGGATATAATCAGATTACCATTCTCCTTGCTGATCAACATAAGACGACTTTTATCTGTCCTTGGGGTACCTTCGCATACAAGAAACTCATTTTTGGCTTGAATAATGCCAGGGCCACTTTCCAAAGAGCGATGTCCTATGCTTTTCATGACATTCATCACATCGTTTAAGCCTTACCTGGATGACCTTCCGGCTCATTTAGCTAAACGTAGGGACCATCCAGACCATCTTCTTCAGATCTTTCTTCGTTGTCGACACTACAACATTCGACTTAATCTGCATAAATGTGTCTTCTGCGTTGATTCCAGTAGACTTTTAGGGTTTATCGTGTCTAAAGAGGGAATTCGCCTCAGTTCACTTAAGGTTGAGGCTATTGTCAATCTCTCCTCTCCATCCTCATTACATCAGTTGTAGAGTCTGCAAGGAAAGGCCAATTTTCTACGTCGTTTTATACCGAACTATGCAGAAGTAGCTAAAGGATACACGTGACTTTTGAAATAGGACGTCCCTTTCTGTTGGGATGAGATTGCTCAACAATATTTTAATACACTCAAGACATTGTTTGTCAACACTCCTTTATTACATCCTCCCAATTATCATCCTGCTTTTTCCCTCTATTTAGCTGTCGCTTTTAGTACAATCGCCATGGTTTTGGTACAAGAAGATGATGATGGTCACGAACATGTAATTTATTACTTGTCTCGTAACTTTATCGATCCTAAAATGCGTTATGATCATGTCGAGAAGTTAGCACTAGCTGCGGTCCAGGCCGTCCAATGCTTTCATCATTATATCCTTTTGTGTACGGTGATTGTGATTTCTGATTGAAACCCCGTGACCTATGTTTTGTCTCGAAAATTTTTGGGGGGAAAATACTCGAAGTGGATCGTTACCCTCCAGGAGTTCGATTTAGAATTTACTGCTGTCAAATCAAAGAAATCACTGGTTTTCAATGATTTTCTTTGTTCCCTCCCTTTTGACTCCTCTCCGTCTCGTTCTGAGGACCGTATTTTGGACGTTACACTTTTCTTGATTAGAACCCTCGACCCTTGGTACGGTGATATCATCGTATATCTCTAGACTTCCACATTCTCATCTGAGTTAACAAAGGATGCCCGTCATCGTATCCAGCATCACTTGCAACCTTATCGTATAGCCATAGATACACTCTATCGCGTTGGAGTTGATTCTGTAATCCGCCGATGTTTGAACCTCGAGGAAGCTGAGAAAGTATTGAATGATTGTCACAGTGGTGCCTGTGATGGTTACATGTATGGTTACACTACTGGACAAAATATACTTCGTGCTAGTTATTTCTAGCCTTCCATTTTCAAAGACTGTATTGTCACAGTTCGTAAATGTCATGATTGCCAAATTTATCAATGCAAATTGCATGTGCCACCTGTTCCTCTTCACCTTGTCATTACCGTTTGTCCCTTTTCGAAATGGGGCATCAAAATTATGACATGTAACCCTCACTCGGTCGGGGGGCATGCTTATATCATCGTAGCCATAGACTACTTCACCAAATAGGCCGAAGCAATGCCTACACTTGCCGCTGACGGTAAGATAGCTACTCAGTTCATATTCAATCATGTTACTACTAGGTTTGGTGCCCCTCAAGCCATCGTTACCGATCATGGTTCCCGTTTTAGGCATTATATGGTGGCAGAGTTGACTTCTAAGTTGGGTCTGCGTCACGATAGCTCAATGCCGTACTACCCTCAAGCCAATGGCCAGGTTGAAGCTATGAACAAAGTTCTTGTCACAATGATTCACGTATTATTGGGATCCACAAATCAAACTGGCATCTCATGTTATTTTTGGCTCTTTGGGCATACCGAACCTTAGTGAAAAGTGCGACCAGATTCACCCCTTTTTAGTTGGTTTACGGTTTGGAAGCTACTCTCCCGATTGAGTGTGAAATACCTTCACTCAAGTTAGCTGTGGAATTACTACCAAAAACTTCGTTGGAAGAAGAGCATCTCCTTTACATAGAGAGGTTAGATGAAACTCTTCGCTTAGCCGCTTTAGTCATCGAAGCACAAAAGAAGTGAGTCAAAGCTCATTTTGATCAATCAGTTTCCCCTCATTCTTTCGTTGAAGGAGATCTCATCCTCCTATATGACCAAGATCATGATAAGCTCGGGGCAAGGAAATTTAAACCTATGTGGCATGGGCCCTACGTCGTTAAACGTGTGTTGCAAAATGGGGCCTATGAGCTGACTGACTATGAAGGTCATCCTCTTGAACAACCCAGAAATTGGTTGTATCTTAAAAAATATTATGCATGAGTCATTTATGCATAACATGTGTACGTAGGTGTTATTTTCATTTTTGTACATGTTTTTGGGTTTGGTGTGCTTTGTGAGCATTTTCCTTCTTATTGGGTCTTGCTTATTGTGCAAATGTCTATTACCCCTTATGTCGGTTTCACGGACGGTGCTTCCCGCAGTACCAGGAATTTGTCTTCAACAACCTGGGTAATTTATGATCCTATTGGTGAGTTGATAGATCTACAAGGTATTTGTCTAGGATGAAATACAAACAATGTTTCTGAATATAGCACTGTCATTGAGCTATTAATCAAGAAAATCAACCTCGGCATACATGCATTGCTTGTAAATCTAGATCACATCTTGTTTTTTTGCATCTCAATAATCATTATTCGGTTAGAAATCCACACGTTATGAGATTGTATTTACTTATTCGTTTATTGGAAAGACATTTTGATTTTATTACTTATCAATATATTCCTATAAGAATGAACACATTAATTGATAGAGTGGCTAACATTGTATTAGAGAAAAATTTACATAATTTGTAAAAACATCATCATATGTAAGAGATCCATGTAACGAAATAGATGTATATATATATATATATATATATTGCATGTTTGCAACTGTGTGCATCATAAACGTCAAAAAATATGTGTATGTTTCTCTTACATCCTAAGACATAATGTCTTGCAAAATATGCAGATAAAATAAACCTAGATGTCTAATCAGCATGATGCTCGTGATAACATGTCACGGCCCATACTAGCTGCCTCAGCAAGCAGTGGAATCGTCTGGGCACCCCTATAGTATGTGTTACACCATTTTTTGGTCATCTAACCTACTATCATTAGATGGACCCAAGTACACCATGTAAGACCAATTTTACCCTAAGTAAAATTGCTTTCACTATGTAAAATAACTTAATAAAACACATTTATTAGGTTGTTTATGGTCTAAATAGGAAACCTCAAAAGGAAATATTAAACAAACCTATATTTGTTTGATTTTCCTGGTCATGTTTAACCCAAAACAAAGAAATTAATTAGATAAATCTTTATTTATCTTATTATTTTCTAGGAATAATTATTTAAACCTTATTTAAATAATATTCCTTGTTAAATATGACTAAATCACCCATAAATAATTAAATAAATCACTATTTATTTGATTATCATCCAACCACTTCCTTAAAATGATAAATAAATCATTTATTTATTTATTACTTACAAATAAAGGGATTCGACCCAAGTCAAATACCTTTTCCCTCCAACAAATATAATAAAATGTTCCATAAAAGGTGGATCTAGATTTGGTTAATGTTATTTTAATCATGCACCAAGATCTAGAATGACCCAATATTTTGTTATAAATAGGAGGGTTTTTCCTACTATTCTTCACCTTTTGTTGCCTATTAGATCACTCTGGATCTAGACTCTTGGTCTGACTTTGAGCCATTATCATTGTCATATTTTCCATTATTTGCTGTGTGAGCTCCCTTTGAGTTCTATCTTTGTCTGGGTTTTGTACACCAACAGGAGAGAGAAATGCTAGATCTGAAGTGTTGAGGACTTCCAAGAACCCATCCCATTGAGGAGAATTGGAAACATCTTCTTTTTTTCCTCCCAGGTGCCCTTAATACAAAAAATTCTTTCAAAAATTGGTCTTGTCTTGTCTATTGGATATATGGAAAAAACCTTCTTTTTACTGCTTAATGTCTTTCTATGCATAGATCTGGTTTTTTTCAGCTCTTGTCTTGATCAACTAACTACAGATCTGAAGATATTGGCAGCCATATTTGATGTTAGGGCTATTAGTTATGCATAGCTAAAGTGGTCTTTTTTTGTACACTTCGACAAAGGATTCATATTAACAACATGGTTCTGATAGGTGCAAGGAATGTCATAAAAATGTACATAATCCGGGACTCCTCAGGTGATCCCCTCCAGGTTTCACACTATCTCATCTTCCTTGCCCCCCTCGCCTTAAGGGTAGAAATTGCAAGGGATTCACCTCGCTATCGGTGACATACCGACAGGTCTCTCTGGGCCAACCACTACATCACATGGATTTAATGTCAGAACATACATAAATAAAAAAATCATAAAACTTAAAAATTGAGTCTTACCCAAATCTTCATCCCAATATTCTCCCTCTGGGAGTGGGAGGTCTAGGTCATCAGTGAAATCTGTGCCAGAGTAGGGCTAATCCTCCATGAAAATCAGTTGTCGATGGAGCTAATAAAAAAATTTCTGGCCTCCAAGACATCTGTTGGCTGCCCCCTGCCCTTGGCATCAGTGCTGCCCATCGAGCCATCCATGGTTCTCTCGTTGGTGGTGTCGAAACTATGACCTCCTGTCGCTGAAAAATTGGTAATAGTTTCAAGAAGAATGATAAAAGGATGGATCCATAACCAAATTGTTTCAGTTTTGTCTTCTTGCATTTGGTTAGTTGGCGCTTCATGTTTATGGTCACGGCCTCTACCCAGTTGTAGATGGTCGGAGCCATGCAGTCCACAACAAGAAGCAACTGTGTCTTTGTTGCTTCGTGTGGTGCTTGTGATCCCGTAGCCCATGTGATGGTATGCAATACCATGCATAGTGTCAAATTTGGGATAAGTTTGTATATCAACTTTCCCACTACCGGATCCTTTCCACGCTCCTCGACATACCCTGTCTATCACCATGGTCATGTTTTCCATGCAGGGCCGAGTACCAATTAGGAGTGGTGCTGCACCTCTCCATGATAATCCTGTGATGAAGTACACATCCGAAACATCAATCTCAAGTTCTTGATCCCGTAGGATGAAATTCTCTTGATTTTCGTCCCATATAATGATCAGATATTGCAGAAATTCTAGTTGGGCTCGGAGACATGGTGTTAGAAAGAATTTTTTCAAACCACAGTTTCTGACGGCTTCCATAACTCCCACATTTTCCATTTTTAGCTCATCTTCTTCACTATGTTCTCATTCTTTCCATTCAATAAACATTTATCTCCTTTCTACCTGTAAACACACATATATGAGTAGAATTAGTCAATTTTCATCCTTAAATTTGTAAAAAATTGGGATATTTGGTGCATATTTTTTCTAGAAATTAGTTTGCACCATTGGCATGACTGTTTCAAAAATATTCGCGCCAATGGGCGTGCCCTAGTGTTAAAAATCGGGTAGTTGGCGCGACTCCATGCACAAAACACGTGCCAACCGCGTAGCCCTAATTTTTACAATTCCTCCCCCAAAATTCAAAATTTACAAATGAAGGAAGCAATAAATAGCTTAAAATCACAAGAGGGATCTCAGCTCTTACCTAGAGTTGACATATTTGCGATCGATCTACTTGATTGGCTGCTATCGTCGCCGCAAGATTGCACAATAAAATGGGTAACTATTGCTCCATAAGAGGTAAAAAGTGAAAAGTAATTATTTTTACCATTTTTGGCATCTTATAAATTTTTCACAACCCTAATTAGGTTTTGAAACTTGTTTTTCAATTATTTTATTGTATTATTTTCAAAAAATGGGTTTTATACATGTCTCTTGTGCAGCAATAGGTTTTCATGCGATAATGATGAAGTAACGAGTTATAGTTTATACTTTTTTTGGACTCGATAAAAACACGAAAAAGTCAATGGAGTCATATTTCAGCTATTTTCTGACTCTCTAAGATTGAAAAGATTTCCGAGATGCTTGTCGTTTTGAACTCGTTAAATGGCTGCAAAACGATATCTACTCAGTATACATTTACCGCTTTTTACCTTAGCGTAGCGCGACTAAGAGGTTCTCTCAAACACAGTTTTCTACCTTTTCGGATCTGTGAGACTACCTAAAAAAAGGGACTGCTGGAATTTTCTTTTCTGCCTTCTTTTCAAACTCTCTAAACATGAAAATATGCTGAGTTCTCCCTTTGTCAGACTCGTTAAAACCTGATGACATCAGACTTCGTCACCATGATGTTATTCGAGTTCCTCCTTCCTAGGGATCATAAAATGTACTAGGATGGATTTGTCCGAAGGAAAAACTTACAATGCAAGCATATGATATCCCATTCAAGCTTGTTTTCAAAAATAATTGGGGTAATCGCTAGAAATGGTGGGGGAAAATGGAACCTGATTTTAGTTATGTTGGCAGTATCTCGCTCTTGAACATGGCGCTTATCTGCATTCATGTTGGGTTGGGGACATCTCATTTCATAATTTTTTTCCTCCATGGGTTTGGGTAATATCTTTTGACCTCTCATTCCCTCTTTTCCACGTCATCATGACCTCAAATCCTTTGATGTCAAATACTGCCAAATCCAGTGTCATGCTATTGATATGTTCAAGAGAAGTTTTCCTCTGCAGTTTTCAACCTCCCTCTGATTCTCTGTTGGTCATGATTCACAAACATCATATTCCTTTGTCTCGTGTCGATGATGTGGGAAACATTATGGTCCTCCTTCGACCAGGTCACTTCCAGTCGACTTCAGCTCATTATCCAAGAATCTTATCTAGAGACTCCCTTCTGGTACCTTGGAGCCTGCATGCCTTAATGGCAGGTTCTTCGCATTCGACGCAAGGTCCACATCATTGGCCTTCGATTGACTGACTCTGCGGGTGTTCAATGCCAAATCACTATTCACATTCCGTGGATTGTACCTTTCGTACCTTGAGATCCATTGTCATTATTGGTGGTTCCTCTCGCGTCTGTTAACAACTTTCATCATTGGCTGGTAATCAGATGATTTTCTTGCATGTTCGACTTCAACTCATATATTCACATGCTTGAATTTGTACTTGTTCGAATCGAGATTGAGCGCAAGACCCTCGGTTTTGTCTGTTAAAATATAGGTTGCGACTTCTTTGTGGATTATTATGACTTATTGCATGACTCTGTTGATTGGATGGCTGCGACCATACTTGAGTCCATTTGTTGATCTTTATTGCTAGTTGGCTGCTTCCATACCTAAATCTCAGTTTTTATATACTCTGTTATGGATGGCTGCGCCCATGCCAAATATTCATGTATAAAAGATATCATTTGTATTTGTAACTACAGTTTTTTCAATAGTGGTGTTTGGTTCAAACACGTTATCATAAAGAATTTCGCCCCTCCCTCTCCCTCAGACCTCATGCTTTAGGGGGCATCTGTTACATAACATTTTGTCACGTTCCCTGCAATCCAAACTCGCACATTGGAGGGTCATTTCTGTGACCAATACGTAGTGTCATGCTTTACAAATAACATCCTTGTATCTATTTTGATGAAAGCAACATTCTTCTTGATGACATTTCCCTAGGCAGAGCTGTAAAAATCCCTATTATTTCCTTGGTGCGAGTAGCCCGTTACCTCCTTGCGCCGACCTAGAAATTTAACATTGAGCCCGTGCCACTTGGTGCTCTTGCTGAAGATTGCAACAAGAAACAGTGAAGGAAGCATCTTGAAACATCATCCTTGATCCTAGTTGGAAAATAATCACCTAAAATAGGTGGGGCCCACACAGGCTATTTTTAGGTGTATGTCTATTTTTAGACATGGTGAGCATATTCTATAAGTTACAGGATGCCATTTGTAAATGTTTGGTCAAATGTGAAAAATATATGAAATTCTATTTTTAGAATATTGGGCGAATTCTATTTATATATCGTTGATCTAAAAATAGATGCATGTCGATTATTATTAGCTCTTAATAATAATCAGACTCTAAACATTAACTTATTCTCTTGGAGCACTTAATTTCAGTATACAAATTTGTCAAATCAGTGGGCTGAAGGAATTACACAATTCCTAAGGGTTTACAAGAGTTCATGCATGGAGGAATCAGTTAGAACTGAAGTGGAAAAGTTATGACAGAGTTGGAAGAGTAGTTCATGGAGTTTTTATTCAGTTTAACTCAGTTATTGGAGTTAGACTCAGTTGAGCTAGTTGTATCTAATCTAACTTAATGATACACTAGTGAGAATGGAGTGAATTAATTAGTTAATTAATTCACAAATAATAACTCATTATTCAACTAAACAATACAACAGTTAACTACAGTGCATGTCAGATCCAGTGGAGACCTAGTGCAAAGATAGGTGAAAGGATGAGATAGACTATCCGTTGTGACTACTAGTGATGCATGAATTGCATCTATATATACATTGGAGTTGCCAATGATAATAACGCAGTCAAGGAGAGTGGGATTGCATCGAATTGGTCTTTGTAATCAGCTTGGATTTTGCAGTGGAGGGAGGCTATCAGGGGGCAGAAATCAGTGCATGGATTTGTAGATTTCTTCATGATAGTGTGTAATGTTCCCAATTTTAGCCTCAAGCTAAAATGGAACATTATAGTTGCACATTTTTATTTTGTTTAATAAAATGAGCAAGGAGACACCTTAGCCCCTCTCTAATTAAGAAATACCACTCCTAATGTGAAAGGGAGGTGAATAAAGAAGCTAAAATAAACACCAAAGGTGTAAATGGAACCTAGCTCACTTGATTAGTCATCTTTGACTAAAGTCAATAGTGCCACCCGAGGAGAGGCTTCCTAGAGAAGCTGCACAGTTTTGGAGGGAAGATACTCATGTGAGGGTAAAAACCCTAATTGGTGGGACCTTGGTGGAGAAGAGTTCCCTTTATTTATATGGAGGAGATGGCAGGCCATTTTTATTATGTTATGTTTTATAGTTTCAGACTTGGGTTTTCAAACTTGCATCCCTGGGCTGTTTAGTAGGGTGATGGTGCCCTCTAGCACTAGGGTGTTCCCAGTCAGAAATCTCTACCTCTTCCTAAAGGAAGGATGAGGATTGAGCTACATTTCCTCGATCCAGCATTGTCCACAACTACATTCATCTTCTACAATGTTATTTCTGCAACAAAGAGGACGTTGTGTTGCTGGGTGCAGCAAGAGAGGAACTCATGGAGTCACTCTTGTCTTGTTTTATTTAGTGGAGGAGTGATCCACTCATTGGAGGAGCTAAAAGGAGGATTCCCAAGCTTTATTTTATATTTTTTGTCATGGGCCAACATTCCATCATCTCCCACTGCGCAGTCCATGAGAGAAACTGCGTTATTTTATGGAGGCAGTGTGAGAGGGTTTCATGGAGCTCATCAGGAGTTGTTTCTGAGACAAAGGGATCAACCCTTTCTATTGGAGACATGATCAGAGGAGGGAAATCATATTTCAGATCAGCCAAAACCTCATTCTTGTTTTGGTTCAGTTGCAGTGACAACTTAGCTATCACATTTCGGTTTTCTCCGGCATTTCTAGCAATCTTCATAGATTGGCTAGAAATATTGTATTTCATCCCATTCCTCTATTTTTGGGCTATTTATTGTATTCCTTCAGCCACATATGTATTTTATTCATGTTTAGAAGCTTATACCTTCATATACACTACGCAGTCACTGCTCTCCGACATTTTGTGGAGTTGCAGCAACTCATGTATTTCATTGTCCATGTATTAGAGGTTGGTTCTTAGGGATTGAGTGGTTTGTCCCTCAACAATTTCTTGTATTCATTTGCTTATATATCATAATATCATGATGACTATATAATTTCCCTATTATGTTGTATTTCATATTTGCAGAGTTATTGGTTATGTTCATGTATTGTTGTAGCTCACTCATTGAGCCTTGTTTTAGAGGTCTAGTTTGGGGAGATTTGAATAACACATATAGATATATTTCTTTGAGCTCATATTCTACATAGGAGTTTTATTAGATTTTGTATAGGGCATCCCATTATTGGTTTTTCTTATTTTTGTAGCAGCTTCCTTATACAGCGTCCTCAAGGACCCTGTATCGGAAATTCCCGAAGTGGAAATATTGCATATCCATAGACAGATTCTATGAAGGGCCAGATAGCTTCTGGATCTCACACTTCCTTATGAAGGTGACATATTCGGTAAATGCACCAATATTCAATCTCTGGAATGGACTTGTGGTCTTTCTATAGAAGGAAAAATTGAAATATCTTAAGATATTCCCGATGGAGCAGAAATTTCCAGATTTGGAATATTACAGTGGTATCAGAGCATGATCTTGTCTCAACTTGTGCCCAAGATCTATTTCCACCAGCAAGAGGAGCTTCTCTCAAAGGAGAGGAGATTGATAGAGGAGACAAGGGAAGAAGAATGATGCAAGAGGAGGTTTCCCTTCTTCTTTTCCAGGAGATTATTGAAGATCTTGGTAAAAGGGAAATTTGGAGAAATTTTCTGAGAAGGGTTTGTTGATGAGACAAATCCTAGCTATTTTCATGTAGGGTGTGAGCATTTAGACACACATGCAAATCTACAGTGCAGTACATTGCCCATAGCTACTATAAGAAGGATGGATGGAAGAAGTTGACGCCTTTGGAGGAGCAGCGTTGCAACTCAAAGGTATGATTCATGATGATTGATTTTAGAGTTATATTTCATGTTCTCATGAAAATGAGAGATCATATGTTGCATTCACAATGATTTTTGCAAAGGGAAGATGGAAACCAATGTGAAACATGGTTTGAAAAAACTTCAAACACTTTGCATGCATGGAGGGGGACCATGAAACAAAGATCATTCCATCTTTCTAGAGGGGGAGAAATCAGGAGAATGACTTGCTAGAGGCAAGACCTACATTGTATGAAGGGAAATCTTCCATTTGTGAGGGTGTGGAGATATTTCTCTCTAAGGAAGGCCAAGGCCTCTCATTGAGGAGGAGACACACTCAAATGATGGTAGAAAGGAGGTGCATAGAAGAACCTACAATGCTGCACCATTGGAAGGAGAAGAATATTAGGAGGATCAGCATGAAGGGATGATGAAAATTAACCCTTATCTATTTCAGAAATTCTCTTCACACAGGAGAAGGACTACACTGCGCAATAGAGAGAAAGGGACTTTCATTGCTCTCATACATACGGTCCACTTCCTATCTTTATGTCTCACCTTTGGAGGCTTTTCGCTTGGGAGGCCACTTGATCTAGAGCTGATGAGAGGCATCATGATTTTTGGTTCACCACTCTTAGATTCCGGAGGGGTGGAGACATTGGAGGAGTACAACATAACACAGTGAGTTTTGGGATTATCTCAAGGAGGAGGGATACACCCTCTCATTTTTCAGTACCACCCATTCTCATCAGTTTTACCGCACAGATAGATTTGCTATATGGAGGGAGGATAGCATCTCCATGATGCCAGATGACTACTCCACAGATTTTATAAGAGGAAGGATACTTCCTTTGAGAAAGGACCCTTTCATGCATTGGATTAGATGGAGGCCACTCATGCTTAAATTTCCCAGGAGCGAGATATTATTTGGAGGTGATAGTCTCTCATGCGAGACTTATTTTTAGAGATCATTATTTCTTTGAGCATAAGCAGTTGCATGAAGGCATGGCAGCAAATTGGAGGAGGACTTAGGCATGCGGGGATGTCAAGGTAGCAGGTAGCAACGTGATGGAGCACCATATTGCAGAATACCAACGATGTCTATGTGGAGGATTGATCCAAGATGGGGGACTCAGATTTGGTTGAGCATTACCCAGGATCTTGGTGCATGCATGATTCTTGGATGGCCTTGATGGATATGGTAGATACTTAGTGGATGATATGATCATCTATCATCATGGAAGACTCTTCTTGACTAGGGCTTCTAGTCTCAAGGAGACACTATTGCATGCAACATATGAGGACTTCCTAGATATGCATTTGGATGCATACTTTGCCTTGTTAGAGGAGTTCACTTGGAGGGCATTCAGCATGATCTACATCAGCATATGGATAGATGCAGAGCCCGGTTGATTGTTGGAGAGGTTGGCACAACCATTCCATTACTCATTGGAGGAGAGGGAGAGCTTTCAGATGAGCCATTTCAGCTCAAGATCTCAAGTACATGGTAGAGAAGGTATAATTTCCCATTTTATACCTCTTTACTTCATATGAGCAGCATATTGTCTCAAGAAGGACCAGCCCTTCTTGCATTGGTTATGATGTACTTGCAGCTACTTGTAGCCTTGATTTTGGCTATTTTTATGATGGTTTGTGGGGGAAGCCACATGCTTCTTGGTGTGCACCATTGGAACCACCTTGTATTTTCATGTTTCATCTTATGAGGAGATGTTGTGGCAGAAAACAAGTGGCTAGTACAACACTTGTTACTTGTGATTTTGAGGCAGGCCAAGAGGCACTGCGCAGGCTCCATGAAGTGGAAATTTGAACCACTCTCCGTTTGTTATTTGACAGCTTTCTTTTATTGTGTATTGCTCCTTGCATTTCTGATGTTGGGACACTCATGAGGAGCATTATTTGGAGAGTATTGTATGTACAGCCCATTGGGAGCATAATTATCCCCATTTGATATGTTTTATATTGCAGGAGATACCATGGGAAAACCATGATTGCCACACTGCTACTTATACCTTCTTGTGGGAGGGACCACTTGGAGAATTTGCAGAGGCATTTCATGGCTGATTTTTTCTTGAAGGAGTAGCTTGGGCCATTCTTGGAGGACATACTTTTCCAGCCCAAATAAAAAGGAAGCCCCATATGAGCAGCATTTGGAGAGAGGGCCATCATGAGAAGCACAAGCACAACTCTCCATTCAGCCCCAACACATTGCAGAAACCAGGGGTTGAGATTTTTATTTGGATGATTGCATGGATGAGAGGATCATCATTTGGAGAAAAATTTCCCATGTGTTGGCAATATGATGCAATGTGTTGTCCTTGATGGCAACCTACTTGAAGAAGTTGTCCTTGATGGAAACTGACTTGATGAGTTTATTAATGATGTAAATCTGATGTATCTACAAGCAGCTCAGAAGTAGCAGAGAAATAAATTTCAGTAAGTGCCAGAGAGATGATAAATATGATATGTCACAAAGCATACACGGGTTTGTAAAGAATAAGTAGCGTATGTATGCGGAAAAGTACATACCAAGTAGCGTATGCCTATTTGCGCTTTAAATTTATAAAACCAGGGGACATAACCATGGTATTGGCCCATAGTATTGAGCGTTGGATTATCTATTTGATCCCGTCCAGGAATACCATCAACGGTTGAGTGGTTTTGACTCATGGTATTGATAAAGGCTAAACCTATATAAGGAGAAGAGAATAATAGTGCAAGGTGTGCATATGTCTGGGTTTTAATGAATACTTCACTCTGAAGTATATCTGCATGGTTGAACTCTGTTCTTAATTGATAGATATGAATCTATGATGCACCTATGGATATGATGAAGGTTCAAGATCTCTAGATCTAGAAATGATGAATCTCTAGGATGATATGGAAAAGAAATGATGAGGACCTGGCGCAAGTCTGATGAAGAAATTGAAGAAATATGGGTAAGTTTATAGATCTGGACTATTCTGCAAAGTTTATCTTTTATAGATCTATATGCTAATTTGTCTTAGTAAAAGCGCATATATATGCGGGTCCGGTTAAAGAAAAGCGTGTATGGCAGATAGGGTTTCTGAAGAATAAAATGCACTGAAGTCTACGCAGTTTTGTCTCTGTGAAAGCACGTATATACGCAAGTTCAGTGAAGTAAAAGCGAGTATGGAATCTAGGGTTTTGCTGAAGTGTGTGGAATGAAATGTCTGATCTGTTATGCTATTTTATTGTTGTCTGTCAAGGAGGTATTCATACAGATCTGGGTTGTTTGAATGTTGATTGTGCTGATAATTATGATTAAAGATCAAGTTGTTGGTTGATGACTCAATGAAGGAAGAATGACTCTCTAAAAAATTCTGCATGGTTGATAGATTGTTTGAACAGAAATCTGATTTCAGATTTGAATCTGAGTTTGATCACATTCTGAAAAGTTAGTGTTCTCAGAAGTATACGCAGGTTGATACGAAGAGAAGCGCGTATACATGCGTCTTCAGTAAATATAAGTAGTGTATGCATTCCATGTTATGCACAGAGGCATACGCAGGTTGGTAAGAAGGGAAGCGCGTATACATGCGGTTTCAGTAAAGAGAAGTAGCGTATGATATTTGATTCAAGAAACTTTCAGGGTTGAGTTTACATCTGCATATCTATTCTGAAGTCTGGGTTATGTCTGATATTCTGGTTACAGTGGTCTCACTGTTATGTTTGAAGTATTGGGCAAAGTATGTTTGTTGATGATTAGTGAAGGGTTGTGTTGAAGCTGTTTGATCCAGTATAAAAATTGATGAAATGTGGTCTATAGTAGTGCTGAGGGTTGAAGCCTTCAGTGAGGGGGTAGTAGCTCCCTTCCAGTGGTAGCTAGTAAACGAGAGCAGGGGGTAGTAGCTCCCTTGCAGGAGAGGTTGGTAAACGAGAGCAGGGGGTTGTAGCTCCCTTCCAGGAGAGGCTGGTAAACGAGAGAAGGTTGTAGCCTTCTGCGGGTGGGTACCTGCGTGCTGGTATGAGTCTGCGCCAGTACAATGTTGTAATAAGTTTTCTTTATAATAAATATTGAAGATTGAGACGACGGTAGTGGTGGTTTTCTCTCGAATTGGGTTTCCACCTTAAATCTTGGTGTTCATGTATGATACTTATGTGTGATGATTTATTCTGTTCTTACTGCACATGTTTACTGCTTACTAAACATCTAATGAATGAATGATGCAATGATCTAAGTAAATAATTATCTGCATAATGATATCTCTGGTAATACGCAAGTTTTGTTAAGGATATCCGTGTGTATACACGAGTTGGGTTCAGTAAAGTAGCGTATGGGTTTTTGAGAAAGAAAAACTAAAAAGGTATCAGTCAGATCTAAATACTGATTCACCCCCCCCCTTAGTATTTTTCCCAACAATTGGTATCAGAGCAGGTCCTTCTGAAAAGGCTTAGCCGCTAGAAGGAAGATCAAGCAAGATGAGCAATCAAGATGGAACAACATCTATCAGGCCTTCGCTCTTTAACGGAAACAATTTAATCTTCTGGAAAAAAATGATGAGATCCTATCTTTAGTCTTTGGGAGCAAATGTATGGGCCATTGTTGAAGGATGATATCAATATCCAGCCGCAGTACCAACAGATCCGATGGAAAAGAAGAATTATGAAACAAATTCAAAGGCGGTCAGTGCTCTAACGGGAAGTCTAACTGAATCAGAATATGTCAAATTCATGCAGCTGAATACAACAAAGGAAATATGGGACAAAATCATTCTAAGTTATGAAGGTGATGCAAAGGTAAAAAGTGCAAAACTCCAAACTCTCAGACTTGAATATGAAAATTTAAAGATGCATAGTGATGAGAGTATTGCTAGTTTCTTTTTACGTCTTGATGATGTTGTAAATCGTATGAGAAATTTGGGAGAAACAATAACCGAATCTACTTTGGTTGAGAAAATTTTAAGATCACTAACGGCAAAATTTGAGTCAAAAGTTTCTGCTCTTGAAGAAAAACAATATCTTCAAAATCTTACTGTGGTGCAACTTCATGGAATACTAACTACATATGAAATGAGAAGAGGAGGACCATATGAAGTCAAAGAAGCCGTCTTTAGAGCTTCTACAAAAGGGAAAGAAGTAGAAGAAGCAGAAGAATCAGGATATATCTCAGAAGAAGATGAGGTAAATTTTGTAAAGAAACTTCAAATTGGCACAGGACAGTTCAAAGGTAAGCTTCCTTTCAAATGTTTTGATTGTGGAAGAGTTCGTCACTATGCTGCTCAGTGTCCTCATAAAGAAACACCTGCAAAAGGGAAGGAAGTAGCAAGAAGAAATAAGAACCGGTCTAGCACTAGAAAAAGTTACTATACTCATGAAGACAGTGATGGGTTATCTAATAGTGAGGAAGAATGTGAAGAACATCTTAGACTTCTCATGGAATTTGAAAATGATTCTAGAGAAGAAAAAGATACTTTTATGGATGCTCTAAAGGACAATGATTTTCTTGATGAAAACAATCAACTCAAAATATGCTTAGAAGAAAGAAAAATAATCATAGAGACTCTGAAAAATCAGATTGAAGAAGAGAAGAAACACAATGCGAAATTAGAGTGTGAAGTGGTAAGTCTAAGAAAATAACTTGAGAAAGTAAAGACTCTGAATCTTAGATTTTCTAAAGGATCTGAAACCTTAGATGAGATTATCAAGGTACAACGTTCTCCTCTTATAAAGATAGGTCTTGGATATATCGGAGAATCTTCTCAGGCTTCAGCACCAAATTATCTAAAAGCAGCTACAGCTGGTTTACAACATTCTGCCACTCAGCAAAGGAATAAAGAATCTTTACAGGTAAAGCATGATCATCTCAATTCAAATAACACTAACAGGAATATCTTTCAAAGAAACACCAATCAATAGGTAAATTCAAGTAGAAGATTTCATGATCGCAGAAATTTCTTCTTCAATGGACAATGCTTCTCGTTTCACAATTTTGGTCATAAAGATGTTCAATGTGTTGCATATAAAACCATCATGACAAGAGAAGAAAGAAAGAAAAGGATTGATATTGAAACAAAGAAAAATACCTATAACAAATTTTCTCCTCTTCTAAATGAATTTGAATGTGCTTATTGCAATAACTTTGGCCATGAAGAATCTGAATGCAGGAGAAAAGTTCAGCCAAAAGAGCATTTTCCTTCAAGCTCCAAAGTATGGAAAAAGAAAGAATTACAGGTTGAAAATTGTGGCATAACGTTATTTGTAGAAGGTGAAGAAAATCAATGGTACATTGATAGTGGATGCTCAAGACACATGATAGGTGACAAAAACAAACTTCTTGCATATAGTGCTCTAGAAAAAGAAAAGAAGGTTACATTTGGAAATGATACTCCTGTGGTAATTAAGGGAAAAGGGTCTGTGTTTCTAAAAGAAAAGGTGAAAGCTAATGATGTCATGTATGTGGATGGATTAAAGCATAACCTATTAAGTGTAAGTCAAATGTGTGATCAAGGAACTGAAGTTGTCTTTAGTTCAAAATAATGTGTGGTACGTGATCTTGATACAGGTAAAACAATTATAAAACGAAAAATAACTCCAAGAAACCTGTATATATTGAAGAACTGCAAAGAAAAATGTTACTTGAGTAAATCTTCAGAATACTGGCTATGGCATAGAAGGTTGGGGCATCTGAGCTTCTCTGAGATCAACAAATCAAGCAAACTTAAAGTTGTTCGTGATCTTACCAATATTACTCTACCTGGAAATATCATATGCAAATCTTGCCAATTCGGTAAGCAAACCAAAGTACAATTTAATGCCAAGGAAGGATCATCAAGTAAGCCTCTTGAACTCATTCATACTGACATATGTGGACCTGTGAGGAAAAAGTCACCACATGGTGAACAACACTATATCTTATTTCTCTAGAATGTGTTGGATTGGGTTGCTTAAACACAAAGATGAAGCATTTGAGAAATTTCAGATCTTCAAAGCTCTGGTTGAAAATGAATTAGATCTAAAAATCAAGTGTCTTATATCTGATCGAGGAGGAGAATATACTTCAAATGAATTCCTTGAATTTTGTGAACAACATGGCATAAAAAAACAGTTTACTGTAGCAGGCACTCCACAACAAAATGGCGTAGCAGAAAGAATGAATAGAACAGTTCAACAAATGGCTAGAGCTATGCTTGATGATTCCGGAACACCCGACACATTTTGGGGAGAAGCAGCACATGCAGCGGTAAATATTATTAACAAGGCACATGTATGAGTAAATAGTGATAAAAATCCATATGAACTCTGGTATGGTAATCCTCCCACTGTGAAGCATTTTAGAGTTTTTGGAAGCAGATGCTTTATCAAAAATAATGATGAAAAACTTGGCAAGTTTGAGCCCAGAGCAGATGAAGGAATACTTCTTGGTTACTCCTCTAGGAGTAGAGCATATAAATGTTACAATAAAAGACTTCAGAAGATTGTTGAATGTATTGATGTTGTTATTGATGAGTCTCCTGCACCCCAAAAGAAGAAAAAAAAACAACAAATGAAGACGATGGTGACATATGTCCTTCTACATCAAATAGAAATGATATAGACAGTGAACCCAATGAAGATCCTGAAGATGATTTATCTGAAAAAGCTCCATCCAGATATGTTCAAAAGAATCATCTAGAATCTCAAATTTTGGGAGATAAGGGATCAGGTGTACAAACAAGAAGGACTCTTGTGGGATCTTCTAGCTATCTGGCATTTCTATCCACTATTGAACCACACAATGTCAATCAAGCTAGCAAAGATGAATTTTGGATTCAAGCCATGAATGAAGAGCTTGATCAAATTTAAAAGAATCACACTTGGGAATTGGTACCAAGACCTCATGACCAAAATGTCATTGGAACTAAATGGATGTTCAAAAACAAGTTAAATGAGAATGGGGAGGTTACAAGAAATAAGGCTAGACTTGTCTGCAAGGGGTATGCTCAACAAGAAGGTATAGACTTTGAAGAAACTTTTGCTCCTGTAGCTAGACTTGAAGCCATAAGAATGTTTCTTGCTTTTTCAAGCTTCCAACAAATCAAAGTTTATCAAATGGATGTTAAATCTGCGTTTCTCAATGGTGATCTAGAAGAAGAATTTTATATAGAACAACCAGAAGGATTCATTTTGGGAAATGATGAAAAACTTGTTTTTAGACTTAAAAAGGCTCTATATGGTCTCAAACAAGCTCCAAGGGCATGGTATTATCATCTTGACAAATATCTTCATCAAAAAGGATTTTCGAACGGGTCTGTTGATAGTAATTTATACACAAAAACTGAAAATGATAAACTATTGATTGTGGTTGTATATGTTGATGATATCATTTTTGGAAGCAATGAAGAATCTATGAGTCAGAAATTTGCTTCTGCTATGCATCAAGAATTTGAAATGTCTTTACTTGGGGAACTAACATTCTTTCTTGGCTTGCAAGTGCATCAAACTACAGATGGCATATTCTTATCACAAGCAAAATACCTTAAGCAAATTCTGAAGAAGTATTGCATGGAAGAGTGAAAACCTGTAAGTACACCAATGATAACAGGATGTAATCTCAGTTCTCATGATGATTCTCCCATGGTGAATCAACCAGAATACAGATCTATGATAGGAAGTCTACTTTATCTCACTGGGACTAGACCAGACATTATGCATGCAGTTGGGATTGTTAGATGATTCCAAGCTAATCCAAAAGAGTCTCACCTTCAGGCTTTCAAAATAATATTAAAATATCTACAAGGAACTCAAGACTTTGGACTATGGTATCCGAAGAATACTGATCTCACTCTTCATGCTTACACTGATGCAGATTGGGCTGGAAATGTTGATGATCGGAAAAGCACTAGTGGTGGTGCATTCTATATGGGGCCCTGGTTAGTATATTGGTTCAGCAAGAAGCAAAACTCTATTGCCTTATCTACAGCAGAAGCAGAATATGTGGCTTCCGCATCATGTTGCACTCAAATTCTTTGGATGATGCAAACCTTACAAGACTTTCAAATCAAATGTTCACCTCCTATCTCCATTATGTGTGATAATACAAGTGCCATCAGTATATCAAAGAATCATGTTATGCATTCCAAGACCAAGCACATTCCCATCAAGTATCACTTCTTACGTGAACAAGTTCTTGAACAAAAGGTGAAGTTGGAGTATGTTCCCTCCAAGGAACAAGTTGCTGATATATTTACCAAACCTCTACCCAGGGAAGCGTTCGAATATCTCATACAGAAGCTGGGAGTAGTCTCTGCCATGCAGAAGATCAGATCTGCTTAAATGCAGAAGATTAAATTGGATACGCGGATTTCCTAAAAGATAGTCGTGTATATACGTGAGTTTATACAAAGAAAACCGCGTATGGGTGGTTGCTGAAAATTTTTTCTGGGTTAGCATTCTTCAGCATAGCTATGGTGCTGTTGGGTATCTCTCGTGATGTTTCAGCTCTCATATTTCTGTTTCATTCTCTGATATTTGATGAAGATGCCTTGATGATTTGCTGTTGAAAGTGTTCAGGATGCACAAGCTAAGGGGGAGATGAAGGAGTGAAATGGCTCAAGAACAGGTGTACAGGTTCAGGGGGAGCATTAGCCTTGCTGAGAATAATGCATTGTTGGCATTATGATGGTTCTAAAATATGATCTCTCTCTTGAGGTATTTTTGGTATTTTTTACAAAAGGTCATTGTTGTAATTTGATGAAAAGGTCATGTTGAGACCTATGATGTAAAATTGTATTTTTCAGTCATGAAAGGACTTGATCAAAATGTTTAAACCCACTTGGTTGGTTACTTGAGTCACATATGTAAATCCACTTGGTTGTATCATTTTTGTAAGTATGAGTCCCTGGAGATAGGAAAGGTCATAGAGTCATGTACTTCATTGAAAAAATATGTTTGAAGATTCAGCATGAACTTAGGGGGAGCATGATAACTTTAGTGCACATCAGATCTACAGAGCTCTTCTTTCTACATGAGAATAAAAAAATTGTTTTGGTTTTTATCCGCCCTTTGTCCTTGATGTCAAAGGGGGAGAGTATCATGGTGTTTGAATAGGGGGAGAGTATCATGGTGTTTTGTATCTATCTGTTGTGATGATCAAACACCATCATGGTTGCCATCAAGTCCAAAGGGGGAGATTGTTGGCAATATGATGCAATGTGTTTTCCTTGATGGCAACCTACTTGATGAAGTTGTCCTTGATGGAAACTGACTTGAGTTTATTAATGATGTAAATCTGATGTATCTACAAGCAGTTTAGAAGCAGCAGAGAAAGAAATTTCACTAAGTTCCAGAGAGATGATAAATATGATATGTCACAAAGCATACGCGGGTTTGTAAAGAAGAAGTAGCGTATGTACGTGGAAAAGTACGTACCAAGTAGTGTATGCCTATTTGTGCTCTAAATTTATAAAACCAAGGGACATAACCATGGTATTGGCCCATAGTATTGAGCGTTGGATTATCTATTTGATCCCGTCCAGGAATACCATCAACGGTTGAGTGGTTCATGGTATTGATAAAGGCTAAACCTATATAAGGAGAAGAGAATAATAGTGCAAGGTGTGCATATGTCTGGGTTTTAATGAATACTTCACTCTGAAGTATATCTTCATGGTTGAACTCTGTTCTTAATTGATAGATCTGAATCTATGATGCACCTATGGATATGATGAAGGTTCAAGATCTCTAGATCTAGAAATGATGAATCTCTAGGATGATCTGGAAAAGAAATGATGAGGACCTGGCGCAAGTCTGATGAAGAAATTGAAGAAATCTGGGTAAGTTTATAGATCTGGATTGTTCTGCAAAGTTTATCTTTTATAGATCTATACACTAGTTTTTCTTAATAAAAGTGTGTATATATGCGAGTCCGGTTAAAGAAAATTGTGTATGGTAGTCAGGGTTTCTGAAGAATAAAATGCACTGAAGTATACGCAGGTTTGTCTCTATGAAAGCGCGTATATACGCAGGTCAGTGAAGTAAAAGCGCATATGGAATATAGGGTTTTGCTGAAGTGTGTGGAATGAAATGTCTGATCTGTTATGTTGTTTTACTGTTTTCTGTCAAGGAGGTATTCATATAGATCTGGGTTGTTTGAATGTTGATTGTGCTAATAATTATGATTAAAGATCAAGTTGTTGGTTGATGATTCAATGAAGGAAGAATGACTGTCTAAACAGTTCTGCATCGTTGATAGATTATATGAACAGAAATTTGATTTCAGATCTGAATCTGAGTTTGATCACATTCTGAAAAATCAGTGTTCTCAGAAGTATACGCAGTTTGATACGAAGAGAAGCATGTATACATGCATATTCAGTAAATAGAAGTAGCGTATGCATTCCATGTTATGCACAGAGGCATATGCAGGTTGGTAAGCAGGGAAGCGCTTATACACAAGGTTTAAGTAAAGAGAAGTAGCGTATGATATTTCATTCAATAAATGTTCAGGGTTGAGTTTAAATCTGCATATCTATTCTGAAGTCTGGGTTATTTCTGATATTCTGGTTACAGTGGTCTCACTGTTCTGTTTGAAGTATTGGGCAAAGTATGTTTGTTGATGATTAGTGAAGGGTTGTGTTGAAGCTGTTTGATCCAGTATGAAAATTGATGAAACGTGGTTTGCAGTAGCGCTGAGGGTCAAAGCCTTCAGTGAGGCGGTAGTAGCTCCCTTCCAGTGGTAGCTGGTAAACGAGAGCAGGGGGTAGTAGCTCCCTTCCAGGAGAGGCTGGTAAACGAGAGCAGGGGTTGTAGCTCCATTCCAGGAGAGGCTGGTAAAAGAGAAAAGGTTGTAGCCTTTTGCAAGTGGGTGCCTGCATGCTGGTATGAGTCTGCGCCAGTACAATGTTGTAAGAATTTTTCCTTATAATAAATATTTAAGACTAAGACGACGGCAGTAGTGGTTTTCTCTCGAATTGGGTTTCCACCTTAAATCCTGGTGTTCATGTGTGATGCTTATGTGTGATGATTTATTCTGTTCTTACTGCACATGTTTACTGCTTACTAAAAATCTAATGAATGAATGATGCAATGATTTAAGTAAAGAATTATCTACATAATGAGATCTCTGGTAATACACAAGTTTTGTTAAGGATATCCGCGTGTATACGCAAGTTGGGTTCAGTAAAGTAGCGTATGGGTTTTTGAGAAAGAAAAACTAAAATTTTATCAGTCAGATCTAAATACCGATTCACCCCCCCCCCCCCCCCCTCTCAGTATTTTTCCCAACACCGTGCATATCATCACTCCTACCTTAAGTAGGCCACATTCCAGCAAGAAGGATTCCACTACACCTTCTATCTTTCCATGAGGAGCATCACTTTCAACTTGCATACTTGGGAGAGAGCATTGGATGACAGATTTATTGTAGCATATTTGAGTAGTGGTGGGACCATTGATGAGGAGGCCATAAGAGAAGAAGGGGGAGAGGATTTTGTTCTCTCTATGCAGTTGCTTAAGGGCAAGCAACATGTGGCAGGGGAGGACTCTAATGTTCTCAATTTTAGCCTCAAGCTAAAATGGAACATTATAGTTGCACATTTTTATTTTGTTTAATAAAATGGGCAAGGAGACACCTTAGCACCTCTCTAATGAAGAAATAACACTCATGATGTGAAAGGGAGGTGAATAAAGTAGCTGAAATAAACACCAAAGCTGTGAATGGAACCCAACTCACTTGATTAGTCATCTTTGACTAAAGTCAATAGCGCTGCCCAAGGAGGAGAGGCTTCCTAGAGAAGCTGTGCAGTTTTGGAGGGAAGACACTCATGTGAGGGTCGAAACCCTAATTGGTGGGACCTTGGTGGAGAAGAGTTCCCTTTCTTTATATGGAGGAGATGGCAGCCCATTTTCATTATGTTATGTTTTACAGTTTCAGACTTGGGTCTGCAAAGCTTGCGTCCCCGTGCTGTTTAGCAGGGTGATGGTGCCCTCGCGCACTAGGCTGTTCCCGGTTGGGAATACCTACCTATTCCTTAAGGAAGGATGAGGATTGAGCTAAATTTCATCAATCTGGCATCGACCACAGCTACATTCATCTTCTACAACGTTATTTCTGTAGCAAAGAGGACATTGTGTTGCTGGGTGAAGCAAGAGAGGAACTCATGGAGTGACTCTTGTCTTGTTTTCTTCAGTGGAGGAGTGATAGACTCATTGGAGGAGCTGCAAGGAAGATTCCCGAGCTTGATTTCAGATCTGTTGGCATGGGCCAACATTCTATCATCTCCCATTGCATAGTCCATGAGAGAAACTGCGTTATTTTATGGAGGCAATGTGAGAGGGTTTAATGGAGCTCATCAGGAGTTGTTTCTGAGACAAAAGGATCAGCCCTTTGTATTGGAGACATGATCAGAGGAGGGAAATAATATTTCAGATCAGCCATAACCTCATTCTTGTTTTAGTTCAGTTTCAGTGACAACTTAGTTGTCACATTTCGGTTTTCTCCGGCATTTCTAGCAATCTTCATAGATTGGCTAGAAATCTTGTATTTCAGCACATTTCTATGTTATTGGGCTATTTCTTGTATTTCTTCAGCCACATATGTATTTTACTCATGTTCAACAGCTTATACCTTCATATACACTGCGCAGTCACTGCTCTCCGGCATTTTTTGGAGTTGCAGCAACTCATGTATTTCAGTGTCCATGTATTGGAGGTTGGTTCTTAGGGATTGAGTGGCTTGTACCTCAACTATTTCTTGTATTCATTTGCTGATATATCATAATATCGTGATGGCTGCAACATTCCCCTCTTATGGTTTATTTCATATTTGTAGAGTTATTGGTTATGTTCATGTATTGTTGTAGCTCACTCATTGAGCCTTGTTCTAGAGATCTAGTTTGGGAAGATCTAAATAACCCATCTAGATGTATTTATTTGAGCTCATGTTCTACATAGGAGTTTTATTAGAGTTTTTCTATGGCATCCCAACAGTTTTTTGTCTTATTTTTGCAGCAGCTTCCTTATATAATGTCGTCAAGGACCCTGTATAAGAAATTCCCGAAGTGGAAATATTGCATATCCATAGACAGAGTCTGTGAAGGGCTAGCTAGCTTCTGGATCTCACACTTCCTTGTGAAGGTGACATATCCGGTAAATTCCCCAACAGTCAATCTCTAGAATGGACTTGTGGTCTTTCTATAGAAGGAAAAATTGGAATATCTTAACATATTCCCGATGGAGCAAAAATTTCCAAATTTGGAATATTACATAGTGTGTGACGATTGATTGTACTGAGAGCTTGATGTACTAATATTTGTATGAGGATTGTTACATGATCTCCCTGATACATAATATATGATAGTTGGGGTTTTCAGCTTCAGGCTTTCCCATTAAACACCTGTGTTATGTGTGTTTTTATTGCTTCATGTGTTTTGCAATTGTTGATTAAATTTACGCAATAATTATAGTGGAAGGATTCTGTATTTAGAAAGAAGATAAATATTGTTAGATTATGAGATTTTGGAAATATACATGCATATTTTTTATAATTTCTACATGGTATCGCAACTGTGTTATAGATTTTCTACATGGAATGTAAGCAGGAATTTTTGGGCACATGAGTTTGCAGAGAATATCTGAAATATTTGGTGAAATATTTTCAGAAACAAATATAATATTTGGATTCCTTGCAAAAAATACTCAAATTGAAAAAAAAAATTGGTCGAATCAGAGCTCGGATGAGGGAGATATCGTTGATTTAAAATCAGCTCTTTTATTAGAAAATTTTGTGACGGCGGGAAAGTTACAATGTGCGTGAGCCAATAATCTACATGCACTGAAGTACAAGATGCATGAAAAGCTTTGAGGAGAAAAGCATAGGTTAGTGACTTGGTGATTGAGAGGGAGCCTCTCAACATGCAACCTGAGAAGCAGTCTCAAAAGGTTGTGGTTTAGCCACAACTGGAGATGTAGAAGAATATTTATAGATTTGATGTAGATGGGATTCCTACAGAGCTTCCTACTGTTGTGAAGTGCAAGAAAGACATGAAATTGAAGCTTGAGAGGGATTAGGATTTGCATGAAAGTAAGAGTGAACCTCGAGATGTGGAGTAGCCACAAGATGAGGATCTTGGAGTTGGAGCAACCACTAATGCAGAGAAATTTCATGCCAAATGGGCAGAGGGAGTGCATGCAGCTATACCACTAGGTGAGAGGTGGGGAAACATGTATGAGTAATCCCAAGAATATATTTATGGGCATAATTCATTGAGATGGTGCAGATCTCATGAATTTAACTTGGCTACGAGGTGCCCACAAAGCAGCAGTAGCATCATCAGTTGGATTGATGCAGGCGGATCAAAGTGACAGTGTCAGATATTGGAGCACAGTTTAGAGTTGATAGCAAGTGCAGAGTGCATGGGTACAGAGTTCAAAAATGTAGTGGTTCCTGAAGACATGTGAAGTAGCTAAGTAGAAGTCGAATAATTTGATGATAGATGCATTAGACTAATTGAGTTGTTTAGAGCCTTTCAGTTTCGGAAATGTTGCAGCAAGAGTTGCATGGCGAATGCATGGAGTTGCATGTCGCATGCAAAGACAATCCTTTCTTGTTGAGAGGGAGTGTTGAATATTGCAACAAGAAATAGTGAAGGAGGCATCCTGAAACATCATCCTTGATTCTAGTTGGAAAATAATCACCTAAACTAGGTGGGGCCCACACAGACTATTTTTAGGTGTATGTCTATTTTTAGACATGGTGAGCATATTCTATAAGTTGCAGGATGTTATTTGTAGATGGTTGGTAAAATGTGAAAAATAGATGAAATTATATTTTTATAAGATTGGGCAAAGTCTGTTTATAGATCATTGATCTAAAAATAGATGCATGTCGATTATTATTAGCTCTTAATAATAATCAGACTCTAAACAACAAATTATTCTCTTGGAGCACTTAATTTCAGTATACAGATTTGTCAAATCAGTGGGCTGAAGTAATTATGAAATTCCTAAGGTTTTACTGGAGTTCATGCATGGAGGACTCAGTTAGAACCGAAGTGGCAAAGTTATGACAGAGTTGGAAGAGTAGTTCATGGAGTTGGTATTTAGTTTAACTCAGTTATTGGAGTTAGACTCAGTTGAACTAGTTGTATATAATATAACTAAATTATACACTAGTGAGAGTTGAGTGAATTAATTAGTTAATTAATTGACAAATAATAACTCATTAATCAACTGAACAATACAACGGTTAACTACAGTGCATGTCAGATCCAGTGGAGACCCAATGCAGAGATAGGTGAAAGGGTGAGATAGACTATCCGTTGTGACTACTAGTGATGCATGAATTGCATCTATATATACATTGGAGTTGCCAATGTTAATAAAACAGTCAAGGAGAGTTGGATTGCATCAAATTGGTCTTTGTAATCGGCTTGGATTGTGCAGTGGAGGTAGGTTATCAAGGGGCATAAATCAGTGCATGGATTTGCAGATTTCTTCATGATATTGTGTGACGATTGATTGTACAGAGAGCTTGATGTACTAAGCTTTGTACGAGGATTGTTACATGATCTCCAAGATACATAATATATGATAGTTGGGGTTTTCAGCTTTAGGATTTCCTATTAAACAACTGTGTTATGTGTGTTTTTATTGCTTCATCTGTTTTGCAATTGTTGATCAAATTTCCGCAAGAATTATAGTGGAAGGATTCTATATTTAGCAAGATGAAAAATATTGTTAGATCAAGAGAGTCCGGATATATACATGCATATTTTATATAATTTCTACATACACTAAGCATGTATATATCCAGACTCTCCTGATCTAACAATATTTATCTTCTTGCTAAATACAGAATCATTCCACTATAATTCTTGCGGAAATTTAATCAACAATTGCAAAACACATCAAGCAATAAAAACACACATAACACAGTTGTTTAACGGGAAATCCTAAAGCTAAGAACCCAAAATATCATATGTTATGTATCATGGAGATCATGTAACAACATCATACAAAGCTTAGTACATCAAGCTATCAGTACAGTCAATCATCATACACTAACATAGAAGAAATCTGCAAATCCATGCACCAATCTCTGCCATCTTGCTAGCCTGTCTCCACTACGCAATCCAAGCTGATTACAAAGACCAATTCGATGTAATCCCAGTCTCCTTAACTGCGTTATTATCATTGGCAACTCCAATGTATATATAGATGCAATTCATGCATCACTAGTAGTCACAACGGATAGTCCATCTTGCCCTTTCACCTATCTCTCCACTGGGTCTCCACTGGATCTAACATGCACTGTAGTTAACTCTTGTATTGTTCAGTTGATTAATGATTTATTATTTGTGAATTAATTAAATAATTAATTCACTCCACTCTCATTAGTGTATCATTCATTTAGATTAGATACAACTAGCTCAACTAAGTTAAATTGAATACAACTCCATGAACTACTCTTCCAACTCTGTCATAACTTTGTCACTTCAGTTATAACTAAGTCCTCCATGCATGAACTCCAGTAAACCCTTAGGAATACCATAATTCCTTCATCCCACTAATTTTCCAAATCTTTTCACTGAAATAAAGTGCTCCAAGAGAATAAGTTATTGTTTAGAGTCTGATTAATATTAAGAGCTAATAATAATCGACATGCATCTATTTTTAGATCAACAATATATAAATAGACTTCGCCCAACCTTCTAAAAATATAATTTCATCTAATTTTCACATTTGACCAACCATCTACAAATAGCCTCCTACTACATATAGAATATGCTCACCATGTCTAAAAATAGACATACACCTAAAAATAGCCTGTGTGGGCCCCACCTAGTTTAGGTGATTATTTTCCAACTAGGTTCAAGGATGATGTTTCAGGATACCTCCTTCACTATTTATTGTTGCAATCTTCAACACTCCCTCTCAATAAGAAAGGATTGTCCTTGCATGCGACATGCAACTCCATGCATTCGCCCTGCAATCTTTGCAAGCGCCCTGCAACTCCATGCATCTGCTCTGCAACTCTTGCTGCAACACTTGTAAAACTGAATAGCCTCCAAACAACTCAATCAGTCTAATGCATCTATCATAAAATTATTTGACTTCTGATTAGCTACTGCACATGTATTTAGGAACCACTGTGCTATTTAACTCTGCACCCATGCACTCTGCACTTGCTGTCAACTCTGAGCTGCACTCCAGTATCTCACATTGGCACTTTGATCTTACTACATCAATCCAACTGATCATGCTACTGATGCTCTATGGGCACCTCGTAGCCAGGTTAAATTCATGAGATCCACACCATCTCAATGAATCCTTCCCATAAATTTTTTCCTACTTTATCCATGCATGTCGCCCCACCTCTTACCTGGTGGTACAGTTGCATGCACTCCCTTTGCCCATCTAGCATGAAATTTCTCTGCATGAGTGGCTGCTCCCACTCCATGATCCTCACCTTATGGCTGCTCCACATCCTAAGGTTCACTCTTACCTGCATGAAAATCATGCTCCCTCTCAAGCTCCAATTTCATTTCTTTCTTGTACTTCCCAACAATAGGAAGCTCCATAGAAATCCCATCTACATCAAATCTATAAAGATTCTTCTGCATCTCCAGTTGTGGCTGCTCCACAACCTTCTGAGATTTATTCTCGTGCTACATGTTGAGAGCTTCCCTCTCAACCACCAAGTCACTAACCTCTTCTTTTCTCCTCAAAGCTTTGCATGCATCTTATAACTCAGTGCATGTAGATTCTTGGCTCATGCACATTGTAATTGTCCCGCCATCGCAAAATTTTCTAACAAAAGAGTTGATTTTGAATCAACGATATCTCCCTCATCCAAGCTCTGATTCGACCTATTTTGTTTTTCAATTTGCGTATTTTTTCGCAAGGAATCCAAATATGCTATTTTTTTATGAAAATATTTCACCAAAAATTTCAGATATTATCTACAAACTCGCGCGCCCAAAAATTCCTTCTCTCATTCCATGTAAAAAATATATAACACAGCTCTGATACCATGTAAAAAACCTATAACCTGGTATAAAATCTGTGTTAATTACTGGAGATTTCAATTGTGAAGCGATGCTGAGTTTTGTGCTGGTGGAGAAATTCGAATTTGCTACAGGAGTTTCTTGGTGCGACAGTTGAGTATACTGTGAAATGTCTTTCAATGGGTTGCGGTTGGATTATGCACTCGACAGAAACTCTAACTACATAGCCTGGAAGGATAGGATGGAGGCGGTGCTTGGAGATAATGGCTTCAAGGAATTCATCGAGAGAGATGTTCCTAAGCCCACTTCGGTGGATGCTACAGTACTTGACGCATGGAAAAATAAAGTAGCAAAGACGAGGAGGATTTTTTTGGAAGGTGTGAGAGACCATATTGCCTCAAGCCTTCATGGGAAAGCCACTCCATATGCTATGTGGAAGGATTTGACAGTTTTTTTATAAATCAGAAGTGACCAGAGGAAGTTGGTGCTTAAAGACAAGCTCAGAAAGATAAAAAAGGAGAAGAACGACACTAGTCCGGTATACTTGAAAAAGTTTGTCCAATGCAGGGATGAGCTTGGGAGTGTAGGAGTCAGTGTTGATGATGATGACTTGGTGAGCTTGGCTCTCCTTGGGCTTTCTAAGAGTTGGAATAGCTATGAATACTCTGTCAATGGACGGGAGTAACTGCCGGGTTGGGGGCGACTTTGGTTGGACCTTGTGCAGGAGGAGATAAGGTGAAGTACCAGGGATGGATCTTCATCAAAGCATGATGATGAAGAGGACTATGGTTTGGTTTCCAAGGTGAAGAAGAAGAAGGGAAAGAATTTCCATTCTATATCTGAGGCCGGTGAATATGGCAATGAGCATGACATGTCCAAAGTGAATTGTTTTCACTGTCACAAGTTTGGACATATTGCCACAAATTGTCCACATAAGAAGAAGAAAAAGATGGCTGCTGGAGCTACTGTTGGTGAGGCTCTTACCTCATAATTTGAGCTTGAATTCTCATTGATCGCATGCAGGTGTCTAGTGCATTGGGATCGGGGTGGCACTTTGATAGTGGTGCTTCCTTTCACATGGCGGGAGATGTGAACCTTTTCAGTGACTTGGTGGAGAAATATCTCTAGTTGCATGTTGAGTTGGGCGACAATGGACGATACAATGTGACCAGCATTGGTAACATTAAATTTCAGAGGGCGTCAGGAAAAATCGTTCTTTTACAAGATGTTTTGCATGTTCCAGGTTTAAAAAAGAATTTAATCTCAGTCGCAATGTTAGAGGATAAAGGCTATGATGTTGTCTTTAGTGAAGGAAAAGTTTTCCTTCGGCATAAAGAAATAGGGCAAGTCAAGAAGGCTGGGATTCGAGCTAAGAATCTCCAAATACTTGAAGTAGATGGGATTTCTATGGAGATTCCTATTGTTGGGAAGTGTGAGAAAGCCATGCAATTGAAGCTTGAGAGGGAGCAGGATTTGCATGCAAGTAAGAGTGAACCTCGAGATGTGGAGTAGCCACAAGATGAGGATCATGGAGTGGGATCAACCACTCATGCAGAGAAATTTCATGCTAGATGGGTAGAGGGAGTGCATGCAGCTATACCAACAGGTGAGAGGTGGGTGACATGCATGAGTAATCCCAAGAATATATTTCTAGGTAGGACTAATTGAGATGGTGTGGATCTCATGAATTGAACCTGGATACGAGGTGCCCAAAAAGCAGCAGTATCATGATCAATTGGATTGATGCAGTGAGGTCAAAGTGATAGTGTCGGATACTAGAGCACGGTTCAGAGTTGACAACAAGTGCAGAGTGCATGGGTGAAATTTCAACAACGCAGTGGTTCCCGAAGACATGTGTAGTAATTAAGCAAAAGTTGAAGACTTTTATGACAGATGCATTATACTGATTGAGTTTTTTGGAGACTTTTCAGTTTCGAAAGTGTTGCAGCAAGAGTTGTAGAGCAGATGCATGGAGTTGCAGGGCACTTACAAAGGTTGTAGGGCGAATGCATGGAGTTGCATGTCGCATGCAAATACAGTCCTTTCTTGTTGAGAGGGAGTGTTAAATATTGCAACAAGAAACAGTGATGGAGGCATCCTAAAACATCATCCTTGATCTTAGTTGGAAAATAATCACCTAAACTAGGTGGGGCCCACACAGGCTATTTTTAGGTGTATGTTTATTTTTAGACATGGTGAGCATATTCTATATGTAGCCGGAGGCTATTTGTGGATGTTTGGTCAAGCTGGAAAAATAGATGAAATTCTAATTTTAGAATATTGGGTGAAGTCTATTTATAGATCGTCAATCTAAAAATTGATGCATGTCGATTATTATTAGCCCTTAATAATAATCTGACAATAAACATCAACTTATTCTCTTGGAGCACTTTATTTCGGTGTACATATTTTGAAAATCAGTGGGCTGAAGGAATTACACAATTGCTAGAGTTTACTGGAGTTCATGCATGGAGGACTCAGTTATAACTAAAATGGAAAAGTTATGATAGAGTTGGAAGAGTAGTTCATGGAGTTGTATTCAGTTTAACTCAGTTAAACTTAGTTGACCTAGTTGTATCTAGTATAAATGAATGATACACTAGTGAGAGTGGAGTGAATTAATTATTTAATTAATTCATAAATAATAACTCATTAATCAACTGAACAATACAACAGTTAACTGTAGTGCATGTCAGATCTAGTGGAGAGATAGGTGAAAGGGAAAGATGGACTATCCGTTGTGACTACTAGTGATGCATGAATTGCATCTACATATACATTGGAGTTTCCAATGATAATAACGCACTCAAGGAGAGTGGGATTGCATCAAATTGGTATTTTTAATCAGCTTGGATTGTGCAGAGGAGGCAGGCTAGTAGGAGGGAAGAGATTGGTGCATGGATTTGCAGATTTCTTCTATGTTAGTGTGTGACGATTGTATTGTACTGAGAGCTTGATGTACTAAGCTTTGTATGATGATTGTTACATGATCTCCATGATACATAATATATAATATTTGGGGTTTTCAACTTTAGGCTTTCCCATTAAACAACTGTGTTATGTGCGAGTGTTTTTATTGCTTCATGTGTTTTTCAATTGTTGATTAAATTTCCGCAAGAATTATAGTGGAAGGATTCTATATTTAGCAAGAAGATAAATATTGTTAGATCAGGAGTGTCTAGATATATACATGCTTATTGTATATAATTTTCTAGCCAGGTATATGTCCGGACTCTCCTAATCTAATAATATTTATCTTCTTGCAAAATACAAAATCCTTCCACTATAATTCTTGTGGAAATTTAATCAACAATTGCAAAACACATGAAGCAATAAAAACACGCATAACACAGTTGTTTAATGGGAAATCCCGAAGCTAAAAACCCCAACTATCATATTATGTATATCATGGAGATCATGTAACAATCTCATACAAATATTATTACATCAAGCTCTTAGTACAATCAATCGTCACACACTATCATGACGAAATCTGCAAATCCATGCACTTATTTATGCCTCCTGATAGCCCACCTCCAATGTGCAATCCAAGCTTATTAAAAATACCAATTAGATGCAATCCCACTCTCCTTGATTGTGTGATTATCATTGGAAACTCTAATGTATATGTAGATGCAATCCATGCATCACTATGGTCACAACAGATAGTCCATCTTACCCTTTCACCTATCTTTGCACTGGGTCTCCATTGGATCTAACATGCATTGTAGTTAACAGATGTATTTTTCAGTTGATTAATGAGTTATTATTTGTAAGTTAATTAACTAATTAATTCACTCCACTCTCACTAGTGTATCATTCAGTTAGACTGGATACAACTAGCTCAACTGAGTCTAACTGAGTTAAACTAAATACAACTCCATGAACTACTCTTCCAACTCTGTCATAACTTTGCCACTTCATTTCTAACTGAGTCCTCCATGCATGAACTCCAGTAAACCCTTAGGAATTGTGTAATTCCTTCAGACCCACTAATTTATCAAGAAGATAAATATTTTTAGATTAGGAGAGTCTGGATATATATATATGCATATTGTATATAATTTCTACATGGTATCGAAGCTATGTTATAGATTTTCTACATGGAATGAGAGCAGGAATTTTGGGGTACGCGAGTTTGCAGAGAATATATGAAAATTTGGATGAAAATTTTCAGAAAAAAATAGCATATTTGGATTCCTTGCAAAAAAAATACCCAAATTGAAAAAAAAATCGATCGAATCGGAGCTTGGATGAGGGAGATATCGTCGATTTAAAATCATCTCTTTTGTTAGAAAATTTTGCGATGGTGGGAAAATTACAATGTGTGTGAGCCAAGAATCCACACGCTCTGAGGTACAAGATGCATGCAAAGATTTGAGGAGAAAATCAGAGGTTAGTTACTTGGTGGTTGAGAGGGAGCGTCTCAACATGCAGCATGAGAAGCAGACTCAGAAGGTTGTGGAGCAGCCACAACTGGAGATGCAGAAGAATATTTATAGATTTGATGTAGATGGGATTTCTACGGAGCTTTCTACTATTGGGAAGTGCAAGAAAGACATGCAATTGAATCTTTAGAGGGAGTATGATTTTCATGCATGTAAGAGTGAACCTCGAGATGTGGAGCAGCCACAAGATGAGGATCATGGAGTGGGAGCAACCACTCATGCAGATAAATTTCATGCCAGATAGGTAGAGGGAGTGCATGCAGCTATACCACCAGGTGAGAGGTGGGGTGACATGCATGGATAATCCCAAGAATAAATTTATGGGCAGGATTCATTGAGATGGTGTGGATCTCATGAATTGAACCTAGCTACGAGGTACCCATAGAGTAGCAGTAGCATGATCAGTTGGATTGATGCAGGCAGATCAAAGTGACAATGTCGAATAATGGAGAGTGGTTCAAAGTTGAAAACAAGTGCAGAGTGCATGGGTTTAGTGTTCAACAATGCAGTGGTTCCTGAAGACATGTGCAGAAATTAAGCAGAAGTCAAAGAATTTGATGATAGATGCATTAGACTAATTCAGTTGTTTGGAGCCTTTCAGTTTCGGAAGTGTTTCAGCAAGGTTTCAGGGTGAATGCATGGAGTTGCATGTCGCATGAAAATACAGTCCTTTCTTGTTGAGAGGGAGTGTTGAAGTTGGAAACAAGAAATAGTGAAGGAGGCATCCTGAAACATCATCCTTGATCTTAGTTGGAAAATAATCACCTAAACTAGGTGGGCCCACACAGGCTATTTTTAGGTGTATGTCTATTTTTAGACATGGTGAGCATATTCTATATGTAGCAGGAGGCTATTTGTGGATGTTTGGTCAAGCTGGAAAAATAGATGAAATTCTATTTTTAGAATATTGGGTGAAGTCTATTTATAGATTGTCAATCTAAAAATTGATGCATGTCGATTATTATTAGCCCTTAATAATAATCTGACAATAAACATCAACTTATTCTCCTGGAGCACTTTATTTCGGTGTATAGATTTTGAAAATCAGTGGGTTGAAGGAATTACAAAATTGCTAGAGTTTACTGGAGTTCATGCATGGAGGACTCAGTTAGAACTAAAATGGAAAAGTTATGACAGAGTTGGAAGAGTAGTTCATGGAGTTGTATTCAGTTTAACTCAGTTAAACTCAGTTGAGCTAGTTGTATCTAGTCTAAATGAATGATACACTAGTGAGAGTGGAGTGAATTAATTGGTTAATTAATTCATAAATAATAACTCATTAATCAACTGAACACTACAACAGTTAACTGTAGTGCATGTCAGATCTAGTGGAGAGATAGGTGAAAGGGCAAGATGGACTATCTGTTGTGACTACTAGTGATGCATGAATTTCATCTACATATACATTGGAGTTGCCAATGATAATAACGTAGTCAAGGAGAGTGGGATTGCATTGAATTGGTCTTTGTAATCAGCTTGGATTGCACAGTGGAGGCAAGCTATCAGGTGGCAATAAATCAGTGCATGGATTTGCAAATTTCTTCATTATAGTGTGTGATGATTGTATTGTACTGAGAGCTTGATGTACTAAGCTTTGTATGAGGATTGTTACATGATCTCCATGATACATAATATATGATAGCTGGGGTTTTTAGCTTCAGGCTTTCCCGTTAAAGAACTGTGTTATGTGTGTTTTTATTGCTTCATGTGTTTTGCAATTGTTAATTAAATTTGCGCAAGAATTATAGTGGAAGGATTCTATATTTTGCAAGAAGATAAATATTGTGAGATTAGGAGAGTCTGGATATATGCATGCTTAATGTATATAATTTCTACATTATGGCTTTGCATATTTCTTCATGATAGTGTGTGATGATTGTATTGTACTGTGAGTGTGATGTACTAAGCTTTGTATGAGATTTTTACATGATCTCCATGATACATAATATATGATAGTTGGGGTTTTTAGCTTCAGACTTTCCAATTAAACAACTGTGTTATGTGTGTTTTTATTGCTTCATGTGTTTTTAAATTGTTGATTTAATTTCCACAAGAATTATAGTGGAGGGATTCTATATTTTGCAAGAAGATAAATATTGTGAGATCAGGAGAGTCCGGATATATACATTATAGCCATTATTGTATATATCATGTTAGATCCAAGTTAGACACTCGCGCCAAGCTGTTTATGGAATTTTTTTTTTAAAAAGAGCTGGAGGTTTCATTCCCACCACCTCGGGGATGAGTCATTGGGAATGGTTGAACTGAAACAACCATGGGATTCCTCCTTTATATAGTAGTTTCCACCTCCCTTGGAACACTCCTAAAGGATAGGCCTCCCTTCCACCTTTGTAGGGATCCCAACCTCCTCATTTTCCTCCATATAAATAAGCCTTCTCCATTTATGAAAGCTAGCTGAACAAAGAGAATTATACAGCTGAAGTGCTAAACTTGGAGAACTGAACTATATCTGAATAACTAAGTTATTGAGAAGGTAGAACAAGGAGGAAATCCATCTAGAGGGCCTTTATCCCATCTGAATTCCCTGATGAGATTTGAGATGTGCTTCGCCAAAACCCCGATGGAGGAGACCGCAACGTTAGAGCATGGTTGTATCTCTTCTTTCTACCTAATAATATAAGTGACTATTGTTTGGTTCCCATATTGTATTTTGTCTTTATCGAATGTAATATGCTTAGTCTTCTCTGAATAACTAGTATTTTTTGGATGAAATAAGTATGTGGTATGTGTTTATCATTTTCTGATATTTGTGCAGGTGTCCAAGTGCAATAAGCAAAGGGATTGTGACTTGCTAAATTGGGAGCGAGAAGTTCTCACCACCACTACGATTGTTAACAACAACATTGGACCACAGGTAGGCCATCTTATCGTGTCCTCTCTCATTCAAATATCTAGGAACCTACACTCTAGCCTGATTCCTTGTTACTAGACCCACTCTAGGGCTAGAGGGATCGTCTCTATCCACAGAGAGGATTTACCTACATAACACTAATAAGCTTGGAAGTATGTAATAAATGGTTAATTATTTTAACCATTTTCTTCGATACACCTACTGCTTTGGCTATGGATAAATCTGCTTGTTTCACTCGCACATCCCAGTCTGTAAAAAGAATATTTTTGAAAGTTTCCTTGATATTTTGGAGATCTAACTTCTTCCCTTCTTCTGTATCCTTCCATTCAATATAATTAGATATTTTGATATTGAGTTCATTGAACTCAATCCTTTGATCGATGACTATGTTTGTTAATTGTTCAATGAGTTCTAGATGTGGAATTATGTTTGACATTTGTACAACATACAGATTTTGTTGTTTTGAGAGTAAGGCACTTAATGTCGATGCTTCTTTTATGAATTCCTCTACAGTGGGAATTCCTTCATATTTATTAAGATCTCTCAACTATTTAATCAGTGAATTTTTTCTAGATAAGTCATTTTTATGACTTATCTTAAGCATTTCTATCTCTTTTTGTAATCTGAGAAGTTGTTGTTCCACTTTATGATTTGAACTCTTTATTTCTTCATCTAGCTATTGTTGTAGTTCCATGATTTTGACATCATTTTCTTGGATCAAAATAGATAATTCTACTGCCTTATCAATTGTCGCAGTGGTGTATGCACCAATGAATTGAGATAGCTGAGTTAAATTTTCAATCGGATTTGATGGAGTATCTTTGCATACTACTTCCATAACTTCATTGCCCGGTGGTGTTTCAGTTCTCCTTATTTTCCTATGTTTTCTCACTACAGACTTATGAATAGGGCTATAGAATACATCTAGTGGGGGAATATCATTCACCTTGAGGATAATCTCATTAGTCGGATCTATAGCAATGATTTCCGTTTCTTGGGAGATTATCTCAGGAGTTTCAATGATTTTCTTTGTTGAAACTATTTGTTGCTGAGGAGTCTGAAATTCTATATTCTTCTAAGATGATGATGCCTCTGGAGTATTTGTGAGTGTATTTCTAAATGAAGTACATATTTTTTCTAATTCACTTTGATTTTGTGAATTTAATTGCTCTGCCTTGATTTCTTGAATAGCTTTAATCATATGAATGGTAATCAAAACATACCGTGGAATCCGTCTGACTCTCTGTTCTCTGAATTCATTGAATCTCTGTATTTCTTCTGGATTTAGGTTCAATTTGACAAAATTTAGGATTTCTTCAAAAGTCCTGACAGATTGTAAAATATCTTCAAATCTGTCATCATTGTGCACAATAGGTTTGAGTTTGACTAACAAAGTAAATTTGCTAGCAGCCTTTTATGGGTCGAATTGTCTGGAGGGTAAAACGGGGAGCTTTAATAGCTCAATCTTTTGACATTCTTTCAATGTGTGATTGAAATTGCTGAGTGTAAATGAACCACATGAATTTGGAAAACTTGGCCACAAAGACTTTTTACTGTCTTTCAACGCTTTAGTGAGTCCATTAATAACTATTTGGTAAGCAATTTCCCTTGCCATCAACTTGTCTAAAACATATAATCGAAGAATATGCGGGGGAGTAGAGCTTCCAAAAACTCTAATATTGGAAAATGATTCTTCAATAAAACTCATGCCTATCATTTGAAGCTCCGTGAGAGCTTCCTTAGTGAACCTAGGGCTCACTGTGTCATACATATATTGATGTAACGGTAGTACAACACCATAGCACAACCTATGAAAATGTGGCGAATAATGATGTTCCCATATCTCTTTATGACTCAAATGTATTGGGGTAGGGTCTTCAGAGGTCCATTTCTATCCCATAACTGGAAAGTTGGTAGAAAAATAGATAGCATCAAAAATGTATGCACTCATATAGAATTGGGGAATAGATTTGGAGGAAGAAATTCTCGTTTGGTGATATTCATTAATTGCCTTAACTAGATTATCTGAAAGGATAGTCACCCAATTCATTATGAGGGAGTTAATAGAGGAGTGAATTAGGGGAATCTAATTTATCGAGAACTTGGTATTTTCAGGTAAACCATATAATCTAGATAACATTGTTTCTGCAAAGTCGTAAGGGTTTGCTAATGACGTGATAGGATACATACCAGTTTTCTCATCTTTGAACTAGTTGTCTAATTTCCTCCAACCTTGAATTGTCTTGAATGGGTCTTGGTTCTTCTCAACAAACTTTGCAAAAAACTGATTGTTGTAGGTATCTTGCGAGTTGGGCAGATTATATATGATCTTCAGATATTCAGGTCTGAAAGAACCTAGAATCTCATCCTTGCAAGTCCTTGATTGTCTATCTTTGATTACTGATTTATCAAGAACCCATCTAATCATGTCGGTATATGGAAGAAGATTATCTCTCACTGCTATCCTATGGAGGAAAGAACATGCAATATCTTTGAATTGCAAGTTTGAAGGTGTTGCATCATCGGCAGTCGCCGCAACTTCTAGTACTTATGGTTCTTCGTCTTCAATTATAGTGTAAATAACTTGCCATTTAGTAGCTCCCCCATTAGCAGTGCAGACAGTATGAGAGACTATAAGTGCCATTCTTGTTTATTCGAATTCTGTAATAACTTGTTTGTCGTGCTTCTGAGTAACTTTGCAGATGGACATATCTTTGAAAGGAAATCCCTATTAAAGATAGAGTAAATGATTAAATGATGGAAGATCTATTGAAATGATCTGTTTTGAAAGGAAAAATCTGTAAAACAGCTATATCATTAATTAATCATGTCACATCCATAACTATTTAAATCAGGATGATAAAACATAATTAATAATTTCTGACATGATTTATTTTGCGTAAAAACTTCTATTAAAACCTGTTAAATCAATCACATCGTGTCCCTTGAACCTGTCTTAGTGATGTGTATTACCTTCTGTTTATGCGATATGCGATTTCGTGAAATCGAAATATCGCAATATTGCAGTTTCGTTAAGGATTTGCTTAAGGTTTGGCAATGTAAATGTGCGATATGCGATTTATTGTGTCGCTTGCAAAATTTCACATTAGCAATCTAAAAATTGGGATTTCGTTGATCTATTGTTTTAACTTAAGAAAATATTTGTGCGAATTTGCGATTCGCGATAGATATGTTTTTATTTAAAGATCTTTGATGTTTTTTGGAGTTTAATTTTAATAAAAAGGAAAAAATACTTTCAAAAAGGGTCCCTATTTTTATTTATCAAAGGTCTAAATAACTAATTAAAAAATAAAAATGTGGGGGTTGTTGCATAGCACAATAATTGGCGATTCACTTGGGAGAACCATATATCTCTGATTGATTTAGTTTTACATTTTTGAACTTTCAAAATAAGGAAATGATCCGAATGGAGAATGGAATCCACCCATGGTATTTTAAGTGGTATCTACCCATGGTATTGACCCATGGTATTGTAAGTCGTATCTACCCATGGTATTGACCCATGGTTTTGACACATGGTATCCACCTATGGTATCTACACATGGTATTGTAACTCAAAAAATGTTATAAATAAAAAGCCTCAATTTTTAAAAGGAGAGAGTGTCCACCACAATGTAGCTTCTACAGTTATTCTTAGTTTTAATAAAAAGTGGTTTTGTGCTTTCATTTGCTTTGTGTTCTCTTTTTTTCTGGCATTCTAATTTTGTAGATCTTGTCAGATCCATTTCAATTTTTTAGATATTGGGGGCATCACCCTAAGAACTGGATCAGTGTTATCAGATTCAGGTTATGACTCCATGGGAATGAGGGTTTGAAACATATTTCAGTTTCAATGTTTTGCAGCAATCTTCAGCAAACTCCATGAAATGTTTTTTGGGTGATGAGTTTGCAGATCAGATTCAAAAATTTTGGTGAAAAAAGTACCAAAAAAAAGAATAGATGTGGATTCCTTGCATGAAAATACTCAAATTCAAAAAAAAATCAGACGAATTGGAGTTCGGATGAGGGAGATATCGCTGATTCAAAATCAACGATGTTGCAACAATTTTTCTGACGATAATTCATGGACGAAGGATCTAATATCATTTATTGAAGTTTCTAGTGCGAAATTTTAGATAAATGGTTACAGATCTGCACTCCCCTTGAAAAAACACCCGATTTAAAAAAAAAAAAATTGGTCGAATCAAAGTCTGGACGAGGGATTTATCGCTGATTTAAAATCAGCTATTTTTTCAGAAATTTTGTGACGGTGGGACAGGTCCAACGTGAATCTGAGAGTCTAGGTCTCCAGCTATCGATTTGAAACACATCAGAAGATTTATAATGATCATTATATTTCCAAAAATAGGTTATAATAAATATTCTGAGTTATATTGACCGAGTTATGCTCATTTTAAATTTGGAGCAGCATTCGGAGCGGTTTCCCTTTGGAGACGTGCCCTCCCACCCCACTTTAGTAGGCGCCTGCTTCACATTCATTTGTTTTAGCATAGCAGCATTAAGCTTGGGTTATTTTGAGACGTGCCTTCCCATCCCAAGCTATGTAGGCACACGCTACTTCATCAACAATCAACATCACAATTATGGGTCAATCGCACAAGATCCTTCTCATCGAAGTCCATTTTCTAGGCCGCACACTGTTAGTAACAAAGTTGGTCACAAGAATTACAGGGTATCTCTATCCTCAGATATTCATTTTTTTATGATTTTGGTTTATCCACAAACTCACACTTCATCGAAGTCCATTTTCTAGGCCGCACACTGTCAATATCACAGTTGGTCACAAGCATTACAGGGTATCTCTATCCTCAGATCTTCGTTCATCACAGTTATGGGTTAAATACACAAAACCATTCTCTTCAGTGACTCTTCATATTCAACAAAGGCTTTGTTAGGGTCTCTGTAATTTGCAAGTTTGGTGGATACAAACTACAAAGCCAACATATGAACCACTTTTGGATTCAAGGATCTAGCCCTCCTGAATCCAGAGAGGGATATCTCTATAAGTGTGTATAAAGATGTGATATTTAAGGCATGAAATGTGATATTAGGCTAGTTATGAAGAGCATGGGTTTTTTTTGTTTGTTTTTGGTTGGGAAAAGACATGATGAAGGCGAAGGCAGATTAAATGAAGGGTAAAGGTGTATGCAAGTGAAGGGATGATTTAGCTGAAAAGATAGGCAAAAATCAGGTTCATTCCATTGGGCTATGGAGTCATAAGAGGATTTAATTGGACAGAAAGGTTCAAAACTGATCCATGGGGTAAGTCATCTATGTTAAAGGATCTCTTAAAGTTGATTTTATGTAATGAAACAAACAATAAATGAAGAACAAAACAAATGAAAAACTAAGAGCAGCCTGAGATCAAGTAAGTACTTTGAAACTATCTTGCTTTGGCATATAATTAAGGCAAAAACATGAGAGTAATCTGAGATCAGGTAAGTGCTTTGAAACTAACCTGCATTGATGTACTTTCAATAGAAAATATTAAAAAACACTGAGAATAGATTAAGATCAAGTAAGGACTTTGAACCTATACTGCTCTCAGCATATTCTATGAGAAAACATAGATGATTAGACATAAAGAGAAATCTAAGATCAGGTAAGTTCTTTGAAACTAACCTGCTTCAATATAATCTTAATAGAAACTTTCAGAGGAGGAAAACATAGAAATAAAGCTTATCAGTGAGAGTAGGGTACTGTTAAGAGTAAATCCTAGCTCTATATTTGTTGTTCTTTATCAGAGAAAATGGATAGAGTGAAAACACCAAGGAAAATAACAATTAACAATCAGAATCACATCACCATTGACATAGACCAGGATCCCATAAATCATCTTGTATTTGATGTTCAAACCAGTTACAATCTTAGAGCCTAGTGGGTCTCTACAACTTCAAACTTCTCATATTAGCTTATGTATCTTCAATTGCAAATGGGCTTCAAAAAAATATTAAGATGCAATCAGATATCCAGAGACTAACCATTACAACATGGTCCTCAAGGAGAATTTATAAGAAAATTAGGAAGTGGGAGAGTTCCTAGGGGTCAAGTATCATTAATTCCATAATAAATGCAATTCCTGGCCTTGAAAACCATGCAAGGCATAAGGCAGGAATGCATTCTACCTATAACTCTACTTCATAACTATGTTTCTGCTTTTGAGGCTTAATGGACAAAAATATTGACTTATGGGCTGTTTTTTATCTTTTAAAATAACCTTACTGAAAATTATAAATAAGATCCTTTGATATGTATTAATTATTTAGTTGTCTTTAGGCCAATATCTCATGTTCGGGTAACAACTAGGCCTTATTTGATTTCTGTGAGGCTCCAAGTGTCTTTTGGTAGCTGGAGAGGGTTGGATTTTGGTGCTAGAGAGGGTTTTATTGGCCTCTGAGTGGTAGTGGAGGCCTTTTTGGACTGACATATGTCTTTGTCTTTTCCTAAAACACCTTTAATTCACTTTTAGGTCTGTGTTTTAGGCTTGGTTAGGCTTAATATCTGTCCTCTGGTCTTCATACTATTTTTTCATCCTTAAATCACTGGATTATTTCATTAATCTTCAATAATGTATGTTTAATCCTTTAATTTTCTTCATTGATACACTTTTCCGCTTCTCTTCTGACTGTTTCTGGTGTCTGTGCAGGTTTCATGGCGCAGGGGGGTTTAGATCAGGGTTTAACACTGGTCTTTTAATGAAACACACGTTTAGACCATCACCGGCCCCTTCCTCTGCAATCTCTGACTCTGAAAATGTCTTCTTGTGCTCTATTTTCCCTGTCTATGATTGTGAGATAGAGAGCAGTTTTATACTTATCTGAAACTCTGCAAGAGACAAAAAACACGTTAAGAAATCCGTGGGAGTGGAGGGGAATATGCTGTGGAGGACCAAAGGGATGGTGGTGCAATGAAGGGGATTTGTGGATGTAATGAAGAAAGGTAAACAAATCATGGTGAGCAGTGGAAATTGTGAAAGAGCAGCGAAAAGTAGACCCAATGAATTTTTGTGGTGAGGATGATTTTGGGCCGTCAGATCAGGTCTGACCAGGACAATCGACGGTCGAGAATCGTTGATGAAATCATTTGGTGGATGGACGAAGGAATGATGGACAGAGGGTGAGATTGTATTGTGGCCATCGGATGAAGAAGACAGACGGTAGAGATCAATGGATGAGCTTGGTCGGGAGAATAAGTGACATGGCACGATAATAAGCCTGGACCGTTAGATCGGAAATATCTATGGTCAAGATTAAACGATAAACTACACAGCGGAAGAGGGTGGTAAGGTAAAAGCAACTAGTGGTATTCACGCTGGGTCTGGAGTGGGAAATGGTTTTAACCAAAGTTGCATGATTCCACTCATCACGCGCCACGTGGCGATATAAAACCGCCTATATCACGTAGCTTTTGAATGTTAACGTCCGGACATAGAAATAGCGTGATATGCCTCCTGGTCGTTGGATGATTGGCAACTAGATCCGACGGTGGAGGTGCGAGTGCGATATGGGAAGGTGCACGGGCAGATGAGATGATCGGGTTTCTTGTGATCCGTCAGATCAAGTGAATGGGCGGTTAATATTTGCTGATGGGGCATAGTGTTTTGGCAAAGGAATGAGGGGAATGCAATGAAGGCGCCCGATAACCGTCGATTCGTGGAGATCGACGGTTCTCATTGATTTAAACCAATGCATTGGGGGATGATAAAATCAAATGAAAAAAGGCTCGAAGGATGGTTTGTAAAGGCTTTAAGCGCTCAAACATTGGAACTTTAGGTCACGCGAAATGGGGCTAAGCCACATAAGTCGTCAGGGGCTTAACTTTCCAATAGGGCGGAAAAATGTTTTATAAGCCTTTTTTAAAGGGATTTTCGGAGTTTTTCAATGGAGATTAGTGTTTTTTAAGTGCTCAGTCATAGGAATGAGGTTGTATGATTCCATAGCTGCAGAATATAAGCCCTCACGGGTGAAAGCCTGATATATTGTAAAAAAGAGTATTTTAGGCCAAAATCAATGCCTTTTAGGCCAAATGAGGGGTTCTGGTAGGGGGGAAAAGGCATTTTTAAACCAGACAGAGGGTAACATGAGGCTTAAAAAGGATTTTAAGATGAAATGGAGGGTTAGTGAGGGGATTTTGTGGGATTTGGAAGGGAGAAAAAGTGATGAAAAATGGAGGTTTTATGAGGATGACATAGGGCAAATGGAGGCCTTTTTCACAGCATTTTTCTTCATAAACAGTGAGGATTTTAAATGGAAACAACAGTGAAGATTCTTCAAAGGCCCAAGGACACATGGAGGCTTCAAGGTCGAAATATTTTCAAGGGAAATGTTTCTCTTGAAGGCTCAGAAATTTTTTTAGCCAATTGTTTGCTATGTCAAAATTTTATAGGTGGCTAATAGGCTTCTTAGGAGGGAAATTCACGTAATGGGGACCATTTCTTCTTAAGAAGGGAGAAATGATCCGAATGGAAAATGGCGTCCACCCATGGTATTCATCTACCCATATTATCCATACACCCATGGAATTTACCCATGGTATTGTAAATGTAACCGACCCATGGTATTCATCCACCCATTGTATTTATTCACCCATGGTATTGTAAGTGACATATATCCATGATATTCATCACCCATGGTATGTATCCACCCATGGTATTCATCCACACATGGAATTTACCCATGGTATTTTAAGTGGTATCTACCCATGGTATTGACCCATGGTATTGTAAGTGGTATCTACCCATGGTATTGACCCATGGTTTTGACCCATGGTATCCACCTATGGTATCTACACATGGTATTGTAACTCAAAAAATGCTATTAATAAAAAGCCTCAATTTGTAAAAGGAGAGAGTGTCCACCACAATGTAGCTTCTATAGTTATTCTCAGTTTTAATAAAAAGTGGCTTTGTGCTTTTATTTACTTTGTGTTCTCTATTTTTTTCCTGGCACTCTAATTTTACAGATCTTGTCAGATCCATTTCAATTTTTTAGATCTTGGGGGCATCCCCCCAAGATCTAGATTAGGAAAAGATATAATAATAAAAATAATATGATTCATGAATTAAACAATATTTTTTCAAAATATAATCTATTTACCTATCTCATTTCTTCTAAATTAACTCCTTTAGTAATAACATATAGGTACCTATACCAGTCAATACTTATATTTAAAAAGATAAAGTAGGTTTTCTCTAAAAATTGGTTTCATAGATTTTTACTCATTTATCACAGATAGAGCCACTGTTGCCAACAGGCTTTTATATCCTCGACAGGGTTATATTTTAACCAATAATGATGCATGGTCCCATCCAAATTTGATTTGTTATTTTAAAAATATATTTATGACATATCATTAACTTTTTCTTTTTTCTTGATACATTTTCAAAATTATTGTCTAGGTTTGTTCGCCTGATAATGACAATGTCATTCGCTGATAGTAATAGACTGAACAGGCTGGCTCGTGATGAGACCCCTTATCTATTGATTTTTTTATAATCATATAGCTATTACCCAGTTATAGTATGCAGTTTTGGTAATATCAGTCTACATTATTTCTCTATGATCATGATAAACAAGCTCGTGATGACACTTATTTTCTCGACCGATATATATATATATATATATATATATATATATATATATATATATATATATATATATATATATATATATATTTCTAAAGAATAAATTTCACCAGATGGGATGAATCATTAGCTCGTTTAAGAGTTATGGATGATAATTGTAGAGTTGGTAGATACCTTTTTGTAGAGAATCCTTGCTAAGTTAAAAATTTCCTTTTCTGACTGATACATAATAACTATATTTTATGATATCTAGAGTCTTTTTCGGAAAGAAAATACCTTCAGTAATTTCAATTTATCTAAAAAAATAAAGTTTATTAATTTCTCATAATTATAGTCATCTTTCTCTTTACTTATTTATAGAAGAAAAAGATCAAAATAATTTATCATAAATTTTGTAAATTTGAATGAACCAATGATGATGCTATTTACAACTTTTATTTTCCTAAAGAAAAAATAAAATTTAAAAGCTTGGTTTTCTAATAGAAATATTTTTTGAGAATTTTACCATTTACAGGCAAGGAATCTTTTCTACCTGATAAATCTTGCAGCAAAAAGGTAGATAAACCTATTTTTTTGATGATTTGAAATGGACAAAGACATAATCTTTGGAATTTGGTATGCTTACCTTTTTCCTCATGTGCCTTATCCCATTTTAAAACAAGATCTCCTATTTCAAAAAAAATTGAACTGGTGGATGATGTGTCAAATGAGGTTTTCACTATTTGTTGATGATGAGCATGTATAGCCTTAGCTTTTTCTCTTTGTTCTTCCATTTTAAGAATTTTATATTGTCTAATTTGAAGGGAAGATAAAGGATTTTCATCGTTAAACTGTACTAAAGTCAATGATGGTATTGTTAAGTTTGTGGATAGAACTGCTTCTTTCCCATAAATTAACATAAATGGAGAAGTACCTATTGATGCGTTCTGAGTGATTCTATCTGCCCAAAGAGAAAATAACAATGCTTTGTGCCAATTTTTATGATTTTGTTCTACAGTTTGTTTGATGATCCTTATGAGGTTTTTATTTGTAGATTCAGCTAATCCATTACCTTGTGGATAATAATTAGCTGATTATTTTAATTTAAAACCTCTTTTCAAAGCGAATTTTATCATGGAATTTGCAGAAAAGTAAAATGCATTATCAAATATCAAAGCTAATGGGAGACTGAACTTAGTGATTATGAACTAATCAATAAAATCTATAATACTTTGTGTATTAACCACCTTTAATGGGATAACTTCTACCCATTTTTTGAAATAATCTGTCGCAGTTAGAATATATCTGTGATATTTTAAAGAGTTAGGATTTATTTCACTTATAATATCTGACCCCCATTGTTCAAATGGTTGTTGGATATTTATTGGTTGTAATGGGAATGATGCTTTTCTCTCTCTTCCTACTGCAGTTTGACATACTTTGCATTTTCTTGCGTATTCATGTGCATATTTGAATAGAGTTAGCCAATAATAGCCAGCATGCAATATTTTATGAGCTATGGTGTCTCCTCCAAGATGACCTCCTGCTGGTCCATCATGCAATTCCTACATTACTTTTTCAGCTTCAGTTTTTTCTAAACATCTTAATAATATAGAATCATAATTCCTTCTAAATAACACATTGTTTATGAGTTGATATTGATTTTATTTAAGTCTGAAAGCACCCTTTGCTGTGTAACTGAGATATAATGGAGCATATCCATTTTTCAAGAAAATTTTTAGATCAGCATATTGTGACTGAGAATCATTTAGGCTTACCTCAGAAAGTTGTATTTCATTTGATTGATCTTCTTCTGTTGATGTATGAGAATCTCCAGTTAACATCCTACAAAGACCTTTTCCTTTAACAATTTTAGTAGGGTGTATCTCTACATCATATTCTTGAAGTGCGGTAACCCAATTTGCTCTCTTCTCTCCTACTTCTTGTTTGATTAATAATTGCCTTACTGCTGAGTAAGGTACTATTATTTTAGTATGTGTCTTTAGGAGAAAGGGTCTAAAATGTTTCAAAGCTTTGAATACAGCATAAGCTTGTTTTTCCACAGCTAAATAATTCAACTCAACACCTTGTAGATTGGAACTAAAAAATGCAATTGGTGCTTCAATGTTCTGAATACTTAACTGTGTTAGAACTACTGCATATGATGTGTCGGAAGAAAACGTGTATAATATAAATGATTTAAGAAAATCAGGAGTTGTTAAAGAGGGGGCTTCTATGATGCCTTTCTTAATCAACTCAAAATAATTTCTCTCTTCTTTTCTGCATTTGAAGATTGACTTTTTCTTGATCATTAATTGTAGGGGTAAAATGATTTGGGAAAAATCGGAAAAAAATCTTTTTACAAAATTAATTTGTCCTAAAAATGATTGCATTGTTCTTTTATTATGTGGTAAAGGGATTTTTTCAATTTTCTGAATTCTATCAGGGTCAATGTGGATTCCTTTTTTGGAAACGATGAATCCTAATAATTTACCTTCTGATAAGGAGAAATAACATTTTTTTGGATTCAAGGAAATACCAAATTTTCTACATCTTTCAAAAATGTGTTTTAGGTGATTAACATGATTTTTTCTATGCTTAGAGTAAACAGTGATGTCATCTAAGTATATAACAACTGAGGTATTGATTATTCCTCTGAAATCTATATTCATAGCGCGTTGAAATGTAGCACGAACATTAATCAACCCAAAGGGAATTTTTTGATATGCGTATGTTCCCCATTTTGTCCTGAATGTTGTCTTTAATCTATCATCTAGATCTACCATAATCTGATTATATCCTGAAAATCTGTCAAGGAAAGACATTAATTCAGATTTTGCAACTGCCTGTAATATCTGTTCCATAGTAGGGAAGGGAAATTTATCTTTTTGGCAAGATTTATTCAAATTTCTAAAGTCTATGAAAATCATAATGTCTCCATTCTTCTTCCTAACGGGAACCATGTTTGACATCCATTTCGAATGCCTAACAGGAAAAATGACTTTGGCTTTGAGCATTTTATTTAACTCGGATTTAATTTGACTTTCTAAATTTGGGTGATTTTTTCTAAAGTTTTGTTGCACAGGCTTATCATCTGAGGTCATAGGTATGGTGTGTTGAATTATGGAAGTATCATATGTTTTAAGACCTAAATAATCCCATGCAAATATATCTTTGTATGTTTTTAATAACTTAATGAATGACATCCTTTCTTCAGGTTCTAATCCAAGACCTAAGTTGATATTTTGAGTTTTTTCTAATGTACCAAGATTAATAAATTCAAATTTTAAAGTAGAACTATGTGTTTTTGAATTGGTAGTCTTCCTAAACCTATCTTTCAAATCATAGAGATCTTCCATTTTGACTACAGATTTAGAAATTGGATTTTAATTTTGTTTATCTTTAATCTGTGAATCATGTTGATGTTCATCTATAATTTGACCTTCATAAGCTCTGTCTAATGTAAGAAAGTCTAGTATATCTGCATCATTGTTAAATACTCTCCAAATTGTTATATTGTCAGGAATGGAAGGCCTAAAAATTAACTCAATTGAAAATCTATCTGGGCTAAATTCTTCGGATGGTATAAGTCTAGATGCTACATTAGCAAGTAAATCATTACTTTCATTTTGTAATCTAGGAATTGTGGAGATATTAAATGAATTAAAATGAGAAGTAATATTCTGAGCTAAAGTTTGATAATGTTTTAAATGTCCAGAAATACAATGAATTGTATTTCTGACTTGTCTAACAATTATTTCAGAATCTCCATATACTTTCAAATATTTAACATTCAATCCAATAGCTTTATATAGGCCTTGTATCAATGCTTCATATTCAGTGGTATTGTTAGTGCATTGAAATTGAAGTCTACAAGCTAGCATTGTTTTCTCTCCTTGTGGATCGATTAAAATAAAACCTACTCCTGCACCATATTCTGATTTTGAACCATCAAACTATAGAGTCCAAAATAAATATTGTTTTGGAATTTGATTGCTGAGATTAACACATCTAGAAGTATCTGTTTGAGAAAAGTTTTCAATTTTAGAAATAGCAGTGTTTATTGGAAAAGGTGAAACCTGAGCATTGAATGATCCAAGAAATGATTTAGCTGAATAACTACCTATAATGTTATTAGTGAAAGCTACAGGCTCATTTGTTCCTTCTAGTTCATTAATTGTATGTTTCATAAATTTCCCGCGTTCAATTCTGATTTTATTTGGTTTACCAATATATGGTAACCAAATGTGTGACCAATCAGTAGCAAAATATCCATGTCACTTTTCAGACCAATCTCTGCTTAGAATAAGACCATAAAATTCAGGGATGTCTACAACCAAAATATCAATTACTTGTAATACCTTTGGATTGGATGATAATCTAATGGATACTGACAGCATTTCTCCAATGAATTCTAATTTTGTTCTATCTAATTGAACTATATGTACAACAAATTTTTTAGGAGTGATGTTTAGCTTTTTACATATTGTTCTTGGCATAATGTTTGAAGAAGCTCCTGAATCAATAAGACAATTATGAAAATTTTTGTTAAAAATCTCATAAGTCAAAAGTAAAGGAGGAGTGTGTTAAATAGATCTATTACCAATTAAAACTAAATCATTGGGATTTACCTTGTTTGCAGATGATGGAGGTTTCCTTGTATCTTTAGAACCTCGTGCTATAACTGGTGGTTGTATAGGTTCTACGGGGATTGCCTTGAGTTCTCTAATCAAAATTTTCTGTTGTTTCTTGAGTTTGGTCATTTCGTGTAATGAAATATTTTCTTTGATATTTTTTATATCTTAGACTATATTGTATTCCACTGTATCTGAAACTATCAAAGTTTTAGAATTTGTATTAGGATCAGATGGAACAAAATCTATCTTAACAGTTTTAGATTTTTTTACAATTGTTTTCTCCTTGGTGGGGAGGGATTTTTGTTTTTGATTTGATATGATTGAATCAGAATAAGTTTTACTTCTTCTAGATACAGGCATAGCTTCTCTTTCTTCTTTTGAAGGAAGAATGAAATCCCATAACCCATTTAGTTCAACTTCATCCTCAGACTCTGATTATCATTCAGATTGTGAAGGATATTTAGTATCTTGATCAGATTCAACATTTGAAATCACATTTGGAGGCTGAGATGTTGAAGAAGGGTTTTTCTTAAATGGACGAAATGATTTCTTAGGAGCTGAAGTTTTAGAAACCTGTTTCTTTATTTCAATCTATCCTTTGACATAGTCTTTAATAATTTTTTAAGACCTCCAAGATCAAATGAATATTTCGAGGCTTTCTTTTTAGAATCTTGACTAAATGTCACATTTTTGGATTTCCTGTCTTCTATCTCTGAACGTTTTTCTAATGCTAAAATTCTTTTCTCTACAGCAAGAGATTCTTTCATGTTATATAAAAGGGTATCTTTACCAGCTCTATCTACAAAAATAGATATATTACAAGGTAAAGAAGAAATATACCACTCTATTTGTACATCAACAATAGGTTTGGAAGTAGTTGGAATTTTGTTTAATAACTTGTTAAATCTGGAGTTGAAATCTTTGATCCCTTCCCCTGAATTTGTTTTAAGATTGGAAAGAGCGTTAATCAAGGACACAATAGTTCTATCATCTCCAAATTTTGCAAGGAAAACTTGTTTGAAAGTTTCCCAATCCGTGATAGATCCTGCTGGAAGTGAAAAATACCAGGATCCTGTAGATCCTTGTAAAGTATAGGGAAAAAATTTAACTACAATATCTTCATGAGAAACTCCATTAATATTCATGGCCAACATAAAATTATTGATGTGTTCTTCACCAGGAAGACCATCATCAGGATTATATTTAGGTAACCATTTTTCTGGATGATTTGGAAGAGGATTTGGATTTTCTATTAATACAACACTAGGATTCGTCCAAGGTTGAGTGGCCATAGTTGGATTATAAGTTTGTGAAGATATCGAAGTAGAACTAGAATTAGGGGGAATGAATGAAGAACTTACAACTAGAACAATACTGCTTGTAATAGCACTGATTGTTTGAGTAGAGGAAATGGAATACTGAGAAGATGGAGATTGAATCAGAGGATATGAAGAAGTAGCTGAAGGGAAATTTGATGTGACTTCACTTTTATCTGACTTAGATCTAGATATAAGAACTTTTTTTTGAAATGATTCAATTGAAAATTCAAAAGGTGGAATTCCAAGTTTCTCACATCTAGATCTAGTTAATATACCAGTTTCTCTAAATAGAGAAGTAACACTTTCCTCAGAAGCTTCTGGGTTAACAGGATTTTCAGTAGAAATAGATATTCCTTCTAATTTCTGAATTAAAGACTGAACTTCTGGAGACTCAGGGATGGATTCTGAAGCAGATAGTTGACGAAATAATTGAGGAGATGAGAGGGAAGTTTCTACAATTTCTGATTTTTGCGTTGGTGATTTAGAATCTGATCAGGAAGTTGTAGGATGATTTTGGGGAGATCAAATCTTATGAGGGCTTCTATTTTAAGGTTTAGATTTATGTGCCATTCATAGTCGGCCCTCCTTCTAGCACCAAAAATGTTGACGCCTCATAAATCTGTGGCAACAACAAAGGGGGATAACCACCTGGTCTGACCCTTAAGACAGTTCCTTTTCCATTTCGGATAGTGGCTCCAACTGGATATAATGGGACTAGTTTCCCAGAGTTGGGTTTTTGTTTGATTGTCGGATTTATCTCAAGGGATTAACATGAAGAATACCTAAAAACTAAAACAAATTTATTCTAACATGCAAAAACCTAAAATTGAAAATAATTTAATCTAACCCGGGATAATATTATTTCGATGCGATCTAAAATAATATATATTCAATCTGTGATGATTAAGATCATCACAGATTTAATAGAATTATTCCTTTGTAAAATAATTATCTTGAATAATAATTTAATAAAAAGAAAGTGAAAAACATATCGCATATATTTGATGATCATATACAAAAAAAAATCAATTCCTAACTTTATATCGTACAATAGTGCAACTGATATTTCAGACAAAAACAATTGATTTCATATATCATTCATGAAAGCTAGATTCCTCATTAATATTCAAAATAGAACTAACATACATGATAATAGTACCAGATGTGTATCATCCTGTTCATCTGATTAATGATAGTAGGCTGCATTCAACTCATACCTCAATAAGTCTTTCAAAGAATACAGAAGTGCTTGAACAGTGATCAAAAAAATGATATGTAGCTGAAATGGCCATGTTCCATTATTTCATCAAGACATCCACAAAATTACTTACAATTAAGCATTCTTTGAGAATGTTCTTAATAAAATTTTGGACCCTTCTCTAAATGCATGAGAAAGGTTTAAATACTATGCTAATTACATACAAAAAGATTATAGAAAAATATCTTATGAGGTGGTTTCAAACAACCTTCCTCATCTTTATTATATTTTTTCTAAAAATTGAAAAAAAAACTAACTAATAATCATGTTGGATGATACGTTACTGCCAGTTGTGATTTTCTTCTCACAAATGTCGGACATTAGTTTCACTTGTAGAGGTTTGTTGGATTCTATCTTCATTTCTGCAGCGAATATAACATCTCGTAAGAGCGGTTGTATTCTCTGTATGGAATTCAGAAAGTAGTTTAGTGTCATGATCTTACTGTGTGGTTTGACAAATAGCTGCCAGTATGCTTCCCAATCAATTTTCTTTAGCTGTAGAAGTGTTTCTTTCCTGAGTTGACCAATTTATTTGCAAATTTGTTCTAAATCTTTGATATCAGGAAGAGATTTGATATTTCCTTCTCTGAGAAGCCCAGAAGTATGTAATATATGGTTAATTAGTTTAACCATATTCTTTGATATACCTGCTGCTCTGGCTATGGCTAATTATGCTTTTTTCACTCGTGCATCCCAGTTTGTAAAAAGAATATCTTTGAAAGTTTCCTTGATCTTTGGGATATCTGACTTCTTCCCTTCTTCTGTATCCTACCATTCAATATAATTAGAGATTTTGATATTGATTTCATTGAACTCAATCCTTTGCTCAATGACTGTGTTTGTTAATTGTTCACTAAGTTCTAGATGTGGAATTATGTTTGACATTTGTACAACAAATAGATTTTGTTCTTTTGAAAGTAAGGCACTTAATGTCGATGCTTCTTTTATAAATTCCTCTGCAGTAGTAATTCCTTCATATTTAATAAGATCTTATCTCAACTTTTCAATCAGTGAATTTTTTCTAGATAAGTCATTTTCATGACTTATATTAAGTATTTTTATCTCTTGTTGTACTATGAGAAGTTATTGTTCCACTTTCTAATTTGAAATCTTTCTTTCTTCATCTAGCTGCTGTTGTAGTTACATGATTTTGATATCCTTTTCTTGGATCAAAATAGATACTTCTGCTGCCTTATCAATTGTCGCAGTGGTGTATGCACCAACGAATTGAGATAGCCTAGTTAAATTTTCAATCGGATTTGATGGAGTATCTTCCCATACTACTTCCATAACTTCATTCCCCAGTGGTGTTTCAATTCTCCTTCTTTTCCTCTATTTTCTCACTATAGCCTTATGAAGAGGGCTATAAAATACATCTAGTGGGGGAATATCAGTCACCTTGAGGATAATATCATCAGTCGGATCTATAGGAATGATTTCCGTTTCTTGGGAGATTATATCAAGAGTTTCAATGATTTTCTTTGTTGAAACTATTTGTTGCTGAGGAGTCTGGAATTCTGTATACTTATGAGATGATGATGCCACTAGATTATTTTTGAGTGTATTGCTAAATGAAGTATAGATTTTTTCTAATTCACTTTGGTTTTGTGAATTTAATTGTTCTGCCTGATTTCTTGAATAGCTTTAATCGTATGACTGGTAATCAAAACATCCTATGGAATCCGTTTGAGTCTCTGTTCTCTAAATTCATTGAATCTCTGTATTTATTCTGGATTTAGGTTTAATTTGACAGAATTTAGGATTTCTTCAAAAGTCCCGACAGATTGTAAAATATCTTCAAATATGTGATCAGTGTGCATAATAGGTTTGAGTTTGACTGACAATCAAAATTTGTCAGCAACCTTTTATGGGTCGAAATATTTAGAGGGTAAAACGGGGAGCTTTAATAGCTCAATCTTCTGACATTCTTTCAATGCGTGATTGAAATTGCTGTGTGTAAATGGACCACATGAAATTGGAAAACTTGGCCACAAAGACTTTTTAGTATCTTTCAATGCCTTAGTGAGTCCATTACCAACTGTTTGGTAAGAAATTTCCCTTGCATCAACTTTTCTCAAACATATAATGGAAGAAAATGCGGGCGATCAGAGCTTCCAAAAGCTCTAATATAGGAAAATGATTCTTCAATAAAACTCCTTCCTATCCTTTGAAGGTCTGTAAGAGTTTCCTTAGTGAGCCTAGGGCTCACTGTGTCATACATATATTGATGTAATGGTAGTACAACACCATAGCAAAACCTATGAAAATGTGGTGCATAATTATGTTCCCATATCTCTTTATGACTCAAATGTATTGGGGTAGGGTCTTCAGAGGTCCATTTCCATCCCATAACTGGAAAGTTGGTAGAAAAACAGATAGCGTAAAAATGTATGCACTCATATAGAATTGGGGAACAAATTTGGAGGAAGAAAGTAGGGTTTGGTGATATTCATTAATTTCCTTAACTAGATTATCTAAAAGGATAGTCGCCCAATTCATTATGAGGGAGTTAACAGAGGAGTCAATTAAGGAAATCCAATTTATGGAGAACTTGGTATTATCAGGTAAACCATATAATCTGGATAAAATTGTTGCTACAAAGTTGTAAGGGTTTTCTAATGACGCGATGGGATACATACCGGTTTTCTTATATTTGAACTTGTTGTCTAATTTCCCTCAACCTTGAATTTCCTTCAATGGGTCTTGGTTCTTCTCAACAAACTTTGCAAAAAATTGACTGTTGTAGGTATCTTTCCGGTTGGGCAGCTTATACATGATCTTCAGATCTTTAGGTCCAAAAGAACCTAGAATCTCATCCTTGCATGTCCTTAACTGTCTGTCTTTGATTATTGATTTATCAAGCACCCATATAATCATGTCGTTATATGGAAGAAGAGTAGCTCTCACTGCTATCCTATGGAGGAAAGAACATGCAATATCTTTGAATTGCAAGTCTGAAGGTGTTGCATCATCGGCAGTCACTGCGACTTCCACTACTTCTGGCTCTTCGTCTTCAAGTATAGTGTAAATATCTTGCCATTCATTAGCTCCCCCATCAGCAGTGTAGACAGTATCATAGACTATAGGTGCCATTCCTGTTTGTTCGAATTCTATAATAACCTGTTTGTCATGCTTCTGAATAACTTTGAGGATGGACATATATTTGAAAGGAAATACCTATGAAAGATAGAGTAAATGATCAAATGATGGAATATCTATTGAAATCATCTGTTTTGAAAGGAAAAATTAGTAAAAGAGCTATATCATTAATGAATCATGCCGCATCCATAACTGTTTACATCGGGATGATAAAACATAATTAATACTTTTTGACATGATTTATTTTGCGTAAAAAATTCTATTAAAACCTGTCAAATCAAATGCATCGTGTCTCTTGAACCTGTCTTAGTGATGTGTATTGCCTTCTATTTATGCAATATGCGATTTCGTGAAATCGCAATATCGCAATATCGTATTTTTGTTAAGGATTTGCTTAAGGTTTTGCAGTGTAAATGTGCGATATGCAATTTATTGTGTCGCTTGCGAAATTTCACATTGGCAATCGAAAAATAGGGATTTCACTAATCTATTATTTTAACTTAAGAAAATATTTGTGTGAATATGTGATTTTTGATAGAGATGTTTTTATTTAAAGAGCTTTGATATTTTTTGGAGTTTAATTTTAATAAAAAGACAAAAATACTTTCAAAAAGGATCCTTATTTTTATTTATCAAAGTCCTGAATAACTAATTAAAAAATAAAAATGGGGGGGGTTGTTGCATAGCACAACAATCCCCAAAACAGCTCTAGAAGTATTGGACCCGAAAACCTACTAAAAATAGTAAGTTGTGCTGAAGCTGAAAAACTAAAAGGATTGATGCTGCGGGTCCAAATGGAATAGGTGGGAGGCCACCGATATCCACCTCGATCATTCCTCCATAAGGGGTAAATTATGCTAAACTTGGTATTCAATTTGTCCAGGATGATGCAGACTTGTTGGTGGATGTGCTGGATGTACATGTGCCACTGGTGGGAAGTCGTTGAAGGATCTGGGCAAAGTTATCCATCATCGCATTCCTCTATTTCTCGAGGGCTTCCTCGAGCAATATTTTGATAGGATCTCCTGCTCCCTCATATTTCTTTTCTTCCACCATGGGAGATCATCGGGGTTTGCGAGGTTGAACTCCTTATACCCTGGCCGTCTTGGGGTCATGCAAAGAAAAACAGATAAAGAGTAGATCGCTCTGATACCATTGATACGAATTTTATGCAGGAACAAATCAAATAACACATATATCCATAGATATAGAGATGAAGTGGAAATAATGCTTTATTTTATAAATAAAAAAAATGACTGAAATAAACATCTATGGCATTGGTAGGTGTATCTCTGAGAAGAGATTTGGTGGCTACAAGCCTTTGAATTGTGTTACAATGATACATAATGGAAATGAGTGGTGAGGGAACTCGTAGCGTATCTCTGAAAAGAGATGTAATGGATATAGGCCTCCCCACTGTGTTACAAAACTAAAATGATGGGAACAAGTGAGTTAGGGCACTGGTAGCGCTTATCTTTGAGAAGAGATGTGTCGGCTCCCAGCCCCCTGAACTTTGTTACAAAACAACTGATTGTAATGGAAATGGACGAGCTAGGGCATTGGTAGCATATCCCTGAGAAGAGATGTGATGGATACCAGCCCTTGAACTATGCTACAATGAGACTCGAAGGCCTATTTATTATTGAAAAAAAAATTAAAACCCGAAACATCCAAAAACCTAACCCTAGGAGATGAAGCGCCAAAACTATGGACCCAATTTGTTTAAGTTGGTGTTTCAACTTCCTGGGGATGTAACTTTGGCATCCGATCTTCGTTTGACGTGATCAATAGCTCGTTAGAAAGATCTATCTGAGGACTACAAATTTTGAGTGAGAAACATCGGTCCATGACCCACGTTCATCCCCGTTTTTTGAAAAATATTTAGTTAGTGCCTCAAAATTTCTCTGGAAGTTCAGGACCCGAAAAAATGCTATAAATAGTAAGTTGTGCTGAAACTTACAAACTGAAATAATTGATGGTGGGGGTTCAAATGGACTCGATGGGTGGCCACAAATATCATCCTAGATCATTAAGTCCCCAAAATTTCTCCAGGAGTGTAGGACCCGAAAGCCTCCTAAAAATAGTAAGTTGTGCTCAAGCTGAAAAACTGAAAGAATTGATGGTGCGGGTCCAAATGGAATAGGTCGGAGGCCACCGATATCTACCTCGATCATTCCTCCCTCCCTATGAAGCAATGGTCTCCATTGCGTTAATTTCCTCCATGAGGGGAAAATTATGCTGAACTTGGTATTGGATTTGTCCAAGATGTCACAGACATGTTGGCAGATGTGTTGGATGTAGATGTGCCGCTGGTGGGAATCTGTTGAAGGATCTGGGAAAAGTTATCCATCATCGCGTTCCTCTGTTTCTCGAGGGCCTCCTCGAGCAATATGTTGATAGGATCTCCTGCTCCCTCGTCTTTCTTTCCTTCTACCATGGGGGATCGTCGGGGTTTTCAAGGTTGAACTCCTTATACCCTACCCGCGTTGGGGACATACAAATAAAAAAAAATAAAGACTAAACCGCTCTGATGCCATTGTTCCGGATTTTATGCAGGAACGCAACAGAATACACATATAGCCATAGATACAGAGATGCAGTGGAAATAATTCTTGATTTTATTAATAAAACAAATGACTGAAATAAATAGCTAGGGCACTGGTAGGCATATCCCTGAGAAGAGATGTGGCAGCTACAATCCTCTGAATTGTGTTACAATGATACATAATGGAAATGAGCGATGAGGGAACTCGTAGCGTATCTCTGGGAAGAGATGTGATAGCTACGGGCCTCCGCACTATATTATAGAACTAAAATTATGGGAAAAAGTGATCTATGGCACTGGTTTCACTTATCTCTGAGAAGAGATGTGTCGGCTCCCAGCCCCCTGAACTGTGTTACAAAAAAATTGACTGAAACATTCTTATAGAAATAATAGAAATGGACGAGCTAGGGCACTGGTAGCGTATCCCTGAGAAGAGATGTGATGGCTACCAGCCCCTGAAATGTGTTAAAATGAGGCTAAAAGGCCTATTTATTGTTGAGAAATAATGTAAAACCCGAAACGTCTGAAAACCTAACTCTAGGAGATGAAGCACCAAAACTATGGGTCCCGTTTGGGTAAGTTGGTGTTTCAACTTCCCGGGGATGTAACTTTGGCATCCGATCTCCCTTTGATGTGATCAATAGCTCGTTAGAAATATCTATCCAAGGAATACAACTTTTGAGTGAGAAAATTTGGTCTATGACCCATGTTTCTCCCTGTTTTCCCAAAAAGCGTAGTTTAGGGCCTCAAAATTGCTCCGGAAGTTTAGGACCCGAAAAACTGCTATAAATATTAAGTTGTGTTGAAACTTACAAACTGAAATAACTGATGGTGGGGGTTCAAATGGACTCAGTGGGTGGCCAAAAATATCCACCTGGATCATTAAGTCCAGAAAACGGCTTTGGGAGTTGAGGACCCGAAAACCTGCTAAAAATAATAAGCTGTGTTAAAGCTAAAAACTGAAAGAATTGATGTTGCGGGTCCAAATGGAATAGGTTGGAGGCCACCAATATCCACCTCGATCATTAGTTGCACCAGGGTGTCCTGTAGAGGTTTGAATAGTAGACTAAACGAGAGGTCCAGTTTGATGAGCAATGACTTGAGGGATTTCCTGTGACACAATTGATGTCATTGTTTGAAGGGTTGTAGCACCAGAGAGTTTGGAAACTCCATGGCTAGGTGTACTTTATTGCTGAACAGAAGTTTGCAAAGAAGATTGGACAAGATTTTTTAGGGTAATCAGACTAGCTTGTTGTCTAATATGTATAGATACTTGAGGTGAAATTTGAAGTTTGGGTTGGGCAGGCTGCTAGACTTGGCTAAAACCAAATTGACAAGTTATATGACCAGCTTGATTATAAGGTACTTATACAGTAGGTTGAAAATGTTGTTTGTTCAATGATGGGTTCCACACTGTATTAACGTCAGGATAAGGAGCTCCCATTAAAGGTTGTCGTGCACAAGGTTGACCATAACTGTTTTGAGGTATTGCAACGTAAGTTTGATAATTTTCTGAATAATTTCTAGTAAAGGGTTGGCCTCCTTGAAAGGACGGTTGTTGTTGATAGAAATGTTTCTCTTAAGGAGGACGTTTTCCTTGAAAATGTTGTGGCCCTGGCATAGGGTACTGCCCTTGAAGAGATTTTCCTTGAGGAGTATACTACCCCCCAGGAGGTAAATTGCTACCTTGAGGGCCAGTTGAAGGAATATTTCCGGTCATCATATAGAGTTCTTCCATTGTCAAATTTTTGGTATTAGATTCATAAAGACCCGTTGATTGTGCAAGATTTTCAAAAGAGAGAGATGTTATTGAGAAAGTACCAGACAATGATTGGTATCCAGTAGGAACTGATGGACCACCATACAAAAAAAATTTGGTGATGAAGAAAACATGGATGACTCACCTGACATTCTTGATGAAGACATGTAACTACCTCTGGGTATGGAGTAAAAAGGAATGCGGCATGGTGAATAATTGAGACTAGTACTATGTAGAAATTTGGTAAATTGTTGATACAAAGGGTCTAGTATAAAAGGACTGTAAGGGTAAATCAGTTTACTATACCTTAGAGCATTCTTGACACGAAGGAATTGTGATCTCTTCTTCCATGTCACTAATCTCTTCGATACTAATCAGATAAGAGGAAATTTATCAGTAATGCAAAGCTTCACTCGAGGTGAATGAGAATGACCAGGGGTTCAAGCTATGAACTTCGAAGTTGACTCAAACAAATTAGATTCAGATTCAAGCTCAGATATTTCAGGTTCAATAAGTTGGGTATCTAATAATTCATCGGTTGCAGACTCAACTATGATTAATTCTGAAATTTTTGGTTGTTCTTGATTTATTCCTATTTTCTGAGGGTGATTTACATCATAATGGGGATGTAATATTACAGATGTTTCCTCTTGTTTAGTAGACTTGATTCCTAATTGTTAACCTCTTTCATATTTAAGATTTTCTAATTGACTCGGTGTATACTCAAGGGTTTTCCCCTGCATTCTAAGAGAGTGTCTCAACAATTCAACCATGGTTAATGTTTAGCACCTGAAATCAAAAAATGTTTCAACAAAATAGACCTAAGGTCACCAAGAAAACAACCAATTTGAACACACACCTAAAAAATCTAAGAGAAAAACCACGCATAAACAGTATGTTTCCACACTAAAAACACTATTTGGTGATGAAATGCAACGTCGTAGAAGTTAATGTGGAAAACTTGGTGGTTGGAATAGTTACCCCAAAAACCTGCTTAATGAAATAGTCTGGTGCAATTCCCTCCACTTATGCCATCTCGAAGTGAAGAGTACCCTTGTCCGCAAGAGGGATTAATCCTCGTAACACCATGAGATTGAAATACATAGAGCTCAGAAGCAGATTAAGAAATCAATCAAGTCTAGAATACTATTGGATAGACTATTGGCCAGGCCAAGGAAATTATTTGGACTAGTATTATTGAGTCCATGAATGAGATATGGCCCTCAATCCAAATAATTTTTTAACATAGAGATCTAATTATATTAGTGAGTGTTTCCATAGAGAAAGCCAAGAGAGAGATGACAGGAATGCTGGAAACAAAAAATAATATCTTCAAGTTCTTGAATTCTAAGAGAAGTTTTGAATTGGAACCACTAGGAGTGGAGGACAGAACAACAACCATCTTGGAATTCAAGAAGGCATTGAACAAAAAGATTTTGGTTACACATGTAAAATAAAAATTTCATCATCTATAGATTTGTGTCATCATATTCTTCAATAGAATTGAACCGTTGATCAAAAGAGGACAACGTTATATTTTTTTGATAAATGATAAGCTCATGCACAGGTCAAATTATGTCAAAAATATAAAGGAAATTTCCAAAGACACCACAAAATTTGTAGGAATCAAAGGTTCAATGACTACAAGAGCCTTCCTAGAGGCTATGGATAATGATCTACACATTCAACATCAACTTAAGCATATTTTCCAGTTAAGGCCAACATTCATGAAATACATAGAGACTCATGAAAGCTATAGGAAGTTAATTACAATTAGGATTTCGAATCCATAGCAATGGGAGAAGTTGTGTGACTACCAGGAAGGGTGACAACTCAGCATATCAGCGGAACAACCACCTCATCTCATCAATTAATTCCACATACCAATGTATCAGTTCAGCATATCAGTCTGAGATCTTCCAGCACACCAATGGACTACAGTACACAGTAATGAATTTATGGAGATTATGTAATTTTCCCAATTAGCTTTAAGCTAGTTAGAATATTAAATTTCGTTTTTTCTTCTTAGTTAGAAAAATAAGAGGGTATGGAGACCCATAAATCTCCTTAGTAGGAATAAAATCATTCCTAATGTGAATGGAGATCATCTTAGTAGCTTGATTAAGCACCCTGGTCTATGAAAAGGGGTTGGAGCATGTAGACTAGGTCAACTTTGACAAAATCGACAATGCTGGTATGGAAGGAGTGGCATTCATTGAGGGACAATGTATTTTTAGAGGGAGACTCCATGCATGGAAGTAGTGGCTTTAATGAGTGGGGCCCAAGGTGAGGAAGCTCACCAATCATATAAGGAAGGGGATGGCAGCCATAGAAGGCATGATTGATTATTATTTTTTCTATGGTCTGTATGACTTGTTGCTCTCTTCAGCTGTTTAGCCGAAACTATAGTGATGTTTAGCACAAGGGTGTTCCCGAGCGGGAATCCCACCTTCATCCTAGGGGGACTTAGAGTGCCCACTCAGGAGAAGTAATTGGACTAAATTTCCATATTCCATCATGAGGCCAAGCTCCATATTTCTTCTGCAATGGAATTTCTGCAGAGGGTTGTGCTGTGTTGCAGGGTGCAGCAGTGGAGAGTTGATTTAGGTCATTTTAGAGCTTGTTTCTGTGGAGGAAGGTTTCCTTCCATTTTGAGGCCAGAAAATAAGGCCCTTGATCTTTATTGTGACATTTGGGACCGAGAAAAGTTATTATTATCCCCTACAGTGCAGTTTTCATCTTGGACTGTGTTATTTTAGGGAGGAGTTGTAGGGGTGGTTTCAGTACACCATTTGGGGATATGGCTTTCCAGTGAAGGGATCAAAATTTCATCTATAGAGTCTATTATCCCCATATTTCCATCTATTTATTTGGAGTGAATCTTTAGCCCTAGGGATTTGGTTCACCTCTTGTATTTTGGTGTATTTTCCGGAAACCCCCTTAGGCTCCATTGGGAGGTTGATATAGAGCCTCGAACTTTATGTATAGCACCTCTTGAGGCATATATCAGCATTTTTGTATTAATGTATGATCCCATGCTGTAGCTATGTTCACTATGACTGCGTTGTAGCAGCTGTCCGACATTTTTGTATAGTAGCAACACCTCACTTTTGAGAGGGTTTATTCATTAGAGGCTTGTTAGCTCATGTTGTATGATTTGTGCCTCATTATATTACAGTTCTTTGTTGCTGTTATGATTAATAAAATGGCCCCATATTGGTCACTGATATTTGTACATTGATTTACACTAATACTTTCCATTTTTATGTCCTCTATTACTGCTTCCCCTATTTGGGAATATTAAAATGGTATCAGAGAATAATGTTGGCTCAGCCTATGCATCTAAGCCAATATGTCATCAGAAGAAGGAGACCCTATCATAGATAGAGGGAAGAGGTATCTCAAAAGAAGAAACTACATATATGATTATACATATGATAAAGAAGATAAGGGAAAAAACTCCCTTATTAGAAGAAGATGAGAAGAAGGAGTATCCCAAGCTTCTTCTTCGAACTATGCAAGATATTGCAAGAGAAATAAAGGAGATGAGGATGGATAGACACAAATAATATCCTAATGGGTTTCTACATGGAGAAGGATTTGACATTTCTCATCAATGGAGTGATCAATGAGTGAAGCAATAGGTTTCCTAATGCTCTACAATGCCTACATTTTTAGAACTGGGAAAGGGAGGATTTCAAGAGCAGGAAACTCTTGAAGGTTATTTTCTGGAGTATGAGTCTCAATCTCAGATATTCAAGGAACATTTAGATTTCAAGAGTTCTGTCAAATCAAGGAAAATAGGAGACCCCAACATCATAATAGAGGTGGAGGACTCATATAGAATCATGATCTTCACCGGACTATAGACAGATTTTTCATACCCAATTTTGATGGATCATCAAAATGCACTGCCAAATATTGGGTAGAAAATTTATACATCTGCTTCTATTTGAACCAAGTACTGGAGATGGAGGCCATCAAAATAGAATTTTTGCACCTTGAGTGTGAAGAACATGATTTATGGTTTCATGGAATTTCTACATTTGGTCATGCCAATGTGACTACATATTCAGAGTTCACAAGGAGGTTGGTGGAGAGGTTTGATCGAAGAGATCCGGAGGAACCTTTAATTGGGCTAGCTAAGCTCAAACAATTAGGTAATCCAGAAAATTATATTTCTGAATTTCTAAAACTTTCTATTATGGTTCCTGATTTATCTGCAACAAGGAGGGTCTATATGTTTATTAATGGGCTATAAAAACCTCTACATGGGTTCGTTAAATCTACCAAACCCACTACCCTTCAAGATACCATTGAAAGGGCTAGATATCTACAAGATTCCTTGCCAAGAGAAAAGGAAACATTTCAGTAAAATCCCACTTTCCCATCAAAGGGAAAAGATGAGAAGTCTCATCCTTCAAAGGAGGGCGAAAGTAAAGTACCTCTTAGTGATGATGTTCGAAGAGACTTGAGGAGGAGGAAGCTTTGCTTCACATGCCAAGAATCATGGGCATCGGGACATAGATGTGAAGCATGAATGACACACTATATAGAGGCATATTCAAATGATGAGGAGGAAGAAGAAGAGGAGCCAGAAGGAGGTCATAGCGCTAGGATAGTAAGAGAGGGTCCACCACCACCAGGAGGTGGGAATGGAGCATTTGATCCAATTGGAGGGGACCTTGCATCATTGAGAGGAGTACCCAAGTACTTGACCTTAAGGGTTCAAGGTTCCATTAAGGACCAGAGGGTTTCAGCTTTTACTAACATTGGGGCTACCCACAACTTTATTCATACCCAAATAGTGTAGAGTAGGGAAATACCCATTGATGATGTTGAGGGATTGTCAGTTTTGGTCCTAGGAGCTAGAACTATGCAGTGCATGCATTATTTTCCATATTTATTTGTCACCATGGGGACATATACATTGAATGTTCACTTTTTTGTGGTTGACATACTTGACACCAATGTGATATTGGGTGTGTAGTGCTTGATTACTTTGCAGAAGGTCACCACAGATTGGGAAAATTTGTAGATGGAGTGGATGGAAAGAAAGAGTGGAAAACATCAAATGATTAGGGGCATGCACACATATCCCTCATAGACAGCTTCTTCACAAAAAACAGAGCTCAATTTTCACAGTGGAAGCAAGGACCTAGCAGTCCTATCAATTATGCAGATGACCTTGGCCCATGAGACATTACTGTTTAGTGGCATTCCACCTATGAGACCACCTGATCAGGAGTTGGTGAGAAATGTCTCACAACATGTTGCACCACTCATAGATCCAGGAGGAGTGGGAACATTGGGAGGTCATGACACAATGTAGAGAGTCTTAGGTAGGCTCAAGGAGGAGGGAGACATTCTCCCAATATTATCATTACCCACTCTCACCCCACATCTTGCACTGATAGAGGATGCTTTAGGGATGGAGGATGGCACCATCATGGTGCACGGAGACAACTCCTTTACTTTGGAGGCTCAGAAGATATTATCACTTGGGGAGAAATATTACACATGGTAGAGGATGGTGGCCACTCATGCATACATTGGCCAAACTCAAGAATTTTTGGATGGGTGATAGCTTCCCATGGAAGACTAACCCCCAAAAGCTTCCACCTTTACTTAAGCATGAGCAGGTACAGGAGGAGCAGCAGAGGGAGGATAGCAGTACCCCGATATGTGAATTTGGCATGGGAGATGTCAAAGTGGGGGGCAACCACATGAAAGATGCTTTACATGATCGATCATCACTTCTGTCACTATGGATGATAGATCCTTATTGGAAATCCCAACTGTTGGTGGATTACTCCAAGGATCTTTCTACATGCATGATACTTGATGACCAACAATTTGATGAGGGATATTTAGTAAGAGATGGGGTCTTCTAATATCAGAGTAGAATCTTCTTATCTAGATCATCTAAGCTCAAGGAAAAAATACTACATGAAACACATGAAGATTTTCTCTTCAGCCACAATTATTCCATAAGAGCACACCACACTATTATGGAGGGATTCACTTAGGAAGGCTTTGAAGAGGAGATACATCAGCATATTAGGAGATGCATGGATAATTTGGAGATGGAGGAGAGATATAAATCTTTGATAGAGTTATCACAAAAACCTCTTTCCTCTTTGGGAATCAGAGGGGATCTCTCTATGAGCCACCCCATTAGTGTGATCAAAGTACATGGTAAGGATCATGTTTTTGTGCATGATGATTTACTAGATGAATATTTTCATTCCTTCACCATACATGTGCAGGCCATTGCTCCAAGTGAGGGCACTCTTCCTTATAAAATTCATGGTAAACTTGGGGCAATAAATAGTGTTGAGCATGGCCACTCCATAGCAGTATTTAGGGAGATGACATGTCATTCAGGGTGTACTCCATTGGCACCAAACATTACTCGCCTTATCAATGCATGTGAGAAAACTATGGCAGCAAACAAGTGGTGGGGAAACCACTTATTATATCATGTTCTGAGGCAGTCAGGAGACATACTGTTTTGGTTCCACATGTGGGACTATGATCCACCTCCATTATTACATATGGTAGCTTACGTATCCTTGGTTATGATCCCATACATTGATGATGTCCTTATCCTTATTGTGGGCATGATTGGAGGAAGGATGCAAGGATTGAATTTTCCCATTGGGAGTGAGATTACCCATGTTTATTATGCTTCATGTTTCAGGGAGAACATTTGGCAAACCATGATTGCTACATTGGATCTTTTGTTTCCTTATGAGGTGAGTCATTGGCATCTCATGAGTACTTGGGAGGAGCATTTCATGGAGGGATTCATTAGGAGACACTTAGTTCATGAGGATATATTATCACATGGAGGTGTCACCAAGGAAGGAGGAGACAAGTTGCACCACTCACCTTTACATTTGCTTGAGGATAAGCAACATTTGGGAGGGAAGGACTGTAATATTCCAAATTAGCGTTAAACTAGTTGGAATATTAAATTTTGTTTTTTCTTCTTAGTTAGAAATATAAGAGGGTATGGAGACCCATAAATCTCCTTAGTAGGAATAAAATCACTCCTAATGTGAATGGAGATCATCTTAGTAGCCTGATTAATCACCCTTGTGTGTGAAAAGGGGTTGGAACATGTAGATTGGGTCAACTTTGACCAAATTGAGAAAACTGGTATGGAAGGAGTGGCATTCATTGAGGAACAATGCGGTTTTGGAGGGAGACTCCATGCATGGAAGTAGTGGCTTTAATGAGTGGGGCCCAAGGTGAGGAATCTCACCAAGCATATAAGGAAGGGGATGGTAGCCATAGAAGGCATGATTGATTATTATTTTTTCTATGGTCTATATGACTTGTTGCTCTCTTCACCTATTTAGTGGAGACTGTAGTGTTGTTTAGCACAAGGGTGTCCTCGAGAGGGAATCCCACCTTCATCCTCGAGGGAATTCAAGTGCCCACTCAGGGGAAGTAATTGGAATAGATTTCCACATTCTAGTATCAGGCCAAGCTCCATATTTCTTCTACAGTGCAGTTTCTGCAAAGGGTTGTGCTGTGTTGCAGGGTGCAACAGTGGAGAGTTGATTTGGGTCATTTCAGAGCCTGTTTTCAATGGAGGAATGTTTCCTTCCATTGGGAGGCTATCAAAGGGGGCCCTTGAGATTTATTACAGCATTTGGCACCAAGCCAAGTTATTATTAGCCCCTATAACATAGTTTTAGTCTTGGACTACATTATTTTAGGGAGGAGTTGCAGGGGTGGTTTCAGTACACCATTTGGGGGGATGGTTTTCCAATGAAGGGATCAGCCTTTCACCTGGAGAGTCTATTGGGAGGAGGCTTCATTTTAGTGTTACATCATATCAGCCACATATTTCCAGCTATTTATTTGCAGTGAATCTTTAGCCCTAGGGCTTTAGTTCACCTCTTGTATTTTGGTGTATTTGCTGGAAACCCTCTTGGGTTCCATTAGGAGGTTGATATAGAGCCTAGATGTTTATGTTTAAGACCTCTTGAGGCATATATCAGTATTTTTATATTACTGTATGATCCCATGATGTAGGTATGTTCACTATGACTGCGTTGTAGCATCTCTCCGGCATTTTTATATAGTAGCAGGACCTCACTTTTGAGAGGGCTTATTCATTGGAGGCTTGTTAGCTCATGTTGTATGATTTGTGCCTCATTATATTACACTTCTTTGCTACTGTTATGATTAATAAAATGGCTCCAGATTGGTAAATTATGTTCTTACGTTGATTTACACTGCTACTTTCAATTTTTATGTCCTCTGTTACTGCTTCCCTTATTTGGTAATATTACATATTACAGTCACTTGTCATAGCTATTCTAACGTGTCGATGTGGTGGTCACATTTGTCAATTTTTAGTTACCATTGTAATAAATAGTAGATTTCCTATGTAGATAAAACAATAACTGGGAATTAGTTAAATGCTTCATTTCTACTGAGTATCAGGGGTTGGACCCTAGATTGTAAGCTTTTTCCTATTGGAGCATTGTAATTTTGGAGTTGGAGCATCAATAATAAAAGTCCATTTTTCAGGTTTCTTGAACTGTATTTTCCTGGTGATGTATTTTCTTTCAATGTATCATTTAAATTCTAATTGTAAAACATAAATCTGAAGATTGAGATTTGCTGCATAGATCACCTTAATTGTGGTTGTCTTTACAATACTAATGTTTTTCTTCTGAGTTATGGTTTAATAATACTTAATTTATTTTAAACCACTACTAAAATCACTTTTATTCATTCAATAATTCACTCTGTTATAAATATCCAAAAAATATAGTTAGCTTGCCTTGTAAATGCTCTGGAAAAATTGATGGAACAAGCCACCCTACTGTGACTCCATAGCCCAATGGAAATAGTTTAAACAGATCCCATAATCCAACCAAAACTATCAATAAAAAATAAAACCTTCACAATCAGTTTAAATAGCCTAATATCAGAAAACATTAAAAACAAAGTTAAATCTTACAGACAGATCCATCTCTGAGTCTAAGAGGGCTAGATCCTAGGTTCCAAAGTGGTATGATGTTGTCATTTTATGATTATTCTTTCCAATCTTAAAATTATAGAATGATAACACTTTGTATATATACTTTTATAATTTGGCATAGGAATTTTCAATTGAGTTTTCCTATCCTATTTTCTTCAGACCAAGTTATTTCTGGGGGATTTATCTACCTGTCCTTATTTTGAAGATAAATCCCCTCTACGGAAAGAGGTGATCTCTCTAGCCCTAGAGTGGGTCTAGAAACTTAAGAGAATATCTAATGCAATATTTCTTAGCTGATACCAAAAACAAGATGGAAAAGGGAATAGGCCTACCTCTTCTTGATGCTATGCTCAAATCCTTTGATGATGGCCTCGATCCACAGGCCCCCAAGCTCTCTCCTCACTACTAGTGGCATATGATTACCTACAAGAGATCAAGAGACAATAGAAAACGTAATACAATACAAAAAATACATTGAATATTGGCTATCTAATAGATCAAGTAATATTAGACTATTTTTGCAAATTATTAGACAAATATAGAAATAAAACACTAGATGTTTTATTAATAACTATGAGAGAGAGAGATTACAACTATGGCCTTGATGTTGGAGGCCTCCCTTTGGGGATGTATGAGTCCTTCATTGAAGCTCTCAAAGCACTCCTTAACCCTAGTAGCTTAGGCATTATCACAATACATGGATGCAAGGAAAATGAATGATCACACTAGCCCAATAATGACCAACAAATAATGGAAGGATGGGGATCAATTTATATGAAAGGAGAAGAGGTTGGGAGCCCGTGAAGGAGGAGGAAGGCCCACTTTCTAAGGGATAAACCCCCATTGAAAATATCAAGGCTATAAAATCAGAAAGCTCGACCCTATCACCATCGACTAACAACCAACTCGATGCTCTCGAACTTCTAGAGGTCAAAGCTTCTCCTCCATTTGAGGAAACACTACCAGAAAGGGTTCAGCATGGTTTTACAAGAAAAAGGAGCGATGATAGCACTAGGCTAGAGCCATCAACATGCCATAATCAGAGGAAAGCCACTATAGAATAGCGTTGACCTAGAAAATTAGGGTTTTGACTAAGTTTCTCTAGTGATCTTTCAAGGAACATTTCTTTAAGTCTTTAGAGGATGTCTTTACGTATTTTTCCCACGTGGATATACTGCATAGGATTCATCATAGGGAACTTCAAGATCAGGGACAGAAAGTGAGAAAAGTGAAAAATTATTGTTTAACAGATTCCCCCTAAACCATGAAGTTAGAATGAGGAGTGATGGGTTAAATGCTTTACGAATAAAAGCAAAGAACTCTAAATACTGCCAGGAAACCTACCACAGAAAATAAAATACAATATATGACATCTCTAATATCAATATTCCTAACAACATGTTTGTGGAATAGGAATAAAATAACACATGAACCCACAACATGGTCACAACCATCCATCTGAAGGAAATCATGGAGATATATCCACGGTATGGGCGCAACCATCCATATATACAGGACCATGTGTACAATCATGAATACTGAATAACTCCATGCAGCCTGGATAATGAAAAATGTGATCCATGGTCTTCATCTCAATCTCAATCTACCCAACATATGAGTCTAGCCACATGAATAGATGATATGATTTTGAACATGGTAGAAACTACCTGATTACCATCCAATGATGAGAACCATTAATAGGTACGAGAGAAACCTCCAATAATGAGGATGGACCTCAAGGTACAATAGCACAATATACAAGTGTGAATAAATGAGTTGGAGTCAATCACTTGCAGAATCATCCGATCAAAGGCTAATTTTGTGAACTTTTCATCGGACACAAAGAACTTTCCATTGAGGCATCCAACCTCCAAGGTACTGAGAAATAGTTTCTAAACTATCTTACTAGATAATGAGCGGAAGTCGAAAGTAATTGATTCATTTAAGGAGGGCCATAATGATTCCCACATCATCGACACGAAACAATGGATATCACAAGATAATAGGAGTGATTTAGGACTATTACAGAGAGGGTCAAATAAGAAGAGGATGTTTGACTTTGACAAAATGGAATTCTCTTGAACATATCAGTGACACGACTCTAGAGTGTGGCAAAATTCAACTCAGATAGGATTAGAGGTCATGCTTACAGAAATGGTGATCGAATGACAGTAAAAATGATTTCCCAACCCAGGAGGAAAAATGACGAATGAAGGATATCCCCAATCTGACACGAACTGCAGATGAGTGTGTTATGCAGATTAATCCCTCTTGCAGACAAGAGCGATCTCCCTAGTATTCAACGAATAGATAGAAATAAATATCCATTTGAAAATATTTTTCTCTAGATTAATTTCAATTTAGAATTATTATAAGAAAGTAAGGAGGACATGCCCCTACCTTGAAATCTGAATGTTTGATGTAGTCTTTTATCTTGTCGCTCCAAAGTGGCTTCTTCAATAAGTAGAACCTGCAATCAAAGACAAGACAAAAGAATCAAGGCATCCGCAACATATAATAATTAAGAAATGAAATTAGTCTAGAGAAAAAGGTTTTCAAATGGATGTTTCTTTCTATCTATTCGTTGAATACTAGGGAGATCGCTCTTGTCCGCAAGAGGGATTAATCCGCATAACAAAATGGTGACTCCGCTGGGGAATATAACTTAGTTTTCTTTATTTATTTTTAGTTTTAATATTAGAGTTTTTGGATTTTTACTTATCTGAGATTGGGTTGGGTAGATAAATTTTAAGAATCCATAAAAAAGAATTTTTTATTTTATTTTATTTTTTAAATTTTAATTTTAATTTTTATTTTTTTCTGAATTTTTCCTTGCCTTCGCAGTTTTCAGCAGAAAATAGTGCAACAACCTCCGCATCTTTTAATTCAAAACAATGTGGATCTTCTTTGTTTTCCATTAGAAATCGTGCACCCCTAGAAAATTTTTGAAAAGATTAAAATTATCTTTTTTAGAGCCAGATCACTAATTCTTTGTGTTTTCTCTAGTTTATCTTAACTTTCAAATCTTATATGTGAATTTATTTTTAGCAAATTTTTCATTTTTGCAATTTTATCATCCTATTTGCATCTTATAAGTGAGAATTTTTCCCTACTTTTTTGTTGCTCCATACAAGATACCTTCATTTACCTCAACTTACTAGTATGATGATATTGTCTTTTTGAGCCACTAAAATCATTGCAAACCTTAATTTTATGAAAATTGATCCCTTTTTCATTTTCAAATTTTGAAGAGCTTTTAGCTTACTAAATCTTGATATCAGATGAAAGCATCTTTGGATGTTTTAATTTCTACTGAGATAAGTAGAAATTTTTCTTAGTTTGATCACAAACTAGGAGAAAACATCCTCAAAAATTCTAGATAGACTTCAAAATTAGATTGTTCTTTGATTTTGAATTTTATGTTTTTAGAGTTTTTAGATATTGTTTTCTTTTGGAAATAGTTTGTTTATTGATTTGTAGTTTCTGATCTAATTGTTCAACAAATTTCATTTCAAAAGATAAATTGATCATTTTTTGCAAATTGAGTTCTTTACAAAAACAACTTGTTTTCAAGGATTTTGTTTATGAATGAAAGAATTGGTGCTTTGAAAATTGTTAAATCTCTCAATATTTCCCTTAAATAATATTCATTGAAAAGAAAAGAGTTTCACTTCTCATTTAGATGCATTTCGCATATTTTTGAGTCGGGTCACAAACATTATCGAAGTTTCAACTCCATACCTTTTGTCTTAAGAAATAGCCAAATTAAAAAAAAACACGTTAATAAAATCAATCTAGATGTTTTACATTTTCTAGGGCTCATTCCACCAAAATAGCTTAGGCTAGTGTTTTGTAACATGTTGTAATTAACATTCCAAGACAGTTTAAACAAACAAGTAGCATCTTGCGATAGGAAAATCCAATTGTAGCATTTGTGCTCTGGGAAGCTCTTCTTAAAAGATTCAAGCATGAGATAATGTTGGAACCAGTGAGGTAATCGTACCTATCTCATTGGGAAGGATAGAAAATGTGCACATAATACAAATGGTAAACCTTGGATAGACCATTGTCAAGGAGACTGAGGTCACTTGTTGGCAAACCTCAGATTTACCATATCGAGGAGCCTTCAAGGGGATTGAGCTTGATACTCTGCCCTTGCATGTATATTGGATCGTAGACTGTTCCCCCAGATACATTTCTTCCCGTTGGTGACCTTAGTGACCATAATCTTCAGGATTTTTCCAAAGGTGATGGTGGAGGGAAGGTCCCACTGTACCTGGAACAGACATCGGCTAGACTCACTTGGACTTTCTGGAGGGTACTCTTCAATTCGAGATGGCATAAGTGAAGGGAATTGAACCATACTATTTCATTAAGCTAGTTGTCGGGGTAACTGTTCCAACCACCATTTTTCCACATTAGAATTCTATGACGTTGGATTTCATCACCAACTAGTGTTTTTAGTGTGGAAACATAATGTTTGTGAGTGGATTGTATCCTATATTTTGTAGGCATTTGTTCAATATGATTGTTTCCTTAGTGACTTTAGGTTTATTTTGTTGAAATTTTGTTTTATTTCATGTGTTAAGCTTTTAACCGTGGCTAAATTACTGAGACAAACCCATAGAATGTAGGGGAAACCCCCTGAGCACACCAAGTCAGTTAGAAAAGCTTAAATTTGAGAGAGGCCAACCATCAAGGACCGGATAAAATAAAAAAGAGGAAACATAAGTAATAATACATCTTGATTACGAAGTAGATCAAACTCAAACAATAGAAAGTTATCAAAGAAAACTTTAAATTTCTGAACTAGCTGAACTTGCTTCCACAACTAGTGAATTATCAGCTACTGAACCAGAAATTTCTAAACCTAAAACTGAACCTGCTACATTTGAGCCTGCTTCAGAGTTCATAACCCAAACCACTAGTTGTGCTCATTCACCTCGAGTGAAGCTTCGCATCACTGAGAACCTTCCTCCTAACCTCATTAGTATCGAAGAGATTACTGACACAGAAGAAGAGGTTGTACTTCCTTCACATCACGAATATTTAGATCTAAGGCAAAATGAAACGATCTACTATTATAGCCCTTTAAAACAAGATCCTTGGTATTCTCAGTTAACAGACTTTCTACACGATACTGGTATCAATTATTCACCACCCCATTTTCCTTTTTATGCCATATCTAGAGGTAATTACAGACCTTAATTAAACATGTCTGGTGAATCATCCATATTTTCTTTATCGCCAGAAACGTTTTTGTATGGTGGTCCATCTGTTCCTTTAGGATACCAGTCACTTTCTGGTACTTTCTTAGGAGCATCTCCCTCTCTCGAAAAACTTGTACAATCACCTAGTCCCAATTAATCTCATATCGAAAATATGAACACGGAACAAGTATACATGATGTCTGGAAAAATTCCTAACCCTGACCCTCAAGGTAATAATTTACCGCCTGGGGGGCAACCTCGTAGTAGTAATTTATCGCCTGGGGGCAAACTCAAGGATAGTATATACCACAAGGACAGTACATACGTCAAGGTCATTACATATCTCAAGGAAAATATCAACCTAGAGGGAAGTACCCTATGTTAGTGAAACAACCTTTCCAAGGACATCATCCTCCTTTAGGACTACAATTATATCAAGAACAACAATTGTTTCAAGGAGGTCAACCTTTTAGCAGAAATTATCCAAAAAATTATCAAACTTATGTTCTGAATTATCAACCTGGTTATGGTCCATATTACGCATCAAAACCTTCAATGGGAACTTCTTACTCTGGGGTAAATACAATCTGGAATCCGTCATTGAATCAACATAATTTACAACCTACTGTGCAAGTACCTCATAATTAGCTTGGTCATCCAATTGGTTATGCTCAAATCCAGCAACCTCTGCAACCTACGCTTAAAATTATAACTTAGGTATATGCACCTATTAGTATTCAACAACCTGGTCCAAGTACATGTAGAACTCCACCCCAAACTACTGCATCAACTTCTGTTCAACAACCTAGTACACCTATCCCTGGAGTTTCTGCAATCCCTATTTCTACAATCCCTCAAGTAACAATGACACCTGTATCAAAACCGATCCCTCAAGTCACTGCTCATCAACCTGGACCTACGGTTTAGACTATTGTTCAAACATCTGTAGGGAAACCTAGTACAAGTACAATTGTAACAAGCCAACCTTATACAGGTCAGTTTGTTTATCAAACATATCGAGGGCAGTATCAATATGAACTTGTAGGACAAAATCCAATATACCAACCTGAACCATACCCTGGTTACACATATCAAATGCCATATCAACCTCAATAGGGTACGGGTAACCCTAATTATCCCAGAGGCATTCCAATCCCAACTGCATAGGCTATTCAAGGTTATGCTAGATATCCTCATCCTGGTACTGGTATAGTCCCTCAAGGTTATCAGTTTTCTCAACAGGATCCTAATCGTTGGTTACCATTCATCACAACTTTGGATTTACCAGATTTGTTGCGCCTCATGAATGATCTGATTTATTATCTTTCGTTTTGGCTACCAATGCCGAATAAATTTCCCAGTGATATTCCTAAGTTCAAAGGTAAATCAGGAGAAGACCCCTCAAACCATGTCATGACTTACCACCACTGGTACGCATCCAACTCTTTAATTAATGATTCTATTCAAGTAATACTATTTCAAAGAAGACTATTAGGTTTAGCTGCTAAGTGGTATATTGAACTACCATGTGGCTTGTTCAACAATTTGAACACGTTAGCAACAACTTTCTTAACACACTTTCAGTTGCGATTCCGTTACGACAATGGAACGAAACTCTTAACTTCATTTAAACAATCTACGCCTACATACATTTCAGATCACATACATGAATGGAGACGTAGATGACATTTAGTGAAATTTTTCATTCCGTATCAGATATTGGTAGAATGGTTTATCAAATCATTACTTCCAAATATCACTGAAGTTGTAGCTAAATGAGGTGTTTTTACAGAAGAATAGGTCATAGCTTAAGCATAGTACTTAGACCTTGTATATTCATAGTCTAGTACTTTATATGAAGAAATTCTTGACTTTCCGCATCCAGTTCAAATAACTGCAACTCCTTTTGGTACTCATGTTGTAGACGGTGTAATTGGTTCAGTTAGTGTTAACAAGAGTAAAAAGGAGTCATCCAAAATTACTTCTCCCATTATAACTTTACTAGATTCACCGAAAGGAGATTCTTCCATTGAAAATTCTGCCGACATCTATGTTGTATACTCATCTACATCTAAATATAAAACCGGTAATAAGAAGAAAGGAAAGAATAAAAACAAACAAACTACATCTCCCAAAGAGAAAATCGAAAAGAATGAACAAACTAATGAAAAACAAAAGCCTCGTTATCCATGTCTTATCTGTGACGAGGATCCCTATACCAAAGAGTGCCCATATCGGTCTGAGGTCTCCAATTTTGTCAAAGGTTCACCCACACCTACTATCTTGAAAGATCCTTTTCCTACTCAAGATAGTAAAATGATAGGATCTTCTTCAAATTCATGGGCACATATTTTAATGACGTCCCAAGTTATGGTTGCGACGAGATCTCAAGATTATGAAACTAAAAGTCCTGTAACTGGTAAAGAGACAGAAACTTATATTCAAACATCAGCTATATCTCCTTCAGTTTCCAAACCACTTCAAATTGAGAAACCTAATCCTGATTTAGTGATTAAACCGCGTGCTAAAGGTGTACTTGATAAGTTGGCTTTCAATCCATATGTGAGAGCTGCTCAGAATTACAACATTGTTGAATATTTGGCGACATCCCTTTCAGCAATGTCAACCTTAGAAGTGCTAAAATCATGTCCAGTGCAAAGAAAATTACTATTATCAGCTATCAAAGCTATCGATCCATAGGATTCTAACCTCATGATCTTTGACTTCGAAAATTTTACACTCAGACTCCCTCATCAGATGGCTTTTCAGATACCATTATTAGTCAAATGCAGACGAGTTTTTCGTACTGTAATTGATGAGGGAGAATCCACATGCATAATGTCGTTAAACTATTGGAAAAATATCAGTTCTCCAATAATCAACCAATCACCAAAAATCCTTAAAGCCTTTGATGGAAGAGGATTTCATCCTTATGGAATACTCCAAGAGATACCTATATAAGTAGAAGGTAAAATTGTTAATCTAGATGTGGAAGTTCTTGAAGCCCCTCTTGATTACAACCTTCCTTTGGGTCGTAGTTGGTCTTATGCCATGATTTTTGTCGTTTCATCCGTATTTAGACTAATAATGTTTTCTCATAAAGGAAAGATTGTGAAAATCAATCAATTTTCATATAATTCATTAGACCCTGCTTCTACAGACAATATCCAACATGTTGGAAAAACAACTATCCCATACGAATATGTTGGTGTAGGATTAGCAAAGGATTGCACTCTCATGGGAACTTTTTCTATACCTCCACACAATGTACTGTGTACCATTTCCAACATCAATATGATCTCATCAAGCACTATACCATTCAATGGCACTTGGATAGTGCCTTTAGAATCAGAACTAGACTCTTTTGATGGCGAGATTACTTTGAGTCCTTTTGAAATGGAATATGTGGCAGTGCAGTCATATTCTGACACACTTTCAACTACTCCTGATCAAATGAATGTGATGACCAAAGAATTTTCCTCACTATCAAACTCAGCCTTGACATCACTTTCTGATCCCTTACAACATGTGTTTCACACTGATGAAAGTATTCTCAAATTTTTTTCATTAGATGAACTACCCTGGCATGATCTGCATGATAGATCTTCCTTTTTTCCTAATCTTGATATGTTTGAGAATAAATTTTCATCTATTTTTACAATTGATTATGTCAAGGAACCATAGAATCCCATTTTTATTACACATTCAGATTCTAAAACTAATTTGGGAAGTATTTCTACAATAGCTCCTATCGGCATATCAGTTAAACCTAGAATTATTGAAAAAATTCATATAGGCGCTTCTTGTATGATTGAAGAGATTAACACATACAAAGCCTTGTTTCAAGAATTCTGAGAAATTTTTCCTTGGTACTATGAAGAGATGCTAGGAATCGATCCTAATATTTTCATTCATGAAATTAAGACATACCCAGATGCCAATCCTATTAGACAAAGATTACGTCCAATACATCCGCAAAAATCCGCTGCTATCAAAGCTGAAGTTGAAAAGCTATTACGAGAAGGATTTATTTATCCAATACCATTGACATATTTGGTATCTAATATAGTTCCCGTTATGAATAAACAACGAACTATAAGAGTATGCGTAAATTATAGGGATATTAATAAAGCATGTCCAAAAGATAATTATCGTACACCCTATATCGATCAAATTATCGATGGTTTTTCCAGAAATGAAATTTTCTCATTTATGGATAGATTTTTTGGTTATAATCAAATCAAGATACTCCCTGCTGATCAACCAAAACATCATTTATATGTCCTTGGGGAACATTTTCTTATTGAAAATTATCTTTGGGATTAAAATATGCTAGTGCAAGTTTTCAAAGGGCTATGTTTTATGCTTTTCATGATATCAAACATATTGCACAACCTTATCTGGATGATTTACCTGCTCACTCTTTATGTAGAGACGATCATCCTACACACTTACGATCTATTTTCATGAGATGTAATCATTACAAGATTCATTTGAACCTGCACAATTTTTTTTTTTGGTCTGAAATCAGGACGATTACTTGGATTCATCGTTTTGAGGGATGTCACTCGTGTTGATCCCTCGAATGTTGAGGCCATCATCAACTTACCTCCTCCTTCCACACTACACTAGCTACAAATTTGCAAGGGAAATAAATTTGTTTACGTAAGTTTATCCCGAACTATACTGAGTTAACAAAAGGTTTTACCTGACTGTTAAAAAAAAGTGTTCCTTGTATTTGGGATGAGATTGATGATAAATATTTTGATACATTAAAACACACATTTACCCATGCACCATTATTGCATCCACCCAATTACCACCAGGACTACTTTTTATATTTAGATGCCTCTCATTCAACCATTGGAATGGTTTTAATTCAAGAGAATGAATCTCACAATGAGCATGCGATCTATTATCTAAGTTGGAATCTCAATCCAAAGGAAATAAAATATTCACATTTGTAGAAATTGGCCTTGGCAACAGTGCAAGCTGTCCAACGATTCTGTCACTACATATTGTTACGTAAAACAACTATGATATCTAATTTCAACCCGATGATGTATATCTTGACAAAACAATTCCTCGAGGGAAAATACTCCAAAGGGATTGTTATCGTACAAGATTTTGATTTGGAATTCGAGAAATATTAATCAAAGAAATCATTAGTGTTTGTAGAGCTTATGTGTGACTTTCCCAATACTGAGACATAAACTGTGGTAGAGAATTCCATCGTAGATGAATCTCTGTTTCGTATCAATACATTAGATCCATGTTATGGAGATATCATTATATATCTTCAAATCCGAACCTTTCACCCAAATATTTGACATTTAAATAGATGAAGAATCCGATATCAATCCCAATAATACAATATTGTTGGAGACAGTCTTTATTGTCATGGTGCGGATTCTGTTTTTTGATGTTGTATAACTCACAAAGAGGCTGAAATATTTTGAATGATTTACACTCTGGAGCATGTGGTGGTCATATGTCTATCCCTTTTCCATGGCCTGTTAGGGTCCCATGATTTGGTTGATTGGCAAGCCAAATGACAGTGTAACATCAAACCAGTCTTTGGAGCCCAAGGATCTAGGCTTCCTGGACTCAGAGAGGGCTCTCTATATTTGTGTAAGGGATATATATGTGTTTGCTTATTGTGTTCTGATTTTAGGCTAGTTATGAAGTGGCTTTTTTGGTTTTGGTTTTTAGGTTGTCAGGGATGAATTGATGAAAGACATAAGATAGGTGAAGAGATGTCATATCAATTGGGCTATGGGATCGAAAAGGTCAAGAAAGCTTTCAGATGGTGATACAAGGTTGTTGAAGGGCCGATTTGATTCCAGGTAAAATGGATCTTTGGGGAAAATGGAGTAATATGGACATTGAGTTTGTGAATAACAAAGGATTTCAAGCACAAATAGTTTAATAGATGACATAAACATGGTAGGACAAACCATTAATCATGAGAAATGTAAATTTAAGCTAATCAATGCATAGAAATAAACATTCAAGCCATGCATAGAGATATATAACTCTCTAACTTTAGGAAATGGCTATCAGACCTTGGGGAAATACATTTAAAACAATCAAACAACTCAAATCACTATGTTGAAATGCCTAAACACAGTACTTCAAACTATTAGGCACTTTGAAAACAAGATTGCATAGTCTTAGGAAAAGGGAAAGATCAGAACAAGACCTCCTTGGTTCAACAAATGACAATCTAATCATGCAAAGAGAAGTATCATAGATGGAGATATGGCTAGCCATGAGTAAGTAGGGAATACCATAAATCATAATTAGCATGCATAAAACCATGAATAAAACAAGCAAACAATATTCTTAAGTTATTAAAGAGAAATCAAGAATTCTTTAATGTGACTAAGAATGAAGAAAACATGGAAGCTATGAAGAAACATGAAATTTGAGGTGCCTCCAAGGGCACATCTCAAATTTGTTCTCTACTGTCCTATAGCAAGCAAGAACATGGATTTATGAATGAAAACTAAGAAAAAAAATAGAGATAGAGACACTATACCATTCTACCAAGTCATGGAATCCAACAACAATCGTCTTTCATCATCCAATAACATTCAAGAAACTATCCAAAAGCATGAGACAAGTATTTCTTCCAAAGCTTATATGACCATATATTGCTTCTATTCATCAAGTTCAGCCTTTTTTACAATGAAAGCCTTTGGAATATATAGGCCAAAGTGAGGAAAACCTCTTAGTTCAACTTGCAATCTCATTGGCCTATCCAAAATATCTTAATTTGTCCTTGAGGCTTTGCAAAGCCCAAGGCACAAAATATCTAATAAAATATCTAAAAAAAGCTAAAAAAGGGAAATAAATTGACTTTTCATAACTTATCATGTACAAAAATAGCTAAATGCACATGAGGAAAAGTCACTTTTGAAAGGTTCAATTTTTACAAAAATACTCAAAAAATACATTAGAAAAAGGTCCTCTGACTTTCCGGAAACTTTTGGAGGCCTTCCCGATGTCGAAAAGAGGCTCATGATTGCTCGTTGGAAAGCACTGAGTGTCTACTTTCTGAAAATTTTTATTTTTCTCCCAACCGACCACTGGAAGTCTTCCAAAAACATACCTGTGTGTAAAAAACCAGAAAATAGGCCTTGCTAATAAAAGGGGCAGAGTGTAGAAAAAGCGAGTGTTTTTCACCATTTTGGGGGAGAAAATGATCTTCAATTGTTCTGAAAATCGCTGAGTATATGCCCATAAAATTATGGCATCCAATGATACCATTTTCATCTTTTGATGATGCCCCAAACTGAAATGGCGATGCCCATGAGTTTTGGCCAAAAACCTAAAAATGAAAAAACACCAAAATTTGTCGAATTTCACCCAACTTGGCAAGCATGACCCTTAAGGGTTTTCAAAAACATGTTGTGAAGTTGAGGCAAAAATTTGGAGCCTTGAGGTGTCTTTCCTCAATTTTGGTGCTAGGCGCTTCCCTTGAGCCTCTTTGAGTTTTTCCTGAGCAGCCTTCAACTTCCACCGGGAAAAATGATTGAGCTTTTTATAATGCTCGTTCATCCTCCGTTGATGGTCCAAGTCCCTATTTGCCTTCTCCAATTTCTTCTCCAAGTGATCATTAACTCTCTCAAGCCATGCTTCCCGACTGTTCTCTATCTCTTGTTCGAACAATGCAGTGAGAGGGGTGGATTAGAGAAGGGCATCTTCTTCTTCTTTTTGTTTCTCAAGGGCCTTTTTGAGCCCCATGGTTCTTGCCCTCTTTCGCTTGGGCTGATCTTCGCCTTCGATCTCATCAAACTCACCCATGAGTTCTTCCAATCTCACTTGTGCTTTGGAGGCCTCTTTTTTGTATTTTATTGCCCGTGTCTCATATACAGCCATATGGACACTCATCTGCTTGTTTTGAACTTGCAAAAAGTGATTGAAGTTCCTATCCCTATCAAGATTAGTCCTTAAAGAATCAATTTCGCTTTCTCTATGTATCAAGAGATTTTCTAGGATCCGGGGTTCATTATCACTATCATCATTTTGGATTTGGATGATGTCAAATTCCCTTTCCTATTCATGACTACTTTCTTCCTTGTCCTTCCCTTTTCTTTGGGTGGTTCTTTTAGTGTTCTTCCTCTTGGGCAATTCGACCATGGGCTTCTTGGGAAATTTTCCCTTGCTCCGGAGGTCCCTAGTCACATTTGGAGTTACAACTCTAGGCACCGTTTTCCTTGATGTCTAGGGCTTGGCCACTTTCAGAGAAGAGAGCATGGCCCCTTTCCTAGGAGAGGCAGCTAGCATATGCTCCATGGGCTCTTTACCTTTGTGACTTTGCTCTTCATTTTTGCCACTGTCTTGGATTTCTTCATGGATGCCTAGGCTATCTTTTTGTATTTCCTTTTGAGGGTTGTATTCCTTACTGTGTTGCACATGTTTATCATGCTACCCCTCTTCTTCATTAGGCTGTTGTTCCTTATCATAAGGCTATATTTCATCATACTGTGGTTGCTTCTGTTCATCATGGGACTGCTCACCTTCACTGTGTTCCTTTTCATCATGCCCAAGAGTCTGTTGTTCTGCCTCATTGTGATGTTGCTCATCATCACGCTGTGGCTGGTGTGCATCATGCTTTGGATGATGTGTATCATATTGTGGCTGTTGTGTATCATGCTGTGGCTACCCCTGTTCAGCATCTTCATGAGTTTGCTCACCCTCGCTGTGTTGCACATCTTCATGTTGATGCCCTTCATCATCTTCCTCATCATCCCCTTGCTGCCCCGTTTCATCCTGCTGCTGCTCATCATCATTTCCCTCTTCTTGCTCATGCTCTTCTTCCTCATCATGGTCATGCTCTTCTCCCTCTTCAGGATCTTTTGTTTGTTATATGGTAAACTTGAGCCTCTTGGGAACAGGTTTGCTAGAAGAAGGCGAAGGATGGTGAGTAGGAGGTGTAGGGGATGTATGAACTGGAGGGATAGTGGAGAAATCTGGATGGGTGATGAAAGTATCCCAAGAGACCTCCCTCTTATCAAGTTGATGAAGAATGATGACTTTGATGAGGGAGTGATGGAAGAGGCAGGCTGTCTACTGTGAGGGAGGCTTCTTCTAAACAGTGGAGGCCATTTTCTCAATGCTTCTATGTAAGAAGAAAGGAATATTTATCAATTTGGCCCTCGTGAAATGCATGAGCAATCAAATGTGATAGGCATAGACTCGGGAGAATCTTCCCTCACAAGTGAAGTATTTCATGATGATCTTCATGAGGGGGGTGTAACTAGTTGAAAGATAAGAGAAAGGGAAAATGGAAGGACATGAATCTCTGTGCTCAATCTTTAGAAAGGGCTTGTATTCTTCTGAGTCCAGGTGGCTTTGTTTAAACCACTTCTCCCCGACATAAGGGATTTTAGTGGCCTTGGAGATGGACCTTGGAGAGAATTTGAAATCTAGGCCTGCCAGCTGGAAATGTTTCTCTTGAAACCTCAAAGCGCAAAGATGTGTCGAAGGGAAAAAGCATTTCACCTCTTGCACTCTTTGACAAAAATCTAAACACCCAACCTCATGGAAATTGAACAAGACTGATGGGTGGGCATTCACTTCTTCAGTGGAAAAAATCTCAAATCTCTTATGCAAGCCACTCCTACTATCTTGCCTGGGACGCATCTTGTTTTGAATGCTCTCTATAACACCAAGCTGCCTCAAATGGCCTATGGAATGTTTTCTCAAGCACACAACTTTGTCTTCTTTGTTAGTCACTGTTTGACCAGGGCAAGTTGCTTCAAATGCTGTGTGAAATGGTTCTTTAACACCAACCTTCTGCTCTTTACAAATAATTTTTTTGTCTCTTTTGTGCCAAACAACAAATAGTTATCAAAATAACAAGCACACAGTCAAATTGTTACTGTGTTTAGGTAAGGTTACAAGGATCCTTTGTGTTTTGGTATAAGCAAGACAGCTTTGTAAAAAACAAAACACCCCTCCCAATCAAAAACACTCCTCTTGTATTTCACTGTTTCACATGCACATGTAGACAATAACACTTTCCAATTGACTTAAGAGTTTTTCATAACATACTTTGTTTCATCGATCAAAGGAGGCAGCACTAGTTTTGCTTTTTACCACACAGAGAGGACTTTTGAAAGTGACAAAGCATTCATGCATGATCACTGTTGTTGAATTGGGCTCACTGTTTCACCTTAGGATCACCTATCTCTTATACCCAAGTAGATAAAAAAATACCTTCAAATGACTTTTAAAGAATCTTTCACCCCACTTTGTTTTATGGGACAAAGGAGGCAACACTAGTTTCAGTGTTTCACTCATTCAAAGGAGATATTTTTTGAAGGGACAAGGCATTCGGACTACCACTGTTTTCAAAATAGGCTCACTGATGTCACCTTTCAAACACTGTGTTTTCCTTTTAATGACCATTACCACATTATAGCACTATTTGTTGCTTTAGACTTTGCTGACAGAGGTTAGTTTTGTCCTACCACCGTCAGGACACCTTCAACTATTTGGAAAAACCTCTAACACTGTGCTTTCTTTGACTTGCAGGCAGTGTTATGGTTTATCACTATTTTGAGGGTAGCTTTAGGCTCTTTGAAATTAAAATGAACACTTCACTAGCCTCCCACTGTAACAGTCTTCTTCAAAATATTTACCAAAACACCTTGATTTATACCAAGACCTTCACTTTTTTAATCACCATTTAGCAACTCGAATACACCAAGGAGGCAAATGAAAATACCTTGAATATGGATGGTAGGCTTTGGTTGAAGAGTTAAGCAGCTTCAAGACCCTTTTGGATGAATTTTGACTATTCAAACATGTGCGGCACGTTTGTTTGGAAGAATGTCGCGCTGTGTGGATGAGTCGAGTCGGCCTTCGGGCGGTTGTGACCGTCACCTACAGGCGCGTCACGCGTCACTAAAGGCGTGCCTCGCCACAATACAAACTCTTTATAAACCTACTCCTGAACACAGCGCGCGCTTTTCAAGGCGCGTCGCGCAATCTCAAAAGCTTCAAACTCTGTCAAGTTTGCTCAAAAACTCTCTTTTCTTCAATGGGCGACTAGGAGATCGATTGTGAGTGCTGGTTTGCATTTTTGAAACTTGCAAATGGGATTTCTCCAATGGTCTTGTTATAATGAAAAAACCAAATGACTTTGAAAGTGCTACAAGGGTCCCATATTCAAATAACGTTGGTAATAAAGTGTTGTGCATGCTATTTGGACAGTTTTTATAGATATGACTCCTCCCATTTATAAGAAAATCATCCCAAGGCAAAAATCCTTTTCACAGTGAGAAAGTCATTTTGAAGGCCAACATCACTCAGTATTTTCTCATTGAAAAAGAAAACCTGTTGAAAGACACATTTTGATATGTGAGGTTTTCTTTGACATTTTTGTAAGGAGGTAGCTCACCCTTTTAAAACTTAATTTGACAGTCTCTGCCACTACTGACCTTTTTAATGACCCTTTCAAAGGAAAACTCTGCTCAAAAAACATACCAATGATTTGTGGAGCATCTTTTTCCATTCTTGCAAGGAGATAACTCATCTTTTTAAAACTTAAACTGACAGTTTCTTCTCATGATGTTTTGAAGGTGATCATGCCCATTGTGAAACTAATTGAGCTGGTAGGTGCTACTTTGAGCCCTTCTCTTGACTGTGGGTGAAGAACCTCACCTGAATTTGTAAATAAAAAACTATGCTATAAATATCTTCCATCATCAAGGCAACTGAATAACCTTAGATTGACAAAGTGATCAAGTCTTCAATTTTTACAGAGATATAGCAGGTGATGGAAAGCTGAAGTTTAAATTGTAAAATTGAGAAATTGTCCCTTTGTTCCTTTGTGAAGGAACTCTGCAAGGATAATGAATTTCTCATTAATTTTACCATTTTGACAGCAGTCCCTTTGAAAACTAAGCCATACTGCAAATGAATGCTCTTCATCTTCACATAATGGTGAGCCTTCTACTTTTAATGAAGGGGCTTATTTTTGACAAATGCCTGGGTTATTCTCAACTCCTATTTTAAACAAGTGAAAAAGATTTACGAATACACTGTTAGTGGTTTTCTTTGTATTTGATGGCAGAAGTCATTTTGAGACCAAGACTTTCTTACTTCTTTGGCCATTTGCTTAACAATGTCTCTTCATTGATAATCACCCTATTAGCTTCACATTGTATTTCAATAACAATGAAGCTTATGTAAACAAATTTTTAAAAGCACTACTACTTTGCCTCTACTTTTAACACCAATTTCTATTCAGAAACCTTCAATTGTCTCCCACTACTCTTAAAATTTTCCTTTCAGTCAGTGAAAACCTTAAAATCAAACTCTATCTCTGGCCCTCTGCTTATAGATGAAGGAGGCCTTCTCAGTCTTCAACCCTCTATTTGTAAAATGAAGGAGGATTTCTCAATCTTCAACCCTCTGCTCGTGTATGGAGGAGGTTTTCTCAGTGATGCCATTTCATCAGCTTTTAACATTGTTATTTTTCCTTTCACTGCCTTTTCATGCCTGAGCAAATGAAGATGACAAATTCATAATAAGTCAAGATGGGCAGTTCTCTAAGACATGTAATTCTGATTTTCAAATACCTTTGTGCCTCTTTAGACATCACAAGCAATTTGGCTAGTATCTGCAAATCATTTCTCGTCATTTATGATTCACTAACCTTTGACTATGATTGCAGAAGCTTGATGAAATAACTCTCTGCCCTGTAGCTACATCCCAGGCTCAAAACCACATGAGAAGCAACTGTGTTCTCATGTTGAGTTTAATACTGTCTTCTGGAATACTAGTACACTTATGCTCTTGAAATATCCATTGAAACATTGTAAAACCACCTAATTTCAGTTTGACCTATGGCGTATGCATTGCTGAGACTTCAGGGCTTGTTAGTGGCGCAACTTAAGGGTGTAACCAACTTTATTTGCAAAATAGGAAGGTCTGTTATGACTGGTCTATAGTAGATAGAGGCTCTTTGGCTTTAGGATAGTTTTCCAAGGGAGAAATGCCTAAAGCACCACTACCTAACTTAGGGGAGACTTCTTGGACATATTTGGATTGTTTTCTTTGGAGTTGATGGACAAGCTAGTAGGGCTGAGGCTAGATAGGGCTTGATAATGAGGTTTTATCTCGTCGTGGGCTGATTGGAAAGGTAGGAGGGAAAATTTGTTTATTTGTGTTTTCCAGCTGGCGAATTTGAAATTTTTTTGAGATCAGCTGCTAGAAAACTCAGCTAGGAATCTAGTCATCAACAACAGGTGAAAAATACTGATGACTAACAGTGGCTCCATTTGGGGAGGGCAACTCCTTTTCAGGAGGTGTCTAGAATTGCAGATCTTTGGCTTATGAAGACCAGTGCCTGATCCATTGGCGCAAATTTCATTCTTCCTTGATGCTATTTCTTATAATTGACAACATGATTAGCATCAATGATATTTCTACCTACCCCACTATCTTTCCTCACATTTTTTTCTTCCTTTGGGTGCATTTGGACTAGCAACCCTTTGACAATATATATTTTTATTTTTGGAAAAATGAACCTATCTAGTTCTACACTTATATCTGCCAAGAGTTTAGATTAAACTGATGAACTCCTTTTTTTCTCTACCTATGCTAGATCAATTTTCAAGGTTAAGCTATTTGACAGGATTTTGTTCTCTAATCTACAACATGAAATTGAAAAATGACTAAATAAGGATTAGACAGTTTGATTTGTCATGTATTTGTGGCACGAAAGACAAGCTGCACACAAATGTTATTTTGCATAAATTGAAAACTAGGAAAACAAGGCTAGGATACACAATTTGTTTTTCATCCCTGCCTTCCTCTTTGGTTCTATTTTGAGCATGTGGAACCAGTATCTTCTCCTAATCTACTCTCTTTGATAAGTCAAGCTTACACAATGTTGACCATCTTTTCCACTCACTAACTTATCAGCAAATAAATTTAAAACATGTTCGGCTATGATTAGGCTAGATAACTGAACAAGACATTTGAGCACTAGTAGCGGCATTTAGACTTGCATGCTTTCCGAATGACTATTTTTGAACATGGGGCCTTCTTCCTATTTTTCAAACCGCCCTCTTTTTCTATTTTTCTATTGTTTTTGAATTTTCTGTTTTTGATCTATTTTTCAAACAATGGTATATACAATGATTTAAAATGTTTTAAAATTGGAGCTCTTGACAAAAATAATGCTTTAATGTCCTGCCATTCACAAGACCTCCAAAAGCTTTAGTCCCATCAAGTTCTTGCAGGAAAAAGGCATTGTTTCCGTTAACTGAGCTGATGATGAAAGGCCCCTTCCATAAGTTTTCAAACTTACCATGTTTACCTTTGCCTTCTCTTCTAGAATCCCATTGTAGCACTTTGTCCCCAATCTGAAAATCATTTTCCTTGGTCCTTCTGTCAAAAATCTGTTTTATTTTGTCTTGTGCTAACTGAGCCTTTTGGTAAACCTCTTCTCTTGTTTGTTGTAAATGGATAGTCTGATTTACCCTCCTTTGCATGTCATTTTCTTCTATTTGAACTTCTTGTAGTAACTTCATTACTGGAACCCCTAAGGATGTTGGGAAAATGGCATCTATGCCATACACTAGTTTGTAGGGAGACATGCCGATTGATTTTTTGGTGGTCAGTCTATCAGCCCATAGTGCGTGTACTAGTTTTCCATGTCATGCCTTTTGATTTTGTTCGAGAAGTTTCTTGATGATGTTGAATAGGCTTTTGTTAGAGGACTCGGCTAAACCATTACCTTGAGGGTAATAAGCTGTGGAATGTCCTAATGAATTGTGATATTTGTAACAGAAGTCAACCATTCTTTTGGAGGAGAAGGCGGCGGCATTATCTGTAATGATCTTTCTAGGACAGCCAATTCTAGATACGATATTGGTTTCTAGGAAATTGATGATGATTGAATCGGTGGCGTTCCTAGAAGGTATGGCTTCTATCCATTTGGTAAAGTAATCAGTGGTTGTAAGGATCCATTTATGTTGAGCGGATGAGGAAGGGTGAATTTCCCCAATAAAATCTAGACCCCATTGCTGGAAGGGTCCTTCGACTATGATGGGGTGTAAGGGCAAAGGTAAAAGCTTTTTCTTGCCATAAAAAATTTGACACTTATGGCATGTCATAACTAGCTTGTGAGTGTCAGGAAATAAGGTAGGCCAATAATAACCAGCTCTAAGGATTTTGTTCGCTGTGGTTTTCCAGTAGAGATGACCTCCAAACTCTCCTCCTTGCATTTCATGCATAATTTTCTCTACATCAGATTCAAGCAAACATTTAAGCAGCATACCAGTGGGATTTTTCCAATACAGAAATCCATTTATAATGCAAAACTTTAAAGAATTTTGTTTAAGAAATCTTGCTTTTAGTCTTTGATAAAGTTGGAGGAGAATTTAGATAAAATAATACATAAAGAATATCTGCATACCAAGGTGAATTTAAAAATACTTGTTCAACATGAGGGGTTGTGCATTCTTCCTGTTCTTCTAAGGCATCAACAAAATTTATATCTAAAGCTTAGGGGTTGGTTTCAGCCATTAGTCTTGCAAGTCCTTGTCCTTTAACCAGTTTGGTAGGTCGGATTTCTAAGTCATATTCTAAGATGATAGCGATCCATTTTCCTCTTTTACCATCAGGATCTTGGTTTAATATGTCTTTGATGACGATATTAGGGACAAAACCGATGACATAAGAATGCAAGATGTAAACTCTGAAATATTTCAGTGCTTTTACCAATGCAAATGCATGTTTTTCCATGATGTTATATTTCAAGGGAGCATCTCTTAGGGATTTGCTAAAAAAGGAAATGGGTTGCTCTTGCCCTGTTGCATTTTTTTGCAACAACACAGCAGCTATGGTGTGTTCTGAGGAAAATGAAAAAATGTAAAAATCTTTGGTGAAATCAGGACTTATCAATACTGGTGTTTTAGTTATGCCCTTTTTAACTAGTTCAAAAGATTTTTTGGCTTCTGTAGTCCATTTAACCCCAACCTCTTTTTTCAACATATTTGTGATATCTCTCAGGAGTTCGACAAGGTTTGGGATGAATCTTCTCAAGAAATTTATCTTTCCAATAAAGGATTGCATCTCCTTTATGTTTCTGGGGTGACTTATTTGTAATATGCCTTCGATTCTGTAGGGGTCTATTTTTATTCCCTCTTTTGAAATAATGTGACCTAGGAGTTTTCCTTCTTCTAGACCGAAAAGTCTTTTCTTCGGGTTTAGGGATAAACCGTATTTTCTACATTTGTTAAAAACCTTTCTTAAGTGTACCAAGTGTTATTCATCTGATTTGGAATATAACTTAATATCATCTATGACTACGAAATAACCTATGTCTTCTGAGAAGGCTATGTCCATGGCTCTTTGGAATGTGGCACCAGCATTCATCAATCCAAAGGGAATTTTAATGTACATGAAAGTGCCCCAAGGTGGTGAAAGTTGTTTTGTGTTGATCAGTGGGGTACTAGCACTTGGTTATAACCTGAAAAACCATCAAGTAATGAGATACTTTTAGCACCTACTACCTTTTGAAGTATGTGGTCCATTTTGGGAAATGGATAATTGTCCTTTAAACAGGTTCTATTCAGGTTTCGGAAATCGATGCAAAGTCTAATCTCACCATTTTTTTTCCTAACTGATACTAGATTTGAAACCCACTTAGAGTACTTGAGGGGCACTATTATCCCAGCATCATATATCTTTTTGATTTCCTTTTCAACCAAAGGTAGTAACACTGGGTTTATTCTTCTTAACTTCTGTTTGAAAGGCTTCTGGTTTTCTTTGAGGGGAATCTTATGTTGAATGATGCTGGTCTCGTATGATTTCAAATCTTGGTATCCCCATGTGAACACATCTTTAAATTCTTTAAACAACTTGATGTAGTTATTCTTTATGTGAGGAGGGATGGTTTTGGATAGTTTGATCTTTATCAGTTCTTTCGGGCTTCCTATGTTATATTCTTCTATGTCGACCTCGGTAGATTCCATTTTTGGCTTTTTGGCCACATCATTAAAATCAAACAATTCTTCTAAAGGTGCAAGCCCTCTGGGTATGGTGTCATTGTCATAGTGCAGGACTTCAAGTTCCCTTTGGTCCATGTCCTCTCCTATATCAGTTTCATATGAATGATTGACCAAGTTTACATCTGTCCAAGAAAGTAAATTTGGCTCTTGATCTTGATTTTTGCCAGGTTTCTTTTCTTCATTTTCTAAGTTTGTTTTGTTTATTTAAAATTCATTCTTAGATTGTAATAAATCATCAATTTGATCGTCATCTTTGAATATTTTCCAATGGTCAATATTATCTGGTACTGTAGGGTTATGTTTGACCTGAATACTGTATTGCTCGCTTAGACATGGTATTTGGCCATTGCTTGCAGCAAAGGCGAGCTCATTTTCTAGGCTATTTTGAGCCCTAGGAATACAAGTGAGTTCATATTTTTCAAAGGTTTTGAGGATGTCTAAAGCTGCATTCTTGTATTCTCTTAGTCTTGGGTTTTTTTCCAAATATTCACCTTTGATTTTCCTAATTACAAGTTATGAATCTCCCTGGGCTGATATTTTGTTGGTGCCTAAGTCCTTAAGTATGTGCAGACCAAGGAGAAGGGCCTCATATTCTGCAATGTTATTAGTACATTGGAATTCTAATCTGAAAGAATGACCTTAATTAGTATTGTGTATCCAGATGCCGGCCCCTGAACCAGTTTTTCCACAAGAACCATCAAAGCTTATACTCCAAAGAGCTTCTTTTTCATACACGACACTAAACTGCTTTTCAAGTTTCTTGGGGCTTTGATCATCAGTTTCTTCATTTAGTAATGGGAAATGTGGTTTTGATGGTTTGAAATCCTCTTCATTTTCTTTTATCTATTTTTTTATATTACTTTCATTGTATAAGATAAAAGAATCTAAATTGGAATGAATGGAATAAATGGGAGTGTTGTTTGGCTTATCCCGGTTGCTAACCATGTATTTCATGTGAGTTTCTTGGTATAATCTCCTACTCTGGTTGAAAACTGGGATGGTGGCGAATGACATTTCCATTTGAAGGTTACCTTGTATTTTGGCAGCCCATGCCCTCAATAGTAGCATTCCATACTTAGGAGGAATATCGGCCACTACTACATCCATGACGAGGTTTTTTGCCGGTAGTTGTGTCAAATAAAAACACAGGTTCTTTATTATCCCTAAGCATTTGACCCGACTTGAATCAAAAGAGTACAGGTCTTTGTATGGTTGAGTTACATCTAGACCCAGGTTTTCCATGATTGCTTTAGGCATGAGGTTATGGGAGGCACCAGAATATAACATGGCATTATGTAATATCTTGTCCTATATATTCAAGCTTACATAGAAAGGAGAGACAACTCCTTCTTGGTATTCACCTTCTATTTTGGGTCCGAACAAGAGCTCGGGTTTGTCATCTGTTAGATTTAAAATATCTGCCTCCTATCCTATATCAAAAAATTTGAAGATTTGAGATCTATACCTATCTACAGTTATTAGCTTAGTAAGGGGTATGGTTATTTTTATTTTGGAAATTTCCCCTTTGAAACTAAAAGGAGTTTGTAGTTTGGACAGATTTGTTTCAGCTTTTTCGGACATGATTTTCTCTATGTTCTTAATTTGCTGACTCTGGTTTCGGACTTTTTTTGACACAGCCAACTCGGGAATATTTGTGGAGGTACTAGGAGCATCTGAGCCAAGACTTGTTTGAATATCTTTATCTTTGTCTTGGTCAGTTTTCTTGACCACGATTTTGTTGCTATCCACTGCCTTTTTAAGAATGGTATCTGGGGTTTCAACAGTGTTCAGGCCATCTTTCCTGGTGTTGTCTTGGTTTTTTCTGCTTCTAAGATCATACTCCCTGTGAGCTTCTATTATGGAATTCTAGAAATCTATGGCAGGATCCTCGAGATCTTCATAGTTGGTTTCATCTTGATTCAGAGAGAAAAATGCTTTTTCTTCTTCTGTGAGGTAAACCTCACTTTCGTTATCAGAACCTATTAGGTTCAAATGACTTCTATAAATGGGTTTTGCATCCCTCTCATCCTCATCCACATAATTTAAATTAAAAGGTGGCCTAATTTGTTGATCATTTTCCCTTAGTTTTCTTTGAGGTGTTTCCCTCCTAAAATTTTGGTTCCGATTTCTCTTTGGAGGGTTTGGCTGGTTGTCCCTAAGAGGTTATTTTTCACTCATTTTTTCCCACATCTTTGTCATGGATTTAACTAGGCCATCTATTCTAGGATTTGAGGAAGATAATGAAGGGGCAACTTCATCCTCGTATGTGACTTTCCTTTCTGATCTAGTCCTAGCTCTTTTTTCTGCTAAGTTGGCTTCTGCACTTATGGCCACCTTTTGCATTTCCTCTAGGGTTGAGGGATCCTTGTTTATTAGTTGATAAGTCATGTTTGGGTCAAAGCCTTCAGGAAATTTTGCTACGACTGAGCCAAGTGGAGGTTTGAAGTGAGGTGGGAGGGCATTATACACACTGTTGAACCTAGTCCAGTATCCCTGGACACTTTCCCCATTTTCCCATTTTAGATTGTTATACTCTGATAGGATTTCAATGGGGTTCTTCTGGATTTCCCACTTGTTTATGAAGGTTTGGTAGAGTTCTGGGAGATTGTGGATGCTGTTTGGAGTTAGTATTTTAAAACATTTTTTGGGTTCTCCGCCCAGGCTTTGGGCGAACATCCTCATTCTGATGGTCTCATCTTCTATTTCCATGTATTCAAAGGCATCGATAATCCTATCTACTTGTTGTTGAGGTGTGGTAGTCTCAACTCTGGTAAAGTGCGGGATTTTGGATTGATAGTCATTTTGTAAGGGAGCCAAAGGCTATGGCAACACTAAAGGTACGTACCAGGCTGCCATGACGGGAGCTAATGGATGATGTACAAAATGAGGGCTTGCGGGATGAGCTGAGGTGGTTTGAACAGTAGTGGTTTGGATGGGTGTGGTGGATGTACTTGGACTAGTGATTTGATTTTGAGCAGATTTGGGATGGTAGGAGCCAAAGTGATGGAGAAGCTGAAAGTCGGGAGGTGTAGTAGGCGAGGCTTCTCTACTAAGACTCTGTGGCAGATCTACGGGCTCAAGATTGTCAAAGTCTATCTTACTTTGTGACTTGTTTCTAAAAGGGGTTTTTGCTGATTTTAAGTCAAAGGGGGAATCCTGCAAGGCTGTGAGATGTTCAGGTACTGATCTTGCTTTATGGATGGACCTATCGGTAGCTAAATTGCCAGTTTTGGAAGCTTGCCACATAATCTTCTCTGGGTCATCTACTATGATAGGGGGATTTGGGTCTAGATGAGATTTAATGTTGATTCTTCGTGAAGCCAAATTTCGAGTCTAGAGTTTTTAGAGAGGATGGTATTTGGGATTGTTTCGGATGGATGGCCTCTATAGGATTTTACTAATGTGAAATATGGTAAAAACAAAAATATGGACTAGTGGAGTCACCAGGTGGATTTCTATGAGAACTATGGTCCACCACCAACACTATCAAAGATGCTTTTGGGAAAAAGTTTTACACCAAACTTTGAGATGGAAAATTGCAAAGAAGAGTGATTCACTAGGTTTCAACAGCTTGCTAGGCTGCATGGACAAGCTAATGGTTCTTTTTGCAAGGTTACTTCTTTTTATCTCCTATGTTTATGTGAGGTCTTCTGAATTGCTAAGTTATACTTAGTTTGTCATTGATTACAGAGTTTCCACCCTAAGTTTTAAGCTGTTGGAAGGATGAAAGTTATGGTTCATGATTTTTTTGGTTTTTTATGGAGTTTTTAGGCCTACTGGAGGCTAGTAGAGTCTCCAGGTGGAACTTGGTTGTTCTTGTAAAGATGTAGCTATGGTCCACCACCAGTAACTACGGAAAAGCCAATCTGAGAATATTTTGGGGTTTTTTGAGTTTTATGTGCAGCCTATGGTTTATTAAAGTATTCTAAACCTGTTTCATCACTTTTTTAGGGTGGTGAAAACAAAAAGAGTTTACTATAAATGATTCTATGGACTGCTTGCCTATTTAAATTTTAAAGACTAATGAATCTACAAGAGTTTTCTAGACTGTTATGTATTCAGTTGGTCCCACCGTGATCGCCATTATGTTAGGGTGGTGATGAGGTGGCTAAATGGCAAGTATTCTTGAAGATAAGGGATTTCTAGAGTCCTAAGGTGTACTTACATTGTCACTAACTCAGAGTCCCACCGTGATCGCCATTATGTTAGTGAGCGGTGGGATAAGTCAATCAGATAGTATTTTCAAAGGTCTCTAAAGGTTTAGGGAAACTAAGTTTGTTTATCACTCAGTGTCCCACTATGATCGCCATTATGTTAGGGTCCCGTGATTTGGCTGATTGGCAAGCCAAATGACAGTGTAACATCAAACTAGTCTTTGGAGCCCAAGGACCTAGCCTTCCTGGACTCAGAGAGGGCTCTCTCTATTTGTGTAAGGGATATCTGTGTGTTTTCTTATTGTGTTCTGATTTTAGGCTAGTTATGAAGTGGGTTTTTTGGTTTGGTTTTTAGGTTGTGAGGGATGAACTAATCAAAGACATAAGATAGGTGAAGAGATGTTAGATCAACTGGGCTATGGGGTCGAAAAGGTTAAGAAAGCTTTCATATGGTGATACAAGGTTGTTGAAGGGCCGATTTGATTCGAGGTAAAATGGATCTTTGGGAAAAAATGGAGTAAGATGGACATTAAGTTTGCGAATAACAAATTATTTCAAGCACAAATAGTTTAATAGCTGACATAAACATGGTAGGGAAAACCATTAATCATGAGAAATGTAACTTTAAGCTAATCAATGCATAGAAATAAACATTCAAGCCATGCATAGAGATATATAACTCTATAACTTTAGGAAATGGCTATCAGACCTTGGGGAAATACATTTAAGACAAAAAAACAACTCAAATCACTACGTCGGAACGCCTAAACACAGTACTTCAAGCTATTGGGCACTTTGAAAACAAGATTGCATAGTCTTAGGCAAAGGGCAATATAATAACAAGACCTCCTTGGTTCAAAAAATGACAATCTAATCAGTCAAAGAGAAGTTTCATAGATGGAGCTATGGCTAGCCATGAGTAAGCAGGGCATACCGTAAATCATACTTAGCATGCATAAAACCATGAATGAAACAAGCAAACAATATTCTTAAGTTATTAAAGAGCAATCAAGAATTCTTTAATGTGACTAAGAATGAAGAAAACATGGAAGCTATGAAGAAACAGGAAATTTGAGGTGCCTCCAAGGGCATGTCTCAAATTTGTTCTCTACTATCCTATAGCAAGCAAGAACATGGATTTATTAATGAAAACTAAGAAACAAAATAAAGATAGAGACACTATACCATTCAACCTAGTCATGGAATCCAACAACAATCCTCTTTCATCATCCAAGAACATCCAAGAAACTATCCAAAAGCATTAGACAAGTATTTTTTCCAAAACTTATATGACCATATATTGCTTCTATTCATCAATTTTAGCCTTGTTTACAATGAAAGCCTTTGGAATATATAGGCCAAAGTGAGGAAAACCTCTTAGTTCAACTTGCAATCTCATTGGCCTATCCAAAATATCTTATTTTTTCCTTGAGGCTTTGCAAATCCCAAGGCACAAAATATATAATAAAATATCTAAAAAATGCTAAAAAATGGAAATAAATTGACTTTTCATAACTTATCATGTACAAAAGTAGCTAAATGCACATGAGGAAAAGTCACTTTTGAAAGGTTCAATTTTTACAAAAATACTCAAAAAATACATCAACAAAAGTTCCCCTGACTTGCTGGAAACTTTTGGAGGCCTTCCCGATGTCGAAACGAGGCTCATGATGGCTCTTTGGAAAGATCTATGTCTACTTTTTGAAAATGTTTATTTTTCTCCCAACTGAACACTAGAAATTCTCCAAAAATAGACCTGTGTGTAAAAAATCAGAAAATAGGCCTTGCTGATAAACGGGGCAGAGTGTAGCAAAAGCGAGTATGTGCCCCTAAAATTATGGCATCCAATGATCCCATTTTCATCCTTTGATGATGCCCCAAACTGAAATGGTGATGCCCATGAGTTTTGGCCAAAAACCCAAAAATGACAAAACACCAAAATTTGTCGAATTTCGCCCAAACTTGGCGAGCATGACCCTCAAGGGTTTTCAAAAACATGTTGTGAAGCTGAGGCCAAAATTTGGAGCCTTGAGGTGTATTTCCTCAATTTTGGTGTTGGGCGCTTCCCTTTAGCCTCTTTGAGTTTTTCTTGAGTAGCCTTCAACTTCCATCGGGAAAACTGATTGAGCTTTTTATAATGCCCAGTCATCCTCCGTTGAAGGTCAAAGTCCCTATTTTCCTTCTCCAATTTCTTCTCCAAGTGATGATTAACTCTCTCAAGCCATGCTTCCTAATTTTTCTCTATCTCTTGTTCAAACAGTGCAGTGAGATGGGTGGATTGGAGAAGGGCATCTTCTTCTTCTTTTTGTTTCTCAAGGCCCTTTTTGAGCCCCATGGTTCTTGGCCTCTTTCGCCTGGGCTGATCTTCACCTTCGATCTCATCAAACTCATCCATGAGTTCTTACAATCTCACTTGTGCTTTGGAGGCCTCCTTCTTGTATTTGATTTCCCATGTCTCATATAAAACCATATGGACACTCATCTACTTGTTTTGAACTTACAAAAAGAGATTGAAGTTCCTAGCCCTATCAAGATCAGTCCTTAAAGCATCAATTTGGCTTTCTCTATGTATCAAGAGATTTTCTAGGATCTGGGCTTCATTATCACTATCATCACTTTGGATTTGGATGATGTCGAATTCCCTTTTCTATTCATGACTGCTTTCTTCCTTGTCCTTCTCTTTGCTTTGGGTGGCTCTTTTATTCTTCTTCCTCTTGGGCAATTCTACCATGGGCTTCTTGGGAAATTTTCCCTTGCTCCAGAGGGCCCTAGTCACATTTGGAGTTACAAATCTAGGCACCCTTTTCCTTGATGTCCAGGGCTTGGTCACTTTTAGAGAAGAGAGCATGGCCCCTTGCCTAGGAGAGGCAGCTAACACATGCTCCATGGGCTCTTTACCTTTGTCACTTTTCTCTTCATTTTTTCTGTTGTCTTGGATTTCTTCATGGATGCCTAGGTTGTCTTTTTACATGTCCTTTTGAGGGTTTTCCTCCTCACTGTGTTGCACCTGTTTATCATGCTGCCCCTCTTCTTCATTAGGCTATTATTCCTTATCATAAGGCCGTTGTTCATCATGCTGTGGCTGCCTCTGTTCATCATGAGACTGCTCACCTTCACTGTGTTCCTTTTCATCATGCCCAGGAGTCTGTTGTTCTTCCTCACTGTGATGATACTCATCATCATGTTGTGGCTGCTGTGCATCATGTTGTGGATGTTGTGTATCATGCTATGGCTGTTGTGTATCATGTTATGGCTGCTATGTATCATGTTGTGGCTGCCCCTGTTAAGCATCTTCATGAGTCTACTCACCCTCAGTGTGTTGCACATCTTCATGTTGCTGCCCTTCATCATCTTCCTCATCATCCCCTTGCTGCCCTATTTCATCTTGTTGCTGCTCATCATCATTTACCTCTTCTTGCTTATGCTATTCTTCCTCATCATGGTCATGTTCTTCTCCCTCTTCAGGCTCTTTTGTTTGTTCTATGGTAAACTTGAGCCTCTTGGGAACAAGTTTGCTAGAAGAAGGCGAAGGATGGTGAGAAGGAGGTGTAGGGAATGTATGAACTGGAGGTATAGTGGAGAAATCCGGATGGGTGATGAAAGTATCCCAAGAGACCTCCCTCTTCTCAAGCTGATGAAGAATGATGACTTTGATGAGGGAGTGATGGAAAAGGCAATCTGTTTGTTGTGAGGGAGGTTTTTTTTGAACAGTGGAGGCCATTTTCTCAATGCTTCTATGTATGAAGAAATGAAGATTTAGCAATTTGGCCCTCATGAAATGCATGAGAAATTGAATGTGATAGGCATAGACTCAGGAGAATCTTCCCTCACAAGTGAAGTATTTCATGGTGATCTTCATGAGGGGGGCATAACTAGTCAAAAGATTAGAGAAAGTGAAAATGGAAGGACATGAATCTTTGTGCTCAGGCTTTAGAAAGGGCTTGTATTCTTCTGCGTCTAGGTGGCTTTGTTTAAACCACCTCTCCCTGACATAAGGGATTTTAGTGGCCTTGGAGATGGACCTTGGAGGGAATTTGGAATCTAGGCCTCCCAGTTGGAAATGTTTCTCTTGAAACCTCAAAGTGCAAAGATGTGTCAAAGGGGAAAATATTTTCACCTCTTGCACTCTTTGATAAAAATCTAAACACCCAACCTAATGGAAATTGAACAAGACTGATGGGTGAGCATTCACTTCTTCAGTGGAAACAGGCTCAAATCTCTTATGCAAGCCACTCCTACTATCTTGCTTGGGAGGCATCTTGTTTTGAATGCTCTCTGTAACACCAACCTGCCTCAAATGGCCTTTGGAATGTTTTCTCAAGCACACAACTCTGTCCTCTTTTTTAGTCACTGTTTGACCAAGGAAAATTGCTTCAAATGCTATGTGAAATGGTTCTTTAACACCAACCTTCTTCTCTTTACAAATCACTGTTTTGTCTCTTTTGTTCCAAACAAAAAATAGTTATCAAAATAACAAGCACACAGTCAAATTGTTACTGTGTTTGGGTAAGGTTACAAGGATCCTTTGTGTTTTGGTATAAGCAAGACAGCCTTGTATAAAACAAAACACTCCTCCCAATCAAAAAAACTCCTCTTGTATTTCACTGTTTCACATGCACAGGTAGACAAGAACACTTTCCAATTGACTTAAGAGTTTTTCATAACATACTCTATTTCATGGATCAAAGGAGGCAACACTGGTTTTGCTTTTTACCACACAGAGAGGACTTTTGAAAGTGACAAAGAATTCATGCATGATCACTGCTATTGAATTGGGCTCATTGTTTCACCTTAGGATCACTTGTCTCTTATACCCAGGTAGACAAAAAAATACCTTCAAATGACTTTTAAAGAATCTTTCACCCCACTTTGTTTTATGGGACAAAGGAGGCAGCACTAGCTTCACTGTTTCACTGATTCAAAGAAGAGATTTTTTGAAGGGACAAGGCATTCAGACTAAGACCACTATTTTCATAATAGGCTCACTGATGTCACCTTTCAAACACTATGTTTTCCTTTTAATGACTGTTTCCACCTTATAACACTGTTTGTCACTTTAGACTTTGCTGACAGAGGTTAGTTTTGTCGTACCACCGTCAGGATCAACTATTTGAGAAAACCTCTAACACTGTGCTTTCTTTGACTTGCAAGCAGTGTTATGGTTTATCACTGTTTTGAGGGTAGCTTTAGGCTCTTTGAATCTAAAATGAACACTTCACTAGCCTCCCACTGTAACAGTCTTCTTAAAAATATTTACCAAAACACCTTGATTTATACCAAGACCTTCACTTTTTTAATCACCCTTTAGCAACTCGAATACACCAAGGAGGCAAATGAAAATACCTTGAATATGGATGGTAGCCTTTGCTTGAAGAGTTGAGAAGCTTCAAGACCCTTTTGGAGGCATTTTGACTGTTCAAAAATGCGCGACACATTTTTTTGGAAGAACGCCGTGCTCTGTGGATGAGTCGGGTCGGCCTTCGGGCGGTTGTGACAAGCGCCTACAGGCGCGCCGCGCACTGCTACAGATGTGCCATGCCACAATACAAACTCTTTGTAAACGTGCTCCTAAACGCACTGTGTGCTTTTCCAGGTGCGTCGTGCAGTCTCAAAAGCTTCAAACTCTATCAAGTTTGCTCGAAAAATCTCTTTTCTTCAATGGGCGACTAGGAGAGCGATTGTGAGTACTGGTTTACGTTTTTGAAACTTGCAAATGGGATTTCTCCAACGGTCAATCCACCCTTTATAGCATGAAAATGCCAATGTCCCTTTGATATTTTCTTGGTGAGGGTTTGAACATTTTTCTTTAAAACAAATGCCTTTGTTATAATGAAAAAACAAAATGACTTTGAAAGTGCTACAAGGGTCCCATATTCAAATAACGTTGGTAATAAAGTGTTGTGCATGCTAGTTGGACAGTTTTTATAGATATGACTCCTCCCATTTATAAGAAAATCATCCCAAGGCAAAAATCCTTTTCACAGTGAGAAGGTCATTTTGAAGGCCAACATCACTCAGTGTTTTTCTCATTGAAAAATAAAACCTGTTGAAAGACACATCGTGATATGTGAGGTTTTCTTTGACATTTTTGTAAGGAGGTAGCTCACCCTTTTAAAAATTAATTTGACAGTCTCTGCCACTGCTGACCTTTTTAATGACCCTTTCAAAGGAAAACTCTGCTCAAAATACATACCAATGATTTGTGGAGCATCTTTTGCCATTCTTGCAAGGAGATAACTCATCTTTTTAAAACTTAAATGGACAGTTTATGCTCTTGATGTTTTGAAGGTGATCATGCCCATTGTGAAACTAATTGAGCTGGCAGGTGCTGCTTTGAGCCCTTCTCTTGAATATGGGTGAAGAACCTCACCTGAATTTGTAAATGAAAAACTCCGCTATAAATAACTTCCATCATCAAGGCAACTAACTAACCTTAGATTGACAAAGTGATCAAGTCTTAAATTTTTACAGAGATATAGCAGGGGATGGAAAACTGAAGTTTAAATTGTAAAATTGAGAAACTGTCCCTTTGTTCCTTTATGAAGGAAGTCTGCAAGGATAATGAATTTCTCATTCATTTTACCATTTTGACAGTAGTCCCTTTGAAAACTAAGCCATACTGCAAATGAATTCTCTTCATCTTCACATAATGGTGAGCCTTCTACTTGTAATGAAGGGGCCTATTTTTGACAAATGCCTGGGTTATTCTCAACTCCTGTTTTAACCAAGTGAAACAAATTTATGAATACATTGTTAGTGGTTTTCTTTGTATTTGATGGTAGAATTCATTTTGAGACCAAGACTGTCTTACTTATTTGGCCATTTTCTTAACAATGTCTCTTCATTGATAATCACCCTATTAGCTTCACATTGTATTTCAATAACAGTCAAACTTATGTAAACAATTTTTTAAAACCACCACTGCTTTGCCTTTGCTTTTAACACCAATTTCTATTCAGAAACCTTCAATTATCTCCCACTGCTCTTAAAATTTTCCTTTCAGTCAGTGAAAAGCTTAAAATCAAACTCTATCCCTAGCCGTCTGCTTATAGATGAAGGATGCCTTCTCAGTATTCAACCCTCTGCTTGTAAAATGAAGGAGGTTTTCTCAGTCTTCAACCCTCTACTCGTGTATGGAGGAGGTTTTCTCAATGATGCCATTTCATCAGCTTTTAATAGTGTTATTTTTCCTTTCACTGCCTTTTCATGCTTGAGCAAATGAAGATGAAAAATTGATAATAAGTCAAGATGGGCACTTCTCTGAGACATGTAATTTTGCTTTTCAAATACCTTTGTGCCTCTTTAGACATCACAAGCAATTTGGTTGGTATCTGCAAAGCATTTCTTGTCATTTATGATTCACTAACCTTTGACTGTGATTGCAGGAGCTTGATGAAATAACTCTCTGCCCTGTAGCGGCATCCAAGGCTCAAAACGACATGAGAAGCAGTTGTCTTCTCATGTTGAGTTTAATATTGTCTTCTGGAATACTAGTACACTTTTTCTCTTGAAATATCCATTGTAAAACCACCTAATATCAGGTTGACCTATGGCGTATGCATTGCTGAGACTTCAGGGCTTGTTAGTGGCATGACTTAAGGGTGTAACCAACTTTATTTGCAGAATAGGAAGGTCTGTTATGACTGGTCTATAGTACATAGAGGTTCTTGGGCTTTAGGATAGTTTTCCAAGGGAGAAATTCCTAAAGCGCCACTACTTAACTTAGGGGATACTTCTTGGACAGATTTGGATTGTTTTCTTTGGAGCTGATGGACAACCTAGTAGGGTTGAGGCTAGATAGGGCTTGATAATGAGGTTTTATCTCATCACGGGCTTATTGGAAAGGTAGGAGGGAAAAAATGCTTATGGGTGTTTTCCAGCTGGCAAATTTGACAAATTTTTGAGATCAGCTGCCAGAAAACTCAGCTAGGAATCTAGTCATCAACAACAAGTGAAAAATACTGATGACTAACACGACCCAAAATATATTGCGCACTCGTTATTTTTTGTTGTCATTATTCAAAGATTGTATTATTGCGGTTCAAAAATTCCACAACTACCAAATGTTTTATTAAAATATGTGTGCGCCTCCAACTCTTGTTCACCCAATCATTGTTGTTGGTCCTTTTGCGAAATGGGGCATTGATTTCATTACATGTAACCCTCACTCGACTGGGGGGCATGGTTATATTTTTATCGCTGTAGATTACTTTACCAAATTGGCCGAGGCGATGCATACATTCGTGGTAGATGGAAAAAATGTAGCTACTTTCGTATAAAATCATGTGATTTCTCATTTTGGTGTGCCTTAAGTTATTATCAGAGACCATGGGAGTCATTTTAGAAATATTATGATGACCGAAATTTCTGATCAACTTGGCCTGCGCTATGATAATTCTACTCCTTATTACCCGAAGGATAATGGTCAAGTTGAAGCCATCAACAAGGTTTTAACCACCATGATTAAATGGATTATCGGAACTCACAAATTGAATTGGCAGACCATGCATTTTTCGGCACTGTGGGCATACCGAACCTCAGAAAAAACTGCTACAGGGTTCACTCCTTTTCAACTTTTCTATGGTTTAGAAGTTGTGTTACCCATTAAATTTGAAATATCTTCACTCAAATTAGCCATTGAGTTGTTACTGGCTACCTCTAAAGAGGAAAAATGCTTTTTGTACTTAGCACAATTAGATGAGACTCGACACACCAGTGCATTAGCTACCGAAGCTCATAAGAAACGTGTGAAAGCTCAGTATGATTAAAGTGTTAACCCTCGTGTTTTTTCATAAGGTGACCTAGTTTTATTATATGATCAAGCTAACGATAAGCTAGGCGTTGGAAAATTCAAACCGATGTGGCATGGTCCCTACATTGTCAAGCATGTGCTTGCAAAAGGAGCGTATGAATTAACTGATTATGACGGGGTATATTTAGATAAGCCCAGAAATGGTGTTTATCTTAAGAGATATTATGCTTGAATTTTGTGTGAAGATCTCTCTTTTACAATAGTTATTTTTTAGAATAGTGTGGCTTAGATTAGAAAATTTTGCCTAAATTAGTTTTGTTATTACTACTATCACTGCTTATCTTGATTACTCTTGATATTGTAGATGTAGATACCCCTTCAAACATACATTAGTTTTACTGATGGTGCCTATCGTGGTACAAAAAATATATCTTCCGCTGCTTGGTTTATATAATCACCTACCAATGAGTTAGTTTCTATTCATGGGATATTCCTTGGTTAAACAACGAACAATATTGTAGAATATAGCGCAGCCATTGAGTTATTATCCGATGCCATTTCATTTGCTATTCTATGTTTGATCATTAGGTTGGATTCATAACTCATTGTATTACATTTAAATAGAGTATATGCAATTAGAAATGCAGTGTTATTGAGATTATTTTTTAAGGTTCGTCTCTTGGAACAACAATTTGATTAGATCGAATATCAACATATTTCAAGAAATTTAAACATATTGGCCAATGCATTAGCTAATCGTGTTCTAAATAGACATTTGCAACATTAACAAAGTAAACCAAAACAACATTTGATCCATGTTGAACAAGATACTTAGAGAAAGTAGTAAATCATTAGCATAGATAGGTTTATGTCCAAAAAATATTACATCGCTTGTGATCATAGGTTCAAAGATCTTATGATCTAATAGATATTGATACAAAAAAAAAATTTTGATCCACAATGATCATCCACTATTCGTGATGATGATCATGGTAATAGACTATAGCACGTGCCACCTTGCGCAAAAATCTCCTAAATGGACCTGGAACACTTGTCACTTGTCTCTGAAGCCTGAGAGGAATATCATACTTTCCTGTTTCAGGAATGTCTATGGGCAGCCTCTCAAGGTTGTGCTCCATTTCTACTAGGATCTCTATTGCGTGGTCCTGTGGAGGTGCTATAGGTTGTGCTTGCCACCTATCAAAGCATCGAAGTGTTGCTAGTCATCGTGGATCGACATCTGCATTTAAATATTTTTGTCAGTATCGGACAATAAAAAAATAAAAAATTAAAAAATTAAAAACATAAAAATAATTTTCTTCCTGTCTCATCCCACTGTGCCCCTGGAAGAAAAGATGTTTCAGGATCACCTATCTAATCCATTTCTGCATAAGGGAAGTCTTCAATGGTGAAGACTTGGTATGCTGGAGTAAACCAAACCACTAAGCTACAATTGCCACCATGGTGAGCCATTAATTCCACCCATCATACCATCCGAGGTTCCTCATGATCTACTGGAATTAGCTGAGGAGTGAGAAGCAGGATTCACTCTAAAGAAAATGAAATGAGAATGGTGCCATACCCAAAGTTTTTCAACTTCGCATTCTTTGCTCTAGTTAATTGGCCTTTCATATTAGCCAATACTCCTCCGCACCAGTTAAACATGGTCCCTCCAAAACACTCTACTACGGTCTGCATTTGTGATTTAGTGGCCACATGCAAAGATGCACTCCTGCACAATCTGGTTATAGTAAATTCTAACACTTTTAGATCCAATTGCAAGATAGTTTTAATATCTATGCAAATATTCTTTAAGTCTGCCTCATTACTGGAATACTATCCTTTGTATCTGGTGATTGGAAGACCTCCCTATCTAGCCCAAAATAAGGATATGCTTCCTCCTCTCTGGGAAAATCCGGTAAGGAAATAAATGTCCTCTAGCTCAATTTTGAACCAGTGGTCACCAATTATGAAGCATTGGTCTTGAACCTCTCATGCATTTACGAGTCATGTCATCAATTCCACTTGTGACTTCATTCCTTTGATAGCCCATAATTTATATAAACCACAATTCTTCAGTGCACGTATTGTTGTAGGATATTCCATGGCTTCATTGTCTATAAGCTCATGTTCACACTCTCGCCACTCCAACATGGTGGAACAACCTACAAATCAACACATTTATCAATTAAACACCATTTGGAAGCAAAACTTAAATCATTTTTAAGAGAAATTTTTAATTTTAAAACAGTCACAGCGCCCCCGCATTTTTTTTGAGTAGACAGTGCGGACGTCCACACACACTCCACACAAAACCCATGGCAGCCCAATATTTTTTTATTTAAAAGTTATCGGGGTCCGCAGTTATCACATGAATTACCTACACACCCCTAAGAGTGCATTTTTAAACACAAAATCCTCCTAAAACATGAAATTAAGGCTTAAAAATAAAAATGAAACTGATAGAAATGAAGATTAACATGATGTGGATTACTTGGTTCTAACGATTCAAGGAATGGACGGTCATTTTTCCCGATATCTACTTCGGAAATTTTTAGCCAAAAGCTCTCAATACATTGCTCTGAACACAAAAGGTGAAAATGATTTTGTTTTAACTCCTTCTTATAGTTTTTAAATAAATTAAATATTATATTTTATTTATTTTTCATTTTAAAATGTCTTTTTTTAAAATATTTTCACTTCTTGGAAACAAGTATGTGTAATGTTTTCATTTTTTGTGCAGGATACATGATTTTTTCATGAAAATAATTATTTTGACACCGAGTATACTTTTATCACTTTTTCGGGCTTTGTAAAATTACGAAAAAGAGAAACCCTGGAGTTCTCTTTTAAGCCCTTTTCAGACTCTATAAATATTTAAAGATCACTGAGTACTTGACTATTCGAACTCGTTCAAGTAAATGAGCAGTCGTCCTTTGAGTATAAGTTTACCCCTTTTCCAGACTGGAATGGACTAATTACGAAAAAGGTATACATTGATTAATCATGGTCAATAGAGTTCTCTCCTACATTATTTATCCTTTTTCGGGCTTGAGAGAATAAATTTACAAAAAATAACAGCCATGGAGTTTACTTATGTTTTTCTTCTGACTCCCCTAAAACTGAAAAACAACGAGTTTATCCTATACTAGACTCATTAAAATTTAACAGTAAATGACCTGTCAATTACAAGTAGGACCAAACCACTCCTTCTTAGGGTTTGATTTTAATACTAAGATGGACTCATCCGAAAGATGAGATTACAAAAACAAGCAAATTTTATCTTCCTCAAGCTTGTCAAAAATAAAGAGGTACTTACTAGTAATGGTGGGGGAAAAGAGAGAAAAAGAATCTAGTTGTCACCCTTGTTTAGAAAGCAGCATGCCACTCTTAAACACGAAACTTTGTCACACTTGTACCTGGGTTAGGAAATATTTGTCTAAAAGTTAACAAACCACATTGAAAGTCTTCAGCTATTTTTTGGGTATTAGCTTTAGCTCAAATGCTGCCAAGCCATCTGCAGTGTCGTTATGTGTTCATGAGAAAGTTAAAATAAACCATTCATTGCAAAAATTTGTCTCCATTCACATCCCTAAGTCAGTCTTTGCAAATATTTATTCAAAAATTGATCTAATGGTTTCGTGTCATGGGATTTCCTACGACAGATCACTTTCTATTGATATCAGATCATCATATAGAAAGTCGATATTGAATCCTATTAGTGCCTTGGAATCTACATGCCTTAGTGGCAGGTTTTTCACCTTCGAAAATAGGTTGCTTCATTGACCTTTGATTGAATGATTCTATGAGTGTTCGACTGCAAATTATTCATTCAAAATTCATGAATTGTACTGAAGTAATTTGAGAACCATTGTCATTATTGGTGGTTTCTCTCACACTTGTTAATAGTTCACATCGTTGACTGTTAATCAAGTGGTTTCTACCATGTTCTAATTCGACACAATCAATCTCATGGATAGATTCGTACTAGTTTGGGAGGCGGAAATCAAGACCCTAGATCTAGTTTCCACCATCTAGGCTGTGAGGAGTTTTATTATTCATGATACAGTAGACTAATCATGACATATGGTTGCACCCATACTATGTCTACTTTTGATGTAATATTGAAACCATATCTATACCAGAAGATTTAGTTAATTGTGAACTGAGTATGGGAATACCTAACTCAGTGATGATATATATATGTTTGCATTGAATGTTTTTACAGGTTTTCGACTGGTGTCTCCAATCCAATCCTCGGAATGATAAAGCACTTCACTCTTCAGAATAACCTCATACTTCAAACTTTACGGGGCAATCTATTACACATCATTTTGTCACCATGAAATTTTACTTTCCATATAGGTCTATCACCACCTATATCATGTTCCCTTAGAATTAAAAAACCTTAATGTTCCTAATTCAAGTCTTCGAATTGGAGAAAATATCTGTAAAACCCTTAAAAGTCTACCTCCACACTTTTTCTAGCCTTTTCCTGTGAGTCCACGTATGTTTGGTCTATAAAATACGGCAAACCCCGCACGTTTTGCTACTATTACCTACAGAATCTCGTAAAAATAAAAATAAAATAAAAAGTAAATTTTAGAAGCCTAGCTGGTCGAATATTCTCCCAAATGGAAGCTTCTAGAGTAATGCTTAGTTCAATATTTATCCCTCCACTCATGGAGATTATTCCTTGGTCCATGCAGCTCAAATCCCTTCATGTGAGGAATCCATCCCCCTCTTCATGGAATTTAAAATACCTCCATTTCCCTATAAATTGAGCTCAAGTTTCAGGTTGAAGGGTAGATGGTAGATTGTAGATGCTAATATTATAAAAGTAATTTCTGAAGAGAATTCCCAAGAGTGCATACTTTCTACACTAGTAAATAGTTCTTTGCATGAGAATGATCACACCCTTGTGTCCATAACTCTATGATGGTATTCAAAGAGGAAGGCTTGTCAAACTGAAGGAGGAATGATTTTTCACGACCCCAAGAGAAATCTGTACAACATCAAGACATCAGGTTGTAAGATTACTCTTTTTATTCAAGATAATACATACGGATCTCTTTTTCTCATTTATTTGTTCTTATGCTTATTTAATAACATCAATACTTAGACTCCTTTATCACTAAGTTGGATTAGCTTTTATTAATTATTATATGTTGCAGATGGTTTGATTCTTTTGTCCTGCCTTTGATTGCAGGTTGTACTTATTGAAGAAGCCACTTTGGAGCGACAAGATAAAAACTACATTGAAGGTTTGGAATTCAAGGTAGGGGTGTATCCTATTTACTTTCTTATAATAATCAAGAAATGAAATTAGTCTAGAGAAAAAGGTTTTAAAATGGATGTTTTTTTCTAGCTATTCGTTGAATATTAGGGAGATCGCTCTTGTCCACTAGAGGGATTAATCTGCACAATAGAGTGTCATGTTCAAGAGCGAAAAGCTGCCCAAATGACACAATATGTTCCACTTTCAATTTCCCCCCATTATTTCTAACGAGTACCTCTTTATTTTTTATATCCATCATGAAGAGGAAAACATATGTTGAGTGTGTCAGTTCATTCTTCGATTGAATCCATCGTAGTAGTTTTAATGAGCCCTAGGAAGGAGGAACTCGATCTCGTCATGGTGACAAGTCTTCCACCGTTGAATTTTTAACAAGTCTGACGGAAGGGGAACTCAATATATTTTTCATGTTTAGGGATTTTGAAAAATAAATATAAAAGAAAACTCCATCATGTCCCTTTTCGTAAATCATCTCCCATTTCCAAAAAGGTAAAAAATAATATCCGGAAGAACCTATTGACCATTTTCGACCAAGGTAATCCTTTTTCGTAAATAGTTAATCTCAAATCGAAAAAGGGGTAAATGTATACTAATACCATGTCAAATAATTTACTTTAACGAGTTCAAAAATACAATTACTCGGTAATCCTTTCATTTTTTGATAGTAAAAAAAGAGCTAAAAGATGACTCTAAGGGGGTTACTTTTTCATTTATTTTTACCGAGTCCAAAAAAGAGATAAAATAAAAATCATTGCATCAGAAATAATCACCATTAGTATAAGGAATCCTGTTGTTGCACAAAAATGAAAACATCACTGATATCGAGGAAAAATAATAAAATAGTGGCCAAAATATCTTCAAAAGCCTCTAAATAGACAAAAAGTAAATCATTGTAACCATTCTATTTGGACTAAATTGTGAAAGTGCATTTTACCCCTTTTTCCTTTGAACTTCAGATTAGTGGTGTGACCAATCCAAGACACTATTCTGCCATATGTCTACTTCAGGTAAGAGCCCAAAATTTTCCTCTTCATTTTAATTCCATTGTTAAGTAGTTTATATCAGAAATTTTGTGATTTTGGAGTGTTGGAGCAAGGCCCCCTAGGGTACTTTTTTGGGATGATTTTGATAAGTTTTGTTGTATGCACTGCGCGTAGTTGATCAAAGGGGCTTTGGAGAAATTTAAATTCCCTTAATTATTCTAAAGGGTTAAAGGGAGAAACAATGAGTCTCAAACCATGGTCTGAGACCATGGTATGTGCGCATTTTGATAATATAAATATGTAAGAGTCGAGTGATGAGAGATAGACATGAATGAATGAAATATTGATTAGTTTTGTTATGCATATTTGTTAGTATGGGGTTGTCTGGGTAGAAAGGCTACTGTTGTATGTGTGCTTGGAGACCCAAGTCTTGAGCTATCTGTGGACTCTGTTGTTTTGTGTGTAGAAGATAGATTGTGCTAAATTGAAAATCTCTTAATAAATAAGGCATTTTTGGCGAACCCAAATTCTTATGTGATTTACTGTCTTAGATTATTTTTTAATTGTTGTCAATCTAAATATGTTTTTTTGTTGCATATTTACTTTTTTAATTAGTTACTTTCATCTTTGCACGAGAATTAGTCGATGTTAGTTAGCCACTATGCGCGAAATATATTGAAGTATTCTGTGAGAATATGCGAAAGGGTTAGATTTGTGACCATTAAATATGGTTGCAAAAATATGTTACACTATCTACAGTAAGTCTTATTATATATACCACATCAAAAATTACCTTAGAGTGTGGAAATCTAGTTCCAACTCCCCTCGATAATGCTTCAAGTGAGACTTTGTTCTGCGCAAGTAGATTATTGTCGAAAGGTCCAGTAGTTGGAGGAATTTTTTGGTTGGGAAATTACTCTGAACCTGGGTCAGGACCCTTCAAGCCAAAAAAAGGTTCCATCACGGGGAATAGGATCATTTTGAGAGAGATTTGATGTGCCACCTGACAAAGAACGAACTACAATATTAGCTTGATAAGAAGATATGTGAATTTTTTATCCAAGAAAATAGAAACTCTAAATTGTCTGTCAAAGGTTGGGCACAAAGGTATATCTACTTAGAGGTCCAAAAAAATTTATTTTCTTCTTTTGCAATCGAATTACATGAGCAGTTGTCTCATCTTTTTGAATTCTAGACCTGTCAAAAGGATGACGCGATTACTCACTAGACCCCGGAGTTGGTACAACAATTAGATAAAACTAGCAACAAGATCACTCGCATGATAGATCATTGGATCGATAGTGTTCTCAGAGGATTTGTGACTGAATTCGATTTTGATCAATTTTTATCATATTCTGAGGCTGAACGAAGGTTCCTACACTCTCTGAAGCTATGGAATAAAATTTTATTGTGTAATTAACAGGGTACTCTATGCAATAATATTGATTGAAATTTCTGTAGAGGTCAAACTACGCGAAGTGCAAGAACTTACAAACTAGATCTAGAAGAAGGTCTTGTTTATAGACCTCTCAAAGGTAAATCTGACAGTGATGAGGAATCTGAAACCAGTAGCTCTAGTGAATCTATGCACTCTGAAGAAGAGGAATTGCGAGATCAGGCTAGAATTGGGTTACTAGCAATAATTCAGATCCCATCCACACCACTCCCAAGCTCTTCTCACTTTAACAATCCATCCACTCTGCCTCCACCTCCCCCACCAGACACTGAGATGGAAACCTCCATGAATTTACCCAATTTCTGTGGTATTGAGAATGAAGATGTAGACCAATTCTAGTTTTTTACTGAAGTTGTATGGACAACGCAATAGGTTAATAATGAGGATGTTAAGAAAGCACAACTGGCCACCGCTTTTTAGGACTGCACAATGGATTGGTACATAAGGTATGTGGCGAAAAACCCTAATGAAACTATTGATAATCTAAAGGACACATTAAAGGAACAATTCAAGAAGCCAAACTCGTTTTCTCAATGTGTAAATGAGTTGAAGGATATTCATCAAAAATTGAATGAATCTGTATGGGACACGGATCAATGACAGAAGCACACAATCATATATGGAGGATTTACTATTGATGACACGTAACACAAAGAGTGATTTATTTCCATGTTTCTACCGCATCTGCGCCAAACCCTAAGTCAAGGGAAGATTGCAACACATTCCAAGGCTATAGAGATCAAAATGAAGATAGAATCTTCACTGGTACTGGTTGCACATATCGGGGCCCTGCAGATCCAAAGACAGTATGAGGAAATGCACTTAGAAATATAGATTTTGTGCAAGGATAAGGGAAAGGAGGCATGTGTAGAGGTATGGTGTATACGCTGTAAACTTTCCAAGCATCAGAAGGATTAGTTCCTCATATTCAATGAATATTCGATAGCCAGAGGACCAAGCTTGCTGAAGAGCATGACAGAACCAAGTGGAATCCCATGTTATGGTGCGTGATTTTTCAAGCAATGGGTATGTGCATGATAGACTTCTACCCAAGGATTGGTAAATATATCCCTCAGCTTAAGCAAACTTTCTGCAAATTTTTTTCCTTGGTGGGACATGATGAGCAACATTGTCACAACGTCGATTTGATGATTGACTGAGATGACCTATATAGGATTCACATTGAAGAAAACTCACAAGCATCCCCATCTCGGCATGGTGGATTCCAAATTAGAGGACGAGGAAGAGCAGGAGGAGCTAGTCAAGGAAGGGGCCATCTCATCTGCTATAATTTTGTAGATGTGGGTCATTATGCATGTTACTATCCAAACCCAACACAAAAATCATGCAATTATTGTAGAAAATTTGAATATTTCCTTGTCTTGATTGCAAAAATGTAAGAAAATAAGACACAAAGCCCCACTAAAAATATTCATATGGTAAGAGATAATTTGTGCGAAGAAGAACCATGTGTGAATATCGTTACTAGGAGTGTTGAAGTCATTGATGAAGACAAGGGAACAAAGCCTGACATTGATATATGCATCTGAAAATCACCTTAAAAGAAGGAAGGATTCAAATTATGGAGAGATAAAGAAACCTTTGTACAATCGAAGAAGTACTTCTTGGAGGTGGGTGCCCCAACGTCTAAAGTATCAGGCAAGCCTATGGATGTGGTTAGAGGAGATGAAGAGAGAAAGACATTCCTACATGCTCGTATCAAATTGTTGCGCAATAAGAAGATAGTCAAGAAGATCCAATCTTTAATAGAAAACTACGTAGAGAAAGAACAACCCCAGATGGAGCATAATGTTGTTAATAATATTTATAAGAATAAAATATGAACTGGACAGGAAATGTGCTTGAACTCTCAGATTGATGCATACGAGATGGATCAGGTCATTCTCGATCTAGGATTTGATGTGAATGTTTTACCAAAGCATACTTGGCAACAAATGGGATAACCTAATTTGGAATGTTCAACTATCCATCTATGCATGGAAAATCAGAAAAATATTATCCCATTAGTAAGGCTCGCACAAGTAGTAGTAGTTATGGAAGGAGTAAGGGTACTCACAGAATTTTAAGTTATATATATTTTTGATGATATTGACCCCCATCCTAGGTTTTTGGGTTTATATTGGGCTATCGATATGGGTGGCATCATCAATATTAAGCACATACGTATAGTATTTGATTATAATGGAACCAAGGTTGTGGTCCCCCTAGATCTTGCAGAAGGATAAATATATACAGAACCAGTGCGAACAGATGATGATGTCGATCATAACTATAAGTTGACTACACATGATGAATACTAGATCAACCCAATAGCCAATGGAAGACTTAAATAAGATAAGTATAGCTCATTATCTTCAAATTCATATGAGGAACTATGAGAACTAGTAGAACCTGCTGCATGAAGTATCTGTGTTGCGCTGCAGTTGGGTGACAAAAGCTCTTCGGTGCATATCTGCACAGGTATGAGAGTTTCCTTATTATTATGGTTTGAGTAGTGTTAGCCTATTTTTAGAATAACTTGAAAAGGATTTTCCAGAAGCACAAATTTTCCATGCACTTGATATAGCGTTGTTCTCAACCCCAGCACGTTGGTGGGAGATGCAGAAGGGAAACATGACTAACTGGGGAGAATGCACCTGCATGATGTGTCTGCGATTTGAGCATCCAAATACCAGAATGGGATAGACCTATTTTGGAGGAGGTGATCCACGCAAAAACTTGACGTGTTGAAGCTTGGGGTGCAGATCCAAGGCACGAATGGGTGCATATATTCATCCAAAATTTGTGGAAGGTGCCTACGGACTTGTACCTCGAAACTGAGTTGTGACGAGGAAGAAATGTGTTATCCAAGATAAAAAATATGTTTTTTTTAGTCATGATTCAATTAGGTTAAGTTAGGGTTGTGTTAGTGTCAATATGTTCAGTGATCAAACATTCTCTTTCAGTTTATTTTCTCGTAGTCCTAGGTCAAAATTTTTGTCTTTTCAACAAGTTTTTGAATAAATTTTGGTCACTACATATGGTATAGGTCAAAAATGTTTCTCCCCTCATTACATCCATGGCCATCATCATCTCAAAGTTCATGTCACTGATTTTCATTTATATTCTTAGGCCAATCATTACATCTCCATCTAAGTCTGTATCTAGATCTCCTCGTTTTGCCACTGAAATTTCCAAAAATTTCACCAAAGAGGGTGAACAAGGATTCATTTTCATCATATCAGTTGTTGGGTCAAGAAGGTGACTATTTTTAGAGGTAACCTTAATGCTTTACATTAATTATCAACCCAGGGAAAGTCTTATTATTTAAAGAGTATAAGAAAAATATATGTAAGTGACATCAGAGGTTAACTACTCTAGATCGTTGTAAGAAATATTGTCTAATTCTTGAAGTTCAATCAAACCAACTTGAAAGTGAAATATGAAATACTCCAGACCAATCAAAGGAGCAAATTATGTTCTAATACTATGCAGACATAACCATTCAATACTGAAATAAAGAATAGATTGCAATTGAACAACATGCTTTAATGAATTGAACAGGTACCTTAAAGAAATTAACGTCAATCCTAATGAATTGAACAACAATCAATTATTCTAGATTTTGGAATGGAATTGTCTATTAATCAAATAATAGCATTATTCATAATTAAACATCAAACCAAACGTTGACAATTATGATGAAAATATTCAAGGAAAAACTATACGCATAATTGAACAACAACCACGCTGAAACTAGTCTAATGAATGTAAAAGCATCAACTCCTGATAAGAGGACATGAATGATAAATCTAATCTAGTGAAAAGGAAGTTATAACATCTCACGCTTGTGATTAACCAATTAAATGATAACGTTATGAAACACAAAGGATAACAGGAAGTGCAAGTTTCGTAAATAAACATATAGCACAGAATAGCAAGAGAACCCCTAGGGTTGGACCCGAAGCCTCTAGAAGCCTTCTCCTAAGGAATATCCAAAATTTGTTTATACTAAAAATGCCAATTTCTTCATTAATTGATAGAGAAATACATTAACACGATCTTGACAATTATGTCCAAATACGTTTATTACAGGAAAATTAAAATACATGAACTTTCCCCCATTTCTTTCACCTTCAACCTTTTATAGCGTAAAGGTGATTTCAAATAGAGTAATAGAGCCTTCCCATCATGAGGTCCTACTACTTCGTGGCTACCAACTGAACACTCTAGGCATGCCTCTACATATTTTTATGATTCATAGGAGCTGATATGCTTCTATTCGCTTTCCTTTTCTGCTATCATTTGGTCATCCTGGTCAACGATTTAGCTATTTCACTTCCCTGTCAATAAAGACAACAAATGATCAGTTTTTAGGTTATTAAAAACACCTTTTATCAGCAATTCATTCTAACTTACTTTTGCATTATTTTCCTTTACTTTATTGCTAGGATGAAGGAAAAATATATAAAAGTAAATGACAAATCCTGGTAAATATAGGGGTAAAATGTACCTTCTCCTTGGCCCAACATACTCCCCTTCTTACCTTTTTGTAGGTCCTTGTGCAAGCAAATGGTTGAAGTGTAGCTCGGTTAAATAATATGCAGGATATACTTCTTCCTTGTAGAGTCTAAAACCATGTTTCTATTTTATCTTTACAAATGCTGAGTTTGTGTGCCCCTTTGGTAACTCATAATCATGATGATAGTCTTTAGGAAGGTACCATATGATGGGGCATCTATATCTGCACCCTATCCATGTAGGACCCATGTTCAAAACTAGGTTTTTGTACAGAAGGAAACAGGAAGCAACAACTTTAAACTCCCTATACCCACATGGTTCTCTATTCTTAATATTATTTGTAGAGGCTAGCCATCTCTGTTTGGATTTTGATAATGCTTCTTCCTAAATATCCTGGAAGTATGCCCACGCATTTTGAGCAATGTCCATGTGAATAGGTCCCAATTTGGCTATCGCCCCTTTCCGCTGCATAAATTTCTTGTGTTGAGTAAACAAGTATAGGGGTTTAGTAGGTTCCTCTCTGACCCATATGTCTAACCCATGTTCTATTTTCTGTAAGGTATTGTAGGCCTTAGCCCATTTAGACTGATTTTTGGCAAAGGAAAGAAAATATTGGAATTGAACGTCCCCTATGAAGGGATTGGGGTTACTATCTATATCATCCTCTAGAAAGGAATTGTGCAAATACATTTCACACAAAAGATATTGGACCTGCTCATCCCACTCATTGTAACGTTGGAAAAAAATTTCAATGGTTTTAAAAGTAGTGGGCTTCCCTACCCCAACAGCTTTGATTTTCAACAATAAATATATTTCAACTAATAATAAAGCATAATTAGTGGCTAGTTCCCTTCATGTCAATACATTTTAGTAAAGAGAACAAACCATACTGGTTTTCTTCTTAGCCTATTCTAATTGATCCTGTGCCTTCTTCACTTTTTCCCTTTCTTCCCTAAGTTGGGAAAAAGTTTAATCCTCAGTTGCAGAAAGGTATTTGAATCACCTTAGTAGTGCCTGATGTTCCTGTAAGGGTACTAACTCCTTCTTATACTGGGCCAATTCATGTTGAACTTGAATTAATTCATTGTGAAGCTTCTGATTGGCAACAATTTCTACCAGGGGAGTGTAGGCAGGTGCTATCTCTGTTTGAGTCCCCTTATCTCCTATAAATATCAAATAAATCTTCATAGAGACTTTAGTAGTGTGTATCAAATCCATTTATACAAAGGCTTAAAAATTATCTATTAAATTATTCTATATAGGAACTTCAAAAGTATCTATTAAATCTTTCTATGCAGAGGCTTTAGCATTGTATATTATATCAATCTATACAAAAATTTCAGCAGTATCTACTATTTGGGTGACAAAATCTGTTTGGGTTCCCATGGTAGCCAATTCCTTCTTAGGCTTCCAAGCCATGTCTGCTTCTTCCAACCATTTCCTTAGCTGTTTTACTATTTTTCTCAATTTCCTACATTTCTTGTTCATTTTCCTTAACTTAATCTTAGCTGATTTTTCTTTTAGTAGGGTTTTTGCAGGAGAAGGAGTAGCAATGGCTTCGGTTTCATGAATGATTGAGCCAGTTATAAGGTTATCATAAACGATGTTTTCTTCAGGTGTCAAGGAGGTTATTTCAACATTAATATCCTAACTAGGTGGAATAATATTTTCTTTAGGCATCAGGGGAGCTGTCTCAATACTTGTGTCTCGTTCTTATAGAATAGTGTCCCCTGATAGGTTTCTAGATTCATATATTCTTTCGGTATGGTCTTCCCTACTCAACCGTTCAATGTTAAAGGGAGATAAAACCCTCAAAGCCTACAATTCATCATGGGGAGGTAGGATTTTAGTATGCCCAGAGCTGCTAGCAGTGGCAGACTGGTTCGAAAGGTCCCTTTGTTCCTCAGATTGTTCATATGGGCTTCAAATTTCGCGAGATGTTCTCATTTTCTCTAGTAATTGAGCCATTTATTATTCCTAGTCCTGTAAGGACATATTTTGAGGGATCAAAAGTGGTATATGTGATGGTCCCACCTCATCTGGAAATACAGAGGTTTTTTTTCGTAGTTGCAACCTTTCAGACCGTCTCTGTTTTCCTGACTCTGTGGTTGAAACATGGGTTCTCTTCCCTCTTGCTCTCATGGGTATGGCTATTCTAGGGAGTTCAATCTCTGCTCTGTCAGGGTTTTCATTAAGGGCATGCAGGGTAGGATTAAGAAAGTTGTCCCATGTTATACGATGTTTGTTTAACTCATGAATGATGATCAATTTAATCAAGCCATGGTGGTTAAAAAATACTTGGGGGTTTTTATCTCTTCTAATTCGAACAACAATAGTATGCAATACAAAATTTAGGAAAAAGGGAAAATTAACTGAAACTTTTTGCTTGAGAACAACTAATAGTTTAATTTGATGGGACTTTACCACATCTTGGCATTTGTTGCATGTGATATATCTTTGAATGAATACTACCAATTATTTCCAAGGCTACTGCAAGGACACAATATTAATACCTTTCTCTTTTTGTTCCAGTGGCTCACCTGGGTCCTAGTACACTGATATTGCTTCTTGTAGAAGGACATGTTTTTCAGTCCATTTTTCTCCTTCTATTGGAAGTCTGGAGACCTCAGCGATGATGTCTTTGGAGACCGGTATGATTCTTCCTCTGAATATGGTATTCCCTTCCCGTAGGTTTTGAAAGAATTCAACTGTTGTCTCTATATTAAACCCTTGTAGTCTGTGTAGTTATGGAATCCGACCAACTTGTTGGAGAATGGTGCAAGATGATTCTGAGGCTTAAAAAATTGTGGGTTCATTGTGGAGAGAATTTCCACACATGGCTGCTATGTTATCAGAACTGGTTTCTTCTTCTGTATCTGTTTCTTTCGGCTGTGTTGGTTAAAACATCATAAACACTGCATCCAGTTTTTTTTTTAAATATATTATAAAAATGCAACTTCATGACATAAATGCAATGATTCCTTAGTCCAATCAGCATATCCAAAGGAATTTGCATGGTTAATTCATATGCCTATTCAATATGAATATTGATACCCCTTCCAATCAGAGAAAGACGTCCACATCCTTAAACCTCAAGAGAAGAGGAAAGATGGTAACAGTCATGAATGCACACAAAGTAAAAGTCAGAAGTTGGTAATCGTCACAAATGTACAAGAGAAGGGCATCCATGGCCTTGAAGCTTAAGAAAAGAAGAAATATGGTAACAATTATGAATGCACATGAAGCAAAATTTGGAAGTTGGTAATCATCACAACTGTACATCAGGTGGAAATGACCAAAGAAGGGGAGAAAAGAGGAGTAGAAATTATTTTGAAAGGATGTCTTATTTTGATGGCATAGCATGACGGAAGCATGATAGGTAACATATTATGATTGATGTTGTCATCCCTTAATTCAAAGTGAAAATATAATTCACTCATAGTTAATTATGCAGGTAGATAGTGATAACACTTATTCAAGTAGTGCATTTATTTCAGGAATGGATCAATAGGAAATATGGCATATAAAATTAATTGGGTATTATTAGAAAAATATGCCGATACCACAAACAGAGCCACTGCTACCAACAGACATTCATAGCCTCGACAGGGTTGCTATTTTAACCCAAAATGAGCCAGAATCCTCTATTTAAAATTAGAATTTTTTCTTGTTTTATGGAGAGACAATTGTGCTGGTGTGGTGGCTAGATAGTCATAGTGCAATTCATGGAGATTGTAATAGAGTGATCAGGTTGGCTCATGATGAGACCTCTTGCCCTTCGAGCAGTTTTAGTTGTCGAGAAGGTCACTACCGTGGTGTGTTGGCCATTGTGGGAATGTCACCTATTAAACCCTTATGATCATGGTAGGTTGGCTCATGATGAGACCCCCTATTATCTCTTAAAAAATTTGCACGTAGAATTAATATTTTTCTCTTTTGAAAAGTAGACATTTTGTTTGTTTTATGGAGAGACCACGATGCTAGTGTTGTGGCCAGATAGTCATAGGGCCATTCACGGGGATTGTAACAGAGTGATCATGCTAGCTCGTGATGAGACCCCCTATTCTCTCTTAAAAATTTTCACATAGACGTAATATTTTTCTTTTTCTTCATAAATGGAGGGAGGCTCATTAACTCCTTAAGAGTTAGGGATGGTGTAAGAAGTAAAAAGAATGCCAATACAATTAATACTCTTATTCCTATAGCTTACTTGAGAGTGTAGAAAGATATACCATCATAAGACTACAAAAATTAATTGTGTAATAATATGTCTGAATAAGAGATATCCAACCCTTCATTATACAGATAAATCTTGTCAGCTTACAGAGTAGATATTTCCATCAAAATCTCAAAAGATCATAATATTAGTAATATCAGTGCTTTTCTCCTCTTCAGGTGCCAATTCCTTTTCCTAAAATGGCTTTTATGGCGAGGATGTGTAAAGGAAGAGTGGATATTTGAAAAGAAATCATCAAAAGACAAAAAACATGCTAGAAAAAAAATAAGCCATTTAATTCGATTGAACAACAAAAGTAAAATCATGCAAAAAAATAATCGTTCATTTGAATTGAACGACAGTTGTTCAAGTCAGGGAAAATTTTAAGGATGAAAAATTATCTAGAAGTTTAAAATATTGGCGAATGTCACTAATTCCTAATATGAAAAATATAAAATATTTATTGATATATTTGTAAGATTATTCAAATTTATAATGATTTTATATATGGCCTTTATATAATGTTGGAAATTTTTAAGGTAAAATAATTTTATATTCTAAAATGTGTTGGGTATGTGTTGTATTCTTTCCATGATGAATCACGGGGGGGCGGTAGCCGCCCCTGTCAGGGTTCGAGGTAGCGCCCTGATGAAAATTTTTGGTCCTTAATTTCCGGTGGGCGATTCGTGCCCATGGTTTTGTGCATGGTTTTCCACATGGTTTTGGGGTACGATGGTTTTCGGCCCCTGGTATTTTGTAGATTTGGTCAAGGGAACTACGGTTATGATCTAATCCAGGGTTAATGGATTAGTGTTTATGTATGCTGTTGGAAATATGATGCAGAGTGTTGTCCTTGATGGCAACCCACTGAATGAATATGAAGAACTGTGACTGTTGACATGTGTTGTCCTTGATGGCAATCCACCTGATGAAGTTATTCTTGACTTGATGGACTTGGTAAATGATGTTAAATGATGTTATATGATGCTGAGTGTTGTCATTGAATGACAACCCACTTGATGAAGAAGATGGCAACTTACTTGATGAAGTTGTGCTTGATAGAAAATGTTCTTAGTAAATCTGATGTATCTCTAGTGTGTACAGAAGGCAATGAAGAAAGGAATTCAGAATGTGCTCAAAGTATGATGAAAAGAGTATGTATCTATGAATACGCGGATCTGTCTAAGGCAAGTCGCGTATGGACGCGGAAAAGAACGTTCCAGGTCGCGTATGGGCAAACGCGCTCAAAAAGTGCAAATCCAGGGGCCCGTGGTATTGAAGACTCATGGTATTGATTTGGCCCGTGGTATTGAAGACAATGGTATTGATTTGGCTCGTGGTATTGAAGGCTCATGGTATTGCTTTAACCCATGGTATTGAAAAAGGATAAACCTATATGAGGAGAAGAAATTCATTGTGCAAATCATGGGTGTGGGTGCAAGATGTCTGAGCTTGAATGAATACTTCTCTTTGAAGTAGATCTGAGTGGAAAGGGTTATACTTGAAGATAAATCTGAATGTATGATGCACCAATGATGAAGAAGGGGATCTAGATCTGAAATGCATTTGTATTTTCTAGATCTGTTTATGGAAGGCTTAGATCTGTGATGAGGCGAACATCTAGGCGAACATCTGTCTGAAGTGAAAGGGTAAATCTGAACTGAATATCTGATCTGAAGAAGTATGCTGCTCCATAATGATTGAAGATCTATACGCTACTTCGCCACAGAAGAAGCGCGTATATACGCGGCTTCGCTGAAGAGAAAGCGCGTATGCGCAATGAAATATGTACTGAGGTATACGATGGTTAGTGTGGACAGAAGCGCGTATATACGTGACATCAGTGAAGTGAAAGCGCGTATGCAAACTAGGGTTTGCTGAAGTCTGTGGTAAGAAATATCTGATCTATTCTGCTGTGTTACTGCTATCTGTATTCTACAGTGCTGAGTTGTCTGTATCAGTTTGGTTGTATGTTTGACCTTAAGAGTATGAAAGGGTCCAGTCTGAAAAAATAATGAAACATGGCCTGCAAGTGTTGTTCTATTAAAGTTGTTGGATCCAGTGTGAAAATTGATGAAACGTGGTCCAAGGTGGTGCTGAGGGTTGTAGCCTTCAGTCAGGGGGTGGTAGCTCCCTTCCAGGTGAGGCTGGTAAACGAGATCAGGGGGTCGTAGCTCGACTTCCGTGGAGAGGCTGGTAAACGAGATCAGGGGGTCGTAGCTCCCTTCCAGGAGAGGCTGGTAAACGAGTCAGGGGGTTGGAGCTCCCTTCCAGGAGAGGTCGGTAAACGAGCGCAGGTGGGTGCCTGCGTGCTGGTAGGAGTCTGCACCAGCACATATGTTGTAAGATGTTTTCTCTATAATAAAATATTGAAGGCTGAGCAACTGCAGCGGTGGTTTTCTCCCGACTTGGGTTTCCACCTAAAAATCCTGGTGTTCATGTGTGATGCTTTGTGTGATGGTTTATTTTGTTCTTACTACACATGTTTACTTTTTATAGAACATCTAATGAATGAATGATGGAATGATATAAGTGAAGAACTAATGGCATAATTAGATCTCTGTGTATACGCGAGTTTTATGAAGGATATCCACGTGTATACGCTACTTGGCTTCAACAAAGTAGCGTATGGGTTTTAAGGAATAAAAAGGTGAAATGTTTTGAGTATGCAGTAAATACTGATTCACCCCCTCCCCTCTCAGTATTTTTCCCAACAATTGGTATCAGAGCAGGTCCTTCTGCAGAAGCTTGATCGCTTGAAGGAGATCCGTCGCAATGGGAAGTCAAGAAGGAGTAATGTCTATAAAGCCACCTCTATTCAATGGAAGCAATCTGATATTCTGGAAGGTACGAACAAAAGCATATATGCAAAGTCTTGGTGCAGATGTATGGGCAATCGTGGAAGAAGGTTATCAATACCCAACAAGTATTCCTACCGATGCAGCAGAAAGGAAGAAGTATGAAATCAATGCCAAAGCAGTGAATGTCTTATTAGGAAGCATGTCTGAATCAGAATTTGCTAAAGTGATGCAGCTACATTCAGCAAAAGAAATATGGGACAAAATCATTCTGAGCTATGAATGAGATACAAAGGTAAAAAGTGCAAAACTCCAAACTCTTAGAATTGAATATGAAAATTTGAAGATGCATAGTGATGAAAGTGTTGCCAGTTTCTTTCTTCGTCTGGATGATATTGTAAATCGAATGAGAAATTTGGGTGAAACCATAACTGATACTACTCTGGTGGAAAAGGTCTTAAGATCCTTGACTTCTAAATTTGACTCTAAAGTTTTGGCTATTGAAGAAAGGCAAGATCTGCAAACTCTTTCTATTGTTCAATTGCATGGTATTCTGACTGCTTTTGAAATGAGACAAGGAGGTCCTTCCCAAATCAGAGAAGCTGCTTTTAAGGCATCTACAAAAGGAAAGGAAAAGGAAGTTGTCAAAGAATCCAGCTATATATCCGATGAAGAAGAAGCTAATTTCGTGAGAAAGCTCCAACTAGGCACTGGAAGATTCAAAGGTAAGCTTCCCTTCAAATGTTTTGAGTGTGGAAAAGTTGGTCATTATGCTGCTAAATGTCCTTATAGAGAAAATCATGGTAAAGGGAAACAATTTGAAAAGAGAAAGAGTTATTATGCAAAAGAAGATGATGATGAAGTGTCCAGTGAAGATGAAGATGATTCTGACCATGATCTGAAAGTGCTCATGGAAAAGAAGCAAAAGAAGAAGGTTACTCAAGGAAAGGAGATACTTCAAAAATCATGTATAGCAAAAATTGAAGAAGATGAAACAGATTCTGACGAAGCTCTACAAGTGCTCATGGCAAAGAAGAAAAAGAAGAAGGCTATTCGAAGCAAGGAGATATATCAGAAAATAGAAGAAGATGAATCAGATAGTGATTGGGGTCATCCTTTGCATGATCTTGGTGGTACAAACAATAATGAAGTTTGTGTAAGTAGTGATTTGGAAATAGAGAAAGCTCTCAAGATCAAAGATGAAGAACAACAAAGAGCAATTGACAAGAAAGATTCTATCAACAAAGAGATGATCTCTCAAATGAAAGAACAAATAGAAATGTTGAATGGTCAGGTGGACAAGTATCAAAATCGTATTAAAGAACTAGAAGAAGAAATCAACAATATAAATGTAGATCTCGAAAAATCAAATAAGAAGAATGAAGAGCTGCAACAAACATGTGAAGGAAATGAAGATTGGTTGAAAGAAGAGATTCTAAATCTGAAGGATCAAGTTGAAGATGGAAGAAGAAAAGAAGAAAGCATGGCAAAGCAATGTCAAGCCTTGGAGGTTGAGGTAAACATTCTCAAAGGTAAATTAGAAGAAAAGGTTAAACTTTTGAGGTTTCATGATAGTACTAATATTTTGGACAATATTCTGAGTAATCAAAGGTCTCCTACTATCAAACATGGTCTTGGTTTCCATGAAACTATTAAAGGAGAATCTAGCTCACAAGGAAGTGCCAAAAATTCAGAAGATGTTAATGCAAAACCTGATGTGTTGAAAGAAACAAAAGATCAACCAACAATCATGAATTCTCAAAAGAATTCATTCAAGAACGTTGAATGTTTTAAATGTCATAACTATGGGCATGTTGCAGCAAATTGCAGAAGCAAAACAATTCAGCCACAAATAAACAGGTACTCTAGTAGCTTCAAGGGATATTGTTTCTCATGTAACAAGTATGGACATAAAGCAGCTGATTGTAAAAGAAGGAAGATCAGAAATACTCATTATAATTCTTATTACTCTGGACACATGAGATGTTACTCTTGTAACAAATATGGACATGTAGAAAAGGAATGCAGGCTGAATAGATATGAGAAATTGGACAACTTCCAGCACACAAATAGAAAGTTTAAACAAGTCTGGAAAAATATGGAGGGATGGAATAAGAATCAATCTAGAGAAGAAAAGGATACTTTTGTGGATGCTCTAGAAGACAATGATTTTCTTGAAGAAAACACTCAATTCAAGGACCGATCAGAAATGTAGGGAATTCTGACCTTGCTGCAGTCATCCGCTTCTGAAGCTTACTTCTCTGATTGACTGCAGGAATGATGTGAGATAAATTATGATATCTAGTAATGTATCGTCACAAGGGGAGCAATGTATGATGTCTCTCATGGTTGGTTTGATTATTCTAGTTATATGTATCTCTGACAGAGCATCTGGTGTGAAGAAAAGACAGGAACAGAAGGTAAATTTGCAGGAGGAGATGAAGGTGTGAAATTTTCTATATTTCACTTTCCATACGCGGGTTCTATGAAACAAAGTCGCGTATACACGCGAGTTCCAGCTGACACAGCCGCGTATGCATTGATAATGAGAAAATTTATCTGATAGCTGAAGATCTGGAGCAGAGGTCCAGGGGGAGCATCAGTCTGACTGCTAATGATTGCACTGTTAGCATTATTCTGGTTATACTCATGATAATGAAATGATACATGGGTTCTTATGTTGAAGATTATGGATGAAGCCTGTTTACTTTATGATGAAGAGCATTCATTGTTGAGATGAAAGTCTTATAATTCAGAGAAGATGACAGATCATGCAGAGATTGTTGATGATGACTTGCTGTTGAAGGTGTTTCAGATTACACAAGTTAAGGAAGAGCACTGGTTTAGGGGGAGCAGCAGGTTGAATACTAATGATTGCATTGTTAAGCAATATGACTTCTTGTTCTTTGGTCTTTATGATACTCATGCTCAAATGATGATAACTTGGTACATGGACTATTATGATGAGTTTTTGAACCCTGGTTGCTTATAAGTATCTTGTGTTCTCACACATGGATGAGTTGGATAAATCATGCAGAGTTTGTTACTATGGTTGAGAGATCTTTTGCCTTCATATGTTACTTCATGTTAAATCTTGAAGATCATGGTGATGTTGGACCACATGGATGATTGCTTGACACATAGGTGAAGATGTTATGAGAATCTCTCTTGGAAATATTGTATTGATGCTGCAAAGAATCTGAAGGCTTGGTTACTATTGTGCTGATGCTACAACGGTTGGATGACGCTTGAAGACACAACTACACTGTTCTATCTATCTGTAGTCCAGGGGAGCAGTCAAATATCTCAGAAAGATGTTGAACACTGTCTTTTCCTCACAGAGATTCAGATCTGGTTGAAATCTAGAAGATGGCTTGGGATACGCGGGTTTCCTGAAACACAGTCGCGTATGTACGCGAGTTCCTGCACAGAAAACCGCGTATGTCTGATTGCTGACATTTTTTTGCTTGGAGTCAGCTCTTTTCAGCACAACTGCAGTGCTGTCTGGTATCTCTGATACTGTTTAGTATCTCTGGAGGTGTTCCAGTTCTCATAATTCTCCTTCTCATGTTTTGATGAAGATGCCTTGATGATTTGTTGGTGAAAGTGTTCAGGATGCACAAAATAAGGGGGAGCCTTAGTCATATGAAAAGGATGCGTGGATGCACAGATTCAGGGGGAGTAGTAGCATTGTTGAGTATAATGCATTGTTGGCATTATGATGGTTCTGAAATATGTTCTCTTTCTTGAGGACCTTCTGGTGTTGGTTATGAAAAGTCATATTTGTATCTTGATGAAAAGGTCATTGTAATTTTCAGTCATGTAAGGACTTGTCAAAATTGTAAACCCACTTGGTTGGGTAAGCTGAGTCAAATTTTGTAAACCCACTTGGTTGGGTAGCTGAGTTGAATTGTGTAAACCCACTTGGTTGGGTACTTGAGTCTTATATGTAAATCCACTTGGATGAATCTTGATGTAAGTATGAGTCATTGGTGATAGGAATGTCATAGAGTCATGTACTTCATTGGAAAATATGTTTGAAGATTCAGCATGAACTCAGGGGGAGCTTGGTCACTTCAGCCTATATCAGATCTGCAGAACGCTTCTTCCACATGAGGAGAAAAGGGGGAGAGTATGTTGGTTTTTGATCCGCCCTTTGCCCTTGATGTCAAAGGGGGAGAATGACATGGTGTTTGAATGCAGATAATGGTGTGAAAGAATTGGGAGAGTGACATGGTGTCAATGTACTTATCTGTTGTGGTAACCAAACACCATCATGGTTGCCATCAAGTCCAAAGGGGGAGATTGTTGGAAATATGATGCAGAGTGTTGTCCTTGATGGCAACCCACTGAATGAAGATGAAGAACTGTGACTGTTGACATGTGTTGTCCTTGATGGAAATCCACCTGATGAAGTTATTCTTGACTTGATGGACTTGGTAAATGATGTGAAATGATGTTATATGATGCTGAGTGTTGTCATTGAATGACAACCCACTTGATGAAGAAGATGGCAACTTACTTGATGAAGTTGTGCTTGATAGAAAATGTTCTTAGTAAATCTGATGTATCTCTAGTGTGTACAGAAGGCAATGAAGAAAGGAATTCAGAATGTGCTCAAAGTATGATGAAAAGAGTATGTATCTATGAATACGCGGATCTGTCTAAGGCAAGTCGCGTATGCACGTGGAAAAGAACGTTCCAGGTCGCGTATGGGCAAACGCGCTCAAAAAGTGCAAATCCAGGGGCCCGTGGTATTGAAGACTCATGGTATTGATTTGGCCCGTGGTATTGAAGACTCATGGTATTGATTTGGCTCGTGGTATTGAAGGCTCATGGTATTGCTTTAACCCATGGTATTGAAAAAGGATAAACCTATATAAGGAGAAGAAATTCATTGTGCAAATCATGGGTGTGGGTGCAAGATGTCTGAGTTTGAATGAATACTTCTCTTTGAAGTAGATCTGAGTGGAAAGGGTTATACTTGAAGATAAATCTGAATGTATGATGCACCAATGATGAAGAAGGGGATCTAGATCTGAAATGCATTTGTATTTGCTAGATCTGTTTATGGAAGGCTTAGATCTGTGATGAGGCGAACATCTAGGCGAACATCTGTCTGAAGTGAAAGGGTAAATCTGAACTGAATATCTGATCTGAAGAAGTATGCTACTCCATAATGATTGAAGATCTATACGCTACTTCGCCACAGAAGAAGCGTGTATATACGCGGCTTCGCTGAAGAGAAAGCGCGTATGCTCAATGAAATATGTACTGAGGTATATGCTGGTTAGTGTGGACAGAAGCGCGTATATACGCGACATCAGTGAAGTGAAAGCGCGTATGCAAACTAGGGTTTGCTGAAGTCTGTGGTAAGAAATATCTGATCTATTCTGCTGTGTTACTGCTATCTGTATTCTACAGTGCTGAGTTGTCTGTATCAGTTTGGTTGTATGTTTGAGCTTAAGAGTATGAAAGGGTCCAGTCTGAAAAAATAATGAAACGTGGCCTGCAAGTGTTGTTCTATTGAATTTGTTGGATCCAGTGTGAAAATTGATGAAACGTGGTCCAAGGTGGTGCTGAGGGTTGTAGCCTTCAGTCAGGGGGTGGTAGCTCCCTTCCAGGTGAGGCTGGTAAACGAGATCGGGGGGTCGTAGCTCCCTTCCAGGAGAGGCTGGTAAACGAGTCGGGGGGTCGTAGCTCCCTTCCAGGAGAGGCTGGTAAACGAGTCAGGGGGTTGGAGCTCCCTTCCAGGAGAGGCTGGTAAACGAGCGCAGGTGGGTGCCTGCGTGCTGGTCAAGTCTGCGCCAGCACATGTGTTGTAAGATGTTTTCTCTATAATAAAATATTGAAGGCTGAGCAACTGCAGCGGTGGTTTTCTCCCGACTTGGGTTTCCACCTAAAAATCCTGGTGTTCATGTGTGATGCTTTGTGTGATGGTTTATTCTGTTCTTATTGCACATGTTTACTTTTTATAGAACATCTAATGAATGAATGATGGAATGATATAAGTGAAGAACTAATGGCATAATTAGATCTCTGTGTATACGCGAGTTTTATGAAGGATATCCGCGTATATACGCTACTTGGCTTCAACAAAGTAGCGTATGGGTTTTAAGGAATGAAAAAGTAAAAAGTTTTGAATATGCAGTAAATACTGATTCACCCCCCCCCCCTCTCAGTATTTTTCCCAACATATGCTTCAACATGTATATATATGTGTTGTAACACTAAAAGGAAAATAATGAAATATCAAGTTGGTCGTCCCGATTTGGGATCCAGGTGAAAATCTCTGTGTTTATCTATTTTATGTTTTATGCTCTCGCTATTTTTTATTTTCTGTTATAAGATTTGTGTGTATATACTTTCTGTTCAGGGTTAAAACCTACATTTGGTATCAGAGCTGTTTCGGCTTCAAGGGGATGCCTTTGCTGTTGAGGGTTTTTGCTCGGGCCTAAGGTAGACCCTGTTCAGTGGGAAATCTGTGGGATCAATTCTTGCGGTGAAAGAAGATGGCAAGCGGTGGAAAGATAGAGATTAATAAATTTAATGGTTAGAGTTTTGAGTTGTGGAAGCTCAAGATGGAGGATCTGCTGGTGGATAAAGATCAGTGGATTGCAATAGATCCAGGTACTAAACTAACGGAAATGTTAGATGAAGACTGGAAGAAACTAGATCATAAGGCTAAGAGCACAATACGGTTGTGTGTGTAGGATTTAGTATTGTTGAATGTATCTGGGGAAGTTACATAAAATAATTTGTGGGAAAAAATTGGGACTTTGTACCAATATAAGTCTTTGGTGAATAAGTTGTTCCTCCGGAAAAAGATGTATAACCTAAGGATGAAGGATGGAGACTCGGTGACAGAGCATCTGAACATCTTCAATACTGTGGTAAGTCAACTATCATCTGTTGATATTAAAATCTTAGGTGAAGATAAGTGAATTATTTTTTTGTGTTCTCTACCAGACTCATGGGACAGTCTGGTTATTGCAATAGGTAGCAACACAACTACCTTTAATTTTGATGACATTGTCTTACCCTTGTTGTCGGAGGAAATGAGACGGAGAAATATGGAGGGCCAGAATGGAGATGCCTTATCTGTATGAGGAAGGTCCCAAAATAGAAACAAGAATAAGGTTTCGAGTGGGAGATCCAAATCTAGAGGGAAATCTAAATCTCCTGGTGTTAGTGTCAGTATTTGCATACTTCCACTAGGGATCAAAACACATTTGCATGTGCATCTTAGGTGTCCCATTTTGAAGAAATTTTCAATCATTCCATTAGGTCATGATATAAAATTATTCCACTGATGGGTGTCCTTGTCAGGTCTGTGTTTCAAAGGTATTTTTCACAGCTTGTTCAAAACCAAATCATCTTCCAAGCAGATCCATCAGAAAGAGCCTAGAAAGATATTTCCAACGGTATACTGCACTCTTAAAACTGACTTTTGGATTGAAATTTATGCTTAAGTGAAGTAAAATTCCATATATCTTCAAATAATCCTTATTTCCCATTTTTACCTTAAAATTTTATATTTAAACTTTTAATATGTTCCTTATGAAAATCCCTTTTCCTCCCTCCGATCATAAAATCGCATTATAAAATTATTAAACTACAAATGTGATTTATTCAAAAAAAACTTCCCCACCATTACCCCTAAACTTTATAATAAATTTTATGTTATACATATAAATTCCCCACCGATCATAATGACTTCCCCTCCATGTCCCTTTGAAACTTTATAATAAACATTTTAAGAGTTTTTATTATAAAACCCCATTCCGATTACATAATCATAAACCCCGTCGTTTCCAATTACAATCACAACATATGATATATCTACTCCGATCAGCCCTCCTCTTAATGAAAACTCCAATCCAATTGAATGTCCTGATTGCCATGTCCCCCGATTGAATTAAGTCACTGATTGAAAAACCACAATGCGATTAACTCGTTTCCAATTGCACCGTTTAAATCCTGCCTTCGATTAGCCCCGCCCGATTACACCATAGCCGTTGATCTGATCAACGATCCAACAGCTCACAACCCATCGCTTATCGCCATCGGCGTTCCCATATATGTTTCGTCTCTGCTCCCCTCCGATTTTGATTGCGATTGTGATTTCAAAACTCCATTATATATTTCCTCCCCCTCTGATCCCAATTGCGATTATTCTTGTGTATTAAATTGCATCCCACAACATATTTCAAATATTTTATATGTTAGCAAGCCCTTTTGATTCCGATTGCAATGTGGATCCTACTTCCATTCCATTTTCCCATTCAAAATCATTTCTCCCTTCACTAAAGGCATAGTTTCGTTTCAAAGCATTTTATTAAAAATGTCAGTGTTCTTCAAACAGATAACGGAAAGAAAAGCGACGGTCAAAGGACCAAGAACTAAAATAAACAAATATTGCTACAGTAGAGGAAAAGTAGGAAATATGTTCTTCGAGTTACCTATTTTCTTTCATCCATCTATAACAACAGATTTTCAAAGGGTAAAATGTATTGTTGTCCCTTATTTTCAGGGGCAGATTGTTAGAATTATTTTCTATCATTGCATTTCAGTTCTTTAGCTGTTAGAACAGCTCCCTTTTTCTGTGGATCTGTGTTCCCACATTTGAGCCTATTTATTGTAATTGTAAATCATTAGTCTGAAGTCTGTAACTCAGCAGTAGGGGAAAAGTGTGGAAGACAATTTTGCGCTCCATTGTACAGTTTGACAGGGAATTAAATAAGAGATGCAACTTTGGTTTGTGGGATCCATGTGGTATGAGATTTAGCATTTGTCTCTCTCCTTTGTTTCATATGTAAATTTTTATGTGTTCCATTCATCCATAAACATTTCTTTTGAATGCTTTCAAGATAGAAAGGTAGGATCCATTTTTATGCCCTGCCTTGGGAAAACATTCATACTCTGTGTTTTTCTTCTGTTTGAAAAGGATCCATTTATTTGTGCCCTTTTCAGCTCCTCACCAGTCTTCCATCCCATCTTTATTAAACTTTTAATTGCTAAATTTCCTGCCTATCTTGCCCCATGAAATACCCTGTGTCCTGATTTAATTCCCTGTTCCAATTGTCCCATTTTTTTTGTCCCACACATCCCTAAAATTTCATTAATTTATTAAACCTTTTCCCCATCATTTTACCTAGCCTAATATCAGATCACTATTGTGTTTTATTGAATATCCTTTTACGGAGAGAACCCTCTCCTGTCCTTGTAGGGATAGCTACAAGGCTGAGCATGGTTTAGTTGTTACCCTGTTTTGCCTTTTTTCAGCCTGGGGTCCAAATCAGGTGCTAACATCTCTGGCGACTCCACTAGGGAGAGTTTTAGTATAAAGTTAGATCACCCTAGTAAGTATTCCTCTTGTAAATTCCTTAGCTCGGGAAAATAATTTTTAGAGTCTATTAGGCTGAAACAGAATTTTTGTATAGTAGAAGATTTGCACACACTGGCTTCAAGAAGATACACCAGGGCTAAATCCAAATCCAAATCCAAATCCTCCCCCCATGTTTGAAAGTCCAAATATTATCCCACGAATTGTCAAAAAACAAGAAGGATCATTAAGTCCCAAACCTGTCTTTAGATCTGTTGACGGGAAAATTTGTCCGGCCAACAGTAGGGGATCTCCCCGGTAGAAAGTCCCAATTAGACCTTAAACCGTTTGGAGTAGGGATCCCGTCCGGAGTGTGGGTCCGGCTACCACTTAAGATGACTTCTCTTCGGTCTCAAAAGAACCTGCTTGAACCTGCGAACATACACTTATTCACCTGATATAGAATACGAGATTAACGTGTTAAACATGAATTAAACACTATGTGTAGCAAGATTATAGATAAAGCACATACTCCTCAAGAGATGTCATTAGCAACACATCTTTTGTGGGGTAATTGCTTGTACAGTGGTCTGATCACACAAAAAATAGTTCTTGATGATAAGATACCTCTGCACTTCCTGAAAGATGAAACGAAATGCTAACAATCTAGTTTATTAACATTCATTAATATAACAGATAATAAGATAAACATCATTGATACGACACGGATAGCCATGACATATAAACGATATCATGAAAAGAACAGATTCATTAATCATAGGATATTCTGAAACTGTTGAAAGAAATACACAAAGTGTTCATAAAGCAAAACACATCATAACCATAGGGTATTTTAACAAGATTCTATATTCATATGCTCAAGTGTCAGATCTTTAAATACAATGCTTGTAGCTCCTGAGTTTCCCAAAAGAAAAAGCCCTTTGTACAATGTCCCGTAGGAGTATTTATAATGCCAAAATTGTCTGTTGGGTTTCCTTGACTGTTCACCTTCTTGACTTTTGGGCTACCTTGCGACCAACTCCTTCTGCGACCTGGATAGATGATGCGACCTGCGACCTGTCCTGTTGTTGCGATTTGCGACCTGGTTCTTTTTGCTGCTCAGGACTTGCTGCTGCCGGGACGCGAACTGTTAGTGTCAACCTGTTGTTCCCTAAGGAAATCCTGCCATGCCTGGTACTCTGCCGCTATGGGGGACACCAGGGGCACCTCCTCTTTCAACCTATATGCGCATTCCAAAGCGTTCGGTACTAGGGTCTCCCTCTTCTGTCCAATCTGATTCGAGAGCGACGCAAGCTTGGTATAAATCCGCGCTGGAGCGGCGATGAATTGACTAAGATGCTCTTGAGATGCGGAGGGCTCCGGATCAGCTGCGGCCTGCTTGATGGGTTGCAAGAATGTTTGAATATCTTGGTTTACTTGTTCCCAAGTTTTCTCTTCCTCTAATGCTCCAAGCGATGGGATGTGGTGCAGCGTATGCATTGAGTCGATACCACTAATCAGATGGTCGTACGAGGACATCACTTTGTCCAGGTCTTTAGTCAATTTGTCTCCAGATTGCATCGCTATGCGGAGTTGAACTTCCGCATCCTGCGTGTGGATCCAGTCCCTCTTAGGCAAATTTTCAGGTGCCTGAGGGTACTGAATGGTCCAACCCATCATCCTGTCCAAAGCCTGTGAAGCCTCTTTGAGCTGATCTTGTCTTTGCCTGGTTTCCATTCGTGCTCTTGCCAGAGGAGCGACTGTTTGCTTGATGGTGAACATCTCACCATATACCTGTCTCATAGTCATCTCCAACACCTCACACTCCTTGAAAATGGCAAGTGAAACTTCATTTGCTGGCAGAGCTTGGTTTCGAAGTTGCTGGACTTCCGCTTGCAATGCTGCTCTCTCCTGCTCTTCCATCTTTTCGCGTTGCTCAGCTGCGTGTAGTCTGTTTTGTAGAGCTACTATTTCTCTACTCATCCGGGTTACATTTTCTTCTGTAGCCGCAGCGAAGGCAGTACCTGCTGACGCTATCATTACCGGATTAGTCCTGGTATCCAAAACTATATCCTTACCTGTGGATACTGCCGATGATGCAGAGGGACTATGTGCCAACGACCTCCTCTTCTCCTGACGGATCTTGAACGAAAACTGATCAAATGTGAGTCTGGTCAGGTCGAACACATCTTCTTCCTGTCCCTGGGGCGATCTAACATCAGAGAGTTGTGTACGGCCCAAAGGTACGTCGAGAGGAGTTACTTCAAGATCATCTAGCGTGTCATCTTCTCTTTCCTTTGTGTTCTTCTCTTCCTCTTCCTTCCTCCGCCGTTCAGCTTCTGCTGCTGCTTCTATCTCGGCCCTCTTCTTCTGTTCAGCTGCAGCTGCCTGTTCGGCTTTCCTTTGTCGTTCAGCCTCTGCGGCTGCTTCTATTTCGGCCCTCTTCCTTTGTTCAGCTACAGCAGCCTGCTCGGCTTTCTTTTGGCGTTCAGCCTCCACCTTGTCCAACTCCGCCTTAAGCGCCTGTTCCGCTGCAGCTTGTGCCTCTTTGTCTTCTTTTTCTTTCCTGGCCTCTTTGGCCAGCTTCTTCTTTTGTGCTGCAGTTGTACCTTTTGAGCGCGCCTCCTCATCTTCTTTTAGCTTCCTCTCCCTTTCCTGTTGGGCCTTTTCTTTTGCCTCCTTTTGTTTGGCGGATGGCGTTGACCCTGTGTTGATTCGGGATTTCTGGAGCATGGATGAAGAAGAAGCTCCTAACTGACGTCTTCTGTCTTCCAAGTTCTGATCATCCAAGTCTTCCTGGACCACGTCAACCCCCGGAGCAAGCCGTCTTTCAGCATTATACCAGTTTCTCCTCTCATCTTCTGCTGGGCGTTCGAGATGCTGATAAGTCCACCTGAGGTTGGCTCTCCGGCAGTGTTCCGGGACCAATCTCTCTGGGTCATAGTTTCGGTGTTCAATTGCCCCCAGCTGATAACTTCTCATTGCGTCTGCTTCTGCTAGCACCTCCTTGAAGTCTTTAACTATGAATGCACCAATAGTGAGGGGCAGAGTGGGCCATGGCTTCTTTTTTTCCTTCGACAAGATGTTGGAGAAACCATGTGACATCTGAAAGCACACCTCCTGCACCAGCATTTTGTCCGTCACGAAACGAGGCATAACATGTGGCGCCTTGTAAGTTCCAAAGACTCGGATGAAGGTGTACTCAGGGAAAGGGAACCAGTGCGCCACCTTAACCAGGGTCTCCTTGGCCCGCCATGACATGCAAGGGGCGTCTTGGCCAAATAAATGTCTGTACAGAGCGGGAACAAATATTTGGGAGATCCGATCTATGTCCTGTTTGTATTTAGACTCCCAGAATACTTTAAGTTGTAGATGGATTGCGCGCGTGTTCTCGGGGTCCCAGTTGTGCTCCCAGCCGTCAAACTCCACTCGGGCGCACACCGCATCTAATAGGTATGAAGCCATGTAAAATTCAGCAGGCATTCCTTCATCCGGAGCCAATGCCGAGTTCAAGTTGGTCTGCAGCGACGTCATCAGTATGCCGGCCCAGTTAAAACGGGTCCCCTGTGTTGTCACATACTCCATAATAGTGGCCCAACTGCCGTTGAAAGTGGAGCAATCTGGGCGCCCGTAAAGCCTGCAGAGCATGGCAGTAACCAATTTATAAACTTTTCTTAGGCTTGCCACTGGGTATTCCTGGTTCTTTTTCACTTTGAACTTCTCGGGCTCCTCCCACCATTGTTTAATAGTATCGACGATCGGGACGGCGTGAGTAGCAGCCCATTCTCGAGTAAAGTGCTGGTTTGGGCGCGGCAGTGAATAATAAAGGTGTGCATCTGAGTCTACCAGCGTAGTGAAAGCTCTGCCTTCATGATCTCTGATCACAAATTTCTCTGGGTCTGTTTTTTGTATTATCCAGTCTATGATCTCCGGACATGGGAATATGGCTGGATGTGCCCCCGCCAGATGTAGTTTGGACCTCTTTACCGCCAAGTATATTTCTCGGTCTGGGAGGTTTTCCGGAAATTCTTCTGGCAACTTGGCGAACTCCTGATAAATCTGGTACCACCTCATGCTGTCGTCTTTCGAAAAAGTACATAATGTATCTCGGAATATTGGGGGTGGGGACACCACCACCAGCTCATCAGTCTCTTCCGTTGTTCCCTTGTCCTTTCTCCGAGACCGCGGGGGCGCCATGTCACTAGAATCTGAGAGCACAGGTATGCACTCTATATCTTCACCTGTCAAATTCAGAAAAGAGTCCCACGATAAGAACGTCATGGTGAATAAAAATCGGTTACAATTCAGTGACAAAACCTAAATGTGTTAAAGCAAAACTGGACTGATGAGTCGCTGGGCCGCAGATCACACAAACGGGGCCCGGGCGCGACCTTGCGACCTGGCGACCTGGCGACCTGAGGTCGCTGGGTCGCTAGGTCGCAGATCTTGATAAAACAAAGGAAGTGCGACCTGGCGACCTGGCGACTAGGTCGCTGGGTCGCAGGTCGCAAATCTGTAAAACTGGAGAAAAATGCGACTCTGCGACCTCGCGACTAGGTCGCTGGGTCGCAGGTCGCAGATTTAGCTTGCCGGGGGTTTGGTGTGCGCGGCCTTGAACCCTTTTGCCCCCTTTCTCTTGGGAATTTGCAAGGTTTCTGGGGCCAGGGAGAGCTGTGGCATGATTTTAAAGAAAAGGGGATGATGCCATGGGGTGAAAAAGCAAACAGAGAGGTTTTTGGTAATTTATGCAATATGTAATGGGCAAAATTCTCAGAAAACATTAAAGCATGGCCAAAAGACAATTTATAGGCTACAAGGGGAGATGGGTTTAGTAAGAAAATCATTAGAACGGAAACAGCAGGAAGAAATGGCAACTTACCCGGGAAAAACTCGTCAGTTGAGCTGTCAGAGGCGTTTTCCTTACAAATCGCTGAATGTGAATAATGCGACCTGCGACCCCCCTTTTATAGGAAGTCGCACGTGCGGGTCATTAATGCGGGTCGCTGGGTCGCAGATTCGTCAAACCTTGAGTTTTGCGACCTGGCAACCTTGCGACCCGGCGACCTGGGGTCGCTGGGTCGCAAGGTCGCTAAGTCGCGATTTTCGGAAAATGACCAAAATGCGACCTGGCGACCTGGCGACCTGGGTCGCTAGGTCGCTAGGTCACAGTTTTTATAAGTTTATGTAATGTGCGACCTGGCGACCTGGCGACCTGAGGTCGCTAGGTCGCAAGGTCGCAATTTGCATGAATGTCTACTTTTGCGACTTAGTGACTTAGCAATTTCTCTTTAGTTCTAAGGGGCCCCAAAATTTTAAAAGGGTAGTCTTTTTTTGGAGGGTGTTGTAAAGGTTACAACAAATGGCGATTCACTGGACGAACTCAGAGTCTCTGCTGATAGTTAGCCTTAGTGGGGGGAGGGAGGGGCTTATGCTAACTGTCCTCTTTTACCATGTGGTTGCCATTTCCTAGCCTTCGGTCGTCCAGCTGAGTTGCCGAGCTTGCTAGTCCGGTTGGGCGCCATTCAAACAAATTCTTTCTTCAGGCCTCCGGACTGGAAGGGTTGGAGAACTCTAGGCGGCTACAGGGTCTGGTACGATTATTTTGTCCTCATCGTGTTGCTCCGCTGCCAGCGAACCTCTCGATCCCGGCGGAGTCACTGCCTAGGAATCGTGAACGTTGCTCCGCTGCCAGCGAGCCTGGTCAGTACCCCGGCGGAGTCGTTACATCACCTCTCTGCGCAGGAAGCCTTTCTCAAGCCTTTACCCTTATTTGTGTGCTGTTGCACTTATTTTGAATGTGCCTGAGGCACTTATTTAAATGTGCTCATGGCACTTATTTGAAATGGCTGTTTAGCCTGGGCAGATGAGGGATCCCGACTTATCTTGCTTGCAGAGAGGTTGCTCCTGGTCTGGTATGAGGACTTTGGTTTTTCCCAGATGCCCTATCGTCGTTTTTAGAGTATCTCTCTTCCCTTTTAGTCCGGTTACCATTTACACTGCATTTTCTTTTGTGGACACCCTCTCAGCCTGGCGAGGTAAGTTCCCCTGCTTGACGACTTGTGCTTGGTAATGTGCTACCTCTAGGTGTAGAGGGCAAACAACTTCCGCCGCCTTTGAATTTATCGGGAAAGGCCTTCCATCAGCGGAGAACCTGCTGCAGTATGCCAATCTGCGTAGTTCTAACAAATCCTCCTTTAGGTTTTTTTTTTTTTTTAAACAAACAAAAGACAAGGAACTATGGTACAAAACCAGACAGCCCTCGAAGGGCTGTTAAGTGAAATAGTGCTTGAGGTCATGCCCGTTTACCGGGAGGACCTCGACTCGTCCATCAAGGGTTTGTAATCTGAATGTGTGAGAACCTATCTTTTCATTAATTTGGAACGGGCCTGTCCAAAGTGCTTGGAACTTGGCATGCTTCCCCTTTTCCTCATGGGCTTTATCCCACTTAAGGACCAGGTCTCCTACCTCAAAAGTTTTGTTTCCCGCGGACTTTTTATCAAACCATCTTTTGATTCGGCTCTGATGGATGGCAAATTTTTCCCGGGTCTTTTGCCTTTCTTCCTCCAATTTCAGCACGGTGTCGATTCGGTTTTGCAAGGTGGGACACGGAGTACCGTGACATTCTTGGGACAGTTGGAGGGCCGGGAGAGATAGATGAGAAGGGAGGACAACTTCTTTTCCATACACGAGAAAAAATGGGGAGGTGCCTAAAGAGGACTTGGGAGTAATACGGTCAGCCCACAGTGCATTGTGAAGGGCATTGTGCCAATTTCGCTGGTGGGATAGGAGAGTCTTCTTAATAATACGGATAAGGTTCTTGTTAGTGGACTCAGCTAAACCATTTCCCTGGGGGTAGTAGTTTGCAGAATGATTCAGAATAATTCCATTTTCCAACGCAAAATCATATAACTTAAAAGATGAGAAATAAGTCGCATTATCAAAAACTAAAGAAGTCGGAACGCCAAACCTGGTCATGATGAAATGCGTGAGGAATTCTATTACCTCTTGATCGTTGATTCGGCGTAACGGTATTGCCTCAACCCACCTGGTGAAGTAATCAGTAGCCATAAGGATATACCAATGTTGTTTAGAAGAGTGAGGTATGATTTCCCCAATTACATCCAAACCCCATTGTTGGAAAGGTTCCTCTACTGCTACTGAGAGTAGTGGTGCGGCAGGCCGTGCTTCTCGGTTGGCGAACTTCTGGCACTGAATGCATTTCCGGACATATGCATGCGCGTCTCTGAAAAGAGTAGGCCAATAATATCATGCACGCATTATCTTATGGGCAGTGGTATCCCCGGAAAAATGACCTCCAGCTGGTCCGTCATGCAACTCGGTTAAGATTTTCTGTGCTTCGTCAGTTTCCAAGCAGCGTAGCAGGACCCCATCGTGGTGTTTCTTGAATAACTTACCTTGGATCAGTTGGTGAGATGCGGCTTTTAATCTTATTGCGCGCTTCTGTCGGGCAGTAAGAGCAGGGTCCATCGTTCCTTGGGCCAGATATCTTGAAATGTCAGAATACCAAGAAGGGCTATTTTGCTGGGGCACATGGTCGCTCTGATACATGTCGATTTCTTGTTCCCAACATTCTTCTTCCATCTCGCGTGTATTTGCAGCTTCTGCGGCCATTTGACATAAGCCCTGTCCTTTGACGGTATGTGCTGGTTTGAACTCTAAATCGTATTCTTGTAAACATGCCATCCAGTTGCCCCGCCTTTCGCCTAGTTCTTGCTGTACGAAGAGTGAGCGGACTGCTAGGTGCGGTACAAAAACCGTGACGTGACTTTTCAAGATGTAAGGCCTAAAATGTTTTACTGCCTTATAAACCGCATAGGCTTGCTTGTCAATTTCCGGATAGTTTAATTCAGCTCCCTGTAGACCGGTGCTCATAAAAGAAATGGGCCGTTCATCGTTGTTATTATCCTTTTGTGTGAGGACAGCCGCAAGCGAGGAATCTGAAGCGAAAGTGTATAGGATGAAACCTTTATCAAAATCTGGACTTTGGAGGGAAGGAGTTTCAGCTATAGCCCTTTTGATTTTTTCGAAAGCCTCTTTCTCTTCGGGATTCCATTTGAATGCAACATTCTTCTTAATCATTCCCTGCAGTGGCCTGACAATTTGCGCAAAATCTGAAATGAATTTACGGACAAAATTAATCTTCCCCAGGAAGGATTGCATTGCTTTCTTGTTGTTCGGGGGCGGAATCTGAGAAATGGCTTTAGCCCGTTCCGGATCAACCACAATGCCCTGTTTAGTGATAATGTGGCCTAGCAAACTTCCCTCTGCCACAGCAAAAACGCTTTTTTTAGGGTTGAGTGATATTCCATACCTCCTGCATCTATCGAAGATTTGTCTAAGGTGACGTAAATGATCGCCCCTGCATTTTGAAAATACAGTAACATCGTCTAAATAAACCACCACGCTCTGCCCTATTAGACCGCGGAAGGCTATGTCCATAGCTCGTTGGAAGGTGGCTCCCGCATTGATCAATCCAAAGGGCATGCGTCTGAAAGAAAAGGTTCCCCATTTTGTCCGGAATGTGGTTTTCAATCTGTCAGGTTCAGCTACCAAAACTTGGTTATAGCCGGAGAAGCCGTCCAATAGGGAAAACATCTCAGATCCAGACACAGCTTGTAATATCTGTTCCATGGGGGGCACCGGGTAGTTGTCTTTGTTTGAGGACCGATTCACATTGCGAAAATCTACACACAAGCGAATTTCACCAGACTTCTTTCGCACATGTACCAGATTCGACACCCACGTGGAGTGACGAACTTTGAAAATGATGCGAGCATCTAAAAGCTTTTTAAGTTCTTTTAGAATCATTGGCTCCAAAGCTGGATGTATTTTCCGGAGTTTCTGTTGGAAGGGTTTAACTCCTTCCCTCATGGGTATTACATGTTGAATGATACGAGTATCGTATGCACGTAGATCTTCATATGTCCAGGCAAATACATCACGATACTTCCGGAATAGCTGGGTGAAAGCCCGTGCCTCTTCATCACTACAGTCTTTGCCAAGGTTAACAAACTTAGGGTTCTCATCTGACCCCAAGTTGACTTGCCGATGAGCCAATATGGAACTTTGCACTTTAGTGTTCGGAGGCCTGCGGAATCGGTTTTGCAGATCAAACATCTTTTCTAATGATACCACCCCCTTGGGCATAATGTTCTCTCTGTGTTCCTCATTCTTTTTCTGTAACGCACGCTCATGTTCTTCCTCATCAATTGCCGCGTCTTTGAATACTTCAGCGTTGCACATAAAATCCAAAATCTGTTGATCATCATTAAACACGCGTAAATTAGAAATATTGTCTAGCACAGAGGGCCTATATACAATTTCAATAGAAAAGCCGTCCCTCAAAGGCGTGAATCTAGCAGCAGCATTGGCCAGAGTATCTGCTGCTGCGTTGTGCATCCTAAGGACAGATTTTATTCCAACTGCATCAAAACCAGAAATCAAACGCCATACCTCTTGTTGATACGCCTTTAAATGTGGAGATAAACAGTGAATAGTGTTGCGTACCTGGCGGGTGATGATTTCGGAATCTCCAATGACCTGCAAACATTTTACCTTCAAGTCCAGTGCCTTTTTAAGCCCGAGGATTAATGCCTCGTACTCAGCCGAGTTGTTGGTGCACTGGAACTCTAGCCGGCATGAGATCAAATATTTATTCTTATGCGGGTCAAGCAAGATGCAACCAGCACCAGCTCCGTCATTAGTCTTGGATCCATCATAATACAAGGTCCATAGGTCACTTTCTGGCTCCTTCAGGGCACTAGGCTGTGAAGGAGTTTCTGCGGGTGATAAGTCAGGAATTACTTGTTGTTCAACGACGAAGGCTACCTCAGATTGAACTTCGGGGCCTATAGGAGACTGGGGGGGTTGGTAGCATCCAAATATGGACTCCAGAAGACACATGCCGAGCTCTTCTTGTGCAAAGCTGATGGGTTCATTAATGGCGTCCAGATCAGTAACGGTGTGTTTCATATAAGGTTCACTTTCTACCCTGATTTGATTATTCCGTCCTTTGTAGGGGAGCCACAAGTGGGACCAGTCGGTGGCGAAGTAGCCTTGTAATTTGCTGGACCAATCTCTATTGAGCAATAGGCCGTATGCTTCTGGAATATCGACAACCACAATGTCGATGCACTGATGGACCCTAGAGTCTGATGACAAGCGGATAATGACATTGTTCAATTCTCCTATGGCGGGTACTTGTGATCTATCGAGCTGTATGATTTTTGCATCAGTCTTCTCCGGGCGGATGTTGAGTTTCTTACAAACGGATAAAGGCATGACATTTGTAGAGGCACCGGAGTCGACTAGACAGTTGTGGACATTGAAGTTAAAAATCTCGAAGGACAACAGGAAGGGAGGCGTGGATCCTCTTGAGTTTGTATTGATGGCGTTTACTATGGATTGCACCTCTGGTCCGGCTTGCGCAGACGCGTTGCTTACAGTCTTCGTAGCCGAAGTGTTTGCGAAAGCCTTAAGAATGAGCTCCTTTTGGTTAGTAATGCGGGCCAACTCATAGAGAGAAATGTTTGCTCTTGTTTTCTTCATATCTTCAACAATGTTATAGCTGGGCTCTGGTTGAGGGCTAGGTTCGACTGAAGTCTTAGAGGGTTCTGACGGAAGTTTATTCTTTTGACTTACCCGGGTAGCGTTATTCGGGTGTTTCTCTGTGGCAGATTGTTTTCCGTTACCCGGGGGCAGGATTTTCCTTAGAAAGGCCCTTTTCTTATCTTCATAAGACTGTTCAGGAACAGGTCCTTTGCTTCTGAGACTATAATTTCGTACGGGTTGATCTTTGGGAACATCTGCCATGTAAATATCAATGGGGTTAAGGTTATCTCCACCTCGAATTATGTCAAAAGCAAGGATAGAAGATCCTGGTTCGTCGTTATGGGGTGGATCCTCTTCATGATCTGAAACATCATCCTCCGTGACATCTCCTGGGGTTTGGTCATCTAAAAGTTGATTAACTACTGCTGTCATGCTGCCAATCCATTGAGGGCACGTTTTTTCAGAGTGGGCAGCTTGGTGAAATGAGCAGAAGTTGTCTTTCCCGATCTCCTCCACATTGAGAGCGGCATTTGTGTTTGACGGAGGTTTGTTAGTGTTGGGATTGATTTTCCTGAAAAAAGGCTTGGGTGGTCTAGTGCTAGTTGTAGTTTCTGTGCCTTTTCTCCTTAGGTCGGTAACTTCGTTTGTTAAATGCTTTAGCGTTTTGGCCATGCTTTCAAAATCAAAAGCATCTCTGTCCCTATCAGTAGTCTTAGGAGTGGAGGACTGACCTCTTTTTGTGTTAGGCTTGTGGTCATCTCTCCCTTCATGATCGATGGCTCCTATCGAAAGCATGTCTTTCTCCACGGCGAGAGCAGCCTCATAATTAGCCGTGAGAGTAGCACGGGCTTCGCGTTTAACGAACACAGCAATGTCTCTAGGTAGGGCTTTGGTATAGTAGTCAATAGTGATTGAGTCATCCAATGCTAGGTTCGGAGGAAATTTCTATAGTATAGTGGCGAAGCGTTGGTTGAAGTCTTTCACTTTTTCCTTTTTATGACACTTGATGGTGCTCAATTCAGTGAGAAGCATTGAAGGAGTTTTATCTTCTGAAAACTTATGCAGGAATGCGCGATGGAATTGCTCCCATGAAGTGATAGAGGCACTGGGGAGAGAGCGGTACCATGTGGCTGCTTTGTTTTCGAGGGTATGGGGAAACAGTCGACATGCGACATCATCGGACTGGACTCTCATGATTTGAAGAGACAAATAGAAGCTGCTAATATGATCTTCAGCTAGGGTACCATTTTCAGGGTCGAACTTTGGTAGATGTTTCTCAGGATGCCTAGGCAAATCTTGGAGTGGGCCTTGGAGATTTAAAGGGGATTGAGCCATCCAAGCTAGGGGTTGCACTCGCCTAGCCCGTTGGTGTTGCCTAAACTCATGTTCAGATTCGTCTCCCGAACCTGAGACAGATGCTTCTGACTCATGACGGGAATTTTCATCTTGGTGTCTCCCACGGTGCAGAAAATCTCTAAGATATCCCAAGTTGTGTACAGGTGGCCTTATTGGGTTTGGTTGACGGTTGTGAGCTTGATGTCCTTGACCTCGGCCTCTATCCCCTCTGCCTCCGGCCCCCCGACCTCTATTTCTATCTTTTTCATTTCTACGAGCCCTATTCCCCCTGTCTACATTTCCCCGGCCTCTGCCACCCTCACCATCCCCGGGTAGGGGGTGTGCCTGGTTGTTGTTTTGTCGAGTCTGGTTAGGTTGGAAGTCGGGGGAAGGCCCGGTGTCAGCAAACTCTTCACCCTCTTGGAGAACAAGATCATTTTCCTCAACAGCATTCGCGAGGTCTTCCAACATGAGATTCACGAGCTCGGGTATAGTACTTGCAATGGCACCGTTACGGGTGATGTTCTCGGGCGGGGTCCTAGTATGGGTAAGGTATTCCATGATTGGAGTGAACCGTAACTGGTTGACAAGATCTCGGGCAGTTGGGCGTAAGGCTCTTAGCTGCTCCCTAGTGATTTCATAATATCGAAGCTCCCTCCCTGGAATATCTTCTGGAAGAGGAGGGTTAGTTTCATTGTTTGTGACCTCCCCTTGGGGATTTTGTGATGGGATGTTTGTTGTGTGCTGGGAGGCTGCCATTCAGGCCCTCCTTCTAGCGCCAATTCTGTTGACGGGAAAATTTGTACGGCCAACAGTAGGGGATCTCCCCGGTAGAAAGTCCCAATTAGACCTTAAACCGTTTGGAGTAGGGATCCCGTCCGGAGTGTGGGTCCGGCTACCACATAAGATGACTTCTCTTCGGTCTCAAAAGAACCTGCTTGAACCTGCGAACATACACTTATTCACCTGATATAGAATACGAGATTAACGTGTTAAACATGAATTAAACACTATGTGTAGCAAGATTATAGATAAAGCACATACACCTCAAGAGTTGTCATTAGCAACACATCTTTTGTGGGGTAATTGCTTGTACAGTGGTCTGATCACACAAAAAATAGTTCTTGATGATAAGATACCTCTGCACTTCCTGAAAGATGAAACGAAATGCTAACAATCTAGTTTATTAACATTCATTAATATAACAGATAATAAGATAAACATCATTGATACAACACGGATAGCCATGACATATAAACGATATCATGAGAAGAACAGATTCATTAATCATAGGATATTCTGAAACTGTTGAAAGAAATACACAAAGTGTTCATAAAGCAAAACACATCATAACCATAGGGTATTTCAACAAGATTCTATATTCATGTGCTCAAGTGTCAGATCTTTAAATAAAATGCTTGTAGCTCCTGAGTTTCCCAAAAGAAAAAGCCCTTTGTACAATGTCCCGTAGGAGTATTTATAATGCCAAAATTGTCTGTTGGGTTTCCTTGACTGTTCACCTTCTTGACTTTTGGGCTACCTTGCGACCAACTCCTTCTGCGACCTGGGTAGATGATGCGACTTGCGACCTGTCCTGTTGGTGCGATTTGCGACCTGGTTCTTCTTGCTGCTCAGGACTTGCTGCTGCCGGGACGCGAACTGTTAATGTCAACCTGTTGTTCCCTAAGGAAATCCTGCCATGCCTGGTATTCTGCCGCTATGGGGGACACCAGGGGCACCTCCTCTTTCAACCTATACACGCATTCCAAAGCGTTCGGTACTAGGGTCTCCCTCTTCTGTCCAATCTGATTTGAGAGCGACGCAAGATTGGTATAAATCCGCGCTGGAGCGGCGATGAATTGACTGAGATGCTCTTGAGATGCGGAGGGCTCCGGATCAGCTGCGGCCTGCTTGATGGGTTGCAAGAATGTTTGAATATCCTGGTTTACTTGTTCCCAGGTTTTCTCTTCCTCTAATGCTCCAAGCGATGGGATGTGGTGCAGCGTATGCATTGAGTCGATACCACTAATCAGATGGTCGTACGTGGACATCACTTTGTCCAGGTCTTTAGTCAATTTGTCTCCAGATTGCATCGCTATGCGGAGTTGAACTTTCGCATCCTGCGTGTGGATCCAGTCCCTCTTAGGAAAATTTTCAGGTGCCTGAGGGTACTGAATGGTCCAACCCATCATCCTGTCCAAAGCCTGTGAAGCCTCTTTGAGCTGATCTTGTCTTTTCCTGGTTTCCATTCGTGCTCTTGCCAGAGGAGCGACTGTTTGTTTGATGGTGAACATCTCACCATATACCTGTCTCATAGTCATCTCCAACACCTCACACTCCTTGAAAATGGCAAGTGAGACTTCATTTGCTGGCAGAGCCTGGTTTCGAAGTTGTTGGACTTCCGCTTGCAATGCTGCTCTCTCCTGCCCTCAAGATCATCTAGCATGTCATCCGCTCTTTCCTCTGTATTCTTCTCTTCTTCTTCCTTCCTCCGCCGTTCAGCTTCTGCTGCTGCTTCGATTTCGGCCTTCTTCTTCAGTTGAGCTGCAGCAGCCTGCTCGGCTTTCTTTTGGAATCCAGCCTCTGCTGCTGCTTCTATTTTGGCCCTCTTCTTCTGTTCAGCTGCAGCAGCCTGCTCGGCTTTCTTTTGGCGTTCAGCCTCTGCCTTGTCCAGCTCTGCCTTAAGCGCCTGTTCCGCTGCAGCTTGCGCCTCTTTGTCTTCCCTTTCTTCCCTAGCCTCTTTGGCCAACTTCTTCTTTTGTGTTGCTGATGCACTCTTTTGGCGCGCCTCCTCATCTTCTTTTAGCTTTTTCTCCCTTTCCTGCTGGGCTTTTGCCTCTACTTCCTTTTGTTTGATGGATGGGGTTGGCCCTGTGTTGAGTCGAGATTTCTTGAGTATGGATGAAGAGGCACCTCCTAACTGACGTCTTCTGTCTTCTAAGTTCTGATCATTTGAGTCTTCCTGGACCACGTCAATTCCTGGAGCAAGTTGTCTTTCAGCATTATACCAGTTTCTTCTCTCATCTTCCGCTGGGCGCTCAAGATGCTGATAAGTCCACTTGAGGTTGGCTCTCCGGCAGTGTTCAGGGACTATTCTCTCTGGGTCATATGTCCGGTGTTCAAGTGCCCCCAGCTGATAACTTCTCATTGCTTCTGCCTCTGCTAGTACTTCCTTGAAGTCTTTAACTGTGAATGCACCAATAGTGAGGGGAAGAGTGGGCCATGGCTTCTTTTTGCCCTTAGATAGGATGTTGGAGAATCCGTGTGACATCTGAAAGCACACCTCCTGCATCAGCATTTTGTCTGTCACGAAGCGAGGCATAGCATGTGGTGCTTTGTAAGTTCCAAAGACTCGGATGAAGGTGTACCCAGGGAAAGGGAACCAGTGCGCCACTTTAACCAGAGTCTCCTTGGCCCGCCATGACATGCAAGGGGCGTCTTGGCCAAATAAATGTCTGTACAGAGAGGGAACAAATATTTGGGAGATCCCGATCTAGGTCCTCGTTTGTATTTAGACTCCCCGTAATACTTTAAGTTGTCAAAGATGGATTGCGACGCAGTGTGTCTTGGGGTCCCGCTTGTGCTCCCACCGTCAAACTCCCACTACGGCGCACACCACATCTAGCTAGAGTATGAAGCCATGCAAAATTCAATGCAGGCATTCACTTCGTCCGGGAGCCAATGCCGAGTTCAAGTTGGTCTCATGGCCGACGGCCATCGGTATGCTGCCCGATAAAACGGGTCCCCCGTGTTGTCACATACTCCATAATAGTGGACTCAACCGGCCGTTGAAAGGAGTGGAGCAACCTGGGCGCCGCGTCAAAAGCTCGTGAGCATGAAGAACCAATTTATAAACTTTTCTTAGGCTTGCCACCGGGTATTCCCGAGTTCTCTTTTCACTTTGAACTCTCGGGCTCTTCCCACCATTGTTTAATAGTATCGTACGATCGGGACGGCGTGAGTAGCAGCCATTCTCGAGTAAAGTGCTGGTTTGGGCGCTGGCAGTGAATAATAAGGTGTGCATCCGCAGCCTACCAGTCAGTAGTGAAAGTTTCCGCCTTCATGATCTCTCGATCACAAATTTTCTCGCGGGTCCGTCTTTGTATTATCCGTTAGCCTCTATGATCTCCTCGGGACATGGGAATATGTACGGGATGTGCCCCCGCCCGGATGTAGTTTGGACCCTCTTTTACCGCCAAGTATATTTCTCTGATCCGGGAGGTTTTCCGGAAATTCTTCTCCGGCAACTTGGCGAACTCCCCGATAAATCTGGTACCACCCCATGTCGTCGTCTTTGAAAAAGTACATAATGTATCTCGAATATTGGGGGTGGGGACACCACCACCCACGCCTCACCGCCTCTTTCCGCTCGTCTCCTTTCGTCCTTTTCTCCGAGACTACCAGAGGCCATGCTCACTAGAATCTCGAGAGCACGGTATGCACTCTATATCTTCTACCTCACAATTCAGAAAGAGTCCCACGATAAGAACGTCATGGCGAATAAAAATCGCTTACAATTCAAAGTGACAAAACCCTACAATGTGTTAAAGCAAAAGCTCGGGATCTGAGTGAGTCGCTAGGTCGCGCATCACAAACAAACGGGCGCCGGGCGCGATCTTGCGGACTCACAGCACAGCGACCGAGGTCGGCATGGGGTCGCTAGGCCGCGGATTCAGATAAAACGAAAGGAAGTGCGACACGGCGACACGGCGACCATGAGTCGCATTTCGGGTCGCGTGTACGCAAATATGTAAAATCGGAGAAAATGCGACTGCGCGACCTCGCGACTCAGGTCGCCGGGTCGCGGTGTCGCAACCGCACCGGAGAAAAATGCGACTCGCGACCTCGCGACTAGGCCGCCGGGTCGCACGGTCGCGGATTTAGCTTGCTAGGGGGTTTGGTGCGCGCGGCCTTGAACCCTTTTTGCCCCCTTTCTCTTGGGAATTTGCAAGGTTTTCTAGTGGCCGTGAGTAGGCCGCGTGGCATGATTTTTAAAGAAAAGGGGATGATGCCATGGGGTGAGAAAGAAGTAAACGGAGAGAGGTTTTTGGTAATTTTATGCAATATGTACTGGGGAAAAATTCTCGTGAAAACATTAAATCATGGCCAAAAGACAATTTATATGAGCTCACAAGGGAAGATGGGTTTAGTCAAGAAAATCATTAGAATGGAAACGGCAGAAAAGAAAATAGCAACTTACCCGGGAAAAACTCGTCGCTGAGTCGTCGGGAGAGCATTTTCCTTACAAATCGCGCGAATGTGAATAATGCGCACCTGCGACCCCCCTTTTATAGGGAAGTCGCACGTGCGGGCCATTAATGTGGGTCGATGGGTCGCGTATCTCGTCAAACCTTGCGTTGTGCAGACTGGCGACCTTGCGACCCGGCGACACCGGGGTCGCCGGGTCGCAAGGTCGCTAAGTCGCGATTTTCGGAAAATGACGGGGAAATGCGTACCCATGCGACACGGCGACCTCCGGGTCGCTAGGTCAGCCTAGGTACGCCGACTTTTCATGAGTTTATGCTATGTGTGCGACTGGCGACCGTGACCCGAGGTCGCTAGGTCGCAAGGTCGCAATTTGCATGAATGTCTACTTTTGCGACTTAGTGACTAGCAATTTCTTCTTAGTTCTAAGGGGCCCCAAAATTTTAAAAGGGTAGTCTTTTTTTTGGAGGGGTGTTGTAAAGGTTACAACAAGATCCTATACTTCTGGCCCAAATGGAGTGGTTTTTTGTACAAGATCTTTCCTTTGATAAGAATTTTGAGCTTTCTTTATTTAGGAATAAGTCTGAAACCAACATTGATGATACAGTTTTAGATCCTGAGTTCCTTGTAGATATTGAAGTCCAAAGAGAAAATTCCTCTATTGACGACTACATTTTGAATTCTCCTCAGTCCATCACTTTAAATAATATTCCTGAGCCTTCAAAATCATTAGAAACAACCTTTCCTCCACCCAATTCATTAGCATTCCCATCACTCAATTCCCAATTGTCATCTCCTCCATCAACACCTCCCTTAAATCCTACAAATCCTGTTGTAAATCCACCCAGAGTTATGGCTTCTCGGTATGCACCCCTAGTTCTGCCTCAGGTTCTCAATGACATGCCTGCCAACTATCAAAGAAAAATCCCCATATTTGATGCTACTCAGAGCATTGCAGCTTAGCAACATGTTGATAAAATGAATGACATTTTTTATTTACATGAGGAAGAAGCAGAGAATGTAACAACCAGGCTGTTTGTTCAAAGTTTCGGAGGTGAAGTCAGAAAGTGGTTTAAAGCCTTACCACCAGGCTCAATTCGCACTTTACCGAAGTTTCACACACAGTTTTTAGACCGGTGGGAGGTAAAAAATAACCCACTACAAATTATGTCTGAATACGAGAATATTAAAATAAATGTGGGTGAAACCATGTAAGACTATTGTTTAAGATTCAATGCTGTATATAATGCTATCCCAGCTAACCTGAAGCCTCCTGTGGGATTAGCATTGCTGAAATTTCCAAATGGTTTTGATGCCGACATGGCATATCAGCTACGCGAAAGAGATCTGTCTTCACTTGAAGACATGTAGAAGATAACAGTAAGCATTAAAGCTAATCTATTGTCTAAAAGAGAATCAACCAAAGATGAGAAAAGAGTCACAGTAAAAGAGGAGGCCTCCCCTTTAGACATAAAAATGGACACTCTGATCAGAACAGCGGAAAAAATGGTTGATAAGTTAACCATTGCGGATAGACCTAAGCCTCAAATAAAAAATCCAAATTTCAAAGGGCAGCAACCCCAATTTAGAATTAAAAAGAGAGAGAAAAGAACACAGGACCAAGCTATGCCACCACAACAGCAGATTAAAACTCCATTGCAGCAGAATTACTTGCAAGGGACAGACTCAGATGATGATGATCCTATGATTGGGGCTAATCACTTTTTCACAGCTGATGGTGTGCCAATTTTCCTTACTGAAGACAGATAATACACAGCGGCGACTCCAGACATTCAAAAAGACCAAAATTTCATTTTGGCCAATGACACAACATTGGAAGAAGAGTCTGATGACTACCAGAGAGGGTATATGAACGCTCTGTCAGCTCAGCAAAGGCAATATTCTCTAAGGAACAAATATGTTACAGTTAGTCCCATTCAAAAAATAAAAGAGCTCCAAATGAAGAATGATGCACAGAAGAAAGGAAAAGAGGTGGTCGATCGTTCCTCCAGCAAAACACCTGCAACTACTAATACATTAAATGAAAAGAATCAACAGAGCACGGTAAAGGAGCCAACAGAGAAGAAAGACTCGCCCATTAAAGTGGTAGAAAAATCTCCCTCCTTTAATTTAGAAAATGAAATTTCTAAACTGAAAGTGTCTATGCCCCTGACTGAGTTGGTGAAGAATAGTATATATAAAAGTCAGGTGTCTAAAGCCTTGCAAATAGACTCTGTTTCTGATATGGTTAATGTAGAAGATGATTACCCTGAACTTATTTTTGGTCCAGCCACAGAAGAATCTGAAGAAAATGAAGTCCCTCATTTTTACCCGAGTCTTAGAGTACATGAGTTTATCCTGCATAATGCTATGTTGGACTCTGGAGCCTCACATAATTTGATGCCCAAAGCTTTCATGGAGAAGCTAGGCCTTGATATTACTCGAAAATACCATGATTTGTATTCTTTTGACTCAAGTAGGGTCCACTATATTGGTCTAATCAAAGACCTGGTAGTGTCTTTAGATCAGATTCTAGCAAAGAATGTCTTGATGGATGTAGTCATTGCTGATGTCCCACCACGGTTTGGAATGCTCCTATCTAGGTCTAGGGGTGCAAAACTTAAGGGAACAATGCAGCTTGACTTTTCTTATGCCACCGTTCCCGTGTTTGTCCAATTAAGAAAACTATATAGGGAGAAGAAAATGAAATATATGATTACCAGAAAAGACAAGCCAGTAAATCATCCGATTAATGCTGTCCACACAGATTTAGAGTCTTTTGTCTTGTATTTTGATGGTGGTTTAAATGATGAGAATGTTCAATTCGTACAAGTAGATGAAATACCTGAGATTTAAGAGAATGTCAAAGAAGTCCTTAAACAGGAAAAGGATAAAGAAGAAAACACTTCTAAGCCTCCTTCTTGCCAGCAGCAAAAGGACAGTGAACAGCCAGAAATAAGCCAAGGTAAAGAAGAGAAAGAAACAAAATTCCAGCATCTTCAAGAAGAAGAAGAAGTCTTGTAGAGTATGGATTTTGATGGAGTTGTTGGTAAGGATAGAGCTGGCATTGGAATATGGATTAGGAGCTTTATTTTCTAGCCTGAGAAGGCTCCCAACAATGTTAGAGTTTTTTCTTATAAGTTACCTTTTAATTTCTCTAACAATGAAGCAGAATATGAGGCTTTGATTGAAGGTCTCAAAATTTTGAATAAGTTGAATGCAAAAAGGATTTCTGTGTATGGTAACTCCAAGTTAATAATCAAACAGGTGAAATGAGAGTACCAAGCTAAAAATCTGAGATTGAGGGCATACAAAAATGCAGTCTTCGACATTTTGAAGACATTCCCTGAGTACAGTTTGACAGCGGTACCCAGGATGCAGAATCTCGTTGTTGATTCTCTTGCCACTACTGCCAACAACCTGAAGATTCTGATGAACTCCAGCAATAAGTTTCAAATCTATGTCAAACATAGGCCAGTTGTTCCAGACAATTTAAGGTATTGGAAAGTATTTTGGGATGATAATGAGATTAATGCATTTTTGCAGGGTGATGGAAAATTCAAAGACACTCCAATAGAAGGTGAGTATGAGGTTGATGATAAGGAGTTGAAAAAAACCAAATGGACATATTGTAGCTAAAGGATAATGTACTTCCTAGAGGTCTCATACCTCTAAAAGAGTTGTTTCATCAGGACGATGTTGAAAGAAGCCAAGCTTGGTGCCCACAGAGAAAGGAGTTGAAGTTGTGAATCTTAGAATAGTTGACCAGCCCAAGTTTGTGAAGTTGTCAAAGGAATTATCCCCTGAGGTAAAAGATAATTATGTTAAGTTACTTTCTGAATTTTCTGATGTATTTGCATGGGATTATTCAGATTTGAAGGTGTATGATAAGAGCATAATCCAACATACTATTCCTATCAAGCCGGATCAAAAGCCATTCAGACAGAAGCTGAGAAGAATCAATCCGAAGCTGCTGCCATCGATTGAAAAGGAGGTAAATAGGCTGTATAAAGTAGGTATCATAGTTCCTATTATATTTTCTGACTGGATTTTAAATTTGGTCCTAGTGCGTAAGAAGACAGGTGAGATAAGATTGTGTATAGATTTTCAAAATTTGAATAAGGCATCCTTAAAGGATAATTACCCACTTTCGAAAATGGACCATATTCTGTAGAGAGTAGTTGGAGCATCTAGGATGTCACTACTTGATGGCTACTCAGGGTACAAAAAGATCTTGGTGCATGAGAAGGACCAAGATAAAACTACCTTCAAAACACCCTGGGGAACCTTTCAGTATGCTAAGATGCTAGTTGGACGGAAGAACGCTGGAGCTACTTTCTAGCGTGCAATGGACATTACTTTTGCAAATGAAAAATATGTTTTTCTTGTTGTTTATTTGGATGATTTGACAGTATTTTTAGGTTCAGATGAGGCATTTGCAACATTTGAGAGTGGTTTTTCAGCGTTGTAGAAAGTTTGGGATTTCTCTCAATCCCAAAAAGAGTCTCTTTGCCATGGATGAAGGTAAATTGTTAGGGCATATCATCTCTAAAGATGGTATTTGCATCGATCCAACTATAGTGGAGGCAATTCAGCTCATAGATCTGCCAAGAAATAAGAAGGAGATTCAGGCCTTCAATGGTAAGATGAATTTTTTGCGCAGGTTTATACCAAACTTGGCTAAGAATTTGAGAGAAATGACCAATATGTTGAAGAAGGACAACACTGTTAAATGGAGTGAAGAGGCTATCAAGTCATTCAATTTGGTAAAGTTTGCTTTGTCCAATGCTCTAGTTTTGATTAGTCCCAACTATAATCAGGATTTTATTATATTTCATTTGCATCTGAGCATACTATGGTTGCTGTTTTAATGCAAAAGAGAGATGAAGTAGAAAATCCAATTGCCTTTTTCAGTAGGACTATTAGATATGTTTCTTTGAGATACAATATTATTGAAAAATAGGCATTGGCTTTCATCAAAGCATTGAAGGATTTTAGGGTCTATATTCTGCATTCACATACTATAGCGTATGTCCCTAACGTAACAGTGAGGGATTTCCTAATGCAAACTGATCCAGAAGGCCGAAGAGGCAAATGGATAGCAGCTATGTTGGAGTACGATCTGGAGATCAAGCCCATGAAGTTGATTAAAGGTGAAGGCTTGGAAAAATTGATGGCTCAATCAAATCTGTGTGCTTTAGATATAAACCTCATAACAGCAGTGGCAGAAAATGAAGATGAGGGTTTGCTGGTTCCAGTTTCAGATATTTTTCTATAGTCCCCTTGGTATTTAGATATTTTTTATGTTCTTCATCATTTTGCACCTCCTACAGGCATGTCTAAGGGTAAAGGTAGATCTTTGAAACTTAAATCTGCAAAATTTTGTACTTTAAACAATGCTCTATATTGGAAGGATCCAGGAGGCATTGTGCTTAACTGTTTGGTTGAAGAAGAAGCTCAGAAGGTAATGCACGATTTCCATAAAGGCGATTGTGGCAGTCACTTGTTTTGGAAGACTACGACCAACAAGGTATTGAGAGCTGGGTATTATTGGCCCACATTATTTTCTGATTTATATAAAACAATGATGAATTGTCATGAATTTCAAATTTTCCAAGGGAAGAAGAAATTTCTTCCACTTCCTTTGAAACCAGTTTCAGTGAACGCACCCTTTCAGAAGTCGGGGCTCGATTTCATAGGAGAAATTCATCCACGTCCTCAGCACAACACCGATGGATTTTGACAGGGACAGATTACTTTATGAAATGGATTGAGGCTGTCCGATCGAGGCAAGCAACTGACATGGTAATTATTCAACTCCTTGAATCGAATATATTATCTCGTTTTGGCTGCCCATACAAAATTGTGACAAATAATGCAACAGCGTTATGATCCAAGAAGATGGTCGATTTCTGTGACAAATACAACATCGTGTTGGGCCATTCAACAGCATATTATCCACAAGGCAACGGCCTGGTAGAGTCATCAAACAAATCGCTGATAAACATAATTAAGAAGATGTTGGAGGCAAACAAAATAAATTGGCACCGAAAGCTTATCAACGCACTGTGGGCAGACAGAGTTAGCATTAAAAAATCAATAGGTATGTCACCTTTTGAGCTGGTTTATGGTACTGATGCTATCTTTCCTAATTATCTTACAGTTCCAATTATGAAATTATTACAAGAAGTTGGCAGCGAGGATGATGACAGTCAACAAAGGATCAATCAGATGATCCACCTTCAACAAAGAAGAGAAGAAGTGTCATAGAATGCGATTCAATTGCAGGAGACGATTAAAAATATCTATGACAGGAAGACTAAAGAAGAAAACTTGTAGCTGGATGATGTATTATTGAAATGGGATGCAAGGAAAGAAGACAAAGGGAAGCACGGTAAGTTTGACAACCTTTGGAAAGGGCCATACAGAATTTCAGCATACAGGGGACAAAATTCCTTCTTACTTTTAGAAATGGATGGCCAGGATTTCCCTGGAGGAGAAATAAATGGTAGGCTTTTGAAGCACTACTATTGTTGAAAACAATGAATCAGAATCGCTATCATCATCATTGTATATACCATGTTATTTTTTATCAGAGTTCAAATGCACATTCATTCAAGTTTGGGGCCCGAGGTGAGTGCTATAAAACTTGGGTGATATGTGTATGGTTTGGTTTCATTTCATTTTCAGTCTTAGTCTTGAGTCAGAGTCAGTTTTCATTTTGTCAGTTTTTAGGTGTTTTGACTCCATGCCCAATGGATAAAGCTACTTGGTCTATGGTGTTCTTGGCACCTCCAAGGAGCTACCATCCCCATTGGATCCAATGTTAGTGTCAGTCTAGTCATACTACCATCAGTGATCAAAATTTCTCTTTTGCATTTGCATATTAGGAGTCCCATACCAATAAATTTCACCATTCTGCTAGGTCATCGATTCTTTGATGGTAGTAATTTTTCATCAGTTTTCCCTCATGTGAAACTTGTTGATTCTCCTTTCTATGGTCTTTAGTCATGAGTCACTTTCACTCTCAAATCATGTCATTAGGTCATAGGATGGGTCTCATTAGTTTCTAGTGTCTCACCATGGTCAAATTAATGAGTCAAATGTCAAAAAATATCAGCAAGGTCATGAGGAAGTCAAATAAACTCAAAGTCGCAACGCCTGGAAGATTAAAGGGATATTTGATTCATTTTGATGTAATTTTCACCTCAAAACCATGTTTTGAGGTGAAAAAATGATATTTCACCTTTATTATCATTCATTATGTAATTTTATATCATCATATATAATAAGTCACAATTCAGAAGCTACCATCTCCACAAAGTCATCACCTTGCCTTCAAAGAAGTTTTCTGTAGCTTGTTCAGCACCCAAATCATCTTCCAATTAGATCCATCAGAAAGAGCCCGGAAAGAGCTTTCCAACAGTATATTGCACTCTTAAAACTAAATTCTGGATTGAAATTGATGCTTAAGTGAAGTAAAATTCCCTATATCTTCAAATAATCCTTATTTCCCATTTTCCCTTAAAAATTTATGTTTAAAGTTTTAATATGTTCCTTATGAAAATCCCTTTTCCTCCCTCTAATCATAAAATCACATTATAAAATTATTAAACTACAAATGTGATTTATTCAAAAACCACTTCCCCACCATTACCCCTAAACTTTATAATAAATTTTATGTTATACATATAAATTCCCCACCGATTATAACCACTTCCCCTCCATGTCCTTTTGAAACTTTATAATAAACATTTTAAGAGTTTTTATTATAAAGCCCCATTTAGATTACATAATCATAAACCCCATCGTTTCCCATTACAATCACAGCATATGATATCTCCGCTCTGATCGGCCCTCCTCTTAATGAAAACTTCGATGCGATTGAACGTCCCGATTTCCATGTCCCCTGATTGAATTAAGTCGCCGATTGAAAATCCCCGATGCGATTAACTCATTTCCAATTGCACCATTTAAATCCTGCCTCTGATTGACCCCACTTGATTACACCATAACTGTTGATCCGATCAATGATCCAATGGCTCATAGCCCATCGCTCATCGGCATCGACGTTCCCATATATGTTTCATCTCTGCTCCCCTCCGATTCCGATTCCGATTGCGATTTCAACAATCCATTATATATTACCTCCCCCTCTGATCCCTATTGCGATTATTCTTGTGTATTAAATTTCATACCACAACATATTTCAAATATTTTATATGTTCCCAAGCCCTTCTGATTCTAATTGCAATGCGGATCCCACTTCCATTCCCTTTTCCCATTCAAAATCATTTCTCCCTTCACTAAAGGCATAGTTTCGTTTCAAAGCATTTTATTAAAAATATTAGTGTTCTTCAAACAAATAATGGAAAGCAAAGTGACAGTCAAAGGACCAAGAGCTAAAATAAACAAATATTGCTACAGCAGAGGCAAAGTAGGAAATCTATTCTTCGGATTACCCATTTTCTTTCATCCATCTATAACAACAGATTTTCAAAGGGTAAAATGTATTGTTGTCCCTTATTTTCAGGGGAAGATTGTTAGAATTCTTTTCTATCATTGCATTTAAGTTCTTCAACTGCTAGAACAGCTCCCTTTTTCCTTGGATCTGTGTTCCCACATTTGAGCCTATTTATTGTAATTGTAAATCATTAGTCTAAAGTCTGTAACTCAGCAGTAGGGGAATAGTGTGGAAGAACATTTTGCGCTCCATTGTATAGTTTGACAGGGAATTAAATAAGAGATGCAACTCTGATTTGTGGGATCCATGTGGTATGATATTTAGAATTTTTCTCTCTCCTTTGTTTCATATGTAAATTTTTATGTGTTCCATTCATCCATAAACATTTTCTTTGAATGATTTCAAGATAGAAAGGTAGGATCCATTTTTATGCCCTGCCTTCGGAAAACATTCATACTCTCTATTTTTCTTCTGTTTGAAAAGGATCCATTTATTTGTGCCCTTTTCAGCTCCTCACCAGTCTTCCATCCCATCTTTATTAAAATTTTAATTACTAAATTTCCTGCCTATATTGCCCCATGAAATACCCTGTGTCCTGATTTAATTCCCTGTTCCAATTGTCCCATTTTCTTGTCCCACACATCCCTGAAATTTCATTCATTTATTAAACCTTTTTCCCATCATTTTACCTAGCCTAATATCATATCACTATTGTGTTTTATTGAATATCCTTTTACGGAGAGAGCCCTCTCCTGTCCTTGTAGGGCTAGCTACAAGGTTGAGTGTGGTTTAGTTGTTACCCTGTTTTTCCCTTTTTCAGCCTGGGGTCCAAATCAGGTGCTAACACTTGGAAAGTTTGTAAAGGTATGCTGGAAATGTGAAAAGGAAGGGCACTACAAAAGGGAGTGTAGATCTAAAGCTCCTGAGAAAGGAAAGGGGTCTGATGATGCTCCTTCTGCAGAGGAAAAAACCACCTCGGATGAAGGTGGGGATGTGTATTTGGCTTCTTCTTCAAATACACATGTATATCATGAGTCATGGTTGATTGACTCAGGTGCATCCTTTCACTTCACTCCCCATCAAGAGTGGTTCTGCGAGTATGAGAAATATGATGGTAGTGATGTCTTCCTAGGGGATGATAGGAAGGCCAGAATCATTGGATGTGGAAAGGTGAAGTTGAAGCTGCAAGGTGGAAGGATTAGAAAAATTCCCGGTGTTCTGCATATTCCTGTATTAGCTAGAAATCTAATTTCTGTAAGCAAGATGGATGATGTAGGTGTAAAAACAGTGTTCGAGAAAGATGTCTGCAAGATGGTCTGGGGAGCACTAGTATTAATGTGGGGAGTTCGGACTAGAACTTTGTACAAGCTACAAGGTAGCACTGTTATTGATGGGTGTAATAGTTCTGTGGTTATTTAAAGTGGAGCGGAAAGCCTAGCTATCTCTGGAGAAAATACCATGCTATGGCATCAAAGGCTTGGACATATTGGAGATAAGGGCCTTCGGATACTACAAAGAAATGGTATGGTAGAAGGTATGTCTAATTTGTCTATGGATTTCAATTTCTGTGAACATTGTGTATATGGGAAGCAGAATCGGGTGAGTTTACCTTCTGGTGCTAAGAGGGCGAACAAGATATTAGAACTTGTGCACAGTGATGTGTTTGGAACTGTGTCAGTTCCATCACTGGGAAAGTCTGTGTACTATGTTTCATTCATAGATGAATTCTCCAGGAATACATGGATATATTTCTTGAGGAAGAAATCTGAAGCTTTTGAAAGATTTAAAGAATTTAAGGCTCTGGTGGAAAACCAGACAGAGAAGAAGATAAAGGCGCTGAGGACAGATAATGGTGGGGAGTTCTACAAGAAGGAATTTGAAGAGTTCTGTAAGAAGTGTGGTATAGCAAGGTAGAAGACTACTCCATACACACCTCAGCAAAACGGAGTTTCAGAAAGAATGAATAGAACACTGATGGAAAAGGCAAGAAGCATGCTCAGTGGTACCGAGTTAGGAAATGAATTCTTTGCAGAGGCATTGGAGACTGCATGCTATCTGGTTAACAGATCACCTTCATTAGTATTGGAGGATAAGACTCCACATGAGGTATGGACTTGTAAGAAACCCTCTCTTTCACATCTAAGGGTATTTGGATGTGATGCATATGTACATGTTCCAAAGTAGAAAAGTACCAAGTTGGATAATAAATCTGAAAGGTGCATCTTTACGGGGTATAAGGATGGTTTAAATGGTTACAAGCTTTGGAACCCAGAAACAAGGAAGGTTGTGTACAACTAAGATGTGGTGTTTAGAGAAGTGAAAGATGTTTTTAAACATGAATTCCTACCAAAGGAACCTAAGAAGATAGAGTTTGAGCTAAAGGAGGATGAATCAGACTCTACAACAAAAGAAGACTCAGAAGATGAAGAGCCACAAACTCCAGCTATTAGAAGATCAGTTCTGGAACGAAGGCAACCGGAAAGGTATATTCCATCTGCTTTTTGTTCAAATTTTTCCTTAACTATAACTGATGATGATCCCAAAACTGTCAGGGAGGCAGTAGATTCAGAGGATGGAAAACTCTGGAAGTAGGCCATGGTTGATGAAATGGCATCCTTGCACAAAAATGAGGCATGGGATCTTGTGGAGATGCCAGCTGGAAGGAAGCTCATCGGGAGCAAATGGGTGTTTAAGAAGAAGATGAATGTAGAAGGCAAGGTGGAGAAATAAAAAGCTCGATTGGTAGCAAAATGTTATTCCCAGGTGCCGGGAATTGATTTTGGTGATATTTTTTCTCTTGTCGCCAAAGTTACTTCTATTAGATTACGTTTATCTGTTGTTGCTGCATTTGATTTTGAGATAGAATAGATGGATGTGAAGACAACATTTCTTCACGAGGATCTAGAAGAGGATATATACATGAAGCAACCTGAGGGATTTATGGTGAAGGGTAAGAAAGAACTGGTATGCAGGTTGAAGAAGTCTTTGTATGGGTTTAAATAGTCACCAAGGATGTGGTATTAGAAATTTGATACCTATATAGGGGGACTTGGCTTCACCAGAAGCAAAGAGGATCATTGTATTTATTTTAAATTAATTGGTGACTGTGTTATTTATTTGGTCTTGTATGTGGATGATATGTTGCTTATTGGAAATGACAAAGAAATTATCCAAGATTTGAAGACCCAATTGTTCTCCAAATTCGACATGAAGGATCTTGGTGCTGCAAACTATATTTTGGGCATGGAAATTAAGAGAGATCGGGAAAAGAGGAAGCTCTGGTTAAACCAGAGGAAGTATATCGAGACTATATTGTAGAGGTTCAATATGCAGGATAGTAAATCGGTGAATGTTCCTATCCCTGTAGGTGTAAAGTTGTCTACTGAACAGTGTCCCAAGACACAAGAAGAAGAGGAGGATATGTCCTGTGCTCCATATGCAAATGCAGTGGGTAGCCTGATGTATGCAGTGGTTTGTACTAGACCAAACATTTCACATGCAGTGGGAGTATTGATAAGTTTTATGTCAAACCCAGGGAAGGAGCATTGGACAATAGTGAAGCGGATTTTCAGATATTTATGTGGCACTAGTGATTATGGCTTGTGCTACCAGGGAAGACCAGGATTGGAAAGAATGTTGGAAATTTGTGGTTTTGTTGATGCAGACTGGGCTGGAGATCTGGACCAAATAATATCTACAAGTGGGTATGTTTTTAGCCTATTTGTAGGCGCAGTCAGTTGAATGAGTAAAAGACAGTCTGTAGTGGCTCTTTCAACTACAGAGGTAGAATACATGGCAGCCACTCATGCAAGCAAGGATATAGTTTGGTTGCAGATATTGTTTTCAAGTATGGGGTTGGTACAAAAATCTATAAGGATAAACTGTGATAGCCAAAGTGTAATTTTCTTGGCTAAGAACCCTGCTTATCATTGAAAGACAAAGCACATTGATGTTCAATATCACTTTGTTAGAGATATGGTTGAGGCCAAAAGGGTGTTGTTGGTAAATTTGGACACTTTGAAGAATGTTGCAGATGCATTGATGAAGTATGTGAGCACTCAGAAGTTCTCTTGGTTTAGAGAAACAATGGGTGTTGAAGAATTGGGCCAATGACTAAGCTCTCTTATGGCCCCCTGCAGAAAGAAAACAACAAGTGGGAGAATGTTGGGTATGTGTTATATTCTTTCCATGACTAATCACATGCGAGGGGGTGGGTAAGAGGGTCGGGGGGGGGGGGGGGGGGTCACCGGCGGGGTGGTAGCCCCCCCTGTCAGGGCCCGGGACAAAGCCCCGACGAAAATTTTTGGTCCTTAATTTTCGGTGGGCAGTCGGTGCCCATGGTTTTGTGCATGGTTTTGGGGTACGATGGTTTTCGGCCCCTGGTATTTTGTAGATCTGGTCAAGGAAACTACAGTTATGATCTAATACAGGGTTAATGGATTAGGTTTTATTTATGCTTCAGCATGTATATATGTGTTGTAACACTAAAAGGAAAAAAATGAAATATCAAGCTAGTCGTCCCGATTTGGGATCCAGGGGAAAATCTATGTGTTTATCTGTTTTATGTTTTATGCTCTTGCTATTGTTTATTTTCTGTTATAAGATTCGTGTGTAGATAATTTATGTTCAAGGTTAAAACCTACAAAATTTGGGCTAATCATTTTGAGAAAAAATGAGACTTGGTGATTTGTTTTTTTGGAAAAACCATCGAAAATTAACCCACCTGTGAATATTAGCCCCTAAAATTTTCCATGGTTCAAGTCGATTGAACAAAATTTGTTCAATTCGATTTAACAACAGTCAATTCAATTGAACAACAATTGTTCAAAGGTTTGAACAATAGAAGTAAACACACTAAAAAGAGACAACCATTCATTCGAATTGAACAACAACTATTCAATTTGATTGAACAACAGTTGTTCAATTCGATTGAAAAATAGTTTTTCAAAGGTTTGAACAACAAAAATAAACACACTAAAAAAAACACATCCGTTCATTCGAATTGAATAGTAGATGTTCTATTTGATTGAACATAAATTGTTCAATTCGATTGAACAACAGCTGTTGAATGGATCGAACAACAAAAAATCATGCAACAAAAAACATCCATTCATTTGAATTGAGTGGTAGTTGTTCAATTCGATTGAACAACAACTGTTCAACTCAATTGAACAACAACTGTTAAAATATTTGAACAACAGAACACACAAAAAAATGAAAAAGTAAAAAGAATGCAGCTGTGAGCATAAAAATAATGAAAAAGAGATTGAATGCACAACAAGGAGAAGAACTATAAATTTCATGGATCATATATACAATATTTACAAGAGGAAATAACATTTTTTAATGAACTTAAAGCTGTCAGGACATCATCCCCTGCAGCTAAAATTTGGATGGTCGGGTCGTCACGCACTTGCTGGCGGAAAGACTCTTTCGTAAGTGGCTTATGATATAGGAGCACCTTGTGTGCATTGACTCGAAAGCGTAGAGCCATATCCATTTATGGTGGTCAAGGTAATGGTACGGTTGCTGTGCACTTCCTGAATTTCTTATGGCCCGAGCCACCTTGTTTGTAACTTACTCAGGAAGTCTTGGAATCTGGAGTCATAGAGGAGTGCCCAATCTCTTCTAGAATTTATTCTTTTTGATGAGTTTGTCATGCCACTTAGCTCGTTGTTGTTGAATAATTGCAGTGTGTTGTAGAGAAAGTAGTTGTGCTTCATCTAATTCATTTATTTGCTGGAGTCTTCTAACTTGGGCCTCCGTCAAATCCAGCCCCACTTCCTGGGTTGTTCTCAAAGTATTTATTTTAAATTCAATAGGAAAAATTGGTTCCCTTCCAAATACCAAATGGTACGGAGAATATCTGGTGGTGTTTGGCCACATTTTGTGATAAGCCCACAAGGCCTCTAGCAGTCTAGTAGCCCAATCCGACGATGTGTTGAGACTGTTTTAGTGAGAATTTCCTCAAGTAATTTATTGGTGCTTTTTACCTACCCATTCGCTTGCGGGTGGTAGGGGGAGGTGACTTTATGGGTTGCATGGTGGTTCCTCGGAGTGGCTGTGATTTTATTTCCCACAAACGTTTCCCCTCCATCAGTTATCACTTCCCAAGGTAAGCCATACCACACAAATAGCTCAAAAAGAAAATTGATCACAGATTCTTCTATAGCTCTCGATATAGCCAGTGTTTCTACCTGTTATCACAAAATTTCACTTGATTGGCTGTTGATCAAACAATTCTATGTAAATATTTCAAAATAGCTTTTGACTTAAGCTTAGCCTCTTTAGTCTAAGAGGGCTCTCTCAAACGGGTTTATGATATTAGATAATGATAGGATTATATGGTTAACTCTATTTGAAAAGTAACTTGATTTTTTTGTATGTAGGTTGAAAAGAATGCAGGCTTGCAACCGTTGGTTTTATGAAGTCAACAAATCAGTAGATTTAGTGGCAAGGTTTCTTGACATGGAAGCTGAGGCAAATAAGAGTCTTTAATAAAGGAAAATCACACATATAACATAAAGCAACACAATCATTTCATCAATAAAGGAAGTCAGAGCATAAACATATGAGTTTTGAGTAATAAATATGAAATATACTGGAAGTAGTACACATAAAGGTATAGATCAAAAAGAAATTAAAAATTTCATGAGAATCTCAGGTCTATCAACAAGCAGTCCTCTGTATTACTGATATCAGTCAAATTACATAAAGCAACATATGGTGCAAAAAGTCTGAAACCCTTCATAACTTCGATAATTTTTCTTTAAATAGACCTTATTACAATAGGGATGATCTACCTCTTGGCTAGATTCATCGAACTCTTCCTATGACACCTTACATAACAAAAAAACATGTCTTTTAATCAGAAAATGACAGTTACACTCCAAAGAAGACCTTTTCCGAATAGGAATAAAACTCCTATTTATTACATCAGTCTAACTTATCTTTAAAATAGTTACATATCAGTGAAAAATAAGCCTCACATGTTCGAATAGGCTATGACATAGCTCATCACTACTTGACATTTTAAATATCCTCCTAAACATATGGAACCAAACACTATTTTTAGGAAAATAGGACATTATCTTCAACAAAAGCTTCAGCTGATGAGTTGTCTCCATTGCATGGTCTTCAAGTCATATATGTTTGGTGGTAATGTCCCTTGACCTATTGGATGTGTCCACCAGTCAAAAACTACTTTTAAACTGCTTAGAAACGTTAAAAAATAGCTCACTACGAAAATAGGCAGTTTTGTAGCATCCAAAAAATGGCTTTTGCACTCAAAATTTTTGCTTCTTTGTTGTTCTATGGTGTCCATCATGACATGACACATCATCACTACTATTTTCCCTCCTTGAAAGCTACAAAAACTATTTTTAGAAGCAAAAATACAGCTACAGAAATTTTCGTAGCATTTTCCTGCCTTTAAGCCTAGGAAATGCTACGAAACTGTGAAAAACTATGAAATTTCCAGGTTTTGACCCTCTATAAAAAAAGTAACATTTAGATGTATAAAATTGGTATTAAACATGCCATTAGCCTCTTAAAACATAATTAAACTCAACTTAAGAGCCTTGAGGTGTTTCCTCTTCATTAATGGTAAGTTGAGTTATGGGCTCCTCAACTACAGTCATCTTTAAACCCTTCTTCTGCAGCTCCTCATGGATCAATCTAACTGCTCTTACAGGTACTTTGTCCTTCAGCTTTTTGTTCCTATATTTCAAGTGCAGGTTCATTATTCTGATATGCTTCACCTCTCCGCTCAATGGCTGAGTCCATTTGATTAATTTTTGTGTGTTATCTAAGATCTTTGACACACTATTAACTCGCTCTTCTCAAACTTCTTTCATTTCCTCAAACTCAACCTTCTGAAAATTATTTTTCCTTGCCTCTTTCTTCAAGACTTCTATTTCAAGATTTTCTAACTTCGACTGCTCCTTAAGGACCTAAATCTCTATTTTTTCAATGATTTTACCCTTTCCTTTCTTTTGCTTGATGACTGGATCTTCTTTTGCAAGTAATGAGAGGTCAATGATTCTTGGTGGTGGCTAGACAGTTTCACTGACCTTCTGAGCTTCTTTAATGCTTTCAAAGACATTTTTGGCATGCCTTTTCATTGGTTTCCCAGCCTAAAACATGAAATCTCCATCCTCACCTTCAAAGTCTAACTTCTTTGCTGATTTGGCTTTCTTGAGCTTCTTTCCTCCCTCATCTATATCCTCAGGTTGGACTATGGGAGTTTCTTCAATATCAATACCATGCCGAATTTCTTCTAAACTTCCCTAAGCCACTGTTCGGCTTCTCGTAACCCTTTTACTACCATGTTTACTCACAGTTGGCTCTTGTTTTGCAGGTTTTCTCAGAGCTGGCTTTTGTTTTGCAGGTGAAACATCTGGTGTATCAAGTTTCTGCAATTTCTCTATTTCCTTGATTACTGGTTCACTTTTCTCTGCCCCTATAGGATCACTTTTCCCTACCACTGAAGGTGATGGTATACCTATAGGTTTAGGATTTCTTTTAGGAGTGATGGCATCTACTTCAAAACCACTGAAAAATAGAAAAATATGACCACTCTCTACGTAATATTTTGAACTCCTCTAAAACCAACAACTTGATTAAACCATGAGGAAAGAGTGAGGTCTCATTTCCTTCAGATTTAGCTTGAAATTTATCTGCCATTTTTGCTAAGATTCTATATAAGTAAAAAGGTAGATCAAGATATTTCTTACCAACAAAATGTAGCATAAACCTAAAGTGGTAAGAATAAACCATATGATACCTCCCTTCACAAGTGAAGTACTTGTTAATGATAAGCAACATCTTTGAGAAATTGTCTTTTGTGTAGCTTCTTGGAAGGTCAATCTCACTATGTTCTGGCTTGATAAATTCCTTACAGTCCCGCATGTTCAATTTGAAACCTTTAAAACATTGTTCTCCTCCTCTAGGAATTCCTGTTGCTGCTATAATGGTCTCTAGAGTTATAGTGAGGTTAAACATCCCCATATTTGAAGCTATCCCATTGAAATTGATGGATAACTCTTTAGAAACCTATACATGGCATCCTTGCAGTCTTTGGAAAAACTACAAACACCCTATTCTTCTAAAAAATTCTGAAGTTTTTGGGTCTTCATTTATCAGGTTGATGTCTAATGGCTCATATCTGAGACAGTGGCCACCTTTTTTGGTCTTCCTCTTTGCAACCATGGTACTTTTATGTCTTCTCTGCCTCGCTTGATCAGTGATACCTGCATGTAATATTCCCAAATGGGAAAGCAAAAATATATGAACACAATAATGGAAATAGTAGTGAATAACATTACACAAAAATGTGTGAAAACCATGGAGCCATTTTATTATGTAAATCAGAAGAAAATGGGTACAATACAACTCAAATAATTAAGGCAAGCAAGCCTCCCATGAGTACATATGCCAGAGATGGAATGTTGCTATATTGCAGAATGCTCATGAACAAGAACAACACAGTAATAGAAGGTACACTACTACTGATAATTTACAACAATATAGATCTGCAAATATATGGCTCAAGAAGTGCCAGGACTGAAGATCTGAACTCCCAAACTCATTTTCAAGACAATTCGAAAAGGATTTCCTGAAATATCTAAAAATGAAAAAAAGTAGGAGCGCAGCCCTAGGTTTAAGTAGCAGCTAAAACTCAAGAACTGGATGGAGATGGATGAATATGATTTATAATATGAATAGACCTCCTCCAATAGATATTCCAATTGAAAGGTTGATCCTAACACTGAAGATATCACCCTCCGACTAAACACTACAACCCCTCACTTCAAATAGTCACTGAAATAACGTATTCAAGGAGAGGTACTGCGCTGTAGGTGATATAAAATATGTTGTCTGAGTGCCAAGATGTGAAATTATCTCTAAAATATTCCTCACTGATCTCCCAAAGGAAAGAAAGCTTCCTCCTCTAAAAAACTAGCTCTGGAAGTGGTGTTATCAACCCTCTGTTGCAACACCCTGCAACACAACCCAAATCTAAACAGAAATTGTGATGTAGCTGAAGGAGGTAGCTTGGCCTCAAGCCTGAATGTGGAGAAATGAAGTGGAAATCTCCCCCAAGAGGCCTCTCAAGAAAGGAGATGGAATTCCTAAACAGGAATATCTTATGCTAAGCAGCACAATGATCTCAACTAAACAGTTGAAGAATGCATAATAGTCGTATAGACCACAAAATCAATAATCCATAACATATCTTGCTATGGCTCCTTTTCCCTCCTTATAAAAAAGTGTGAGCCTTCTTACCTTGGGCCCCACACATTATGGTTTCCTCCACCAAGTAATATTCCTCCCACTATCAATGCGTTGTCTCCATAGATGATGTCCACCATTCATTCTAGCGCTGTTGACTTGGTCAAACTTGACCTTGTCCACATTTATTTTCCCTTGTTCACACATGAGGGTGTAAAATCCAACTATTTTTATGATCCTTTTTCTCATCATAAGGGATTTTAGTCCTATTTTAGAATTTTATGGGCCTCCTTACCCATTTATTCATCTCCTAGGTGTCAAAAGAAAAAATCAATAATCCTATTAGCTGCCTGCTAATTTTGGAATATTATAGTCCTCCCCTCCCAAATGTTTCTTGTACTCAAGCAACTACAAGGATAGAACTGAGAAGTCTCCCCTCCTCCTCCTGTAGCATCCACATATGATAAACTCCTCAAAGGAATAAGATTTCATGTCCTCAACAAATCTTCATATTGCCCCTCCCAAGGATGCAAGCTAGCTAAATAGCTATCATCATGAAGAAGTAAAATAATTAAGGAGGAACAAGGTGTTATCTAGAGGTCCCTTTGGGGTATGGGATATAAAATTCATTGGGAACCATCATTCCCATGTGGATCCTCCATCCCCAAGCTATCATCCATACAAAATGAGATACCTCCCAACATGACAAATCCTTAAAATTTCCCTCCACCTGTAGCTCTTGTAGAATAGGTTGGCTGAATAACTGAAAATGGTAGACAAAATAGCATACCTCACACTTTTCATCTCTCCACTTATGATAAGTGTAGAGTAACTATTGATCTTGGGCTGTAATAACGTTGCCATCCAGTGGCAAGAAGAAGATGGATCTCCAAAGATCCTCTCTCCAATGTCATAAATCAAGCTGGCCCAAACCATCCCATATATGATGAATAGGACATCACCACCATATGGCATCAAAATGAGAGGAATAATTAAGTTTTCATGTAGTGCTGGACGGTACCAACAGTTTCCCAAGTGGTCACAATGCACGTTTTCTAACTTCTATTGCTAAACTTAACATGGAAAGCCATCTCCCATACTCCTATTGAAGCATGGAACATAAAAGGTGTGGGAATTTTCATTCCCCACGGACACATCTAACCAATGTGTCTCTCCTCCCAACATTCTCCCCACAAAGATAAGAACAACATCAACATAGGGAACCATAATTAGAATCATACTAGCATCCATATGTAACAAGGGAGAAGGACAATGGTCCCTCAAAAGAAACTAGCGTAGTTTTACTCTCAACTGCATCAGAAAATGACATGGTGTGTGGCTTCTCAACCACTTTCTTTATTACCAAATCTTCTCACAAGTTTGGAGAAAGTGTATGATGTATGGTGCAAAGTGAGCATGTCCTGCATAAGATATCATCTCCCTAAGACCTCCTGGGGAGTGGCTATCATCAATGTTGCTTATAGTCTCAAATAGACCATGAAGTATAGAAGTAAGGATGCTCCTTCTTGAATCAATGTCCTGCAATATATGGTTAAGGAATGCATATATTCATCATATAAATCACTATGCAACCAAAAATTATCCTTACCATATGCTTTGCTCATGCAAATGGAGTGGCTCATAGATAAATCTCCTCTCATTCTCAAAGAGAAAAAAGGTGGTCGTGTTAACTGCCCCAAAGATTTATGTATCTCCTCCATCTCCACATGATCCATGCATCTCCTCAAATGCTGATATATCTCCTCCTCAAAGCGTTCCCAAGTGTACCCCTCCATGATGGTGTGGTATTCTCTCATAGAATAAGTGTGGCTGAAAAGGAAATATTCGTGAGCTACTTGTAGTAACTTCTCCTTGAGCTTGGAAGATCTAGATAAGAAGATACTACCATGGTAGTAGATGACCTCAACTTTGGCTAAATATCCCTCCTCATGCAACTGGTCATCCAATATCATACAAGTAGAAATATCCTTGGAAGAATCTACCAACAACTGAGATTTACAATATGGATCTATCCTCCATAGTGACAATGATGATGATCTATCACAAAGAACATCTGTCATATGTTTGTCCTCCTCTTTGACATATCCCATGCCAAACATGCAAGTTGGAAGGTTGCTCCTGCCAAAGCGTAGAACCTGGAATGAGAGTGGGTAACGATGGTGTTGGGAGAATTCCTCTCCTCTCCTTTAGTCTACCCATGACTCTCAAAGTTGTACCAAGTTATCCCAAGGTCCTCACCCCTCTGAAATCAATGAGTGGTGGAACTAAATGTGAATCATCCCTCATCAAATGTTTATCTGGTGGTCTCCCCATTGAAATGCCTCCATGCAATGAAACATCAATATCAGGAGTAGACTTCATATATGAATGGACAGACTCGTCCCTACCCTCATTGTGCAATTTATTCTCCCTCTTATGTGCATCAACCCTATGAAATAGATAGGGGTGTGTGAACCTCATCATATGATGTTGGTCATCCTCCCTACCTCCTCCTTTCATCTGCATGGTTTCACAATTTGTCAATAATGACACATGCTGCTCATGGGTTGTGCCTTGACCTCCACATATGAGATCCTCGGGAATTCATTGCAATGATACAATATTCCCTCTTGTTGGATAAAACATTCTATCTACCTATGCATGAGGGGCTAGATGTGCTCTAGATATGACAACGATGTAGCCCCCAACCTTCTCTTCCTCTTCCATATGAATGGGAAACCTTTCCATAAGATGATCCTCTTTTGAAAAAGGGATCTCCATGCCCTCTTGGCCAAGAATATGAGACAAAGTTCTTGCCTCTAGTAGGGTATTATGCAAGATGTATACCTCTTCAACAGTTTCCTAAAGTGGAGTTGAGTTTATAGGTCCTTTCAATTCATACAAAATTTCGGTTTGTTTTGGTTTGTTTAACTCCATCAAAGGTGTTTCAGAATTTTTTCCATTAAACCTTTCCACTAATATCCTAGTGAAATTTGCATACGAATAATTATTTGCATTTTTTAATGAAAAGGACTCAAATATCCATCAAGCATAGGCCTTACCTCCAAAATGCAGCGCTGCAACTTTGATGGCTTCATATTTAGAAACTTGGTGTTGCTGCAAATAGGTATCTAGCTCCTCCACCCAAGCTCTAGCTGAAAATTTTGGTGAACCATCAAAAGTAGATAGAAAACATCTACCCATATCATGCTACTTGCTCCTCTCAACCTTGATCTTGCAAAATTCTTGGAAGTTGATGTGATTCTTGAACCTCTTAGATTGAGATTCATATTCCTGTAGATAATCCCTAAGAGTCTCCTCCTTAGGCATTCCTTCTTCTTTCATCTCCCTCATAGTAGGTCTGGGCATATGACTGCACTATGAATCATATTGTGTGGTTGCATGCTCACACTCATCATGTGAAAAATCTAGAGTTTTCTTTAGATTCAAACTCCCTTGGATATTCTCTACACATCTCCCTTTTCATCTTCTTAAGATCTGCATGAATGATTTGCAAAGTTTGACAAAGAATATTTGAAAGCCTCTCTCCCTTTATCCCTCCAAATAATGGAGCCTTCTTTTTGTCTTTTCTGTACATATCTTCTTCTTTTTGTTCTTTTGATAGCATAATGGATGAGATCCACAGGCTGAGCCAAGATTATGCTCTGATACCACTGTAATTTTCCCAAATGGGGAAGCAACAATATATGAACACAATAATGGAAATAGCAGTGAATAAAATTAAACCAAAATGTGTGAAAACCATGGAGCCATTTTATTATGTAAATCAGTAGCAAATAAGTACAATAAAACTCAAATAATCAACGTAAGCAAGCCTCCCATGAATACATATGCCAAAGATGGAATGTTGCTATATTGCAGAATGCTCATGAACGAGAACAACACAAAAATAAAGGGTACACTGCTACTGATAATGTACAATAATATAGATCTGAAAATATATAACTCAAGAAGTTCATGGAGTGAATATCTAAACTCCAAAACTCATTTTCAAGACAATCCAGAAAGGATTTCCTGAAATATGCAAAAGTGCAAAAATGTTGGAGTGCAACCCTAGGGAAAATTAGTAGCTACAACTCAAAAAATGGATGGAGATGGATAAATATGATGCATAATATTAATATACCTCCCCCAATATATCTTCCAAGTGAAAGGTTTATCCTAACACTGAAGATCTCACCCTCCGACCAAACACTGCAACCCCTCACTACAAATACTCACTGAAATAACACATTCAAGGAGAGGTATTGCGCTGTAGGTGATGGAAAATATGTTGGCCAAGTGCCAAGATGTGAAATCAGCTCCAAAATCTTCCTCACTAATCTCCCAAAGGAAATAAAGCTTCCTCCTCTAAAAAACTATCTCTGGAAGTGGTGTTATCAACCCTCCACTACAACACCCTGCAACACAACCTAGATCTAAACAGAAACTGCGTTGTAGATGAAGGAGGTAGCTTCGCCTCAAGCCTGAATGTGGAGAAATGAGGTGCAAATCTCCCCCAAGAGGCCTCTCAATAAAGGAGATGGAATTCCTAAACAAGAATACCTTGTGCTAAGCAGCGCAACAATCTCAACGAAACAGCTGAAAAATGCACAATAGTCATACAGACCAGAAAATCAATAACCCATAACATGTCTTGCTATGGCTACCTTGCCCTCCTTATAAAAAAGTGTGAGCCTTCTTACCTTGGGCCCCACACATTAGGGTTTCCTCCACCAAGGAATCCTCCTCCCACTATCAATGCGCTGTCTCCATAGATGATCTCCACCATTCATTCCAGCGCTATTGACTTGGTCAAACTTGACCTTGTACACATGTATTTTCCCCTGTTCACACTGAGGGTGAAAAATCCAGCTATTATTATGATCCATTTTATCAACATAAGGGATTTTATTTTTATTTTAGAAATTTATGGGCCTCCTTACCCATTTATTCATGTCTTAGGTGTCAAAAGAAAAAATCAATACTCCTATTAGCTGCATGCTAGTTTTGTAATATTACACTACAAAATTTTGAAAATGCTAGCCACAGCTTGGGCTTAGTGAAATAGCTCTCCAGATCTCAGTAACATGCAAAGAGTGAGTTGATAATGACAAATGACTCAATTGGGAAATATTTTAAAGTTTCAATGACAACTCATGGCATAATCATGACTTATACATGATTAAAATAGTAATAATCACTTCATGCATGACCATTGTACCTTGATTTAACCCTAAATTACTCAAACGGCATCTACCCTAACCATTTCAATCATTGAATGACACCTAGCACCTATTTTGAAAAGACAGATAGGAATACCTACTTTCGTAGCATACTTACTGTATTTCCCGGTAGTTTTTCTACGAAAGTATCATTAGTTTCGTAGCGAAAACTACATTTTTACTGTGTAATTCACTAAGAAAGTAGGAAATCTTGGCTAAAATGACCTTTCCAGATTTATAAACATGGGAAATTGAATATGTCAGGAAATAATGATCGATGTGACATGAAAATACTTGAATGGGGGTGGGTTTGGACCTTAGGATAGGCTAATAAGAAAAAAATAAAATTTTTCCTTTAACAACTAATGAAAAAGAAACTCTATGACCATACCTTTGACACATGAACCTCTAAGACGATGTAAAATGATGTTTCAATTTTTTTGAGTGATAACTATGGCTCTAGTTGGGATGGTGTGCCCCTGTGGTACACCAAAGAACTTGTAGTTCCAGTGTTATCCATCTTCTTAAAAAGAAAAACTCTGAAATTTTCCAATATTTCCTTCAAACTATAATGTCCTTCACCTCAGCCTCATGCTTGGTGATCAAATTGTCTTTAGTAGCAAAAAAAAATACTAAAATGGAATATATACAATGGAATGAAAGATCAGCATAATTTAAGAGGAATAGTGCTTGAAAAACCTGCCATTGACAGACCCTCTAGCACAAGGTTGTCTATCCATCTCTTGCAGTATGTAGGTGTTGTTTCCATGGCATGCAGCTACTCTGAATCAACCTTTCCATATGTTCTCAAACTTACCATGTTTCCCCTTTTCTTCAATCCTGGCCTCCCACATCAAAACCACATATTGAATTTGAAAGTTTTCCTCTTTGACCTTCCTATCAAATGTCTTATTTATTATGTTTTGAGATTGTTGATTACTATTATAGACTTCCTCCCTTTTCTCTTGCAAGGCTATCAACTGATTTATTCTCCTCTAAATTTCATTTGGCTCCTCCTCTAATCCTTGCAATAGCTTCATGACAGGAACTCCCAAGGATGTAGGAAAAATGGCTTCAGCCACATACACCAGCTCATAAGGTGAAGTTCCAATTGATCTCTTTGTGCAGACTCTGTCAGCCCACAAAGAATACTTCAGCTTCAAATGCCATGACTTCTTATTACCTTGTGGATAATATGCAGTAGAATTCCCAAGTGTAATGTGATATTGATGAAAAAAACTGATCAACTCCTTGGATTTGAATGCTTGTTCATTGTCAGTGATGATCTTCATAGGGCAGCCAAATCTAGACAATATATTGTTTTCCAAAAATGAAATGATAACTGAATCATTTGCTTACCTAGTTGGGATTGCTTCAATCCACTTAGTGAAATAATTAGTTGCTGTCAGAATCCAACGATGATGACCTGAATATGATGGATGAATCTCACCAATAAAATCTATTCCCCACTTCTGAAATGGTGCCTCAACATAGATAGGCATCAAGGGTAAAGGAACAAGCTTCTTCTTACCATAAAAAATATAGCATTCATGGCAGGGAGAAATACTTTTGTAGACATCATTGAACATAGTAGGCCAATAGTACCTTGCTCTAAGAATATTATTTGTTGTGGCCTTCCAATAATGATGACCTCCACAATCCCCTTTGTGAAACTCCTCAATCACTTTTTCAGCCTCCTCTTCCAGCAAACAATTCAAAATAATACCACTGATATCTTTCCAATACATATTTTTATCAATGATGTAGTACCTCAAGGATTTTAACTTCAAAAACCTAGCCTTATACTTTGTCAATTCAACAGGTGCTCTATGATGATGAAAAAAAAAACAATGTCTTTGTACTAGTCAGAAAGGATGTACTTCTCTTCAATGGGAATCAGCTTTTCATTTTCATCTGATAATTCTGAAATTTATGTAATTAAATTCATATCAAGACAGTCAAAATTTGACTGTGCCATTAGCTTTGATAGCCCTTAACCTTTGACTAATTTTTTGGGTCTGATCTCTATATCATATTCTAGCAAGTTATCTATCCACTTCCCTCTATTACCATCAGGATCAGCTTGTGTTAGGATGTCCTTCACAACATCATTAGGAACAAAAGCCATGACTGAGAATGAAAAATGTAAATTATAAAATCTTCCATGGCTTTAACCAAGGCATAGGATTTCTTTTTTGAGATGTTGTACTTTAGCTCTGAATTAGATAATGTCCTACTAAAGAATGAAATGGGTTTCTCAGTACCTTGATGTCCTTTCTGTAGCAAAACTCTAACAATTGTATTTTTTGATGCAAATGTAAAAACCAAAAATTCTTTTGAAAAGTCCAGGCCGATAAACATTGGTGCTTGAGTAAGTTCCTTCTTGATCTCCTCAAATGAGTGCTTTGCTTCTACTATCCACTTGATTTCAGCTCCCTTCTTCAACATCTTAGTTATGTCTTTTACAATCTCAGAAAAATTAGGAATACACCTCCTCACAAAATTCACCCTTCCAAGGAAAGACTGAATTTCCTTTCTACTTCTAGGTAGATTCAATTTTTGAATATCATTGACCCTGCTTTAATCAATATTAATCCCATATTTAGAAATAATATTCCCAAGTAACTTTCGTGAAGTTGGAGAAAAAATACTTTAGTGGGATTGAGAGAAATTCCAAACCTTCTTCACTTCAGCAGAAACTTTTCTAGGTGCTTCAAGTGATCTTCTTCTCTCCTTGAGAAAATTTTTATGTCATCGAGATAAACAACCACCATCTTATCATTCTCCTCATAAAAGGAAATCTCAATTTCTCTTTGAAAGGTAGCTCTTGCATTCGTCAGACCAAAGGGAATCTTGGCATACATGAATGTTCCCCATGGTGTGGTAAAGGTTGTTTTCTCCCGATCTTCTAGATGGACAAGTATCTGGTTGTACCCTGAAAAACCATCAAACATAGAAATCCTTTGGGAACCAACAATGTTCTGCAAAATTTGGTCCATCTTTGGGAGAGGGTAGTCATCCTTCAGAGAGGCTTTATTCAAGTTTCTAAAGTCAATGCAAATCTGATTTCTCCACTCTTTTTTCTGACTGGAACCAAGTTTGCAAGCCACTTTGAGAATCTAATTGGAACAATAATTTTGGCATCAAAGAGTTTCTTGATTTCCTTCTCAATCAGAGAGATAAGAAGTGGATTAATCCTTCTCAACTTCTTCTTGAAGGGCTTTTCATTTTCCTTAATAGGAATGGTATGCTAAATTATAGTAGGATCATACCTCTTCAAATCATTATAACACCATGAAAAAACATCTATGAACCTTTTCATCATCTCAATATATTTCTGTTTCATGTCAACTGAAATAAACTTTGAAATCTTAATAATTTTTTTCATTGCTAATTTTTTTCATCATTAGCTTGTATCCTAGGGGATTTGAACACATCATTCTGGTCAAAAAAAATTTCAAGTGGTATTAGACCTTCGAGTATAGAGTTATTCTTCATTTGTAAAACTTCAGAATTTACCTTTGTTTCAGCAAGCATGTTTTGCTGATCTATTTCTGTACTTTCAAACTCCTCTTTCAGTTCTATAAATTTTTTGACTTGCTGGTCATCCTCAAAAACATGCCAAAGGATAATGCTGTTAGGGATAGCAGGTCTATGGCAAACTTAAACCTCATATATTTTATTGGAATGTACAGGAATGATAAATAGACTTGCAGAGATAGCTAGGGAGTCAACTACTGAGTTTTGGTCCCTAGTCTTCACAATAAATGAATATTCTTGAAAATTCTCTAACATCTCGATGACCAAATTTCTATATGCCCTCATTCTCACATCCTTAGTTCGATATACACCCTAAAATTTCTTAATAACTGATTCAGAATCTCCACAAACAGAAATATTTTGGGCACCCATTCTTTTCAAAATTTCTAAACCCAAAAATAGAGATTGATACTCAACCATATTATTTGTGCAATTTGTTAGCCACCGATAAAAAATTGTCATATCAAATGGTGGCTAAAATTTTTTGTAGCTTTCAAGAAACAATTTTATGGCCAAATTGTGAGTTCTTGAAGTCTTATGATGATATTTATCCTTAAGATAATCTTCACTGTTGTTTCCCTCATAATCCTGAAACATCTGTTGTTTGCAAGGAGAAAGAATGTTGAAAAATCCATTTTCCCCTTCATTTTACCCCTCCTTTCACTCATAAAAATCCTCCATTTCCCTCATTTTTACCTTCAAAATCACTTCCAAACCTTTTTAAAACCATTTTTCCTCCTACCATTTGGTTTAAAAAGCCTTCATTCCCCTATCGGAACCCTCCAATTGGCTTTAAAAACCCTGTTTTTAGCCTGAAAAACACTTATATTTCATTACATAGAAATTTTAGCCCCCGAGAGCTTAACTTCTAGTGCCCCCGCCTCACATAGGACCATAAGCCCTGTAACCAGGCTCTAAAAATCCTTAAACCCCCCTCTAAACCTTTTCCTCCTTTGTATTTCATGAAAAATCCGACTTTCCACTATGTTTTAATAAATCTGATAGTTCAAAGTTTCAATGAAAATTAACCGTTGATCTGAACCGATCAACGATCGTTGGCCAATCGCATCACAAATAAACATATAACTCTTTGTTGTTTCCTTCATTTTTTTCGATTGCGATAGGCCCTTTTCCTTGTTAAACCCCGGATCCCTTGTTTTCTTCACATAACCCAGAGCCCGCAATCAGGCGTTAAAACACTATAAATGTTGGAAATACTGAGAGGGGGGGTGAATCAATATTTCTTACAATTAGAGCATTAGTTAATCTTCAATTATTATCAGTGTTTGTACAATGATAGCAGCAAACAAGAGGAACAAAAATGCACACAATTTTTAAGGTGGAAACCCACTCCGGGACAAAAACCACCTAATGCTTTTCTAATAATTCTTTCCAACTCCAATTGAAAATAAAGCTCCAACTTCCTAGAATCTATAAAATCATTCTTCTCCATCTCCCACTGGATGGACGCTCCAACGCCCTAGATTCTTCAGTAGTTAACTGAATGGATGCCCCAACACCCAATGAGCTACAACTCACCCTAGCACCACCCTACCACCCTATAGAAGAATAAAAAATGAATGGACTCTCGTACCAAGGAAAATGGTCCACTTTAAAATGATATAGAATGATGTAGAAGAAGAATATATACTAGACCATAAACCCAACTTTGACACAAACACCTAATGATGATCCTAGACCTCCCAACACTGCCTCTTCAACCTTTGGTAGATAGATACTAGTACAATTTGTACAATAATGTATTTACAATGACTAAGTACAATGATACCTTTACAATGATTGTATGCAGTTCTGGCCACTTGAAGACTTCATATGATGAATTTACTGCTGTTTTTATGCACCTTGGATGCTTCTCTTTTCATTCTACCCTCTGTTGCACCTTGCTTTGCTTTTCTACCATAGAAAGTCTGGTCCTTTGCAACCCCTGACAACACATGATCTAGCTTTTTATTGCCTTCTAGGAGCTCGATATTGAATCTGGTGTATCTCTGTCATTTCAGATCCTCAATATCTGATTTTCAGTCTTGTAGTATTCCTATGAGTCATCTTTCCAATGCCACAGGTCTGACCCAATTTTGATTCTTTAAGAGAGAGTTATACCCAATCTCTCACAATGCCCTAATTATGGACTGTTTCAGAAGAGCGTACTTCTATGGCATGCCACGTGTCACTGTTTCTTCACTTGTTTCTGAAATTGATAGAGAGTAAAATAAGGGATGTCCACTATCCATCAATTTTTACAGAATTCTAATCCGATACTCAGAGAGAGAGTTATGACGATTTTACAAAGGTCACTTCTTTGAGATGAATTTCAGGAGCCTGCAAAAACTCTTACTTTCACAGATCATATATCCAAAACTATTGTGCAACTTGATCTGAAATTTTTACAGTAGATTCATTTGGATTGCATCTTTGCATCATAACAATTTCAGCTTCTGAGCCTTCGTATAAGAAAAATTTAGAGCGAAAATGTCACGATGACCTATTTCAGATGGCCAAATCCCTTGCCTAAGGAGGAAATGAAGATCACAATATATATGAATGCTTAAGTTGAGAGGGGATTCAACAAGTGAACGTGGGAGGGATTTTAGGAGCATAAAAAATATTAATTATGAATTTTCAATGACCCATGCCCCAACCCCATGGGGTTTGAGCCCACTAACTCGGGTACAAACTTCAAACATGAATATCTCTCAAACCGTGAAGAATTACATGGCGTGCCATATATAAACGGAAACATCTCAACAAGTAGAAACCATCAAAAGAATTATTGACCCAAAATATATTAATTTTTTAGGTAAAAATTCCTATTCAATTTTGGGTTAGCCCCTGGTGCTGCTTGGGTTAACATCAATGACAACCGCTAATCAACAGTATCCATTCAATTTTGGGTTAGCCCCTGGTGCTGCTTGGGTTGACATCAATGACAACCGCTGATCAAAAATCTCCCCCTTTGGCATTGATGGCAACACAAGTACTCCCCCTGAAATCATGACACCTCTTCCTACAACATTCTCTCCCCCTTTGACATAAATGGCAAAGGGGAACTCCCCCTGAAACACAACCATCCTGCAGACCTGTACACACTTCCACTCGCGCTGACACACAACCGTCCTGCAGACCTGCACACACTTCCACTCCCCCTTTATATTCTGAAAAAGGAAAAATCTAATGAAAACTTGGGAGAATCCCAAGCTTCTGGCGAAGATATTTCAATGTTGGCGAATATTTAATATGTGATTCTTTTGGTCCTGCTTGGAATCTTGCTACTTGTCTAACTGCTTGCATAACATCTGGTCGGGAGGCTATTACATATAGAAGACTACTAATCATAGATATGTACAACCTTTGATCCACATCCTTAGATGAGTCATCTATGCTCAATTTTCAACCAAGTAAAGACATCTCGAAATCACTTTGCACCTTTGTATCAAAATTCTTACTTAGTCGATCATCATTGCTACCAATTATTGTATCACCCTATTTAGCTATTAGACATGCTTTAGTTTCTTCATCCAAAACATATATGTCGTTCGGAGCTTGACTTGATGTAGCCACAATTTCACCATACACACCTTTCCTGATTTCACATTTCGTGGAGTTGAATAGTATTGTGTTTCCTTGATCACACATTTGTCCAACACTGAGCAGATTGTGATTCATGTTTTCAACCAGTAGAACATTATTGAAAAGAGAATATTTGCTTCTGAGAGTGAAAGTACCTGATCCTATAACATTTGAAGATCCATCATTTCCAAAGGACACGGTTCCATCCTTCTTCTCTTTCAGAGATACAAATTTATTTCTATCTCCAGTTATATGCGTTGAGCAACCGCTATCAACATACCACATATCTTTGTTATTTTGAGCCTTGAGAGTGAGAGAACAATTATCATTCTTCTTCTTCTTCCATGTTCGTTCATTCTGTGGCTTCGAAGATTCTTCTGGAGGATTTTCAAGTCTGCAATATTTGGCTATGTGTCCAAAGTTTCGACATTTGTAACATTCAATATTATTTCTTAAATGTTCAAATCTATTCATGTTTCGCTGAGCCCTGGGAGGTTCATATTTGACGAATCTCCTGGAATTTTATTCGTTCCTACGGTACGTGCGACATTCTACAGCTTTATGACCAAATTTTCCACATGAATAACAGTAGCCATAAAAAATATTTTGGTACCTGGATGGAAATTTTCGTCGAGGAATTGTCTTCTAAGGTTGTTCTTGCGAATCTTGTCCAATGAATTCTACATGCATGTCAGATCTCATAGGTTCATTGTATTTTATTGTAGAAGGTCCTGCTTCTTCTTCTTTGTAACCAATGCCAGTTTTGTCATTGTAAGATCATTGATTTTTGATGAGTTCTTCCAATGCCCTTGAGCTGTTGGCATAGTTTTAGATAGTTTTTCCTTTCTTCACTTCCTCACATAGCGAGACTACTTCGGCTTCTAATTATTCCCTTTCTTGGTTGCTTTCTTCCAACTTCTTTTGAAGTGACTCTTCAATGCATTTGTGTTCTTCAACTTCAATTTTGATACCTTGAACTTGTTCTTCAAGAGTTTTGGAACGGATCTTCTCCGCCTTGAGATATTTTATAAGCTTGATTGCTTCCTCATAAAATTAGTCTATGGTCCATCCTTCTTCTTCATTGTTTGATACCTCTTTCTTATTGTGCTTGGGTTTATTGTGCTTCGCAATAAACAATACTCTCTCATTGGCTTCTTCTTCACTATCATTGTCTTCATCGGATGATGAGCTATCTTCTTTAGAGATAAAATTCCTTTTGGATACTTGCTTGTTGAATTTCTTAAAGCCTTTCTTTCTTTTTGAGTTGCCATTACTTTTGTTTGGACATTTTGATGCAAAACGCCCGACCTCATTACAGCTGAAACATATCAATGGAAGTTTACCTTTGAATTTTCCCTTACCAATTTGTAGTTTTCTCGTGAAGTAAGCATATTCTTCATCTGAAAGACCTTCTTCATCATCTCCCTTTTCTTCACACTTGCATGTGCATGTCTTTTCAATTGAAGTTTGTTTATCCTTATTGGTTTTCTTAGATGCAATGAACACAGTTTCTAGATGCGAAGTACCCTCTTCTTCATCAAGTCTCATTTCATATGCTATGATAACTCCATGTAATTCCTCTTCGCTGAGTTTGTCCAGATTTGCACTGTATTCTAAGACCGATACCTTTGGGTTGAATCTCCCTGGTAATGTTCTAAGAATCTTCAGTATAATAGTCTTCTCATCAACTGGCTCTCCCAATTCTTGCAGAGTATTAGTTATTTCATCAATGTATTGAAAGTATGCAGCAATGTTGCAATCTTCTTTCATTCTGAGTTGCTCAAATTTTGCTCTATAGATTTGAAGCTTTGCTTCTTTGACAATTGAGTCACCTGCATATGTATTCTCAAGCTTTCCCCATACATTTTTGGCGGTTTTACAACCCAACACCTTATGATAAGCAGATTCAATAAGTCCAATGATAATAATATTCTTTTCTTTTGCATCATTTACCAAATTCTTGTTACCTTGTTCATCTGTGGTTGATGTAAATCCATTTTGAACAGTGTCCCATACTTCGTAACCTTGTGCCAAGAGATAGACCTCCATTCTTCCTTTCCAAACTACATAATTATTTTCATTGAATAGAGGTACACCATTCTTGGTATGCTCCATGACCTCCTTCCAGCTGTTAAACTGCGATTGAAGGAACCAAGCTCTGATACCAATTGTTGGAAATACTGAGAGGGGGGGTGAATTAGTATTTCTTACAATTAGAGCACTAGTTAATCTTTAATTATTATCAGTGTTTGTACAATGATAGCAGCAAACAAGAGGAACAAAAATGCACACAATTTTTAAGGTGGAAACCCACTCTGGGACAAAAAGCACCTAATGCTTTTCTAATAATTCTTTTCAACTCCAATTGAATAAAGCTCAAACTTCCTAGAATCTAGAAAAGCATTCTTCTCCAGCTCCCATTGGATGGATGCTCCAACGCCCGAGATTCTTCATTAGTTAACTGAATGGATGCCCCAACACCCAATGAGCTACAACTCACCCTAGCACCTCCCTACCACCCTATAGAAGAATAAAAAATGAATGGACTCCCGTACCAGGGAAAATGGTCCACTTTACAATGATATAGAATGATGTAGAAGAAGAAGATATACTAGACCATAACCCCAAATTTGACACAAAAACCTAATGATGATCCTAGACCTCCCAACGCTACCTCTTCAACCCTTGGAAAATAGATACTAGTACAATGTGTACAATAATGTATTTACAATGACTAGGTACAATGATACCTTTACAATGATTGTATGCAGTGCTACCCACTTGAAGACTTCATATGATGAAATTCTTGCTGCTGTTATGCACCTTGGATGTTGCTCTTTTCATGCTACCCTCTGCTGCACCTTGCTTTTCTTTTCTGCCATAGAAATTCTGGTCCTTTGCAACCCTTGACAACACATGATCTAGCTTTTCATTGCCTTCTAGGAGCTCGATATTGAATCTGGTGTACCTCTGTCATTTCAGATCCTCAATATATGATTTTCATTCTTGTAGTATTCCTCTGAGTCATATCTCCAATGCCATAGGTCTGACTCAATTTGGATTCTTGAAGAGAGAGTTATACCCAATCTCTCACAATGCCCTAATTATGGATTGTTTCATAAGAGCGTACTTGTACGACATGCCACGTGTCGCCGTTTCTTCATTTGTTTATGAAATTGATAAAGAGAAAATTACAGGATATGCAGTATCCATCACTTTTTACGGCATTCCAATCTGATACTCAAAGAGATATTTATGACAATTTTACCAAGGTCACTTCTTTGAGATGAATTTCAGGAGCCTGCAAAAACCCTTACTTCCACATATCATATCTCCAAAAATGTTGTGCAACTTGATCTAAAATTTTTACTGCAACTTCCTTAGGATTTTGGCTTCGCCTTATAAAAATTTCAGCTTTTGAGCCTTCTTAGAAAAAAAATTTGGAGCAAAAATGTCACGATGACCTGTTTCAGACGGTCGAATCCCTTGCCTAAGGAGGAAATGAAGATCACAATATATATGAATGCTTAAGTTGAGAGGGGATTCAACAAATGAACATGGGAGGGATTTTAGGAGCATAAAAAATATTAATTATGACTTTTCAATTACCCATGCCCCAACCCCATGGGGTTTTAGCCCACTAACTGGGGTACAAACTTCAAACATGAATATCTCTCAAACCGTGAAGAATTACATGGCGTGCGATATATCAACGGAAACATATCGACAAGTAGAATCCATCAAAAGCATTATTGAGCCAGAATATATTAATTTGGTAGGTCAAAATTCCCATTGAATTTTGGGTTAGCCCCTGGTGCTACCTGGGTTGACATCAATGACAACCGCTGATCAAAAATCTCCATTCAATTTTGGGTTAGCCCCTGGTGCTGCTTGGGTTGACATCAATGAAAACCGCTAATCAACAATAAAACCTTTCTCGAACCTTTTTCCTTTGTTTTTTATAAAACCCAATGATATGTTTTTTAACAAATCTTAACCGTCAATCTCTCCAAGATCAACAATCGTCAATTAATTGCATCGTGCCCATTCTTCAATACTGTTTCCCCCCGATGCGATATCCGATTAATTTTGGACGGTCGATCATCCTTTGATCGACGGCTCTTACTTCATCACGTCACAACATTTCTTTATGGTGTATCCCTTTTCCTCCTTCAATTGCAAACATGCGATTTAATCTGGACCGTCTAATACTCAAGAACCGACAGCCCAGATTAAATCACCCTCTACCATGGCCCTCCGACATTAAATCTGCCAAATGAATCTCCGTTGTTGATCTCTCTATGATCTAACAACCCGCATTAAATCGCATCGCAGGTTTTTCTTTGTGCCTTCCTTTTTCCCCTGCCGATTTGCGATCCTGAGATCAAATCTGGGCCGTCCATTTCATACATCCAACGGTCCAGATCTGACCTAACTCTCCTCTGTTTTTTCATAAAACCCGATAGTATATTTCTTCAGTGAATCTCCATCGTTGATCTCTGCCAATCAACGGTATACATTGCTCCTGATCTCCGCCCGATCCCCTACCTTTCATTTCTTTCATTTCCCGAATTTAAATCTGAGCCGTCAATCTTTTAGATCCTACAGACCATATTCAACTCGATAGGCCCAACTCCTTTGGGAATTACCTCCCCTATCGATAAATCTTGACCGTCTATTCCTGTGATCCAACGGTCTAGATCTAATCCACCTTTGACCATGATCATCTCTTCCATTTGTGCATCTTGCCCTCCATCATGTGCGATCCGCACCATTGGATCTGCACCCCTCCATCCGATGGCTGGCATTCTGTTTCATGTTTTTTTTGCGCCAGAGGTTTAACGCCAAAAAATAATGCGAAAAAAGTGGTTTTCCTCATAACACATTGCAGGTAGTGAAGTGTATCACATTTTTTTTGAGCAAATTTGGAAACTGCTTCATATCCGCGTGAAAACCATTCAGGTTTTCCACCAAACGGCTTTTCTCCACTACATTGCAATCCTCTAATTTGATCTCTGCCATCTGTTCTTTTCATCTGACGGACCAGATTGCATCTAACCTTTAATCCATCACCCTCCACCATTCTTCCTAGAGATTTCATCAATGGATATTCGCCGTCGATTTGTGTTAATTAATCTAATCCAACGGCCCAGATCCCTTTGCATCCCCAAAATTTCATTTAAGCCTTTTGCGCTGCCGATAAAGGTTTTTCCTGGTTTTATTTGTACTTTCCTCCATTTCATTATATCATTTACCTTCCGCCTTATAAAATCCCGGATTGATCTCAGCCATTAATCAACATGCATCTACGACTCAGACTTAATCTAACTTTCACCCCTCCAACCGCCTCTCCCTTTTTGACCTCAGCAATATATCCTCGTCGTTGGATGCTTTCATCCAACGGCCACGATCTAACCTAAACCTCTGAAGTAGTCTAAGCCCATCCACGCAGGATTTTATAACTTTTGTGTATTTTTGCAGGTTGTAAAGCTTTTATACAGTTTCTTAAAGGAAATCAAAGGCCGAGGATGACGATCCCCCAAGCCTTTATTCGTGAAGGAGATCACTCTACATGGTTCCATATCATGTTTCATCCATGCCTCATGAGCACTAATGCTATTCTAAAACCCTCTGCGCACCTACAAAAGCAATAAAAACATATCAAACTCCACAGACAAATAGTATCAGTATCGAGGGATAAAATTAAAGCAAAAATCAATGTTTAAAGGTTTTAACACAGTTTTTAAGGGATTAAGGCATAAATTCAAATATCAAAGGCTTAATCCATATTTAAAGATAGCATGAAGACCGGAAGACACAGATTAAGCCTAATCTGTCCTAAAACATATAACTAAAGTGAATTAGAGGTGTTTTAGGGAAAGATAAGGAATTCTATCAATCCGAGAAGCCTCCACTGCCACATCAGAGGCTAATTGAATCCTCTCCAGCTACCAAAATCCACCTACTGCCTCGCAGCAATAAAAGGAGGTACAGTTATTACAGAACAGAAGATATTTGCCTCAATATAGCTAAATAGTTATTTCAAATCAAAAGAACTTATAACAACTGTCAGCAATGTTATTACAAAGATATTCAAGAGTTTTTAAGTCAACAAAATCTGCCCAACATGCCTAATAATTAATGAAAATAAATTAATACAGAGGAAATATCAGAAATCTTCCCTGTTGAGCCCCTCAAAGGCCGAGAATCATTAAAATATATTAATTGGACCTAAAAGATCTTATTTTACATCCCACCTCCTCATTTCTTCTATAAATACCTTTGTAGAAGATGAGGCAAAGGTTGGTCTCTGAATATCTGATGCATGTAAATAGTTTTCTAAAGCTACTGTAAGCTCTGTGTGTAATTGAAGATACCTAAAGTTGATATGAGAAGTTTGAAGCTGTAGAGGCCCACTGGACTTGATGACTTTAACTGGTTTGAAGCATACAAATACAAGTTGATTTATGGGATCCTGGTCTATGTCAATGGTGATTTTTTTCTTATTGTAAATTGTTATTTTCTTTTTTTTCCATTATGTCCACTTTCTTTGATAAAGAACAGAAAATATAAAGCTAGGACTTACTCTTTGCAGTACCCTACTTTCACTGATAATCTTTATCTAAATTTTTTCTTCCAAATTTTTATTTAGGAATGATTTAATATAGTCCAAGCAGTTAAGGAATGTTGGTGTGACCATGTCTTACTGTCTAAAACTTTAAACATTGTTCCTAAATGTTATTTTTAGTTTATGCCAGTTAGAGTTGAGCTAGGGAAGTCTATGGTTTTCCCTGTCCTCTGGTTTTATCTCCAACAGTTGTTCTGAAAGTTTCCCTAAGAGTATGTCAAAAGCAGGCTAAGTTCAAATTCCTTACCTGATCTTAGACTATTCTTTGTTACCTTAAGTTTTGTCCTGAAAAGTTTTCTAAGTAAAGCAGAGCTAGGGAAGTCTATGGTTTTCCCTGTCCTTTAGTTTCTCTCCAACAATTTCTTTGAAACGTTTTTCCCTTTGAATATGCTGAAAGCAGGATAGATTCAAAGTCCTTACTTGATCTTAAGATATTCTATTTTGTGTTTTAAATGTTTCTATTGAAAGTGCATCAAAATCAGGCTAGTTTCAAAGTACTTACCTGATCTTAGATTGATTTTATGTTTTTCTCAAGTGCATGCCGAAAGAAGGATAGTTTTAAAGTACTTACTTGATCTTAGGCTGCTCTTTGTTCTTCATGTGTTTTTTCTTCATCTCTTACTATTTTCATTCCATAAAATCAACTTAAAGAGATCCTTTGACATAGATGACTTGCCCCATGGACCACTCTTGAACCTTAATGTTTCAATTAAATCCTACTATGACTCCACAGCCCAATGGACTGAAGTTGTTTCTTGCCTATCTTGTTAGCTGAATCAATCTTTCACTTTCACATGCCTTCACCCTTCATTTATAATTCATTTACCTTCACATATAATTGCCCAACCCAAACCAAACAAAACCCTTGTTCTTTCATAACTAGCCTGATATCATTTCAAAAGCCTTAAAGATAAATCGATCTTTGCACTTATAAGAGATATCCCTCTCTAGATTCAGGAGGGCTAGATCCTAGAATCCCAAAGTGGTTCAAATGTTCTCTCTGCATTTTTGGTCTCGCCAATATGCTGAAATTACAGGGAGCTAACATTTCTGGCGACTCCGCTGGGGATTTCTGAAGTAATAGATCACTTCACAACTCATGATAGTCCCATTCTTAACAAATGAATCAAATTTCTGCCTAGAGTGGTTTTGTTTTTTGATGGTGAGCAACATTCAAACCCTAATATTAAGTAAAAATCCTTCACCTGGTGACTCCATTGAGGATCAATAGGCCTGCTGATTTTCCTTAGTTTCCAATTATCCCCCTTAAGGAGAATTCTGATGTGAATTTTATTTTATACATATCTAATACCTCAGAATACCAAAACATATTTAGATTCGATTCATAATAAACATGGTGGTGGAACCATAAAACATGTTACCTCTTTAAGAGATAAAAACTTTCCACCTGGCGACTCCACACTCTATAACTCCCAAAAGACCAAATGACTCCACTGGTAGAAGACCTTGAACTGATTGAATAGATACAATGACCTCTTTCTTGATTTACAAACATGATTCCAAGGATACAACGAAGATATGCCCCAATGAGTAGAGATCATATCCTTGGGTTTCCACACAAGATGCCCCAAGTGAATTGGGATGATAACCTTCCTATTTTTCAAGGTGAAAATTTTGATGACCCTCTATTACATCTCATCAAATTTCATATACATGTATGGAGGTTGAAATTTGAATGGCATGAATATTGCCTAATGAAAATGTTCATGTTAACATTAGAAGGAAAAGCCAGGGACTGTTATGAATGGTTGAAATCTAGTAGTTTTTTTTCTTTAAAGGACATTGAATATCTCTTTTATGAGAACTATAAAGAAAAAAATACATCATTATCATGGGGTGAAACACATTATGATCCATCACAAAACATCACCCAACACCTTATAGACAATGATGAAGGTTTGGAACAAATAAATCCTAAATATCTTTTAATGGCCATTCATGAGTTTAATATCTTATTGAAGAATTATAGGAACATAGATGAATCAGTTGAGGAATAAAACATCCAAGAAATAAAGAGCACTCCTCAAGATACCCATGAAAACATAAATAATGATTCATCATCCCTTCTAGGTGAGGCTGATTTAAATATTGATGATCTAGAGCAACCCATGATGTTTCTAAAAAAAGAACAAACTCAACCTCTACAAGACCTAGATAATGGGCTAAAAATGTATGATGATCAAGAATTTATAGAAGATAATGAAGAAGGTTGCCAAGAAATTCCTAATTTTCTACCTATAACTTGTGTTTCATGGTTAAGAGAACTTTATAAACAAAATCAAAATTCTAGTAGTGAGCAGCGATTTGAGGAAACAAATAGCCACTTAGAAAACAAAGAATCTAATGTGCAAGAAGAATTAGCATATCTAGGGACTCTCCCTCTATGTTATAACTCATTCGGAGTTGCACAAGAAGAATGGCATCCTGATAATGTAGAAAAAACAACTCATGAACCTGGTATTCCAAATAAGTATCCTAATAATCATAACGAGTTTTTTAAAACAGAAGAAGATTAGGAAATACTATAAAACCCTCAAATTTACCCTGCAAGCGCAAGCGAAGATCTCTTAGAAGAGGCTCAAGAAGATATCTAGCCTCAAAACCAGTTAACACCACAGAAGGAAGTTTGTTGTACTTCTGTCTATAAGGAAATATCTCCTTTGATAGAAGAGGAAATTGATCAAATACTAAAAAACCAGCTACCTTCCAAACCTTCATTTAAACAATACAATCATCAACATAGTGCCTACTCCATAGAACAACCCAATGGCACTCAAGACAAAGAGGATAGTAAGGAAATTGATGATAAAACTAAAACTAGTCCCCTTTGGGTTATGAACTTTGATGGGTCATGTACTAAAACTAGTGTAGGTGCAGGAATGTGGCTTTACAATACAGGAAACAATAATTCTGAAACCCATTCATATAAGTTGATTTTTCAATGCACAACTGACATAGTACAGTATGAGGCACTTCTTTTAGGGCTGCACTTATTGAAGAAATCAGGAGCCTAGAAGATAACAGTTCATGGAAATGCAGAATTGGTAATTAGGCAGGTGAAAGATAAATGCATGGTTAAAAATCCCAGACTCAGAGCTTATAAGAATGATGCCATGGATTTTCTAAAATCTTTCAAATAATTCCAACTTATCCTTGTTCCTAAAGACCAAAACAGTTTTGCTAGTGGATTAGCCCTTGTTGCTAGTACATGTCTGAGACCTTGGGAGAGAAAGAAATATAGAATTCAAGAAAAATTAGACCAGTTGTCCCAAACAATAAAAAATAATGGCGAGCCTTTGAGGGAGAAAAACAAATAGAAGACTTTCCTACTGAGGATAAATCATCTTTTCAAGAAGAAAATTTTCCCTTCACTAATGTCAATCTGTCATTCAAAGAACCTGAATTTATATTACAAGCAAGCATAGATTTAGAGGAAGACGAAATTTCACTGCTTGTTGATTTACAGGTTAAAGAAGATGATGCTTCCAAGGAACATACTGAAGATATAGTCCTCAAAACTGATGTCTTGGAAGCAGATAATCTACCAATCGTGGAGGACCAAAAAGAAGAGAATCTTCATCTTTTCTTTGATTATCCTTTGGAAGAGTGTGTGGAAGTCCCAACTGGCCCAACTTATCAAGAACGGATCCTTTGCAAGAGCCAAAGACAGAAAATTTTGTCACCTCCTGTGATAGCCTTGGTTTTGAAGATTAATCTTCAAAATGTACTATGGTTACCTTTGACTAGTAGCCAGAATTTCTTTTCCTTTTTTTCACTACTCAACTGGCTACATTGGCACTATTTTATCATATAAAGCTTGTAAATATTTCAATAGTTAGAATAGGATAGATAGGAGAGAAAGAAATCTAAGCTTTGAGCATTTAGTTAGTTGTTGATTTTTGTCTTGAAAGAAAAAGAAAAATACAAAAACAATAGAAGATAGAAAAGAGGGCAGATTATAAAAAATAAGAAAGGTACAACCCCATACCAAAAAAAGAGAAACAAAGTCTGAAAGTGTGCAAGCTCAAATGCCACTCCTAAGAAACACACTCATAGTTAGTCATATAGCCTAATCTTGACAAATTAGTTTTCAATTTACTGCTGATAGGTTAGTGAAAAAGATTTTACAAACAGCTTAATCTTGGCTTATCAATTAGGTAGATTAGGATAGAAAAATAAAGGTTCAAACAAGCTAAAAATATGAACCTATGAATTGCAAAAGAGGAATGGCTCTAATCTATTTAAATCTTAAGCCAAAAATAGAAGAACTGGTTCCAAAAAGCTCAAAACTTGAACCAGGGAAGAAATAAAGAATCATCTCAAACAAGCCTAAGAACAGAGGTGAAGAAAAGTGAAGGATGTTCTTAAAATTTCAGATCTTAAGCCTTCATGATTTTGCTTTAAATTTGTGCAAATAAAAGTCTATGTGCAGCTTGTTTTTATGCCATATATTAGCAACAAGTTAGACTGTTCAATCCTAGCTTGTTTTCTTTTAAATTTATGTCTTTTGAATTTAGAGAATAAACTCTGTCAGAGAGTCTAATCCTAACAGAGTGTAGTTAGGTAGAGAAGCTTGTGAACTCAACTGTTTAATCTGAGTTCATGGAGAAATAAAAAGTAGAAATAGACTAGTTTTATGCTTTCAAAAGAATAAAATTTTTGTAAAAAGAGTTTTCCAATCCAAATGCAGTCTGAAAGAAGAAAAAATGTTAGATCATTAGGATTGGGTAGGTAGAAAGTTTGTTTTGATAGAATTCCATTGTTTTTTATGGTTGCTAACATTGTCAGACAAAAGGAAGATCAACAAAGGAAGAAAAATTGCAGCCCAAAGGATGAGGCATTGGTCAGCTTTCAGAGAAGACATGTTTGAGGTTCTTGGCACCTCCAAGGAGCTACCATCCCAAGTTGGAGCCACTGTTAGCCACCTATAAAAATTTGTCATATCAAATGGTGGCTAAAATTTTTTGTAGCCTTCAAGAAACAATTTTATGGCCAAATTGTGAGTTCTTGAAGTCTTATGATGATATTTATCCTTAAGATAATCTTCACTATTGTTTCCCTCATAATCCTGAAAAATCTGCTATTTACAAGGAGAAAGACTACTGCAAAATCCATTTTCCCCTTCATTTTACCTCTCCTTTCACTCATAAAAATCCTCCATTTCCCTCATTTTTATCTTCAAAATCACTTCAAAACCATTTTAAAACCATTTGGCCTCCTACCATTTGGTTTAAAAAGCCTTCATTCCCCTATCGGAACCCTCCAATTGGCTTTAAAAACTCTGTTTTAGCCTGAAAAACCCTTATATTTCATTACATAGAAATTTTAGCCCCCGAGGGCTTAACTTCTATTTCCCCTACCTCGCATAGGACCATAAGCCCCGCAACCAGGCACTAAAAATCCTTAAAGCCCCCTCCAAACCTTTTCCTCCTTTGTATTTCATGAAAAATCCAACTTTCCACTATGTTTTAATAAATTCGATAGTTCGAAGTTTCGATGAAAATTAACCATTGATCTGAACCAATCAACGATCGTTGGCCAATCGCATCAGAAATAAACATGTAACCCTTTGTTGCTTCCTTGCTTTTTTTTTTATTGCGATAGGCCCTTTTCCTTGTTAAACCTCGGATCCCTTGCTTTCTTCACATAACCCAGAGCTCGCAATCGGGCACTAAAACACTATAAAAATCTTTCCTGAACCTTTTTCCTTTGTTTTTTATAAAACCCAATGATATGTTTTTTAGCAAATCTTGACTGTCGATCTCTCGAAGATCAACGACCATCGATCTCTCCAAGATCAATGGCCATTGATTAATTACATCGCACCCATTCCTCAATACTATCTCCCCCCAATGCGATCTCCGATTAATTTTGGACCGTCAATCATCCTTTGATCGACAGCTCTTATTTCATCGTGTCACAACATTTCTTTATGGTGTATTCCTTTTCCTCCTTCGATTGCAAACATGCGATTTAATCTGGACCGTCTAATCCACAAGAACTAACGGCCCAGATTAAATCAGCCTCCGCCATGGCCCTCAGACATTAAATCTGTCGAATGAATCTCCGTCGTTGATCTCTCTAAGATCTAACCACCCACATTAAATCACATTGCACATTTTTCTTTGTGCCTTCCTTTTTCCCCTGCCGATTTGCGATCCTACGATCAAATATGAGCCATCCATTTCATACATCCGACGGTCCAGATTGGACCTAACTCTCCTCTATTATTTCATAAAACCTGACAGTATATTTATTCGGTGAATCTCTACTGTTGATTTTTGCCAATCAATGGTCTACATTGCTCCTGATCTTTGCCCGATCCCCTGCCTTTCATTTCTTTCATTTCCTGAAATTAAATCTGAGTCGTCAATATTTTAGATCCTATGGTCCATATTCAACCTGATAGGCCCAACTCCTTTGGGACCTACCTCCCCCATCGATAAATCCTAACCGTCCATTCCTGCAATCCGATGGTCCAGATCTAATCTACCTTTGACCATGACCATCCCTTTCGTCCGTGCATCCTGCCCTCCATCACATGCGATCCGCACCATTAGATCTGTGCCCCTCCATCTGATGGCTGGCATTCCATTTCGCGTTTTTTTTGCGGAAGAGGTTTAACACAAAAAAATACCGCAAAAAAAGTGGTTTTCCTCACGACATGTGGCAGGTGGTGAAGTGTATTGCATTTTCCTTAAGAAAATTTGTAAAATTCTTCATATCTGCGTGAAAACCATTTAGGTTTTCTGCCAAACCGCTTTTCCCCACTACATTGCAATCGTTTGATTTGATCTCTGCCATCCGTTCTTTTCATCCAACGACCCAGATTGCATCTAACCGTTAAGCCATCGCCCTCAACCATTCTTCCCAAAGATTTCATCAATGGATATCCGTCGTCGATCTGTGTTAATTAATCTAATCCAATGGCCGAGATCCCTCTGCGTCCTTGAAATTTCATTTAAGCCTTTTTCGCTGCCGATAAAGGTTTTTCCCAGTTTTATTTATATTTTCCTCCATCTAATTATATCATTTCCCTTCCACCTTATAAAATCCTGGATTGATCTCAGCCATTAATCAACATGCATCTACGGCTCGGACTTAATCTAACTTTCACCCCTCCAACTGCCTCTCCTTTTTTGACCTCAACAAGCAATTCTCACCGTTGGATGCTTTCATCCAATGGCCATGATCTAACCTAAACCTCTGAAGCAGTCTAAGCCCATCCATGAAGGATTTTATAACTTTTTATGTATTTTTGCAGGTTGTAAAGATTTTATACAATTTCTTAAAGGAAATCAAAGGTCGGGGATGACGATCCCCCAGGCCTTTATTCGTGAATGAGATCACTCTGTAGGGTTCCATATCATGTTTCATCCATGCCTCATGAGCAGTGATGATATTCTAAAACCCTCTGCACGCCTACAAAAGCAATAAAAACACAGCAAACTCCATAGACAAAGAGTATCATTATCTAGGGATAAAATCAAATCAGAAATCAATGTTTAAAGGTTTTAACAGAGTTTTTAAGGGATTAAGGCATAAATTCTACTATCAAAGGCTTAATCCATAATTAAAGACAACATGAAGACCGGAAGACACATATTAAGCCTAATCTGTCCTAAAACATAGAACTAAAGTGAATTAGAGGTGTTTTAGGGAAAGATAAGGAATTCTATCAATCCGAGAAGCCTCCACTGCCACATCAGAGGCTAATTGAATCCTCTCCAGCTACCAAAAGCCACCTACCACCTTGCAGTAATCAAAGGAGGCATAGTTATTGCAGAACATAAGATATTTTCATCAATATAGCTGAACAGTTATTTCAAATCAAAATAACTTATTATGACTGTCAGCAAAGTTATTACAAAGATAATCAAGAGTTTTTAAGTCAGCAAAATCTGCCCAACATGCCTAATAATTAATGAAAATCAATTAATACAGAGGAAATATCAGAAATCTTCCTTGTTGAGCCCCTCAAAGGCCGAGAAGCATTAAACTGTATTAATTGGACCTAAAAGATCTTATTTTACATCCCACCTCCTCATTTCTTCTAGAAATACCTCTGTAGAAGATGAGGCAAAGGTTGGTCTCTGAATATCTGATGCATGTAAATAGTTTTCTGAAGCTGCTGTAAGCTCTGTGTGTAATTGAAGATACCTAAAGTTGATATGAGAAGTTTGAAGCTGTAGAGGCCCATTGGACTTGATGATTTTAACTGGTTTGAAGCATTCAAATACAAGATGATTTATGGGATCCTGGTCTATGTCAATGGTGATGTTTTTCTTATTGTAAATTGTTATTTTCTTTTGTTTCCATTCTGTCCACTTTCTCTGATAAAGAACAACAAATATAAAGCTAGGAATTACTCTTTGCAATACCCTATTTTCACTGATAATCTTTATCTAAATGTTTTCTTCCAAATGTTTATTTAGGAATGATTTAATATAGTCCAAGCAGTTAAGGAATGTTGGTGTGCTCATGTCTTACTGTCTAAAACTTTAAAAATTGTTCCTGAATGTTATTTTCAGTTCATGCCAAGTAGAGTTGAGCTAGGGAAGTCTATGGTTTGCCTTGTCCTCTGGTTTTATCTCCAACAGTTGTTCTGAAGGTTTCCCTAAGAGTATGTCAAAATCAGGCTAGGTTCAAAGTCCTTACCTGATCTTAGACTATTCTTTGTTACCTTAAGTGTCGTCCTGAAAATTTTTCTAAGTAAAGCGAAGCTAGGGAAGTCTATGGTTTGCCCTGTCCCCTATTTTCTCTCCAACAGTTGCTTTGAAAGGTTTTTTCCCTTTGAATATGCTGAAATCGGGATAGGTTCAAAGTCCTTACTTGATCTTAAGATATTCTATTTTTTGTTTTGAATGTTTTCTATTGAAATTGCATCAAAAGCAGGCTAGTTTCAAAGTACTTACCTGATCTTAGATTACTTTTATGTTTTTCTCAAGTGCATGCCGAAAGTAGGATAGTTTCAAAGTACTTACTTGATCTTAGGCTACTCTTTGTTCTTCATGTGTTTGTTCTTCATCTCTTACTATTTTCATTCCATAAAATCAACTTAAAGAGATCCTTTGACATATATGACTTGCCCCATGGACCACTCTTGAACCTTATTGTTTCAATTAAATCCTACTATGACTCCATAGCCCAATGGACGGAAGTTGTTTCTTGCTTATATTGTTAGCTGAATCAATCTTGCACTTGCACATACCTTCACCCTTCATTTAGACTTCCTTCACCTTCACATATCTTTGCCCAACCCAAACCAAACAAAACCCTTGTTCTTTCATAACTAGCCTAATATCATTTCAAAAGCCTTAAAGATAAATCGATCTTTGCACTTATAAGAGAGATCCCTCTCTAGATTCAGGAGGGCAAGATCCTAGAATCCCAAAGTGGTTCAAATGTTCTCTCTGCAGTTTTGGTCTCGCCAATCTGCTGAAATTACAGGGAGCTAACACAATCAAAGTTCGGTTTGTAAGAAAAGAACTTACTTTCATCCTCCGAATTTGTGATCCAAATTCCTGCTCCAACCTCGTCTCCTCCTGCTGATCCATCAAAGTGTAACAATGACCAACCTTCTACATTCTCTTCACTGATTTTCTGATTTCCTGTCTGTTAATTTTCTGTTTCTTGAATTTCGGTTTGTTGATTTTTTTCTTTCTTTTCATTTTCTGCTTCATTAGTCAATTCATTGCAAAGAATAGAAAATCCTAATTTAGTATCAACAACATATATTGGAAAATTATGAGGTTTTTCCTTATTAGTTACCATATAAGCCATCCTTTTTTCTCTGTATAGTCCCCTTTTCTCACCAAAAACAGGAATGGTGGCATAAGTTAGGTCCATTTGCATTATACCTTTTATCTTTTCTTCCCATGACCTTTATAACAGCATGCCAAACTTAGGTGGAATTTCTGCTACCACAATGTCCATTACCACTAACTTGGCAGGGAGTTGTGTAAGACCAACAACAACATCTTTTATTAAACCAATGCACTGAACTCTTTTTGAATCGAAAGGAAACAAGTCCCTATATGGCCTAGTAATTTCCAATCCCATCCTTTCCGTGATCAATTTGGGCATAAGATTGTGAGAGGCCCCTGAATCCAACATGGAATTATGTAATGTCATGTCGTGAATGCTAAGGCTGACATAAAAAGGAGGCACCTCTTCATTCTTCTCATCATCTAGTATTGGACCCAAGTATATGGTTGGGTGATCTTATTGAACATTTAGGATATCAACAGCTCCTGGTTGAGAATTTAGCATTTTTATAATCTTACTTCTATATTCATTCACCCTAAGAACTTCTCAAAAAGGTACTGGGATTTTGATCTTGGAGATCTCACTCTCCAAACTAAAAACAGAAGAAGATTTTTTGATCTCTTTAATAGGACAAGGAGGTGGTGTATCTTTCCTAACTTCAGCAGCTTTGTTGGCATATTTCTTGGGCTGTGTTTTGTTTGTAGTAATTGGAACATTTCTCTTTCTGAGGTTGTATTGTTTCTGCATCTCAAAGATTGCATGTAGATATCCTTTAAGATAATCAGATGGTTCCTCACCCTTGTTTACATCATGATCTGACTCATCATGTTCTTCCTTAGCAAAAAACATTACTGACATGTTTTCATCTAAGTAATGAATTGAGTCTTCTTTTATTTCAAGTTGATCTTCTTCATCAACTAAGTTTTGTTGAAATGGAGGCCTTACTTGAGGGTCAGGCTGATTTATATTTTCCCTTGGTCTATGCTATTTTCAAGGTCTTCTGAACTAAGGATTTATAAAATGAGGTATAGGAGGAGCAGAGGCATTCCCAAGGGCAAGCCTATCCATCAAATTTTCCATTGTCTTCATCATGGAGTCAAATTTATTCTCTGAGGTGGAAGGATTATCTTCTTCTTTTAATTTAGTCTTTCCCATCTTTGAATTTTTTGTTTCTATCATATTGAACTCCACCTTTGCTGCATCATTTTTCATTTCAGCTAATGAAGGGTATTCTCTTTCTCTCAACACGATATAAAAGTCATAATCAAAGGTCTCAGCATATCTTGGTTGAGATTCTCCTAGAGGAGGCTTTAGATGGGCAGGGATAGAGTCATAAACCTTATTAAATATTTTGGAAAATTTTTGTACAGTTTCATCAACAACTCTTTTCAAACTATTATACTCAGTGAGGGCTTGTACAGGGTTTCTTATATTTCCCCACTTTCTCAAGAAGCTATATTAAAATGCATTCCAATTATGTAGGCTTCCTGCAACAAGGGCTTTGAACCACTTTCTGACCTCACCAGTAAATCTCTGAGAAAAAAACATCATCTTGACATCCTCATGGTCAACCTCCTCCCTATCTATGATGTCATTAAACTAATCTACATGATCCTCAACTGTAATCTCTTCATCACTTCCCCAAGTTTTGATTCCAATAGAATATTTTCTAGGAAGGGAATTTAGGACAGATGGAAGAATAAGAGAAGCATACCTAGCAGGTGCAGCAGCAGGTGGAGGTGGAACATTTCTTTCCATGATGACTAGAAATGTGGTAGTTTTAGGGACAATAACAGTAGAGGAAGAAGAATTGTTAGGAGGAGGGCTGGTTGGTCTTTGTTGTTCACTCACAATTGAACTCCAATCAGGAAGAGGGACACCAGATTTACTTCTTAACAAAATTTCAAATGGGTCTAATTCCTACAACCTATCCAAATATTCCCTTTCTAATAATAACTCAGATGTGACTTCTTCCAAAAACTCTTCTTTATATTTTTGAGTCACTAAGGCTGAGGTATCAATACCTCTTCTATGTAGTTCTAAGACAATTTAAATCAATTCTTTTTCATTTTCAAACCTAAACAAGACTTCCTGAATTTTATCATCAAATTTTTTATCTTCAGGACTTCTTAAAATTGCAGAGGATAAGGATTTTGTATGTAATGGAGTATATGATTGTGCAGAAATGCCTTGAATGACTTTGGAAATTGTGTTTGTCTTATCCACAATTGTAGGTGGATCTGGGTCATGATTACTCCTCGTGTATCTCCTTTTCGAAGCCACCTTTGAACATAAGAATTTTGAATGGATTCACCAAGGTAGATGTAGCCTCAAATAGCTTCTCAGCTCCTGCTACCTTCAAGAGTTCATCTTCAAGATTTCGGGAAAATTAGATCTTCAGGCTCCCATCAGATGCACCAAAATGTTATCATAAAATTGCACTTAATTGGCTGCTGATCAGACAATTCTATGTAACTGTTTCAAACCAGCTTTTGAATGAAGCCTTGCCTCTTCAGTCTGAGATGGCTCTCCCAAAGGGGTTTATGATATTAGATAATGATTGGATTAGATGGCTAACTCTATTTGAAAAGGAACTTGATTTTGTGTATGTAGGTTGAAAAGAATGTAGGCTTGCAACCATTGGGCTTATGGAGTCAACAAATCAGTAGATTCAGTGGCAAGGTTTTTTGACATGGAAGCTGAGGTAGATAAGAGTCATTAATAAAGGAAAATCACACATAGAACTTAAGGCAACATAGTCATTTCATCAATAAAGGAATTCAGAGCATACAGATATTAATTTTGAGTAATAAAGATGAAATTCATTGCAATTAGTATAGTTAAAGATATAGATCAAAAATACAATAAAAAATCCATGAGAATCTCAGGTCTATCAAGAAGAAGTCCTCTTTATTACTGATATCAGTCAAATTACATAAAGCGACATATGGTGCAAAAAATCTCCAACTCTTTACAGCTTCAATAGTTTGACTTCAAATAGACCTTCTTACAACAAGGATGATCTGCCTCTTGTCTAGATTCATCAAAATCTTCCTATGACACCTTAAATAACATAAAAAAATGTATTTTAGTCATAAAATGACAGCTACACTCTAAAGAAGACCTTTTCCTAATAGGACTCAAACTCCTATTTATTACATCAGTCTACCGTATCTTTAAAACAATTACATATCAATGAAAACTAAGCCTCACATGTTTGAATAGGCTATGACATATCTCATCACTACTTGACATATTAAATATCCTCCTAAACATATGGAACCAAACCATATTTTTCAGGAAAATAGGACCCTATCTTCAACAAAAGTTTCAGCTGATGAGATGTATCCATTGCATGGTCTTCAAGTCATAGATGTTTGGTGGCAAGGTCCCTTGACCATTTGGATGTGTATAAATATCCAAAACTGCTTTTAAGCTGCTCATAAACCTTCAAAAATAGCTCGCTACGAAAACAGGGCAGTTTCGTAGTGTGCTTTCGTAGCATCAAAAAAATGGATTTTGCACTCAAAATTTCCCTTTCTTTGCTATTCCATGGTGTCCATCATGACATGAAACATCATCAATACCATTTTCCCTCCTTTAAAGTTTCAAAAGGTGTTTTTAGAGGCAAAAAGAGAGCTATGGAAATTTTCGTACCTTTTTCCTAGCTTTAAGTCTAGTAAACGCTACGAAACTGTGAAAAACTGTGAAATTTCCAGATTTTGAACCTGTCTCAAAAAATTAACCTCCAACTGTAGAAAATTGTTCTTGAACATGAAATTAACCTCTTAAAATGTAATCAAACTCAAATTAAGAGCATTGAGGTGTTTCCTCTTTATTAATGATAAGTTAAGCTATGGGCTCCTCAACTACAATCATCTTTAAACCCTTCTTCTCCAGCTCCTCATGGATCAATTCTATAACTGCTCTTGGAGGTCTTTGACTTGGTCCTTCAGTTTTATCTCCTAGATTTCAAGTGAAGGTTAATTCTTATGATATGCTCCACCTCTTCTCTCAATAGTTGAGTCCATTTGATTAATTGATGTGTGTTATCTAAGTTCTTTGACACACAATTAACTTGATTTTCGTAAACTTCTTTCATTTTCTCAAAATGAACCTTATGAACATTATGTTTCCTTGCCTCTTTCTTTAAGACTTCTATTTCATGATTTTATAACTTCAATTTCTCCTTAAGGACCTCAATCTCTATTTTTTCAGTGATTTTCTCCTTTCCTTTCTTTTGCTTGATGACTAGATCTTCTTTTGCAGGTCATGAGAGGTCAATGATGCTTGGTGGTGGATGGATAGTTTTAGTGACCTTATGATATTCTTTAATATTTCCCAATACATTTATGGCATGCCTTATCATTGGTATCCTAGCCTGAAACATTAAACCTGCATCCTCACCTTCAAACTCTAACTTCTTTGCTGATTTGGATTACTTCAAATTCTTTCCTCCATCATCTATCTCCTCAGCTTGGACTATGGGAGTTTCTTCAATATCAATAGCATGAAGAATGTCTTCTAAATTTCCCTTTTCCACTGTTTGGCTTCTTGTAGCCATTTTTCTGCCACGTTTACTCACATTTGGCTCTTGTTTCACAGGTTTTCTCACAGTTGCATTTTGTTTTGCAGGTGAAACATCAGGTGTATCAAGTTTCTGCAATTTCTCGGTTTCCATAATTAATGGTTCACTTTGCTCTACCCCTATAGGATCACCTTTATCTTCCACTGAAGTTGATGGTATACCTCTATGCTTAGGAGTTATTTTAGGAGTGATGGCATATACTTCAAAACCACTGACAAATATAAAAGATGACCAATATCTGCCTAATATTTTTTAAATCGTCTAAAACCAGTAACTTGATTAAACCATGATGGAAGAGTGAGGTATAATTTCCTTTAGATTTAGCTTGAAATTTATCTGCCATTTTTTCTAAGCTTCTCTATAAGTAAAAAGGTATATCAAGAAATTTCTAACCAACAAAATGCAGCAGAAGCCTAAAATGGTAAGAATAAACCTTATGATACCTCCCTTCACAGGTGAAGTACTTCTGAATGATAAGCAACACCTTTGAGAAATTGTCTTTCATGTAGCTCCTTGGTGTTGGGGTTCCTAATTTTTGATAGATTGGCTAACCAAAAGACAAGACAACATCAGAACCAATCTTTAGAGTTCCAGGATCTAGTCCTTCTGTTCTTAGAGAGGGATCTCTCAAATTATTTGTTTGCAAAGGTATATCTTGTTTTCTTTTAAGTATTTATTTTAGACTATTTTAAGTGCAAGTGTTTGTTTTATTTGTTTTTTTGTTTGTTTGGTTGAATTGACACAACAAAACATGAAAGGTCTAAGTAGCATAGATAGAAAGAAGAATTTCCAGATTCATTGGGAAATGGAGTCAAGAAGAGTTTTATGACAAGCTCATAAATGGATATGGGATATCAAAGGGAAAATCTAACTTGGCCACAGGATCCTTTAGTTTTTGTCAATGAGATGGACATTAATGATTTCGAAAAGAGAAGTTTAATTCTCAAAAAAGGTAACTTAAAAAAATAACTTGAACAACAAAGAGGTATTTGATAGACATGGCTAACCATGAATTCTACAAACCACACTTTAAACAAATAATGACTTCAAGACAACTTTCAAAATGAAATCCAAGATTCAGGGAACACCCTATTTCCTCAAAGACTTTATTTCAAAGGAGTTTAGAAAACATGAAAGATTCACTGATAATTGCAGTCATAGAAGAGGGAACACCTAACACATCTATGATCACAACTATAAATACCTTTAAAACAATTGTTCAAGCAGGGACAAAAGGTATGATAAAAACATATCTCCTTGGCTAACTGTAAACAATGGTACTTCAAAGGGAGACATCAAAAACTGTTTTCAAGTGGCAGCAGATAAGAAGGGAAAACCATAAATCATGTTAGAACCAACTATTTGAAATATTTCAAAAATAAACAAGAATAAGGGTTCAAGATAATGATTAAATACTCTAAAATTCTTCAGCAGAAGAAAACATAAAACAGTGAAGGATAAACAGGTCTAAGGTGCTTCTAGGAGTCATTTCTTAGCCTAAGATTTTCATCCTTCTATAGTAAGAATTTATGAAGCATAATGAAAATAGGAAAAACAACAGATAGTTTAGAATACATCACCAACATCCAAGCTCAGGGATCCAATGATAGAGCCTTCTCAAGAACAAGCATGTCAAAACATCATCAAGCTTCCAAGACTTCAATTTCTTCTTCAAATTCAAACAGACTATGTATTATTTCAGAGAGTTTCAGTGTTACAACTAGTGACCAATCAACCCTTTACAATGTGCTCCTCGAGGAGATTTTATAAGAAAATGAGGAGGTGGAAGAGTTCCTAGGGTTGAAATGTAATTGATTCAATACTAAATGCAACTCCTAGCCTTGAAAACCATGCAAGGCATAAGGCAGGAATGCATTGAATTAAAACTCTATTTCATTTACTCTGTTTCTGATTTTTAGGCTTAGTGGGTAAAAAGATTGACTATAAGGATCTTCTTATCTTTACAATAACTTCTACTAACAGTTGGGATATTTGTTTTTCTTGTAATAACTATTCAGCTGTCTTTGGCCTTAATGTTTCAGAATGAGATTTGATCTGGGTATTCCTTTGAGGCAGAGAGTTGCAAGGTGGCAGTTTAGGTAGCTCGGGATTCAATTATCCCCTCTGATGTGGCATTTGAGGTCTTCTGGATCTGATTTATTGATTAGGCCTTTGATTCCAGAGTTTATGATTTGATCCTTTAAGCTTTGATTAGCATCTTTAATCTTCTGTCTTTTCTTTAATCCTTTGTTTTTGTTGATATCCTTTAATCACCCGATGTTCACTGTGTTTTGTTGTTTGCAGGTGCGCAGAGGGTTTGTTGGAGTTTTTTTTCAGGGAACTGATAACCATGACTTATCGATTTCCTAAAAACGTGTAATTATCACTTTAAAACCATTTAATTTGTACCAAAGGCCATAAGGATCATCATCCTTGGCCAATAACACTATAATCACCTGCGAGAGGTTTTTATCTTGAACTTCATTAAACCTGCACAAAAAAGCACATAACGTTATTTAAATCCTGCGACTGGAAGTTTTAACTGCTTAGGAGGTTTTATGGAAGTGTTTCGGAGCAGTGAGAATGGAGGAACTTGTAGCAGAAGGGATAAAACCCTTGGCGGAAGCAAAACAGGGTTTAAATTTTTGAATTTGGCATGGAAATGAAGAAAAATGGTTTTGGAAAACCATTAATGGTTTTTGCGCAGCGTTTGTGGGGGGGAGGCGGTATTGCCAAAAAAAATGCGATACGATACATCGCTTGACACCTATCCCTTTTGATACTGCCTATTTCGCAAAAAAATTTGGTGTTAAGCTTTGGGCACAAAAAAATTGCGATATGCAACGTCCACCATCGGATTGGAGGCTCCAGATCTGACGGTGTGGATTGCATGCGACAGGGTGAGAGATGCACGGGCAAAGGTGGTATTGGGTTCTATGATGATGTATGGTTGCTTTGTCATGTAGCGGATAAGTGCTTTGCAGTGTTTGAATGGTTAGGATAGATCTCGGCTGTTGGATCTATAGAATGGACGATGATGATTGAGAGAGGAAGCGGATATGTTCGAAAGGGAAGAAATGAAGGGAAAGGGAATGGGTGGAAGGATGGGCCCGATGGCCATTGATCTGCAAATATTAACGGTTTGGATTTTTTTAGACCAAAATGTCGGGAAAGAGGGAAATAGAAGGAAAGTAAGGGTTCGGGAAGGGTTTTCAAGCTTTTTAGCGCTCGATTGCGGGGCTTTAGAAAGCATGGAGGAAGGGATGAAGGATATAATCCCTGAGGGGCTTAAGACTATTATCGCACCTTAGACTATTTTTTAGGCCAAAAACAAAGTTTTTTGAGGCCAAGTAAGGGTTCTGATAGGGGGGAGGAGGATTTTTAAGCCGAATAGAAGGGAGGTATCAGGCTTAAAGGGGTTTTTGAAATTATTTAGAAGTCAAATGAAGGTATTTTGAGGGTTTTTATGGAAGCAAATGAGGGTGAAAAATGGAATTATTTGTGAGTGAAAAGGGAAGTGAAATGATGGAAAATGGAGCCTCTTTGAACAATTTTTTCCCTTAGTAAACAACAAGTACTTTAAGACTAACAGTGAAACAGCAGTGAAGATTAACTCAAAGGGTAATTATAATCATAAGACTTCAAGAAATGATAAGTTCTCAAAGAGAACGATCTCTTGAAGGCTTGAATACAAATTCTAGCCACCTCTTGGTATAACAAAATTTATAGGTGGCTAACACTTGGAATGGAATTTGTACAGTCAATTTCACTATGTTCTGGCTTGATAAATTCCTTACAGTCGTGCATGTTGTATTTGAAAACTCTAAACCATTTTTCTCCTCCTCTTGGAATTCCTATTGTTGCTAGAATGGTCTCTAGAGTTATAGTGAGGTTCAGCATCCCCACCTTTGAAGCTGTCCCATTGAAATTGATGGAAACATCTTTAGAAACATGTACATGACATCCTTGCATTATTTTGCAAAACTGCAAAAACCTAGTTCTTATGAAAAATTCTGAAGTTGTTTTGTCTTAATTTATCAAGTTCATGTATCATGGATCATATTTGAGATAGTGGCCACCTTTGTTGGTCTTCCTCTTTCCGGCCATGGTACTTTTATGTCTTCTCTGCCTCGCTTGATCAATGATACCTGCAAACTTTTGAAAATGCCAGCCATAGCTTAGGCTTAGTGAAATAGCTCTCTGTAGAGCTATAAAAAGGGTCTCTTTCACCTCTAATTACCTCACATTAATATGTCAATCCGGGAGCGTTTTGTTATTACAAAGAGTGACTCAGTCTGAGGCTATCACTTGTCAGAGTAATGCTAGTAGTACAGTGTTTAAGAAATACAAGAGTAAACGGATGCTTGCTTATAACTAAATTACTTCAAAAGAATAAATCACACATTCAGAAAACTCAGCAGCTTATCAGTCAAGGGTTCGGTAGTGATAACCCATCCCTTCGGAAACTGATGGAAAGGAAACTAGAGCATAGACCACAGGCCTGGGAGCTAGACAGTGACTGCCAATGCTCACTACATCCTTAGATCATCTCTCACACCAAAACAACAAATGCGAGTAAATGGAACAGCAAATAAAGAATTGAACAACAATTCTGGAATAGAACAACAAACCTAAAATGGAACAGCAATTGAACAACTAAGTCTCGCGAGTCGTAATCAAACTTAGTCTATTAACTCAAATGCACTCTTCGCAATCAAATAACAATCTTTCACTCTTAAGGCAAATCACACAAAACACACTAATGGAACAGCATTAACTATTGACAAATTATGGAGCAGCTCTAGTAAATCATACACGCACGCAACATGCTGAAATAGTAATCTTAATTAACAGGAATTCAACTGTGCTCCCAAACAGAACAGCATTATCCAATAATCATAAAGAACACTACTTCAGATGAATCTATGGTATGAATGTTCAGTATAACAGCTCTGTAATAGAACAGTAAGAACATGCAATTAACTCTGAAAGGATTAATAACTTGATGCGGAGTCAACACACGATTCTATCTGTAAAAACCTCAATGATTCAATCTTAACAGAGCATGTAATATCAACTTAAACGCATAACAGATTACCAAATAACAACGATGAACAAACCACGCAAGAATCAAATCGTAATGGTACAGAAGCAAGTGTCCTCCGGGGCCGGGCCCTTAGCCTCCAAGGATACACCGCTTTAATTTAATCCAGACGCAGAGATGAAATAATCACCAATCTTTTATTAATGCATCAGACAAAAATACAATGAACCAGTTCTCAACGAGACTTAATAATCAGAGCTGATGTTTAACAGAAAATTACATAAAAGCGTATCCTTCTTATTATCAAGCTAATAGTGCTGTCCCTTTATATAAAGGTGACGGCGGAGATGTCCAAATAACAAGATAAATAAAGCAGCGATCCCTCAGGATCGAAGATCCTGAGGGATTCGCCAAACTGTTAATTGTTCATCTTTTCTTTTCTTTTGCGCTGAGCTGGTGTCTTCTCCTCTTTTTCCGGGCCGATTTGCTTTAATCTGTTTAGCCTTGTTTGCATTCAGTTCTCCTTCAGAGGGACAGCAGTTATCTCGACTTTGTCTCTTCCTTTGGAGCGGCAATTCCTCATTTTCTCCTTTTCGTGCACAGAAAATAACCATTATCAGCGCTTAAGTCTTGCATATCAATTCTCACATGTTTTTTTATAGTTCCTTATTACTTTCCAAATTCATGATGCAAAAAGGTTTACAAATTCTACTAAAAAGCCACTGAAATAATCATCAAAAGCATACCTTTTTAGTACTCCACACACCCCCCTGCTTACCTTGTTTCATGTCTTCATGAAAACATTGTAGTTGACATGCAAGATAGTGAGAGAATATGCTGGAGAAGGAGTCTCATGCGGAGGCCTACAGCCATGATGAGTGATTAGATAGTCAAAGAACTGACCTGTTTGCCCCTCAGGCATCTCATGCAGGGCCTGATATCTGGGTGTAGGGTGCCAAATAATTGGAGTGCGAAATCTATATCCTAACCAGGATTTCCCTGCTTTCAAAATGCTCTCGCCATAGAGGTTTAAACGGTTGGCAGCTAATTCAAAATTCTCATACTTAAATGGTTCCCTGAGCTGGATGTTTGGATCAGAGATTCGGTACCGGAATTTGGCTGCATTAATGGCCAGGTCTTTGATGGAAATAAAATATTCTAAACTCTCTCGAATGAGTGCCTCATGCATGGGTCCTAACGTTTCATGGACACCCAGAGTCTTTATGAGGTTTCTATGAGCTTTCCACAACTGCACTGGGTTCCTAGGCTCAGCCCTTACCCGTAAATCTAGGCCATTTTCCTGACTCTGGAAAGTATCATAGGCTCTGAGCCACTTAATCTGATTAACCCCGAATGAAATGAATGCTTGTAATTGGATGTCTCCAACGAAAGGGCCAGGGTTTAACTCAGTCTCCTGATTTAGCACAAGGTCATGCAAATAAAGTTCACACAGCAATCTCTGGACCTTCACTCCATAATGTTTACGGCAGTCTATAAAGTCATTGACAATGTTGATTTGTATAGGGGCGCCTGCTTTAACAACTTTTATTTTTAATTGTAAATACCGTTCTAATAAAAACAGAGCATAGTTTTTAGCAGGGGCCCTACATGCTAAAACATCATTGTATAAAGAACACAAGGTATTCATCTGCTTGATAACAGTATCTAGTCTACGGGTTACCTGTGCAACTTCCTCTTGTTCCTTTTTCCACCCTTCAAAGGCCTGGCTTTTGGATTGATTGATGTCCCTTAGTTGCTGCTGTAACTCTTCATATTTTTCTCGGGGGACCGTTTTCTCTCTAAGTTGTTCGGCTTCCTGCTGGGCTTGCTTCATCATTTTATGCAAGGTTTTTGTCTTCGGATCTTTTTTCCATAAGTCAGTGGAGGCCGGGAGTTTTACCTGAACTTTCTTATTATGCTGTTTGGAGTTCAGAATCCTTATTACCCCTGAGGGTGGTGCCTCTCTCTGGATTTTCTTGTCGCTGGTCCTCATATCATCCCTTTCTATTTTAACGCGAATATCAGTCTGTTGCTATTCCTCAACATCGTTTGGAACAACGGCTGGATTTTCAATAGGGTTTTGAACAGCAGGGCGATTGTTGGCCCTCTTTTTCTTCCCTCCAGTCTTTCTTACCCTCTGGTTTGCTTTCAGAATTCTAATTTGTTGTCTGAGCTGGGTTATTGTATTCAATAATTTCTGCCGTTCCATTCGCAATTTCTTAACTTCCACCATTTCATTAGAAGGAACAGCAGGCTGTCTGCTGCGGTTTGGACCATGACTAGTTTCTGGATCTTTCTCTTGGGGTGCTTCCTCGCTGTTCTGCTCTGGCTGTTTTGGGGTAGGAACCTTGGCTGGTTCCGTCTCTTCCTGGGCAACTGCTTTTTCTGCTCCTACTCCCTCCGGAATTTCCTCTGGTGTCTTGGGAACAGATTGTTCCCGTTCAGTATCTCTTATCTCCTCTTCATCATGAACAGGCAGATTTCCTTTTTCTGCCTCTACTACATGTGATTTTTCAGATGTGTTTTCTTCTTGGGGTTTGTCGTGGAGGTCTACTGGACTAGAAGGTTGGCCATACTTACCCATATTGGCTAGGACTGCGGCCAATTCGTCTTCTCCCATTGGGTCTTGTAAGGGGCTACCTCCCTGCTGTCCCATTTCCTCCTCCTGTTTAGATTGTTCAGCTTCTGCCTCTGTTTCCTCCTCAGATTGCTCTTCCTCAATTACTACTGGTTGGCTGGTGCTTTCCTGGAGCTTTTCCAGCCTTCCCCGCATCCGAGCTAACCGGGCTGATTTTCTGGGCTTCTATAGGCTTCCTCGCATCCTAGGTAACCGGGCTGTTTTTCTAGGCTTCTCTAGCCTTCCTCGCATCCGAGCTAACCGGGCTGATTTTCTGGGCTCCTCTGGCTGTTCGGGTGGATCGATGGCATGCTTATGCTTTGCCGATTCCTGGTGTGTCTCTGGTCATTCTGATGCACTAGCAACATGTTTTTGTTTTACTAATTCTCTGCGTTTTGCCGGACGTTCTGGTGTGCTTGTAGAATTTTTACGTTTTGGGGATGGTGCTGTCAATCCCCCCTCAATCATTACAATCAGCTCTTCCCAGCTGCTCTGCTGCTGGGTGAGACTATGACTAACTATTAATCGTATTAACCCATGGTGACTGACGACTGACTCTACATGCTGTGCCTTTTTTTATGCTTCGTGCAGCATCATGCAGTAATGAATTCAGAAGTGCAGGTAGATTTACAGAGCATTTCTGCTTTAAAACAGCTAAGAGTTTAAGATGTCGTGGTCTTACCACGTCTTTCCTCCCTTCGCAGGTGATGTAGTTCTGCACTGTCCTTGCTAATTCCGTCCAGGGTTCTCCTAGCGTTGCTGGCAGAATGCCCTTCCCCTTAATTGTCAAGCTCTGACCTTTGTCCTGGAAAATTTCCATGATCTTCTGTAATCTTTCCTTCTTTAATGTCCATACTGGTCCGGTGGCTGGTAGTCCCGAAACTTCTGCAATTATATCGTTGGTGACCGCTATCCGCTTCCCCCTTACTGTGGAGTGATCATCCTGCAGGTTCTGCAAAAATTCCATCGCTACTGTTTCATTAGACTCCTGCAGGCGACTGAGATAATTCAACCATCCTGCTCTTTCCAGGATCTCCCGGGCAGCAGCGGAGATTGTCAACTTCTGAGGTTCGCTTCAAATTGCCCTTCCTCCCATGGTTTCACTGTGGATTCTCAATGGAACAGCAACTACTTGCGCTGTTTGAAACACAGAGAGGGTGATAATCGCAAGAAAAAAACACAGAGTATGCAACAATGCAACGGAAATGGATTATGAACAGCAACTTGTGTAAAAATAGAAATTCCATGCCGTTAAACCATGCCAAACCGTCGTACACTATCTTTCCCGAATGGTGAGCTGACACGTAATTCAGGGAATAATGAGGTTAACTTCCCCCCCCCCGCAATGTGATAGGCTGTCCCAGCCAGCAAATAAAGGAGCAGCACCCGATCTGCAACCGAGTCAGAAAGGAACAGCATATGGAATTATGCCATGTTTAGGAGGACAACGAATTACCGAAATCGAGGCGGAGAGTTGATCGCGTATTATGTAAGAGGCTGCTGTGTTATGATATGAGGCTGGTGGGTAGGACATCTATCGTACTTGCCAAATCTCAAGTGGTCATGGTCACTGCCTTTGCCATGATTGGTGATGATAAATGTTCATGCGATGTATAAATCGGGAAATAACATATGATTAGTTCCTAGGATATAAGAAACAAAAGAGTATTAGTATCTTACCCATTGGTGTAACCAAGGTGACTTCAATACCATTAACAGTGCTCTGCTGCCGACAGGTGTCCATAACCTTGGCAGAGTTGTTTTTTCACCCTCGGAAGCATGATCCTTTGTGTATACTTAGGAATGTTGTTATGTCAAAATGTAGACCATTATGCCGGCTTGGTGACCAGTTAACCATAATGCCATTCACGAGGAAGGAGCGAAACGTGGGCAGGCCGGCTCGTGATGAGACCTCCTGTTCCAAGGTTCGTTTACTTGATATACCTTTTGGACCATATCCCTGGTGTGGTGGCCATAATGGGAATGCCACTTCACTTCCATCCTCATGATCATGGTAGGCTGGCTCTCGATGAGACCCCCTATCCTGCATTTGACATCTCACATATCATGTTCAGATATATTTTTTTCATAGAGTACTTTTCCTTATTTATACACAAAGGGTGGTTCAACACTCCTTAAGAGTAGGAATGGTGGAAGAAGTCTTATCATCTCAATAGGAAGATATAAGCCCTTTGCTCTTATTCCTAAATAATAATCAAAGAGGGTTAAAGGGATCATCATGATAAAGATAACCAATCAGGGCAAAATTAGTAAAACAATGACAACAAAAGATAAGAAATAAATATGTCCTTCCTTTTGTCCTCTTACTAATGCAGAGCCTTATAAATATAGCGATTTATGATTTGCGGATTTCGGTATGTTGTGATTTTATATTCATTGCACAAGTACATAGCTGTATCTTAAAGACTTGAAAGAATACGGGCAAGAAGCATCCTCAATTTAGATCAGCAAAAGGAATAAGCTGTTTCACAAGGAGAGCAAAAGTATGCTAGTGGTGTTCCTTTGGAAAAGAAACAACGACGGATGATAGAAAAAGGGACAGTAAAAATGCAAATGCCGTTCCTTTGGGAAAAAGGAACAGCAAAAATAAAAATACTATAAAAACACTCAAAATGCCATTCCTTTGAAAAAGGAACAACAGCAATAAAAGAACGTTGTTTCTTTGAAAAAAAAAGGAACAGTGGTAACCAAAAGGAACAGCAGAAGACGTAACAATTCCGTTCCTTTGGAAAAGGAACAGCAGAGATCCAGAATGCTGTTCCTTTAGAAAAGGAACAACAAAACAAGCAAAGCCAACAGCATAAAAAAAACACGCAGATGCTATTTTTAGAACGGCAAAAATCGAACTTTGTGAAAGAAAAGGAACAGCAAAAAAATGATAAGAAAACATTTAATTCAAACATATGTACAAGAACGAAAAAAACAAGAACTTATGTACAAATTGTAAAAAGAAATGAATTCCTTAATGAATTACAGGTGAGGAAGATTTCTCTTCCTCTCCTAAAATCTCCATATCAGTGTCTCGGCGTAGCTGCTGGCAGAAGGATTCCCGAGTGAGTGGTTTGCGATAGAGACGAACTCGGTGGCCATTTACTTTGAATGCATATCCATAACCGTCAATGGTAATTAGAGTAAGGGTTCCGTTGTCATGCACCTTCTGGATTTCGTATGGTCCCAACCATCGAGTCTGAAGTTTTCCAGGGAAGTCCCGAAACCGAGAGTCGTATAACAGAGCCCAGTCTCCCTCGTGGAAGACTTTGTTTTTGATGAGCGCATCATGCCATTTAGCTCGCTGCTGTTGAATCAATGCTGTATTTTGTAGTGCGGAGAGCCTAATTTCGTCCAATTCATTGATCTGTTGTAGTCGATTGATTTGTGCCTCGCTTAGATCTAGGCCAACTTCCTGTGCTGTCCGTAATGTTTGGATTTCGAATTCTATGGGAAAAATGGGTTGTTTTCCAAACACTAATTGATAAGGTGAGTAACCTGTGGTGCTCCTCCATGTGGTTCTATAGGCCCAGAGTGCTTCAGGTAGTCGGGTAGCCCAATCACGCCTATGTGACGCAATGGTTTTCGTTAGGATTGATTCTATTATCTTATTGCTACTTTCTACCTGCCCATTCGCCTGTGGGTGATATGGAGTAGTGATTTAATGCTGGACGTGATAATTGTTGAGTGTTGCAGCTAATTTATGCCCAACAAATTGTGGTCCTCCATCTGTAATTATTTCCCTGGGAAGGCCATAATGTACAAATAGATGGAACAGGAACTGTATGACAGAGTCCTCAGTGGCTCTTGGCAATGCTTCTGCCTCAACCCATTTGGTGACATATTTTGTTGCCACCAAGATATATGTTTTCTGATTTGATGAGGGGTTGATGGGTCCAATGAAATCAAGAGCCCATCGCTCAAATGGTTCGATGACTAACTGTGGTTTCAGAGGCATCTCATCGGCTTGACCAGGTCGTCCTGCTCACTGGCAGCTGTCACAGGCTTGAACAAATTTCTTTGCATCTTTGAAAATCGTGGGCCAGTAATATCCTGTCTGCAATACTTTGTGTCCAGTTCTACGCTCAGCGAAGTGTCCACCACACGGTCCATCGTGACAGGCTTTTAGGATGTCAAAGATTTCATCCTCTCGAACACATCGCCTGATATGCATGTCTGCCCCTGTGTGAAACAAATAGCCCCCAATCCATGAGAATCGAGCACTCTTCTGAGCAATCTGCTTGCGCTCATTAGGGGTTAAATGTTTTGGTAGTTTACCTACTGCGAGGTAGTTGGCAACATCAGCATACCAGGGTGTTTGAACGGCAACAGCAAACAGGTGCTCATCCGGAAATTGATCTTCAACTGCTGCTGCATCGCTTGGTTTTGGTATTCTCGAAAGAAAATCGGCTACAGGGTTTTCTTTGCCAGGCCGATCCTTGATTGTGATATCGAATTCCTGCAATAAAATCAACCATCTAGTTACTCCGGCATTTGTGACAGGCTTATTTGCTAAATATTTTATGGCAGAATGGTCTGTATACAAGATAACAGGATAGCCTGTAATATAATGTCTAAACTTATTGACAGCATGTATTACAGCTAGGAATTCTTTTTCAGTAACAGTGTAATTTAATTCAGCAGGGGATAAATTTTTGCTGATGTAATAAATAGCATATGGTTTTTTATCCTCTTCCTGGCCAAGGACTGCGCCAATAGCTATATCTGAGGCATCAGATGATATCTGGAACGGTAGGTCCCAGTTTGGTCCTCGAAGGACTGGGGCTATGGATACGAGCTTCTTTAGATCCTCGAAAGCACGGTCACATTTTTCTGTCCAAAGAAAATCAACGTTACCAGTTAGTGCATATAAAGGAGCAGCAATGTGTGAATAATGCTCTATAAATCGTCTATAATAACCGGAAAATCCAAGAAAGCTGCGTACCTCTGTTTGAGTAGTAGGAGTGGGAATGAGCAAAAGTATTTGGATTTTGGCCGGGTCTACCTGAATGCCGGCTGCTGAAACATAATGTCCTAGGATAAGTCCTTCAGTCATCATCAAGAAACATTTTTCGTGGCTTAAGAAAAGCCTGGTAACAATGCAGCGTTGTAGGACTTTTTCTAGGGTGTCTAGAGCTGGATCAAAATCATCTCCATATGGTGTAAAGTCATCCATGTAAAATTCAAGTCCATCATTTATTAAATCTGCAAAAATGCTAAGGATAGCCCTTTGAAATGTGGCAAGAGCATTACATAGGCCAAAAGGTAGAACTCAATAGGAAAATGTTCCCCAGGGACAAGTAAAAGTAGTTTTATCCTGGTCTTCAGGGGCAATCTGAATCTGATTATATCCACTGAAGCCATCCAGGAAAGAAAAGAATTTCTTCCCTGCTAAAGTATCTAATATTTGATCTATGAATGGGAGAGGAAAATGATCTTTCTATGTTGCCTTATTTAGTTCCCTATAATCCACACAGATTCTCCATTTTCCATTCTTTTTTGGTACCACCACAAGCGGAGAGACCCATTTACTATCAGAAATAGGATAGATAAAATTGACATCTAAAAGTTTCTAAAGTTCAGCTTTTACCACATCCTTTAGATGAGGATTAAGTCTCCTTTGCAGCTGATGAACAGGTCTGGCATCTTTTTCTGTATAAATGTGGTGTGTACATATATGGGGATCGATTCCTTTCATATCAGGGTAATCCCATGCAAATGCTTCTTGATATTTCGTTAACAAATGGATGAGCTTAGTTTCTTGTTCAGGTGTGAGATTAGCATTGATGTTTAAAGTTTTTCCCGGTCCAATTTCCACAGTTTTACTATTTGCAACAGAAGTAACAGGTATCGTTTGGTCATGCGTATCTTTCAGAGGATCTTCCTCTAATTCATTATCAAATGCCGCTTCTATCATGTGACACTGTGTGCGAGATTCAGTTTGACTAATGAAATTATTAATGGCATCATCTTCTGTTTGGTCTTTAAAATCAAGTGCCTCTTGTATAGTTAATGGAGATCTGATGTTATCAGTAAGGTATGATACAGGGTGCTTATTAGTTTTGATCATTGTGACACTTGGCTGCGCTGGAGGATATAGAACTAAATTTTTACTATTCGGTCCTCTGGTTATGGTCATATTTCCCTGCCGGCAGCCAATGTAGGCATCGGCAGTGGCAAGCCAAGGTCTACCTAAAATTAATGGGTGTCCATCAAGTCGGGTTTTTGGATTAATTATCAGGAAATCGGTTGGATACTCCCAGGATTCTACAGAGACCATAACATCATGTAGAGTACCCTCTGGTCTGACCACAGATCAGTCAGCCAATTCTAACAAAGTGGAGGTGGGTTCTACAGATGTAATGCCGAGCTTTTGGCAAGTAGAGGTTGTTAAAATATTAATTGCAGCTCCTAGATCAACTAAGGCATTAGACAAGGTCTGACCATAAATTTGAACAGTTATGATTGGATTCCCTGGGTCTTCATATTTAATGGGTGTTTCTCTCCCAGACAATAGGTTAGATAAAGTACCGACTACTTGGACTCTTGGATTATTTGTTATATTCCTCCTTGGTTTCTTTATGCACAATTCTTTGATAGTTTTTGCGTATATGGGAATGTCTTGAATGGTTTGGAGGAATGGAATTTTTATGTACAGATTTTGTAATTCTCCCAGAATGTCAAAGTCAGGATATTGTATGGGTCGAGGTATGGCTAATCGTTCTGGGAACGGAGGAGAGGATGTGGTTGCTTGATTATGAGTTTGTTGTTTATTTACATCCTCTTGTTGTGACCGATGTTCTCTTGGTAACTGATCTTCAATATGAACTGTTTTATCTCCCTCAGTTTCAATTATACGTCCAGATCTTAACTGAAGGTCATTGCACTCCCTCAAGTCGGGTCCTATTTCTGGTGATTCTATGATTTGAATAGATTGGACCTGTCTGTTATTTGGATTGGGATCGGGTTGGGCTGGGAGTTGCGGTCTCAGGTTAGACTGGGGATTTTGTTGTAAGGCCGGCAGAGTAGGTTGAGGGAGCGGAATAGTTCCAGCTGACTGGTACATCGGTCTTTGCCAGCTTGTCTGCCAGGGTGAGCTTTGTGAAGTAGGGGGAGTCCATTGTGAAGGATATGGGCCATTTTGCCAATATGGTGGAGTGTAATGGAAATTCGGCCAACCAGATTGGCTTGTTTGATTCAGCCATGGATTTGAAGAAGGAAACGATTGTGGTGACCAGTTTGAAAATGGGGGTTGAGATTGATTTTGCCACATACCATATTGTTGAGCATTATACTGTGGGGGTTGAAAGAAAGAGGTTGAGTCCGGAAACATACCAGATTGTCTCGGCTGCCACTGGCGACGCTGGTTGATCGAGTTCACCGATTCTGGTTCTTCTTCTGCTTCCTTATATACCGCTTTCAATCCAGGAAGTGAGGGGCAGCTCTCTGTAAGGTGATCTTTTGTACAGATGGCGCATGTTTGGACTTTATCTAGTGGACATTCTTTGTGGCTATGTTTTTTTCTGCATCGGGGGCAGAAGATTGCCAAATTCTGTTCTGCCTCCATCTGCTTCTGTTTAGCCTGCACAATATCAAGTTGTGTAGTTAGTGTCCCCAGAATATCAGTTTTAAAATTTTCTAATAAATTTCCAATTTCTGCACGTGTTACTCCTTCTGTTGATACTTTGTTATCTCTTGTAAACCGATCATATTCTGTCGGTTTTATTCTTGTGCTGCCTCTCGAACTCCTGATACATAAATCAATGATGTCAGCAAAATTCTCTTGATAAATGTCCCCTTTTCCCATGATGTTTAATGTTTCAATCCATTGTTCCTTCATACCCCTTATTAATGCAGTTTTTAACACATTATCAGGTAAAGGTAGCGATGCATAAGGAGATCTTTGTAGATTGTACTCAAAACGTTCCACATACTCTTCCAATGTTTCAGTCGGTCTGGCTGACATTTGAAATATTTCGTCTTTTAATTCTCTAGACCTACAATAATCCTGATATTTTTTTAAGAAGGATTCTTTCATTTGATCCCAATTGTTGATAACCCCGCCACCTAGCCCCATAAACCATCTTAAAGCAACCCCTTTTAATGTAGAGGGAAATAATTTTAATTTTTGGGGATCGGTGGTGTAATCATACCCCCTGCATAACACATCAAATTCGAATAAAAATGCATCCGGATCTTCTGATGTGAGACCGTGAAATGTAGGGATATGCTGAAGAGGGATAGCTTTCATGGGCGCATTTCCTGTAGAATCCACTATAGGATATTGTAATGTAGAGGTTTGAGTAGTTGGCTGATTCTGAGCCATGGGATCGAATATATGCCAATAACCTTCTGGGATATCTAGGAGGGTATTCCTAGGTTGAGAGGGAATGTTTTTGACAGGGATATTTTTAATAGCACTTCCCTTATCTGGAATAATGAGAATACCAGATGTCTGAGGAGATTGGATTCCGTCAACAATGATTTTCGCAGCACTCCCCTTATCTGGGCTATCTAATGGTTGATTTGTTCCAATAGGAGATTTTGGTTCCTTGGTTTCCCCTGTTTCTCCTTCTCCTTCACAAAATTTGCTGGAATTCCCTTCCTGCAATAGTTCTGGAGTAGAATTTTCAATTTCTTGAAAGTCCTGCTCTTCAGTTTGACTATGCACCTCAGCACAGGCTACAGATGGTGATCCTGTGGCCTGAAGGGAACTAGTAGGCGGTTTAGAAATGTTTTTCCTGGGGCCTACTGATGGCTGAGATTCTGTGTTCTTATAGATTTTGTCTATGAAGGTCATTCGGCTAAGGGTCACCGGCCCCTTAGCTTTTTCAGGCTTGGATGGGGGTTTGATGTTCTTTTCTGGTCTTTTCTGCTTAGTCATGCACTCAAATGAACTACCAACTTCTATTCAAACAAAGCAAAAAAAACAACTCTGTTAGGAAAGCGGACAGTGGAGCAGGGTTTTTACATGCTCCGCACGTAGGTTCTTACCTTCCGTTTTTAGGATCCAACTCATCCCTAGCAGGCTCGTACACTACTCTGAAAAAAAACAAATGGCTACACTCTTTCCCCGGCAACGGCGCCAAAATGTAGAGCTATAAAAAGGGTCTCTTTCACCTCTAATTACCTCACATTAATATGTCAATCCGGGAGCGTTTTGTTATTACAAAGAGTGACTCAGTCTGAGGCTATTACTTGTCAGAGCAATGCTAGTAGTACAGTGTTTAAGAAATACAAGAGTAAACGGATGCTTGCTTATAACTAAATTACTTCAAAAGAATAAATCACACATTCAGAAAACTCAGCAGCTTATCAGTCAAGGGTTCGGCAGTGATAACCCATCCCTTCGAAAACTGATGGAAAGGAAACTAGAGCATAGACCACGGGCCTGGGAGCTAGACAGTGACTTCCAATGCTCACTACAGCCTTAGATCGTCTCTCACACCAAAACAACAAATGCGAGTAAATGGAACAGCAAATAAAGAATTGAACAGCAATTCTGGAATAGAACAGCAAATCTAAAATGGAACAGCAATTGAACAACTAAGTCTCGCGAGTCGTAATCAAACTTAGTCTATTAACTCAAATGCACTCTTCGCAATCAAATAACAATCTTTCACTCTTAAGGAAAATCACACGAAACACACTAATGGAACAACATTAACTATTGACAAATTATGGAGCAGCTCTAGTAAATCATACACGCACGCAACACGCTGAAATAGTAATCTTAATTAACAGGAATTCAACTGTGCTCCCAAACAGAACAGCATTATCCAATAATCATAAAGAACACTACTTCAGATGAATCTATGGTATGAAATTACGTATAATGTACTGGTGGAATGTATCAAAGAAGAACATGCAATTAACTCTGAAAGGATTAATAACATAATGCAGAGTCAATACATGATTCTATCTGTAAAAGCCTCAATGATTTAATCTTAACAGAGCATGTAATATCAACTTATAAAGAATATCAGATTACCAAATAACAACGATAAACAAACCACGCAGAAATCAAATCGTAGTAATACAGAAGCAAGTGTCCTCCGGGGTCGGGCCCTTAGCCTCCAAGGATACACCGCTTAAGTTAATCCAGACGCAGAAATGAGAGAATTACCAAGCTTATATTAATGCATCGGACAAAAGTACAATGAACCAGTTCTTAACGAAACTCAATAATCAGAGCTGATGTTTTAACAGAAAATTACATACAAAAATCTATATCATTCTTCCCCCCTAAGCTAACAGTGTTGTCCCTTTATATAAAGGTGACGGCGGAGATGTCCAAGTAACAAGATAAATAAAGCAGCGATCCCTCAGGATCAAAGATCCTGAGGGATTCGCCAAACTCAGCACTTCTTCATCTTTCTTTCTTTGCGCCCGAGCCGGTGTTCTCTTTTTCCGGGCCGATTTGTTGGTCCGTTTAGCCTTGTTTGTATCTGCCCCTCCTTCGTGGGACAAGAGTTATCTCGACTTTGTCTCTTCCTTTGGAGCGGAAATTCCTCGTTTTCTCCTTTTCCTGCACAGAAAATAACCATTATCAGCGGTTAAGTCTTGCATATCAATTCTCACATGTTTTTTTATAGTTCCTTATTACTTTCCAAATTCATGATGCAAAAAGGTTTACAAATTCTACTAAAAAGCCACTGAAATAATCATCAAAAGCATACCTTTTTAGTACTCCACACTCTCCAGAGCTCAGTAACATGCAAACAGGGAGCGGAGAATGAAAAATGACTCAATTGGGAAAGATTTTAAAGTTTTGATGACAACTCATGGCATAATAATGACTTCTACATGGTTAAAATAGTAATAATGACTTCAGCCATGACCATTGTACCTTGCTTTAACCCTAACTGACTCGAATGGCATCTACCCTAACCCTTTCAATCATTTACTGACACCTAGCACCTGTTTTGAAAAGACAGAAAATAATACCTATTTTTGTAATGTACTTAGTGTATTTCCTGGTAGTTTCGCTACGAAAGTATCAGTAGTTTCGTAGCGAAAACTGCATTTTTGCTGTGTAATTCGCTAAGAAAGTAGGAGATCTTGGCTAAAATGACCTTTTTGGATTTATAAACTTGGGAAATGGAATATTTGAGGAAATAATAACTGATTTGACATGAAAATACTTGAATGGGGGTGGGTTTGGACCTTAGGATTAGCTAATAAGAAAAAATTTAAAATTTTCCTTTATCAACTAATCACAAATAAAATCTATGACCATACCTTTGACACATGAACCTATAAGACTATGTCAAATGATGCTTCATTTTTTCTGAGTGATAACACTACCCACTTCATCACGTAATATGTGGCAACCAAAATGTAGGTCTTCTGATTCGATGGCGTGTTGAATGGTCCAACAAATTCCAGTGCCCACCATTCGAAAGGTTCCACTACCAACTATGGTTGTAGTGGAATTTTTTTAGATTGGCCAGGGCAGCCCATTCTTTGGCAACTATCACAACCTTGGACATATTTCTTGGCATCTTTAAAAATTGTAGGCCAATAATAGCCCATTTGTAATACTTTGTACCCCGTCTTGTGATCTACAAAATGGCCACCACATGGTTCATCATGACAGGCACTTAAGATATCATAAATATCATCTTCTCGAATACATCTATGTATATGCATATCAGCTCTTGTATGGAAAATATATCCACTGATCCAGGAAAATCTAGCACTACCCTGAACAATAAGCTTCCGTTCCTTTGAGGCCAAGTGTCTTGGAAACTTTCCTACTACTAGATAATTCACTACATCTGCATAGCATGGTGTTTTTACTACTACCATGAACAAATTCTCGTCAGGGAATTGATCATCCACTGCTAGTGGGTCATCTGACTTTGGAACTCTAGATAGGAAATCTGCAACTACGTTCTCTTTTCTTGGATGGTCCTTGATAGTTATGTCAAACTCCTGTAAAAGAAACAACCAATGAGTCACTCTCCCATTTGTAATAGTTTTATTAGCTAAGTACCTAATGGCGGAGTGATCGATATACAAGAATACTTGATAGCCAATTATATAATATCTAATTTATTAATAGCATAAATGATAGCCAATAAATCCTTTTCGGTCAATGTATAGTTTAACTCGGCAGGAGTGATATTCTTGTTGATATAGTAAATAGCATAGGGCTTCTTGTCCTCTTCTTGACTGAGAACCAAACCTATCAGTGTGTCATATGCATTTCATGAAATATGAAAAGGCTGCTCCCATTTGGGGCAGCGTAAGAATGGTGCAGTCGAGACCAGTTTCTTCAAATCTGAAAAAGCAGTGTCACATTTGTCAGACCAATGGAATTCAACATTTCCAGTTAATCCATACAAGGGTGCAACAATTTGTGAGAAATTATTTATAAACCAATGGTAGTACTAGCATATCCAAGGAAACTACGTACCTATGTCCGAGTACAAGGCATGGCTATAAAAGAATTACCTCTATTTTTGCCAGATCTACCTTTATTCCAGCTGCAGAGATGCAGTGTCCTGGGATTACTCCTTCAATCGTCATCATGTGACATTTTTCGTTGCTCAAACACAATATGGTAGAAATAAATCGTTCCAATACTTTTTCTCGTGTTTGCAGTTCCTGATCAAGGTCATCTCCATATGGAGTAAAGTCATCCATGTAAACCTCGATCCCTTCCTTTATTAAATCAGAAAAAATGTTGAGTATGGCCCTTTGAAATTTTGTTGGGCCATTACATAATCCGAATGAGAATACCCTATAGGCGAATGTACCCCAAGGGCAGGTAAAGATCTTTTTATCTTGGTCTCCAGGGGCTATCTCAATTTTATTGTAACCACTGAAACGATCAAGAAAATAGAAGAACCACTTTCCTGCCAATGTATCAAGGACCTGATCAATAAAAGGGAGGGGGAAGTGGTGTTTCTGTGTTTCTTTATTCAGATCTCTATAACCCACACAGATTCTCCAATTACCGTTCTTCTTAAGAATGACTACTAGAGGAGAGACCCATTTTTTGTTTGAAATAGAATAAATGAAGTTTACATCTAGAAAATTTTGTAATTCATCTTTTACAATGTCTTTCAGATGTGGGTTTAACCTCTGCTAAGGCTACCGAATAGGTTGAGCATCATTTTTAGTATAAATGTGATGTGTGCATAGTTGAGGATGTATATCCTTCATGTCTGGGTAGTCCCAAGAAAATTCTCACTTATATTTCTGTAAAATTTTAACGAGCTTTTGATGTTGGTTACTATACAAACTGCCATTGATATTTAAAACTTTTCTTGGCTCAATTTCAATTGGCATGCTATTGTGAACAGTAGTCGTGGGTATGTGTTGGTCATCAATGCCTCTTAAGGGGTCCGCCTATTCTTCATTATCAAGAACTGCTTTTAACATTTGGAATTTTAACTTTTATGAAGTAGATGGATGGTTCATGAAGTTATTGATTACATTGTCTTTAGTTTGATATTTGAATTCAAACGCTTCAAATATTGCCAATGTTAATCAGATGTTTTGTTCTGAATATATATGTGGCTATTTGTGAATATTTACAGTGGGAAGACTAGGTTTGGCAGGGGGTATATGATAATATGTTTTATGGCATCTCCTCTAGTAATGGTCATGCTGTCTTTTCGAAAACCTATGTAAGCATCGGTCATTGATAACCAAGGTCGTCCCAATATCAGGGGATTTCCATCTAACATACTTTTTGTGTTAATAACTAGAAATTCAGCTAGGTACTCCCATGAGTCCACAGAAACCAGGATGTCCTGTAATATACCTTCTAGTTTGATAAAAGATCTGTCAGCAAGTTCCATCAAGGAAGATGTGGGTTCCAAAGTTGTTATACCTTACTTCTTGCAGGTTTCTATGGTTAAGATGTTGATGGCCACCCCCAAATCAACTAATGTGTTTAAAAAGGAGTGGCCAGATATATGTACTATGACTATGGGGTTTCCTAGATCTGTTAGGGTCCATGATTTAGAAGATTGGTATACCAAATCCATAGGGTAACATGAAACCAGTCTTTGGAGTCCTAGGACCTAGCCTTCCTAGACTTAGAGAGGTCTCTCTCTATTGTATGCAAAGGATGTGAACTTTTTGCTATTAGGGTTTGATTTTAGGCTAGTTGTTAAGTGTAGGGTTTATTGTTTGTTTGGTTGGGTAAGATAATCAAGTACGATAGGTGGAATAAGAGGTTATCAAATCATTGGGCTATGGAGTCTATGAAAGTCATTGATATATCAAAAATGAGTCAGAGTGCATCACAGGGAAAATCTAGTGTTGTCAATGGATATTTAAGGTTATGTGTGAAGTGAAATGGACATTAAGTTGGTGAATCAAGGTAGGGAAAAGGGAAGTGAAGTATCCTTTGTCATATACGCATAAATAAGAATATCTCAAATACTAATAACCAAAATACAATAATCATGAGATAGGGAAAACCATTAACTCAATGATAATACTTAAACAAATAGATATTCAAGATGAACAATTCAGTGAAACAAAGAAAACAAGAAAACTTATCTAACTTTAGTGATTTCACCTTGAAGGTTTGAAAAAATATAAGATGAAAAAGCAATTTAATCAATGAAGAGGGAAATCCTATACATCATCAATCAAGTTATAAAGAAATTTTAGGCAAACTAATCAAGCATGGACAAAGGGCATGATCAAAACATGGCCTCTTTGGCTAAAACTAGCAAGTAACCCATTAAAGAGAGATTCCACTAACAGAGTTTAGATAGCATCAAGTAAGCATGGCTAACCATAAAACATATTTGGAAATTACCTTCTTAAACCATTAATGAAACAACAAATCTTAGGTGGATCTAAGGAGTAGCTAAGAATTCCTTAAACTAACCCAGCAGAGGAAAAAATAAAGACAATAGTAACAGGAAGGACTAAGGTGCCTCAAACAACATTTCTTAGCCTATACTTTTCTGATCTACTGCAACATAGAAGGATGGACACAATGATAAAAAAGAAAAAATGAAAAAATTATAGACAAATCACCATTGAACAAGCTCAGGGATCCTACAAGCAAGATTTCATCATCATTAATTAAAGCAAATCATTCACAAGCTCCATAACACCAAATTGCTCTTCAACCTCAAAGAACCATGTATTGCTTTCAAAACTTATTGAATGCCAACATTAATAATGAATCCTCAATTCTCCATTTAACCAGCAAGGAGGAGAAAACCTAATAGAGTCTCTAGAAGCCTATTGGCTAATCTGAAATGTCACTATTGTCCTTGAGACCTTGCAATTCCCAAGGCATAAAATCTCTAAAACAAAATATATTTTCGGGCATTTTTAGCGAAGAAATTGACATTTGAGCTCTGCCATGCCTCCTAAAACTTTTGAAGCGTAGATGGTTGAAGTTTCCTCTGCTAAGGGTGTAGCACTGTGTTTTAGGATGAATTTTCATGCCAAGGGCGTAGCACTGGAGCAGGCAAACTTGGCCAACTTGCAGCAATTATTTGAAGGTCTTTCCGATATCAGAAAAAGCTCCGTGAATGATTATTGGAAAACCCTTTGAGTCTAATTTCTAGATCTACCCTTGGTTCTCTAATTAAACCTATGCAACCTATTTAAAAATTAAAGCTTTGAATACTGGTAAAAGCGCAGTAAATTTTCTAAAAACTAGGAAGAAAGGTGAAAATTAGGGTGTTTTTGACCCTTTTGGAGGACCAAAACAACTCCAATTTACCTGAAACTTTGTGAGAATTCTACACTCAAGCTGAGGATTCTAAAAATTTACACCTTTCCTCTTGATGATGCTCTGAGAAAAATTGTAGCACCATGTATGCTACCCCCTTGGCCTCAAAATTAGAAAAAAACCAAAACTTGTCAAAATTCTCCCAAATTTGGTGAATGAGTGCCTCATGGGTTTTGAGAGACCTGTAGAGAAGCTTGTGCCAAAATTCAGAGTCTAGCTTAGCCTCTTTCCTCTTTTAGTGCTTAGATCTTGTCTTGAGCCATTTTCAGTTTAGCCCTTCCAATTTGGTTTCTTTGGGCATAATGTTTAGTCATTCTTCTTTGAAGGTCAAGATGTTGACTTGTTTTCTTCAATTTAGCCTCCAAGTGTATGTTGGCTCTCTCCAACCAAGGCTCCCGATCATGTGCTATCTCCATGGCCAAAATCTCATCTAAAGGGAGTTGTTCTGCTAGGGCTAATTCCTTTTCCCTTTGTTGTGCTAATGCCTTCTTCAACCCCATGGTTCTAGGTATTCTCCTAGATTGTCCTTACTCATCACTACTCTCTTAATAAGTTCCTATTAACTCTTCTATTTTCACCTATGCCTTTTTGGCTTCTTTCCAGGCCTTGAGGGCTTTGGCTTCATAGATTTCCATTTCGTGCTCCCAGCTGCCTATTCTCCAAGTCAAGGGCATCATTTACACTCTTGGCCCTATCCAAATGTGCTTGAGGCCTTTGTTTTGTGCATTTATGTCCTGGAGGAGCAAATTTATGATTCTTGCTTCATTCTCCTCATCACTATCCACTTGAATGATTTCAAAGTCCCTCTCAACCTCATGATATTTTTCTTCTTCTTTTACCTTTTGTTTCTCTTTGTCTAATGGCTGAGCTGAGGAGGATGGCATGGTCCCTTTCCTTTTGGAGGAAGCAAACACAAGCCTTGATCCTTTTTGATATATGAGAGGAAGAAACTCAAATTTGTTTACTAGAATGCTCTTACCATGGATGATCTCAAGACTACCTTTATTTTCGTCAATGATCTCTACATTTTTGTCTCCTGCATTGTGTTCTTGACTGCCCTCTTGAGAGTCACTTTCATTTTCTTTCATGCTAGCATTACTGTTATGATATTCATCACTTTCATCAACCTCTTGACTGCTTTTTTGGTTCATAGAGTCATTGTTGTCATTGTTTTAGGGCTATCAGTCATAATGGTTTTTTCATTATTTTTATGACTATCATTAGCCTCTTCTTGACCTTCTCCACCATTATCTTCTTCATTTTGTTCATATCTGTCACTATCTCCATGACTGAGGCTTGTTTCATAAGTGTCAGTGCTATCCTTATTCTCTGCATTGTACTTACTGTCATTATCTTTTTCATTGTCACCATCTTCTTCGTTGCTGGCCTCTAGGTCACTATCCTTTTCATCACTGCCGTCTTCCTCCTCTTCATCATTATCTACCTCTGTCTCTTCTTCAAATTATGCCTCTATCTCTTCTTCTTTATCACTTCTTTTCTCTTCGTAATCTACTTTTTCATTACCTATTCCTTCTTCATTTGTCTCTTCTTCCTCTTCACTATTTTTCTCACTTTCTTTGTCTTCATAATCTGCCTCTGTTTCTTGATTTTCGTCATCATCCTGCTCATCATCATTTTCTTCCTCATGACTGTCATTTTCTGCTTCCTTATGACTGCCACTTTCTTCCTCATGACTTTCATTTTCTACTTCCTTACGACTGTCACTTTCTTCCTCATGACTGTCACTTTTTGCCTTATGACTGTCACTTTCTGCCTCATCATTTTTTTCTTCTTCCTCACTGTCCTTTGTTTCTTCCTCATCATCACCACTTTCTTCATTTTCATTTTCCTCTTCCTCATCATTTGTTTCTTCCTCTTGACTATCATTTTCCTCTTTGTCACTGTTCTCTTCTTGTTCTTCATCATTCTCTTTTTGTTCTGATGCTTTAAGAGAAGGTGATGGCTAGAATTTTTCTTGATGAGAAGATTCATATGGAGAGGAGGAAGCATGGTCAGTAGGGGGTGATAGAGGAATGGAGGAAGGTGGATGAGATGAAGAGGGTAAACTTTGTAGACAAAGAGGCTGTGGATGTGTGAAAACATCATGGGCGATGAACACTTCCCATGGGATATCCTGTTGCTCTAATTGGTGCAACACAATCATATTAATAAGAGAATGGTGAAAAGGACTTTGCATTTGTTGTGAAGGAGGTCTCTTTTGCGAATTGTATGACATCTTGTCAATACTTATATAAAGATAATAGGGCAAATGTGGTAGCTTGGCCCTAGTGAAATGCATAAGCAGACTTATATGGTAGGAATAAAGTCTAGAAAACCTCCCCTCACATGTAAAGTACTTCTTGATGACTTTCATTAAGGGGCCATATCTCTCCAAAAAGTGGGAAAAGTGAAAAATAGATTCGCAATCAGCTTGGTATCTTGGTTTCAAGAAAGGTTGATAATGGCTGAAGTCCAAACTTACCTACTTGAACCATTTTTCTCCCATACAAGGTATCCTAGTGGCCATAGCAATTGTATTGGTGGATAGATCAAAATTTACCCTAGCTAGATGCACTTGATGGTCATGGAGGTTGAGGATAAGAGGTCTGGTCAACTCAGGGTGACTTTGGACTCTTTGTACTCTCTCACAGAAGTCAAAAAAACCCACATCTTGGAAATATGAAACTCTTGCAGGGGAGGCTTTCAACTCTTTGGTGTTCAAAGGTTCAAACCTGTTTACTCTTCTACCATTTCTTTGTTGTCCCCTAGGTCTTTGGCCTCCCTTGCCACTATCACTACTACCTTCTCTAGAAATTGTATCTTTTACTCTTGCCTTAAAATTAAAACCCTGAAACTGCTTGTGAAATGATATGAAGAGGGTGAGTAGGATGATAATGAGAAAGCAGTGATTTGAAAGTGAAGGGGAATGATGAGTGAAGAATGAAAATTTGGGAGAAATGATAAGGTCAAGTAGTTATGAATGCAAAAAACCATTGATATGCCAAAACTGGTTGTGAAGGTACCTTAGCAATGACAACCACCTAAGAGGATGAGGAGAAAAATGTCAAGGCTTGGTAGTGTGGAGGCTAATTTTTTGAAATGGAGGTGTTGTTTTGGTAGAGGAGAAAATTCTTAGAAAAACAGTTTCAGTGTGCCTTCAGTATGATTAGGTTTTCTCTTCCTTTAGGTTTTTTCTTTTCTTTACATTTCTCTCTAAGTTTCACCTTTTAAAACAACATGAGAGGGGGAAAAGCATATAAATACCTTTTATAACAATCTTCATGAGGCACCAAGCAGAGGTTTTCAAGCACTTTGAGGCATTTGGAGGCTTGCACTAGCTTGAAGGGCTTCCTGGCTAAACACATAGCACAGGAGCGTAGCATTTGAGCCTCTTCATGCTATGTCTCGTCGGCCTAAATGTCTCTGCGCGTAGCGCCAAGGTCAGTGAGGCCTTTCGGGAAGTCTTCATGCAGCGTTTGAACGAACATGCGCGTAGTGCCGGTAGAGCTACACGCTATCGGGCTCCTCTAAACATCCCTGCACGCAGCAGTTTGGGTTGGTCAAGCCTATTCACATGTTGTCGAGTCCCTGAAGAATGGAGCACAGGACAAAAATGGTCAAATGGTTGCACGGTGTCGAGTCGGCCTGCACACTTCCTGTGCGTAGCGCCCGAGCTAGTTGGGCCTCTACATGCTACCAGGCCCCAACAACGGTAAACACACAGTGTCCTCACACATGCGCACAATGCTCTATTAAAAATTCAAAGGAAAACACACACAGGCACATAGCGAGGTTTTTCAGTAGCATTGCACCGGGCTCTTCCTACCCGAAGTCTACCAGAAAACCCATAAATCTTCCCTTGGAAACTTTTCACTCTTTTGTTAAATGATAAATGATCTTGAGTGTAATATTCCAAATTAGCCGAAGCTAATGGGAATATACAATTTTTTTTCATTTTCTTGTTGCATGAATAAATGTGTAAAGGAGGACAGGAAAAACTCCTAAAATCAGTGAATAAATCAATGCCCCATGTAAACAAGGCTATATCTAGGCCACCTTAATAAAAGACCCTTATGTGTGAAAGGGATTGAGACATTTGACTAGGTCAATAGGACCAAATCAACAACATTATCTAGATGCAATGAACCTCCTTGATGCACAACATAGTCTTAGTTGGAGGTGGCACATGTGGAAGGAGCTAAATCATTCAAACGGTTTAGGGTTTTGCAAGACTTTTATCTCATAAAAGGAAGTGGAGGACAAGAGAAGAAGGTTGTTGATGATTATCATTTTCTGAAGATTTTGTTTGTTTAGACATTTCTTATTCTCCTTGCTGTTTAGTAGAGAATAGTGATGTTTAGCATAAGGATCTCCTATTTAGGAATCCCACCTCTTTCTTTGAGAGGCATCTTGGAAGAGTCTTGCTGATCTTGTCCACTATTATGCATTTGGCCAAGCTTCATCTTCCAACTACAATGAAAATCCTGTTAAGGGTTTGTTTTTCCTTATAAGCTGCAGCAATTGGAGGCTAGATCTACTTAGACCTAGGCCAATATAGTGCCTATTTTAAGTGGGAAATTCTTCTATCCCCTTGACAAGAGTGTATTGGATCATTGGAGCTTTAGATCCATACCTTGGCATCAGGCCAAACTATTCTTCAAGTCTACAGTGCAGTCCATCTTGCAGAACTGTGTTATCTGCAAGTGTTAAGTTGCAGGGTATTTGGCATAACTTTGGAGGAGTGATCTCTAGTGTTGGGAATCTGCCCCTCACTATGGTGATCCATGGATTTCTTATCTATTCCATGTCATATTCAAATCTAATCTGAATACTCCTGTATTTACTTCAGAAATTCTGAATCATTTTGCAGATCTACTGCATAAGATCTCAGATATACTCCATGTGCTTCATGTTTTGCTGAAAACCACTAGGGGTATGTAAAGTAGAGACTCTATAGTATATGGATCTGTCACAGATCTAACTATTTATACATTATTTTTCTCTAGATATAATTTGTAATCAAGAGCTATTGCAGCATAATAAAAAGAACGCTATCAAGACAGTTTTTGCTCATTTGTATGGTTGTTGCACCTCTTTTTGAGGATATCTCTTCATTGGAGACTCCTATTTCCTATTATACATTGTATGGGCCTCATTGTAAATCTGATCCGCTGATATAAATGTTATTTTTGGGCCTCCATATTGGCCTCCTGCTCTTACTTTGTTGAACTGCGTTATTTTTTGAGCAGTATTGTTTAATATTGTTGTTGTTCCTATTTTGGTATATTACAGTGGTATCAGAGAAATCATCTTGGCACAACCTATGCTTTTCTTTCTTAAGAATCCAATATGTCTTCAGAAGAAGATGAGCCTCTTATTGACAGAGAGAAGAGGTATCCAAGAGAATACAAAATAAATTTTATTACACCAATGATGATCAAGACAAGGGTAAAGCCGTTGAATTTGGAAGTGATGTAGAAGGAAAGGACTTTACAAAGATCCTTTTGAAAGCCATGCAAGATATTGCTAGAGAGATCAAAGAGATGAGAATGGACAGAATCAAGGAATCTCCTAAGATATTTCATCTTGGAGAAATCTATGGCATGTCTCATCACTGGAATGATCAACCAGTGAACCAGCCACAAGCTCCACAACGCTCTACCATGCCTACTTTTTTGGCTGTGGAAAATTAAGGGCCTCAAAAGCAAGCATCCCTTGAAGACTAATTTGAAGAATATGAGTCTCAAATTCAAAGATTCAAGGATCACTTGAGTTTTCAAGAGTTTTTTCACCTCAAGGACAAAAGAAGACCAAGGCATTAGCATAGAGATGGTAGATTCACTCAGAATCATGATTGACATCACTCTGTGGGCAGATTATTTTTACCCAAGTTCGATGGGTCATCCACTTGTTCTGCCAAAGTGTGGGTAGAAAAAATTGACATCTACTTTCAGTTGAACAAGATCCCTAAGATGGAAGCTATCAAGATTGTAGCGATGCACTTTAAAGGTGAAGCACACAACTGGTGGTTCCATGGCTTGTCTACATTGGGTCATGCTAATGTGACTGCTTATTCTGAGTTCACTAGAAGGCTGGTAGAAATATTTTACAGAAAGGATCCAGAGGCACCTTTGATGAGCCTTGAAAAGTTGAAGTAATAAGGTAACACAGAGTCTTACATTTCTGAATTTTTGAGATGATTTGTTATGGTTCCTGAGTTGTCTACAACAAGGAGGGTGTATATGTTCATCAATGTTCTAGATGAACCTCTTCATGGGTTGGTAAAGTCTACCAATCCCACTACCTTGCATGATGCCATTGAGGGGGCTAGAGACCTTCAAGATGCCTTTCCAAAAGTAAAGAAAAACTTTCAGAACAAACCCTCTTTTCCTTCTAAAGGAAAGGAAGAGAAAGTTTCTCCTTCAAAGGAGAGCTCATATAAGAAGCCTCTTGATGATGAAGTCTAGAGAGATCTAAGAAAGAAGAATCTATGCTTCAATTTCAAAGAACCATGGGTACCTAGACAAAGATGTGCTGGTGGTAAAGCACATTATATCGAGGTCTTCTCAAATCTTGAAGAAGATGAAGACGATGAACCAAGAAGGGGTCACAATGCTGACAATGTTGAAGGAGTTCCAACACCATCAGGAGATGGGAATGGAGAATTTGCTCCTATTGGAGGAACTCTTGCATCTTTGAGAGGAGTACCTAAGTACCTGAACTTAAGAGTTCAAGGTTCAATCATGAATCAGAGGGTTTCTATATTGATTGGCAGGGGGGCTACCCACAATTTCATTGATGCCCATCTTGTGCAAAGGAGGGAAATACCAATTGATACTTTTCGGGGATCCTCTATTTTGGTCCTAGGAGATAGAACAATGCAATGCATGCATTATGTCCCATAACTTTTAGTCACCATAGGATCCCACACTTTTATGGATCACTTCTTTGTAGTTGGCATGCCAGACACCAATGTTATCTTGGGTGTTCAATGGCTGATTACATTGGGGAAATTCACCACTGATTGGGAGGCTTTGCAAATGGAATGGGTGGAAAAGAAGAGTGGTGAAGCTCAAATGATCAAAGGCATGCATACTTACCCCTCACATAACACTTCCACATAGAAAATAGAGATGGATTTTCATAGTGAAGGAAAGGACTTCACATTCCCATCTATTATGTTCATGACATTTCTGCATGGGACACTCTTATCTAGTGGCAAACCACCTGGGAGGCCACCTGATTCAGTTTTGGTGGGAGATACCTCACTAAATGATGCTCCAAGATCAGACACATGAGGGATGGGAGCATTAGAAGACACATCTACAGTGCTGGGAGGCTTGGGCAAGCACAACAAGGAGGGAGATTTCCTTCTCTCATCATGATCACCCACCTTCATTTCTGATTCTGCGTTGTTGGAGGAGAAAAAGGGAAGGTATTTCCTTCCAAAATATACCTTTGGCATAGGAGATGTCAAAGAGGAGATCAGTAACATGACAAAAATTCATGTTGATGCATCATTAGCTCTGTCATTATTGGGGAGTGTAGATCTGTATTGGAAATCCCAGCTGTTGGTGGATTATTCCAAAGATCTTCACACTTGTATGATGCTTGATGACCAGCTGCATGAAGAGGGCTATCTAGTCCATGAGGGAGTCATTTATCATCATGATAGGGTATTATTTCCTAGAGCCTCCAAGCTCAAGGAGAGGATGCTACAAAGGGCCTACAAAGAGTTTTGTTTCAGCCCAACCTATTCTATGAAGATCTACAACACTATCATGGGATGCATTGAATGTGAAGGCTTTGGAGGAGAGATACATCAACATTTTCAAGAATGCATGAACTATGTGGAGTTTGGGTAGCCATGTGACTCTCTACAAGAGTTATTTCAGCCATATCTTCCTCCTTTTGAAATAGGAGAAAGATCCATGCACAACTCAATGTGTATGAGAAACATTGTTGGTGAAGGATCTGATCATGTAAAGCAAGTTTCATTTTCTGATTTTTCATATTCTTTCAGAATTCTTATAGAGGCCATGACTCCAAGAAGGAGTGATGTACCATAAAAATCTCATAGCAAACATTGGGCCACTAAAATTTCTGAATTTGGCCACTCCCTTGTCGTGAAAAGGGAGATTTTCTTTCATGATGGGTGCTTCCCAAAGGCACCAAACATAGCTCACACTTTTAGCCATGGTGAGATGACATGTGCAACAAGTAAGTGGTGGGGAAACCACTTACTAAACCTTGATCTGATGCAGGCAAGAGATGCACTGCCCTGGTACCATATGTGGGACTATGACCCACCTCCTCATGCTCAAATTTCTATTTGTTTATATGTAGTTTTGCCTCCATAACTTGATGATATAGTTTTACTTTTCATGGGTATGTTTGGAGGGAGGATGGGAGGCTTGTACGTACCATATGAGATGGAAACTCTCTATGTACCTTATGCTACATGTTTTAGAGAGAGTATTGGTTCAACCATGTTTGTTTCAGTTGAATTCTTGACTCCTTGTGGGATGGGATATGTACATCTCATAATGACTTTGGAGGAAAAAATCATGGAGGATTGGATTGGTGAACACTTAGCTTATGACGAAATCTTGATTCTTGATGGTGTCACCATGGAGGAGGATAAGTTTTGCAACACTCACCCTATCAGTTGCTTGAGGACAAGCAACATTTTGGAGGGGAGGACTATAATATTCCCAATTAGCCGAAGCTAATGGGAATATACAATTTTGTTTCATTTTCTTGTTGCATGAATAAATGTGTAAAGGAGGACAAGAAAAACTCCTAAAAATAGTGAATAAATCAATGCCCCATGTGAACAAGGCTAAACCTAGGCTACCTTAATAAAATACCCTTATATGTGAAAGGGATTGAAACAATTGACTGGGTCAAAAGGACCAAATCAACAATGCTGTCTAGATGTAGTAAACCTCCTTGATGCACAACACAGTCTTAGTTGGAGGTGGCACATGTGAAAGGAGCTAAGTCATTGAGATGGTTAGGGTTTTGCAAGACTTTTATCTTATAAAAGGAAGAAGAGGAAAACAGAAGAAGGTTGTTGATGATTATCATTTTCTAAAGATTTTGTCTATTTAGACATTTCTTATTCTCCTTGCTATTTAGCAGAGAATAGTGTTGTTTAGCACAAGGATATCCTATTTAGGAATCCCACCTCTTTCCTTAAGAGACCTCTTGGAAGAGTCTTGCTGACCTCGTCCACTATCAGGCATTTGGCCAAGCTTCATATTCCATCTACAACACAGATCCTATTGAGGGTTTGGTTTTCCTTGTAAGCTGCAGCAAGTTGAGGCTATATCTACTCAGATCTAGGCCAGTCTAGTGCCTCTTTTCAGTTTGAAAGTATTTTATCCCCTTGACAATAGTTTATTGGATCATTGGAGCTTCAGATCTATACCTTGGCATCAGGCCAAACTGTTCTTCAAGTCTACATTACAATCCATCTTCCAAAACTTCATTATTTGCAAGTGTTAAGTTGCAAGGTCTTTGGCATAGCTTTGGAGGAGTGATCTCTAGTGTTGGGAATCTGCCCTTCACTGTGGTGATCCATGGATTTATGATATATTCTATGTCATATTTAGATCTGATTTGAATACTCCTATATTTGCTTCAGAAATTCTGAATCATTCTACAGATCTGCTGCATAAGATCTGAGATCTACTCCATGTGCTTCATGTTTTGCTGAAAACCCCAAGGGGTATGTAAAGTAGAGACTCTATAGTGTATGGATCTGTCACGGATCTGACTGTTAATGCATTATTTTTCTCTAGATCTAAGTTTTAATCAACAACCATTGTAGCATAATAAAAATAACACCATAAAGGCAGTTTCTGCTCATTTGTATGGTTGTTGCACCTCTTTTTGAGGATATTTCTTCATTTTAGACTCCTATTTCCTATTATACATTGTATGGGCCTCATTGTAAATCTGATTTGCTGATATAAAATTTATTTTTGAGCCTCGATTTTGGCCTCCTGCTCTTACTTTGATGAACTGTGTTATTTTCTGAGCGGTATTGTTTAATATTGTTATTGTTCCCATTTTGGGATATTACATTGAGTGACAAATGAGATGCTTTTATACCCTTGGAACAATAAATTAAAACTGGAAACCCAATTTTGCTAATGTTTTGAGTTTTATTTTGTCACTTTATCACTGATATCCCTTTTTCTTTTGCAGGAGGTGACTTGAAATACAAAACAAGATATTTTCTCATCTCAACCTTTCCTCTTTGCTATTATTAGGTAACTGATATGATGGATTTTATTTCCTTCGACCAATTGGATGTTTTAACACTCTATTCTTACCCATTATATCATATCCAAACCTTAAAAATTTCCCTCTCTATTATTTTAAAACAAACAGATCTCTTTAAACTCATTTAGTAAGGGTGAGTTCTTTAAAACAAATTTTGAGGGACCTGCCTTTACCCTATCAGTGTCAAAATGTTTCTTGCCTACATTATGAATTTTGGAACTCATGTCTTAACCCCTTTTGAGATTTATGAGTGTGGGTGATATTTAAAACATAGTTTGTTCCCCTCTCACTGATTTTTCAGAGGTATAGTAGATCTTTCTTGCACAATCACCACAGTTTGTACAACCATGTTTGTCAATATCTCCCTTTGGCCACTTCTATTTTGTTGCAGGTGCCATGACAAAATTATTTTTTGTCTCCTTGGTCATTTTTGGATTTTGACAATTTTGATTACTCAACAACAAACTCATAATTCACTTGGTGTTCCATTTTGACACTTGACCTTGTGATTTCTTTCCCTTTGATCATTTTGAGGGCAATTGACTACACTTGAAGGCTTAGTCTCTCTTACACTGATACTATTTGTATTTCCCTCCCTTTGATGCAGTGAAGTATTGTTGCCTTGATAAACCATGGAGGTGACCTTTTGATATCATTCTTCAAACTTCTGCCTGTTGTCATCATGGAGATTTATGGCCTTCATTTCTAGTTTTAAAAAATATGCAATTCGTGCTCAGTGGTGCTAATGTACCTCCATCCTTGTGGTTTCAACATTTTCTTCTTGGTTGACAATACTATTTATCCAATTAGTCCTAAAAACCCTGATTTTCTTTGAACATAGGCATGTTGTATATCCTTTCTTGTGAATGTCCTTTGTGATGATTTAGCCTCTTACCTTTCTTCTCTTATGTTGATAACCATCTCAATCATTCCTGCAGAAATGTTTAAAATGGGCAGTTGTCTCTTTGTAGAAGTTGTGATTTGACCAAGGAGGCCTTCCTTGAAAAATTTTCTGATAAATTTGGACAATCATGTTCTAACCCTTCTTCCTCTTTTATTGCAACCTCTTGGCATAGGAAAAACAAATATTTAGAAAACTAAAACAATCCTATGACCTGTGAAACCCTAGGTGACCTAGTGGGAGGATTTTTGGACATGGCCTTTGAATGAAAACTTGACTTAGGGTTTTTAGGTGTAAAATAGAGTTTTTTGACAGACGTTATGCATTACAAACCTAAAACTAATGATTTTTATTTATCTAAAGAACCTAGAAAGGTATATTAAAACCACCAATGCTTGAGGCATTTGCTGAATAGGGGAAAAGGTTAGGCTGCTTGGTAATCCAAGGTGTAAGTAGAAGGGTTAGGCAAGTCAAAACAGAGTGTTAAGGTTAGAGGTGGAAAAACATAGCGAAGATGAGTGGCATAAGCCCATGATTGGTCTTATAGGAGTGATAGGTTGGCCATGACTTGATAAAGTAGTAAAATAGTGAAAATTTTATCCTTAGCTTGATGAAGGCAATGAGATTTCTAGAACTCACAATATTAATGAATTTTTTTTCTAGAAATCTAGGATAAGCATTTATTCATATATAGAAAGAAAATAATTATTGATGACTAACAGTGGCTCCACTTGGGGAGGGTAGTTCCTTTTCAAGAGGTGTCGAGAACATCAGATCTCTGGTTTTATGAAGACCAGTGCCTCATCCATTGCGAAAATTTTTACTTTTTCTCATTTGCTGATGATTCTTTGAAGCTGTGATATCAATAATATGAAAAACATGATTAGCTCAGCTTCATATCTACCTACCCAACCTACTTGGCCTAACATTTTTTCTTCCTTGGGTTCACTTGAACTGGCAACCCCTTGACATTTTTTTTATTTTGAAAGTAAAAACAAACTATCTACTTCTATCTTATTACTTCTAATAGTTTAGATTATGCTAATGAACTTTTTTTATTCTCTAACTATTCTAACTAACTGTCAAGATTAGGCTGTATGACAGACTTTATTATCTAATCTATAGATATGAAATTGAAAGCATGGTTTAAATCAGGATTAGGAAATCTGACTTACCATGGGTTGTGGCATTAGAACAAGCTTCACACAAACATTATTTTTGTACAAAAAAACCTAGAAAGGTAAGGGTTGTGATTTATCATTTGATATGCATCCCCATCTTTCTGTTTGGTTCAGTTTTGAGCATGTGGAACCACTATATTTCATTCCTAATCTCTCCTTTTTGACATGTCAAGTTTGAATGATTTGAAAAAATCTCTTATACTAACTTATCAACACAAATTTAAAGCATGTTCAACCATGATTAGGCTAGATGACTAAACAAGATCTTATTTTTGAACAAGTAGTGGCATTTAGACTTGCACACTTTCAGTACTACTATTTTTGGGTATGGGGCTGTAGCTCTTTTCAAATCTACCCTCTTTTTCTTTCTTTCTTTGTTTTTGTATTATTTTTTTTATGATCTCCCATCATGCTATGTTATGTACAATGAATGAAATTTTGAAGCTAGGACTCTTAACAGAAATAGTATTTGAGCATCCTGCCATTGACAGGACCTCCGAATAATTATTCTCCATTCAATCCCTGTAAAAATAAAGCATTATGACCCCTAACTGACTGAATGAGATGAGGAACTTTCCACAAATTCTCAAATTTACCATGTTTACCTTTGTCCTCGCTCCTGGAATCCCATTTCAGCACTGTGTCTCCAATGTGAAAATTATTGGATTTAGTTCTTCGGTCGAAGATTTTCTTTATGTTTTCTTGCACTAATTGAGTCTTGTTATAAACTTCTTCCCTTGTCTACTGCAAATGAATGGTTTGGTTCAGCCTCCTTTGCATGTCATTTTCTTCTGATTTCACTTCTTGGAGAAGCTTTATCACCGGAACTTCCAAGGATGTTGGGAAAATCAAATCCATGCCATACACTAGTTGATAGGGAGACATACCAGTTGATTTCTTGGTGGTTAGTCTATCAGCCCATAGTGCATGTACTAGATTGCCATGCCATGCTTTTTTATTCTGTTCCAAAAGCTTCTTAATGATATTGACCAAGATTTTGTTAGAGGATTCAGCTAGCCTGTTACCTTGAGGGTAATAAGTTGTGGAATGTCCTAGTGTGATGTGATATTTATAACAAAATTCAACCATTCTTTCGGATGTAAAAGCAACAACATTATCTGTGATGATATTTCTGGGGAAACCAAATCTAGACAGGATGTTTGTCTCAATAAATTTGATAAGGATCGAGTCAGTGTCATTCCTAGTGGGGATGGCTTCTATCCACGTGGTAAAGTAATCAGTAGCAGTGAGGATCCACTTATGTTGGGCAGATGAGCTGGGGTGAATCTCGCTATGAAGTCTAAACCCCATTGTTGAAAAGGAGCTTCAACAGTAATGGGATGCAAAGGAAAAGATAAGAGTTTTCTCTTTCCATCAAAAATTTGGCACTTATGGAAAGTCATGACCAGTTTGTAGGTGTCAGGAAAAAGGGTGAGCCAATAGTAGCCAACTCTAAGGATCTTGTTGCCTATGGTTTTACAGTAAATATGGCCTCCACACTCTCCCTCATGCAGTTCATGCATGATCTTACTTGCATCATCCTCAAGAAAAAACTTAAGAAATATACCAATAGGATTCTTCCAATATAATATTCCATCTAAAATGAAAAATTTCAAAGTTTTTTGTTTCAGGAATCTAGATTTTGTCTTTCATAATGTAGGAGGAGCGTTGAGATAGAAAATTACATATAGGATATCAGCATACCAAGATGAACTCAAAAATACTTCTTCAACATGGGGGGTCATGCACTCTTCTTGTTCTTCTAAAACATCAACCATATTCATATCTATTGCTTTGAAATTTGATTCAACCATAAGTTTTGCAAGAACTTGTCCTTTAACCAGTTTAGTGGGTTTGATTTCTAAGTCATATTATAAGATAATAGCAATCCACTTTCCCCTTTTACCATCAGGGTCTTGATTCATAATTTCTTTGAAAACTGTGTGTGGAGAAAAAGCAATGATATGAGAATGTAAGATATAAACTCTAAAGTATTTTAATGCCTTAATCAAGGCAAAGGATTGTTTCTCCATGATGTTGCACTTTAGAGGAGAATATCTAAGGGCTTTGCTGAAGAAGTCTATGGGTTGTTCTTGTCCCATCATGTTCTTTTGTAATAACACTGCAACCACGATATGTTCAGATGCAAATGAGAAAATATAGATGTCTTTGGTAAAATCACGACTGATTAGAACTGGTGTTTGGGTGAGTGTTTTCTTAACCAGTTCAAAAGATTGTTTGGCTTCCAAAGTCCACTTAACTCCTATCTCCTTTTAAGAATGTTTGTAATATTCCTCAAGAGTTCAGCAAGGTTGGGGATGAACCTCCTCAAGAAGTTTATTTTCCCAATGAAGGATTGCAATTCCTTGATGTTTCTAGGATGGTTGATTTTCAATATGCCTTCAATCCTTTTGGGGTCTATTTTGATTCCCTCTTCGAAGATGATGTGACCTAGGATTTTTCCTTCGTGGAGACCAAACAGTGTTTTCTTGGGATTCAAAAATAGGCCATATTTCCTATACTTTTCAAAAAAAATTCTCAAGTGGACTAAGTGTTATTCATCATTCTTAGAGTAAACAATGATGTCATCAAGGTAAATGACTATGAAGTAGCCTATGTCTTCTAAAAAATATATGTCCATGGCCCTTTGGAAAGTGGCCCCCACATTCATCAACCCAAATGGCATTTTAACATACATGAATGTACCCCAAGGTGTGGTGAAATCAGTTTTGTGTTGATCACTTGGGAATACTAGAACTTGGTTGTAACTAGAAAAACCATCAAGAAATGAGATTCTCTTAGAGCCAACTACCTTTTGAAGTATGTGATCCATTTTAGTCAAGAGGTAATTATCTTTCAAGGAGGCCTTGTTCATATTTCTAAAGTCAATGAAAATTCTAATATCCATGGTATTCTTCCTAAATGACACAACGTTGGAAACCCACTCTGAGTATCTAATGGGAATTATGATCCTGGCATCATACATTTTTTTAATCTCTTTCTGAACTAAAGGTAGTAAGATAGGGTTTATTCTCCTCAACTTTTGTTTGAAAGGTTTCTGATTTTCCTTAAGAGGAATTTTATGTTGAATAATGCTTGTGTCATATGATTTCAAATCTTCATACCCCCATGCAAAAACATCTTTAAACTCTTGAAAAAGTTTAATATATCTATGTTTTATGTGATGAGGAAGACTTTTGGAGAGTTTGATCATTTTGGGTTCCTTTGGGCTGCCTATGTTATACTCCTCTACATCATTCTCGGTGGATTCTATCTTTGGTTTTTTAGCCACATCATTAAGGTCAAACAACTCTTATAATGGTGCAAGTCCCCTTGGTAATGTATCATCTTTACATTGTAAGACCTAAAGGTCCCTTTGGTCTAGATCCTCAAACAATTCTGCCTCACAAGGATGTGCAATCAGATTTATATCAGTAGTAGAGGACAACTCTGTTTTATGAGCTTGTTCTTCAGCAAAAACCAGTTCATCATGCTCTAGGCTTGGCTTTGTTCTTGTAAATTCATTCCTAGATTGCAAAAAGTCATCAGTTTATTCATCACCATCAAACACTTTCCAATGGTTAATGTTTTCAGGTACTGTACGATAGTGTTTGACTTTGACAGTGTATTGTTCACTTGTATGTGGTATTTGGCAATTGCTGGCAGCAAAGGCGAGCTCATTGGCAAGACTATTTTGGGCTCTATGAATGTAAATGAGTTCATATTTCTCAAAAGTTTTGAGGAGTTAAGATTTTATATTCAAAAAGGATTTGGAGGGGGTTTTTATTGATTTCCCACTTGTTTATGAAAGATTGGGAGAGGGAAAGGAGATCATGTATGATGTTAGGAGCTAAGCCTTTAAACCATTTCTTAGCCTCTCCTCCTAGGATTTATACAAAGATCCTCATTTTAATGGTTTCCTCTTCCAATTCCATATAGTCAAAGGCATAATTTATCCTATCTACATGTTGTTGGGCAGTGATGGATTCAGCTCCTGTGAAGTGGAGAATTATGGATTGGTAGTCATTTGGTAAAGGTACCAAAGGTTGTGGTAAACCCAGGGGGGCATACCAAGTTGCCATGACGGGAACTAATGGGGGATTTACAAGAGGATGGTTTGTGAGAGGAGGTGTAGGATGAAGTGGAGTGGTTTGTACAGTGGTGGTATGGATGGGTGTGGTGGAATTACTTGGAACATCAAACTGATTCTGAGCATATTTGGTATGGAAAGAGTTAAAGTGATGGAGAAGTTGAAATTCAGGTGGTGTGGAAGGAGAGGCTTCTCTACTAGAACTCTGGTGCAAATCTACGGGCTCAAGGTCAGTCTGGTCAATATCAGTTTGTGACTTGGTTCTGAAAAGGTTATTTGCATGATGCAAGTCAAACTAGGGATCTTGCAAGGCTATAAGATGTTGAGGGACAGAGCTTGCTCTATTAATGGTCCTAACAATAGTTAAGTTTCCAGATCTAGAATTTTGCCACAAAATATTTTCTAGGTCATCAACTATGGTGGGAGGGTTTGGGTTTGGATGAGATATGGTACTAATCCTTTGTGAAGCCAGATTTCAAACACAAAATGTAGAGAGGCTGAAATTTTAGGATTGCTTTCGGAAGGCTAAACTCTCTTAGTGTGTGGTAAAATCACACAGTATGGGACTAGGATTCTAAACATCTCAGGGCTGATTTGATACAATCTGTTATTGCCTAAATCTACCTCAGGCTGAAGGAAGGAAAAGTACAGGGTAACATCAAACCATGCTCAGTCTGGTAGCTAGCCCTACCAGAACAGGAGAGGGCTCTCTCCGGGTCAATCTCAGCAAAAATAATAAATAGGGCTTGAGATGAATTGAAATAAAAGCTAATTTTAGTCTAGGTATATAAGTGAAGGAGTTTGATTATGTTTTTGGGGGTTTTTGTTGGATCAAAGGGAAAGGTAGTTTTGGGTGCGGGGATAAGGCCTAGTTTTTTGGTTTTCAAATTCCTGTGGTTTTTGTTTACTGGAGAGTTTGCCGGATTATCCACAGTCTGCCTAGTTTTTACAGAGTTCTGATTGGGGCAAGGAAGACAATTGTTTTGATGCTTTATATTGAATGAATGGATGGATCAAACTAGTGAGGAGCTGAAGAGGGCAAGCAGGTCTCAAGATTCCTCCTCAAACAGATGAAACATCGAAAATTAAACAAAACTGAAGGCAGAGCAAAGCAAGCTAATGAATTCCACCTTTAACACTGATTTGTTTAATTTAAGAAGAAAAGAGAAGGGAAAATGATACACATAAACATCAGTGAACTTACAATTACATAGAGAAAAACACCATCAAAACACAGAGCCACATGGATCCCAAAGAATGCTGCAAACCCTGGCCTATTCCTTTCCCAAAAGTGCAGAGATGAAATGTACAATGAAGTGCCCAGCAATCCCAAGTGTCCAACCGTGAAAATGACTGAAGAAATACATGATATAGACACTCCTAACTCATTCCAATGCCTCTAGGGGTAGAGCTCATCATTCTAGGAGCTTTTTCAACTATATATAAACTAGGAACTAGAAAATAGGCAATGAAACAACTTGCCTCTATATGCTAAAAAACTAATCCATTCACTTACATTTCACCTTTTGGTGAATTAATATTCTATAATGAGTAAAAATGTGCCAAAATTACATCATGGTCATGAAATTACATCAATTTACATCAAGAGTTACATGAAAAATTCAAACTGGCCAAGACTAGGCGAAATTCTGAGCTGTTGAGTGAAAAATAGGATAAATTTCTCTATGCGTCGCGCCTGAAATCTCTATGCGTAGCACAAGTTTGGAGCTGAGTTTTGGGCTCTTACCGAAGTCCAAATTGAGTACATGATAGTTCGTTGGAAATCCCTACCAGTCTACTTTCTAACCCAAGAGGAATTTATGGATTTGGTTTCCATTTTCCCCTCCAAAAGTTCAATCTCCCAACACTGCTTCCTGTGTGTGCAAAAAGTGGCAAAAAGGCCATTTTTAGGGTGTTTTTGACCCTTTAGGAAACCCAGAACTTGTTGAAATCCTTAGGTCATCCATGAGCATGCATAAATTTTAATAAAAAATCCAGAAATGCAAAGTTTTTCCCCTGAAGAGCTGCCAATTATAAGTGTGCGCCAAGTGGCGCTAAGCGTCGGGCAGGAAAATCTGTTTTGTGACCAAAAAATTCAAAATTGACAAAAATTTTCCCAAATTTCTTGAAATTTGGGCTGAAGGTCCCTCATCAAGTGCTATGCTGGGCCAAAGAAGCTTTGGCCAAAATTTGGAGCCTATCATTCCTTTTGTGACGCTTCAGTGCCCTCCTTAGCCTTGCCTTCAGGATTTTAATCCTTGCTTTGCAAATGTGATTGCGAGCCCAATAGTGGTTCTTCATGTGTCTAAGCATGTTCTTCTCCTTGTTTGCCTTCTCCAACAGCTTTTAAAGATGAATGTTGACCCTCTCAATCCAAGTCTATCTATCAGCCTCGATCTCCCGCTCAATAGGTGTCTCTGGGCTTCTCTGGGCAGCTTGCCGGTTCTCACGGATGTTTTTCCAAGTGAATTTACAGTGTGAGGAAAGTCACTTGACTGTGTTTGGGAATTTGGGATTAGGAATTTTTTCAAATGAAATGTGAAAGGGATAATGATAGGAAAGGAAATGATTTATGGATAGGGATAATGGGAATGAGTGACTTGGGATATAAGGGAATAGGGGATTAATAAGGATGATAGGTTTAAAGTGAGGGAAGGAATAAACAAGGTGGGGGAAAAGGAGTATTTGGCACCAAAATAATTTAAAACACCAATTCAAAACCCTAAGGATCAGTTTTTGTCAAAATTCAAGGGTTTAAGTTTTTGGCTTTCAAACTCTCCAAACCAATCTTTCCAACAACATCAAACACTGATCAATGGTAATAGCAAGGTGATTTTAAATTACATGGAGCAAATGAGACCGAGTGATTTGGAATTTTTTGGAGGTAGTGACGAAAATTTTCTTGTCGGCCCAATGCGCCGCGCTCAACCAGTGCACCGCTCCAGTTGCCCAGTGTGCCGCGCAACAAATTCAATACACAGTCCAGCCTCCAAATCACTAATTTCACTTCCTCCACGATTTTCTTGGCTTCACTCTTGTCTTGGCTTGCAAATGGATTGTAGAAACAATGAAAATATCTTATATTCCCAATGACTTTGATTTTTAATTTGAAAAATCCACTTTTGTAATGTTTGAAACTTTGGCACTTTTCACATAAACTCTGTTTTTGTTTCCTTTTGATTTTTGAGCTGATGATGAATCTCTTTTTCTGACTTTGCAGGGATAGATGGCATGGTGTTTGGCAAAGGTGACCAGGGTTGCGCCTGAAGGAATTTACAACTAAAAAAACTTTGAAATTTACATTACATTTATTACAAAAAGACAAAATAGACAATTTTTCTTCGAAACAGGGTTTTGAAGAAAAATCATTATCAAGCATTATGATGATGAAAATTTTGCTCAGAAACCTTATTTGAAGCTTCCTCATGTGCCTGCTGGCATTATTGGACACTTTGAAGACTAAATTTGTGAAACCCTAGACCTAATGAGATTGAAAACCCTAAAAAGACTCTTTGCTCACCAAAAGACCCAACATTGACTGTGAATGACTGTAAATGATTTCGATGAACTTTGATGAACAGATACAGACCAGCAAGTACATGACATGAGGGATATGAGTGAAAAGACCATTCCGTCATATGATCCATGCTCCTAATGGAATGCAGCTGACTAAACTGAATGAGACACCTAAAATGAAATGCAACAAAAGAGATTTTGATCTCTGACGGAGGGATGAAGAGACCGACTCTAGCACAATCCCAGGGATTCTAAAAGAGAACTAGTGAAGTAATAGGCCTACTGGAGTTTACTGGATTCACGAGGTGGATATTTTTTGCAATTTTAAAGATGTATGTTTATGGTCCACCACCAATAACTAACAAAAACCAATCTAGGGATGTCTTTTTGGGTTTTATGAGTTCTTTATGTAGCCCTAAGGTTTGTATGATTGTCTTCTAACTGTTTCATCATTTTTCTATGATGGTGAAACAAGAAGAGTCTACTCTTCGCTATCAATTGATTTTATAAGCTTAATTAAGGATTCAAATGAGTATATAAGAGTTTTTAGGCTACGATGTACTCAGAGGTCCCACCGTGATCGCCAGAATGTTAGGGTCCCATGATTTAGCATATTGGTAGACCAAATGCACAGGGTAACATGAAACTAGTCTTTGGATTCCTAGAACCTAGCCTTCCTAGACTCAGAGAGGGCTCTCTCTATTGTATGCAGAGGATGTGAAATTTTTTCTATTAGGGTTTTATTTTTGGCTAGTTGTTAAGTGTAGGGTTTGTTGTTTGTTTGGTTGGGTAAGATAATCAAGTAGGATAGGTGGAATAAGAGGTTATCAAATCATTGGGCTATGGAGTCTATGAAAGTCATGGATATCTCAAAAATGATTCAGAGTGCATCATAGGGAAAATCTAGTGTGGTCAATGGATATTTAACATTATGTGTGAAGTGAAATGGACATTAAGTTGGTGAATCAAGGTAGGGAAAAGGGAAGTGAAGTATCCTTTTTCATATACCCATAAACAAGAAGGTCTCAAATACTGATAAGAAAAAGATAATAATCATGAGATAGGTAAAACCATTAACTCAATGACAATACTTGAACAAATAGATATTCAATATGAAAAATTCAGTGAAACAAATAAAGCAAGAAAACTTATCTAATTTTAGTGATTTCACCTTGAAGGTTTGAAAACATATAAGATGAAAAATAACTTTAATCAATGAAGAGGGAACTCCTAGACATCATCAATGAAGCTATAAAGAACTTTGAGGAAAACTAATCAAGCATGGACAAAGGGCATGATCAAAACATGGCCTCTTTGGCTAAAACTAGCAAGTAACCCATCAAAGAGAGATTCCACAAACGGAGTTTAGATAGCATCAATTAAGCATGGCTAACCATAAAACATATTTGGAAACCACCTTCTTAAACCATTAATGAAACAATCAAGCTTAGGTGTATCTAAGGAGCAGCTAAGAATTCCTTAAACTAACCCAACAGAGGAAAACATAAAGACAATAGTAACAGGAAGGAATAAGGTGCCTCAAACAACATTTATTAGCCTATACGTTTCTGATCTACTGCAACATAGAAGGATAGACACAATGATAAAAAAGAAAAAATGAAAAAATTAGAGACACATCACCATTGACCAAGCTCAAGGATCCTGCAAGCAAGCTTTCATCATCATCAATCAAAGCAAATCATTCACACGCTCCATAACACAAAATTTCTCTTCAACCTCAAAGAACCATGTATTTCTCTCAAAACTCATCAAATGCCAACATTAAAAATGAATCCTCAATGCTCTATTTAACCATCAAGGAGGAGGAAACCTAATAGAGTCTCTAGAATCCTATCGGCTAATCTGAAATGTCATGTTGACGGGAAAAATCGTTCGGCCAACAGTAGGGGATCTCCCCGGTAGAAAGTCCCAATTAGACCTTGAACCGTTGGAATAGGGATCCTGTCTGGGGTGTGGGTTCGGCGACTACTTCAGTCACCTTCACTTTGGTCTCAAAAGAACTTGCTCGAACCTGCGGACACACACTTATTCACATGATACAAAATAAATGGTTGATGCATTAAACATGTATATAACACTATGTGTAGCAAGATAGATAATAAAGCATACATGCCGAAGGAAATGTTGTCAACAACACATCTTTGGGGTTATGCTTGTAGGAGATTCTGACCAAAAAAGAAACAATTCTTTATGGTGAGATTCCCCTTTACTTTCTGAAAGATAAAATGAAATGCTAATCAACAAAGTCACTAACATCCATTTAGCAAGCAATTAATCCGAACACCATTAACACACATATAGGGAACCATGATGCATAAATGATGCCATTAAAGAGTGCAGTATCATTAATCAAAAGATGTTTTGAAACTGTAAAGAAATACTCATAGTGTTCACCAAGAAAAACACATCAGATCCAAAAGGACTTTCAACAGGTATTTGTATTCATATGCCAAAAGAGTGTTCTCTTCAAATACAATGCTCTGTAGCTTTTAAGTCCCAAAAAAGAAGATCCTTTACACTTTCCCCAGAGGGGGTTTTATAGATAAAAATTGCGCTTTGGGCTCCCTGACTCTTCGCCTGCCCGTCGGTTGAGTTGCCCTGCGACCTGGGAGAAAATTGCGACCTGCGACCTAGATAGTGAGTGCGACTTGCGACCTATTTGGCAATGCGACCTGCGACCTGGTGAGAATTGCGACCTGCGACCTACTGACACTAAGTCATGGAGATGGGCGCGCAATAGAGAGATCAGGAACATCAATCTTCTTTCCTTTGAGGAAATCCTGCCAGGTCTGGTATTATGCTGCTATGGGAGAGACTAGAGGGACCTCCTCTTTCAACCGATGCATGCACTCCAGAGCATTCGGGATTAGAGTTTCCTTCTTTTGTGAGATCTGGTTTGAAAGGGAGGCGAGCTTGGTGTAAATCTGTACTGGTACAACAAGAAACTGACCCAGATTTTCTTGTGATGCGGCGACCTCGGGGGCGGCAGCAACTTGCTTGATAGGCTGTAGGAATGACTGAATTTCTTGAACTACTTACTCCCAAGTCTTACTTTCGTCCAATGCCCCTAGCGAAGGAATCTGGTGAAGAGTGTGCATTGAGTCTATGTCACTGATCAGGTGGTCGTATGAAGACATTACTTTGTCCAAATCCTTGGATAGCTTGTCCTTGGATTGCATCTTCATCTTGATTTGGACTTTGGCGTCTTGTGTATGAATCCAATCCTTCTTAGGCAAATGCTCTGGAACTTGAGGGTATTTCACTGTCCAGTTCATCATTTTATCTAAGGCAGTTGAGGCTTCCTTGAGCTGCTCGTGCTTCTGCTTAGTTTCTGCTCGTGCTCTTACCAATGGGGCGATTGTTTGTTTTATGGTGAACATTTCCCCATACACCTGCCTCATAGTCGCCTCTAATACATCGCATTCTTTTAGAACGGAAAGTGGAACTTCATTGACTGGGGGAGCCTTGTTCCAGAGTTCTTGCATCTCTTCTTCCAATGTCGACCTCTATTGTTCCGCCTTCTTCTCCCGCTGCTCCGCTGCTCGTATTCTGTTTTGTAGAGAAATGATTTCTCTACTCATTCTGGTGACATTTTCTTCCGTGGCCGCGGTGAAAGCAGTGCCTGTCGATGCTATCATCATGGGATTAGTCCTAGTATCAAGGACTATGTCTTTTTCAGTTGCAACCGTGGATGTGGAGGAAGGACTTTGTGCCAGGAACCTTCTCTTCTCTTGCCATATTTTGAAAGAGAATTAGTCGAATGTGAGCCTAGTGAGGTCGAAGACCTCCTCTTCCTGCCCCTGGGGGGAATTAACATCGGAGAGCATGGTTCCTGTACCGCCTAGAGGTACTTCGAGGGGAGACATCTCGATGTCTTCTATCAATTCATCCTCCTCATCTTTCTTCTTCTTTTCATCCTCCTCTTTCCTCTTCTTTTCCTCTTCTTTCCTTTGTTGGCGCTCGTCTTCCACCTTCTCATGCTCTTCCTTCCGCTAGCGTTCCGCTTTTGCCGCTGCTTCCATTTCGGCTTTCCTCTTTCGCTCGGCTACAACAGCTTGGTCTACTTTATTTTGGCATTCCACTTCTGCTTTGTCAAGCTCTTTATTGAGTGCCTATTCTGCTGCAGCTTGCGCCTCCTTTTCCTGCTTTTCCTTCCTGGCCTCCTCAGCCTGTTTCTTCTTCTGATATACCTTTGAACTCTTCTTGCGCTTCTCCTCGTCCTCTTTCATCTTCTTTTCTCTCTCCTGCTGCGCTTTGGCCTCTGCTTCTTTCTGTTGGGAAGAGGTGTCAGGCCCTGTGCTGGTCCGGGGATTTTTAGCTAGAGAGGAAGAAGCACCTCCTAACTTACGGCTCCTGTCCTCCAAACTTTGATCATCCAGATCCTCTTGGCCAGAGTCTGCCCCCGGAGCGAGTTGTCTATCTGCATTATACCAGTTTCTTCTCTCATCTTCTTCTGGGCATTCTACATGCTGGTAGTTCCATTTGAATTTGGATTTCTTGCAGTGTTCGGGAACTATCCTCTCCGGGTCGTATGTTCAGTACTCTAAAGTCCTTAGGCGATAACTTTTAATCTCTTCTCCTTCAGCCCCTACCTCTCTGAAATCTTTAACTATGTATGCACCGATAGTGAGGGGTAGCACGGGCCAGGGCTTCTTCCTACCTTTGGATAGGAAACTGGAGAAACCCTAAGACATTTGGTAACATACCTCTTGTATGAGCATCTTGTTTATAACCAAGCGAGGAATAGCATGTGGTGCCTTGAACGAGCCAAAGACTCGGATGAAAGTATATCCAGCGAACAAAAACCAATGCGCCACTTGGCCTAGAGTTTCCCTGGCTCGCCAAGACATGCAAGGGGTGTCCTGGCCAAATAATTTCCTGAATAGGGCAGGGATGAATATTTGAGAAATTGATTCTATATCCTGCTTATACCTGGATTCCTAGAACACTTTGGTTTGTAGATGTATTAAACGAGTCTGCGTGGGATTCCAGTTATGTGCCCATCCCTCAAAATGTAGCCTTGCACAGACGACATCCAATAGATAAGAGGCCATATAGAACTCAGAACGCATTCCTTCCTCTGGGGCTAATGCCGAGGACAAGTTTGTATGCATTGAGGTCATCAATATACTAGTCCAGTTGAAACGGGTGCCATGCACCGTTACATATTCCATGATAGTATCCCATGTGCCATTGAAGGTACTGGCGTCGGGGTGCCCGTACAATCTGCAAAGCATGGCGGCTACTAATTTATATACTTTTCTCAGGCTGGCCATCGGATATTCTTGGTCCTTCTTGACTTTAAATTTGTCGGGATCCGCCCACCACTGCCTGACAGTGTCGACTACAGGGATGGCATGGGCAAGAGCCCATTCTTCTGTAAAGTTTTCTTCCTGTTGAGGCAAATAGTAGTAAACATGGGAATCCAAGCCTACGAGCGTTGCGAAAGCCTTGCCTTCGCTGTCTCGGATCACGAACTTCTTGGGATCTGTTTTTTGTATGATCCAGTCTATCATTTCGGGACATGGAAATATGGCCGGATGAGCACCTGCGAGATGCATCTTGGACCTTTTGACTTTTAAGTATACCTCCTGATCCAGGAGGTCTTCTGGAAATTCCACTTCTGTTATGGCGAACTCATGGTACACTTGGTACCATCGCATGCTATCCCCTTTTGCAAATGTACAAAGGGTATCTCTATATATCGGGGGTGGGGATACTGGTATGTCCATCTCCACCTCTTCCACTGCCACCTGCTTGTCATTCTTCCGGGACACTGGGGGTGCCATGTCACTAGAATCCGAGAGAACAGGTATACACTCTGCGTCTGCTTCAAGTTCACCTGGGAAAATCGCGCGCCAGTCGACCTGTCAGAGCCGTTTTTTTTTTATCCGCAGCATATGAAAAATGCGACCTAGCGACCTCCTTTATATAAAAATGTCGCACGTGCGAGCTTTTAATGAGGTCGCAAGGTCGAAATTTGAGTGATTATAGAGATATGCGACCTTGCAACCTGTGGGTCGTGGGGTCGTAGTTTTCTGGAAAAATTGAGTTTTGCGACCTTGCGACTTTGCGGCCCGTGGGTCGCAGGGTCGCAAGGTTGCAGAGTCGCAGTTTTCCTTTAGTTTTGCGACCTTGTGACCTTGTGACCTTTATGTCGCGAGGTCGCAAGGTCGCAGAGTCGCCGTTTTCTTTAAAAGTTGAGTTTTGCGACCTTGCGACCTTTAGGTCACGGGGTCGCAAGGTCGCAAAGTCGCAGTTTTCTAAAAATGGAGTTTTGCGACTTTACGACTTAGCCTTCCAAACTCTTTACTTGGTTTTTCTTTAAGTTCAAGGGGCTCCAAAAAAAAATTTAAGTGGGGTTTTTTGGAGGGTGTTGTAGAGGCTACAAGAAATGGTGATTCACTGGACGAACTCAGAGTCTGTGCCGATGGCTAGCCTTGGAGGGGGAGGGAGGGGCCTTTGCTGGTTGTTTCTTTTACCTTACGGTCAACATTGCCTAGCCTTTTGGCACCTTGCTAGGTTGCTCAATCTGCTGGCCTGTTCGGTTGTTGGTTAATCAAAATTTATCTCGTCAGGTCTCCGGACCGAAAGTTTTGGAGGACTTTAGGCAGCTACAGGGTCTAGTACGATTATTTTGTCCTCATCGTGTTGCTCCGCTGCCAGCGAACCTCTCGGTCCCGGCGGAGTCACTGCCTAGGAATCGTGAACGTTGCTCCGCTGCCAGCGAGCCTGGTCAGTATCCCGGCGGAGTCGTTACATCACCTCTCTGCGCAGGAAGCCTTTCTCAATCCTTTACCCTTTATTAGTGTGCTATTGCACTTATTCTGAATGTGCCTGAGGCACTTATTTAGAGGTGCTCGTGGCACTTATTTGAGATGGGAAATTTTTCCTGGGCGGATGAGGGATCCCGACCTATTTTTCTTGCAGAGAGGTTGTTCCTGGTCTGGTATGAGGACTTTGGTTTTTCCTGGATACCCTGTCGTAGCATAGAGTACCTCTTTTCCCTTCCAATATAGTTACCACTGCATTGCACTTTCTTTTGTAGACACCCTCTCAAACTTGCTAGGTGGGCTTCCCGCTTGATGACTTGAGCTAGATCATATGCTGCCTTTAGGTGCAGGTAACAAGCAAGCGTTTGCCACCTTTGTGTCTATCAGAAAAAGGGCTTCCATCAGCATAGAACCTGCTGCAGTGTACCAAATGCGTAGTTTTGACAAGACCTTCCGTTTTTAAATTTTTTTTTTTTTTCAAAAGGGATGAAACAGAAACTATGGTACAAAGATAAGATAGCCCTTCAAGGGTTGCTAGGAGAAATAATGTTTGAGGTCATGGCCGTTTACCGGGAGGACCTCGACTCTTCCCTCAAGGGTTTGTAGTCTAAACGTATGGGAACCTAATTTTTCTTTAACTTGGAAAGGACCTTTCCATAGTGCTTGGAACTTAGAATGTTTTCTTTTTTCTTCGTGAGATTTATCCCATTTTAGGACCAGGTCTCCTACCTCAAATTTTTTATTCCCTGCGTATTTTCTATCAAACCATCTCTTGATTCAGCTTTGGTGGATGGCGAACTTTTCCCGGGTTTTTTGTCTTTCCTCCTCCAACTTCAGTATGGTGTCAATTCGAGTTTGCAAGGTAGGGCATGGTGTACCATGACATTCTTGGGACAACTGAAGGGCAGGGAGAGATAAATGGGAAGGAAGAACAACTTCTTTTCCATACACGAGAAAATATGGAGAGGTGCCTAGGGAGGACTTGGGCGTGACCCGGTCGGCCCAAAGTGCATTGTGGAGGGCGTTGTGCCAGTTGCGCTGGTGGGACAGCAGGGTCTTCTTAATGATGAGGATCAAATTTTTATTGGTCGACTCAGCTAACCCATTTCCTTGGGGATAGTAATTTGCCGAATTTTTAAGAACGATATCGTTTTCCAGGGCAAAATCACATAATTTAAAAGATGACAAATAAGTTGCATTATCAAAAACCAAGGAAGTTGGAATGCCAAACCTGGTGATGATGGAACGAGTGACGAATTCTATTACCTCCTGATCATTGATTTGGCGTAAAGGTGCTGCTTCGACCCACCTGGTAAAATAAATGGTAGCTGTAAGAATGTACCGGTGTTGTTTGGAGGAGTGAGGTATGATTTCGCCAATGATGTCCAAGCCCCACTGTTGAAAAGGTTCTTCTACTCCTACCGACACTAAGGGGGCGGCTGGTCGCACTTCTCGGTTTGCGAACTTTTGGCACTGGATGCACTTCCGAACATATGCATGCGCGTCTCTGAACAGGGTTGGCCAATAGTATCCTGTGTGCATTATCTTATGGGAGGTGGTATCCCCAGCAAAATGACCCCCAGCTGGTCTGTCGTGTAGCTCAGTCAAGATTTTCTGCGCTTCATCATGTTCTAAGCAGCGTAACATGACCCCATCATAATGTTTCTTGAAAAGCTTCCCATGGATCAGCTGGTAAGATGCCGCTTTGAGTCTTATCGCGTGTTTTTGCCTGGCAATTAGAGTGGGGTCCAGAGTACCCTGGGCTAGGTATCCTGAAATGTCCAAGTACCAAGAGGGGCTATTCAGCTGAGGCACATGGTCGCTCTGGTACATATCGATCTCTTGCTCCCAACACTCTTGCTCAACTCCATGGGAACTTACCGCCTCCGTAGCCATTTGACATAAACCTTGCCCTTTAATGGTGTGTGCTGGCTTAAACTCCAAATCATACTCTTGCAGGCATGTCACCCAGTTTCCTCGCCTCTCGCCTAGCTCCTGCTGCACAAATAATGAGCGGACCGCTGGATGTGGAACGAAAACCGTGACGTGGTTTTTTAAGATGTAGGGTCTGAAATGCTTGACTGCTTTGTAGACCACATAGGCTTGCTTCTCGATTTCAGGGTAGTTTAATTCAGATCCTTGTAAACCAGTACTCATGAAGGAAATGGGCCACTCATCATTTTTGCCGTCTTTCTGCGTGAGGACAGCTGCAAGTGAAGAATCTGAAGCGAACATATATAGGATGAAGCCTCTGCTAAAGTTCGTACTTTGAAGGGATGGTGCTTCAGCTATGGCCTGCTTGATTTTGGTGAACGCCTCCTTCTCTGGCGGGTTCCATTTGAACATCGCATTCTTTCTTATCATCCCCTGCAAAGGTCTAACTATCTGGGTGAAATATGATATGAACTTGCGGACAAAATTGATTTTTCCCAGGAAAGATCGCATTGCTTTCTTACTGCTCGGGGGGGAAATCTGGGCAATAGATTTCGCCCGCTCTAGATCTACTACAATGCCCTGCTTTGTAATAATGTGGCCCAACAAGTTCCCTTCTGCCACAGCGAAAATGCTCTTTTTCGGGTTGAGAGAAATCCTGTACTTCCTGCACCTCTCGAAGATTTGTTTGAGGTGGCGTAAATGATCACCCCTGTGTTTTGAAAACACAGTGATGTCGTCCAAATAGACTACCACGCTCTGACCTATCAAACCACGGAAAGATATATCCATGGCTCATTGGAAATTTCCCCCCGCGTTAATCAATCCAAAAGGCATGCGCCTGAAAGCGAATGTTCCCCATTTGGTCCGTAAGGTAGTTTTCAATCTGTCTGGTTTGGCTACCAGCACCTGGTTGTAACCAGAGAATCCATCCAACAAAGAGAACATCTCAAATCTGGACACAGCTTGCAATATTTGTTCCATAGGTGGCACTGGGTAATTGTCCTTGTTTGAGGCTCGATTCAAATTTCGGAAATCTGCACATAAGCGGATCTCACCAGACTTCTTCCGTACCGGGACCAAATTTGATACCCATGTGGAGTGACAAACTTTAAAAATAATGCGTGCATCCAATAGCTTCTTGAGTTCTTTCAGGATCATCGGTTCCAAAGTAGAGTGTACTTTCCAGAGCTTCTGTTGGAATGGCTTCACACCTTCCTTCATGGGTATGATGTGCTGAATAATCCGAGTATCGTATGTACGTAAATCATTATATGTCCAAGAAAATACGTCTCGATACTTCCGAAATAGTTGGGTGAATGCCTGTGTCTCTTCGCCGGTACACTCTTTCCTGAGGTTAATGAACTTTGGGTCCTCCTCTGATCCCAAATTTAGTTGCCGATGTGCCAAAATAGAACTTTGTACCTTGGTATTTGGGGGGCCGCGGAACCGGCTTTGCAGGTCGAAGAGCTTTTCAAGTGATACTATTCCCTTATGCATGGGGTTTTCCTTACGTTTGTCATGCTCTTCCTGCAAGGCTTGGTCGTGATCCACCCCATCAATTGCCACGTCTTTGAATACTTCAGTGTTGAGCATAAACTCCAATATCTGTTGATCATTATCAAAAACGCGGGAATTAGTAACATTATCTGGTAGGGAGGGTTTATATATAACTTCAATAGAAAAACTGTCCCTCAAAGGGGTAAATCTAGCAGCAGCATTAGCCAGAGTATCAGCTGCTGCATTGTGCATTCTAAGAACAGATGTAATTCGAAAAGCATCAAAAGCAGAAATAAGACGCCATACCTCTTGCTGATAAGCCTTCAAATGCGGAGACAAACAGTGAATGGTATTGTGTACCTGCCGAGCGATAATCTCGAAATCTCCAATAACTCATAAGCACATTACCTTTAAATCCAATGCCTTCTTGAGTCCGAGGATTAGAGCTTCATATTCCGCAGTATTGTTTGTGCATTGGAAGTCAAGCCTACAGGATATCAAGAATTTTTTCTTTTGAGGGTTTAACAAGATGCAGCCCACACCAGCTCCGTCAAGAGTTTTGGAACCGTCATTGTACAGGGTCCATACATCGTTTTCTGGCTCCTTTGGGTTTGTAGGTTGGGGCAGGACTTCAACTTGGTGTGAGACGGGAGTGGATTGATCTTCTGCGAAGAGTGTTAATTCAGACTGGGTCTCGGGATCTACTCGAGATTGAGGAGGGTGATAACATCCAAAAATGGCTTTCAAGAAGCACATGCCAAGGTCCTCTTGAGCAAAAATGATGGGTTCATTAGGAGCATCCAAATCAGTCACAGTACGTTTCATATAAGGCTCGCTTTTGACCCTGATTTGGTTATTCCGGCCCTTGTAAGGCAGCCAAAGGTGGGACCAGTCAGTGGCGAAATATCCTTGCAGCTTGCTGGACCAGTCCCTACTAAGTAATAGGCCATAGGCTTCCGGAATGTCCACGACTACAATGTCGATGCATTGGTGGACTCTAGAATCGGACGAGAGGCAGATGATGACATTATTCAGTTCTCCTACGGCTAGCACTTGAGATCTGTCAAGTTGAATGATCCTTGCGTCAGTTTTCTCTGGGCGGATGTTCAGCTTCTTACAAACAGATAGGGGCATGACGTTCGTGGAGGCGCCGGAGTTAACTAGACATTTATGGACGTTGAAGTTGAAAATCACGAAAGACAGGAGGAAAGGAGGAGTAGGCCCCCTAGAATTTGTATTGATGGCATTTACGATGGACTGAACACTTGGACTAGGTTGCGCGGAAGTGTTGCTCACGAGCTTAGTAGCTGAGGTATTGGCGAAGGCTTTAAGAATGAGTTCTCATTGATTCGTGATGCGAGCAAGCTCATAGAGGGATATATTAGCTTTGGTTTTCTTCATGTCCTCTACAATGTTGTATGTGGAATCAGATTGGGGACTGGGTTCGGTAGTGGTTGTGGTGGAACCCATGGGGAGCTTGCTTTTTGGATTTGCTCGGGTATTTTCATTTGTGGGCTTCTTAGGGGCAGCTTGTTGCTCATTCCTCGAAGGAAAAATTTTCCTTAAGAAAGCCCTTTTGTTCTCCTCAAAGGATGGTTCAGGGACCGGTCCTTTACTCCTAAGGCTGTAGTGTCTTACAGGTGGGGTCTTAGGATTGTCTGCCATGTTGATATCAGTGATTGTAGGATGGTTGTCCCCTCGGATGACATCGAATGCAAGAACTGAGGATGCTGGTTCTTCATCCGGGGGAAACTCTTCATCGTGGTCTGAAACATCATCCTCCCCCACGTCCCGTGGGGTTTGATCATCGAGAAGCTGGTTTACCACTTCAGTCATGTTGCCAATCCACTAGGGGCATGTTTTTTCAGAGTGGGCAGCCTGGTGGAAGGAGCAGAAGTTATCTTTTCCTATCTCTTCAACGTTTAGAACAGTGTTCGGGTTGGATGGAGGTTGGCTGGTGTTGGGGTTGCTCTTTCTGAAGAAGGGCTTAGGCGCCTTGGCACTAGATGTGGACTCTATACCCTTCCTCTTCAGATCAAAGACTTCATTTTTTAATAGCTTGAGGGTCTTCGCTATACCCTCAAAGTCAAAAGCATCCTTATCCTTATCTGTGGTTTTGTTTGTGGCGGACTGACCTCTTTTCGCGATTGGTTTGTGGTCATCTCTCCCCTCATGATCGGTGGCTCCTATAGAAAGCATGTCTCTTTCTACAGTGAGGGCAGCTACGTAGTTGGCTGCAAGTGTGGGCCGAGCTTCGCGTTTCACGAAGACAACAATATCCCTAGGGAGAGCTTTTGTATAATACTCAATGGTAATAGAATCGTCCAATGCCAAGTTTGGGGGAAACTTTTGTAGTATGGTAACAAAGCGCTGATTGAAGTCTCTCACCTTCTCTTTCTTGTGACACTTAATGGTGCTTAACTCTGTGAGGAGCATGGAAGGGGTTTTGTCCTCTAAAAATTTCTGCAAGAAAGCGCGTCGAAACTAGTCCCACGGCATGATGGAGGCACTTGGGAGGGAGCGGTACCAAGTGGCTGCTTTGTTTTCAAGAGTATGTGGAAACAGACGGCAAGCAACGTCATCTGACTAAATTCTCATGATTTTCAAGGAAAGATAGAAGCTACTTATATGATCCTCAGCTAAGGTGCCTTTTTCAGGATCAAACTTGGGGAGGTGTTTCTCTGGGTGCCTAGGCAGGTCGTGGAGTGGGCCCAAAAGATTTAATGGTGACTGGGCCATCCAGGATAGGGGTTGAACCCTTCTAGCGTGCTGGTGGTGCCTAAACTCAGGCTCAGATTCACCTCCCGAACTTGACACCGATGCTCCTCTCTCATGGCGAGAATGTTCATCTTGATATCTTTCACGGTAGTGAAAGTCTCTAAGATATCCCCAGTTGTGGACAGGTGGCCTATTTTGGATTGGGTGATGGTTGTTGACACGGTCTCCTTGGCCTCGGCCTCTATCTCCTCTACCTCTAGTCCGGCGGGCTCTATTTCCCTCGCCTTCATTCCTTCGGCCTCTATCCTCCTCACCTTCCCCAGGTGGGGGGCGTGCTTGGTTGTTGTTCGGCTGGGCTTGGTTGGGCTGAGAGTTGGCAAAAGGTTTGGTGGGACCAAATTCTTCCTCATCGTCATCTTGGAGTTCGGGGATTGGTTCGTCACGCTGAGCAGTGGCGGCGAGGTCCTCAAGCATGAGATTCACCAATTCGGGCACGGTGCTCACCAAGGCACCATTACGAGTGGTGTTTTCAGTTGGGGTTCTATTATGGGACAAGAATTGCATGATGGGGGTGTATCTCAAATTCTTGAGGAGATTGCGGGTGGCTGGGCGCAAGGCTCTCAACTATGTGTGGGTAATTTCATAATACGACATCTCCACCCTTGGAATATCTTCCAATGGAGGGATAGTTTCGTTGTTTATGAACTCCCCATGGGGAGTTTGTGATGGAATGTTGGTTGTATGCTGGGAGGCTGCCAATTCTGTTGACGGGAAAAATCGTCCGGCCAATAGTAGGTGATCTCCCCGGTAGAAAGTCCCAATTAGACATTGAACCGTTGGAATAGGGATCCCATCCGGGGTGTGGGTCCGGCTACCGCTTCAGCCACCTTCCCTTTGGTCTCAAAAGAACTTGCTCGAACCTGCGGACACACACTTATTCACATGATACAAAATACATGGTTGATGCATTAAACATGTATATAACACTATGCGTAGCAAGATAGATAATAAAGCATACACACCGAAGGAGATTTTTTCAACAACACATCTTTGGGGTTATGCTTGTAGGCGATTCTGACCACAAAAGAAACAGTTCTTTATGGCGAGATTCCCCTTTACTTTCTGAAAGATAAAATGAAATGGTAATCAACAAAGTCACTAACATCCATTTAGTAAGAAATTAATCCGAACACCATTAACACACATACAGGTAACCATGATGCATAAATGATGCCATTAAAGAGTGCAGTCTCATTAATCAAAAGATGTTCTGAAACTGTAAAGAAATACTCGTAGTGTTCACCAAGAAAAACACATCAGATCCAAAAGGAGTTTCAACAGGTATTTGTATTAATATTCCAAAAGAGTGTTCTCTTCAAATACAATGCTCTGTAGCTTTTAAGTCCCAAAAAAGAAGATCCTTTACACTTTCCCCGAAGGGGGTTTTATAGATCAAAATTGCCCTTTGGGCTCCCTGACTCTTCGCCTGCCCGTCGGTTGAGTTGCCCTGTGACCTGGGAGAAAATTGCGACTTGCGACCTGGCTAATGAGTGTGACTTGCGACCTATTTGGCAGTGTGACCTGCGACCTGGTGAGAATTGTGACCTGCGACCTACTGAGTAGTGCGACCTGCGACCTAATGACACTGAGTCATGGAGATGGGCGCGCAATAGAGAGATCAGGAACATCAATCTGCTTTCCTTTGAGGAAATCCTACCAGGTCTGGTATTCTGCTGCTATGGGAGAGACTAGAGGGACCTCCTCTTTCAACCGATGCATGCACTCCAAAGCATTCGGGATTAGATTTTCGTTCTTTTGTGAGATCTGGTTTGAAAGGGTGGCGAGCTTGGTGTAAATCCGTACTGGTGCGAGAAGAAACTGACCCAGATTTTCTTGTGATGCAGCAACCTCGGGGGCAGCAGCAGCTTGCTTGATAGGCTGCAGGAATGACTGGATTTCTTGATCTACTTGCTCCCAGGTCTTACTTTCGTCCAATGCCCCTAACGAAGGAATGTGGTGAAGAGTGTGCATTGAGTCTATGCCGCTGATCAGGTGGTCGTATGAAGACATTACTTTGTCTAAATCCTTGGATAGCTTGTCCTTGGATTGCATCTTCATCTTGATTTGGAATTTGGCATCTTGTGTATGAATCCAATCCTTCTTAGGCAAATTCTCAGGAACTTGAGGGTATTGCACTGTCCAGTTCATCATTTTATCTAAGGCAGCTGAGGCTTCCTTGAGTTGCTCGTGCTTCTACTTAGTTTCTGCTCGTGCTCTTACCAATGGGGCGACTGTTTGTTTTATGGTGAATATTTCCCCATACACCTGCCTCATAGTCGCCTCTAATAAATCACATTCTTTTAGAACGACAAGTGGAACTTCATTGACTGGGGGAGCCTTGTTCCGGAGTTGTTGCATCTCTTCTTCCAACGCTGACCTCTCCTGTTCTGCCTTCTTCTCCTGCTGCTCCGCTGCTCGTAGTCTGTTTTGTAGAGAAATGATTTCTATACTCATTCTGGTGACATTTTCTTCCGTGGCCACAGTGAAAGCCGTGCCTGCCGATGCTATCATGACGGGATTATTCCTAGTATCAAGGACTATGTATTTTTCAGTTGCAACCGTGGATGTGGCGGAAGGAATTTGTGCCAGGGACCTTCTCTTCTCTTGCCAGATTTTGAAAGATAATTGGTCGAATGTGAGCCTGGTGAGGTCGAAGACCTCCTCCTCCTGCCCCTGGGGGGAATTAACATCGCAGAGCATGGTTCCTGTACCGCCTAGAGGTACTTCGAGGGGAGACATCTCGATGTCTTCTATCAATTCATCCTCCTCATCTTTCTTCTTCTTTTCCTCCTCCTCTTTCCTCTTCTTTTCCTCTTCTTTCCTTTGTTGGCGCTCGGCTTCCGCCTTCTCATGCTCTTCCTTCCGCTTGCATTCCACTTCTACCGCTGCTTCCATTTCAGCTTTCCTCTTTTGCTCGGCTGCAGTAGCTTGGTCTACTTTCTTTTGGTGTTCCGCTTCTGCTTTGTCAAGCTCTTTCTTGAGTGCCTGTTTTGCTGGGGCTTGCGCCTCCTTTTCCTGCTTTTCCTTCCTGGCCTCCTCGTCCTGTTTCTTCTTCTGATCTGCCTTTGAAATATTCTTGCGCTTCTCCTCTTCCTCTTTCATCTTCTTTTCTCTCTCCTGTTGGGCTTTGGCCTCTGCTTCTTTCTATTGGGAAGAGGTGTCAGGCCCTGTGCTGGTCCGGGGATTTTTAGCTAGAGAGGAAGAAGCACCTCCTAACTTACGGCTCCTGTCCTCCAAACTTTGATCATCCGGATCCTCCTGGCCAGAGTCCACCCCCGGAGCAAGTTTTCTATCTGCATTATACCAGTTTCTTCTCTCATCTTCTTCTGGGTGTTCTACATGCTGGTAGTTCCATTTGAATTTGGCTTTCTTGCAGTGTTCGGGAACTATCCTTTCCGGGTCGTATGTTCGGTACTCTAAAGTCCTTAGGCAATAACTTTTAATCTCTTCTCCTTCAGCCCCTACCTCTCTGAAATATTTAACTATGTATGCACCGATAGTGAGGGGTATCACGGGCCAGGGTTTCTTCTTACCTTTGGACAGGACACTGGAGAAACCCGAGGACATTTGGTAACATACCTCTTGTATGAGCATCTTGTCTATAACGAAGCGTGGCATAGCATGTGGTACCTTGAACGAGCCAAAGACTAGGATGAAAGTATATCCAGTGAACGGAAACCAATGCGCCACTTGGCCTAGAGTTTCCCTGGCTCGCGAAGACATGCAAGGGGTGTCCTGGCCAAATAATTTCCTGAATAGGGTGGGGATGAATATTTGAGAAATTGGTTCTATATTCTGCTTATACCTGGATTCCCACAACACTTTGGTTTGTAGATGGATTGCACGAGTCTGCGTGGGATTCCAGTTATGTGCCCATCCCTCAAAATGCAGCCTTGCACAGACGACATCCAATAGATAAGAGGCCATATAGAACTCAGAAGGCATTCCTTCCTCTTTGGCCAATGCCAAGGAAAAGTTTGTATGCATTGAGGTCATTAATATACTAGCCCAGTTGAAATGGGTGCCATCCACCGTTACATATTCCATGATAATAGCCCATGTGCCATTGAAGGTAGTGGCGTCGGGGCGCCCGTACAATCTGAAAAGCATGGCGGCTACTAATTTATATACTTTTCTCAGGTTGGCCACCGGATATTCTTGGTCTTTCTTGACTTTAAATTTGTCGGGATCCGCCCACCACTACCTGATAGTGTCGACTACAGGGACTGCATGGGCAAGAGCCCATTCTTCTGTAAAGTTTTCTTCCTATTGAGGCAAAGAGTAGTAAGCATGGGCGTCCGAGCCTACGAGCGTTGCGAAAGCCTTGCCTTCGCTGTCTCGGATCACGAACTTCTTGGGATCTATTTTTTGTATGATCCAGTCTATCATTTAGGGACATGGAAATATGGCCGGATGAGCACCTGCGAGATGCAGCTTGGACCTTTTGACTTTTAAGTATACCTCCCGATCCGGGAGGTCTTCTGGAAATTCCGCTTCCGTTATGGAAAACTCATGATACACTTGGTACCATCGCATGCTGTCCCCTTTTGCAAATGTACAAAGGGTATCTCTGTATATCGGGGGTGGGGATACTGGTATGTGCATCTCCACCTCTTCCACTGCCACGTGCTTGTCTTTCTTCCGGGACACTGGGGGTGCCATGTCGCTAGAATATGAGAGAACAGGTATACACTCTGCGTCTGCTTCAAGTTCACCTGGGAAAATCGTGCGCCAGTCGACCTGTCAGAGCCATTTTTTTTTTATCCGCAGCATATGAAAAATGCGACCTAGCGACCTCTTTTATATAAAAAGGTCACACGTGCGAGCATTCAATGAGGTCGCAAGGTCGCAATTTGAGCGATTAGAGAGATATGTGACCTCACGACCTTGCAACCTTGAGACCTGTGGGTCGCGGGGTCGCAAAGTCGCGGGGTCACGATTTTCTGGAAAAATTGAGTTTTGCGACCTTGCGACCTTGTGACCTGTGGGTCACGGGGTCGCAAGGTCGCAGAGTCGCAGTTTTTCTTAAAAGTTGAGTTTTGTGACCTTGTGACCTTGCGACCTTGCGACCTTTAGGTCGCAGGGTTGCAAGGTCACAGAGTCGCAGGTTTCCTTAAAAGTTGAGTTGTCGCAAGGTTGCAAAGTCGCAGTTTTCTAAAAATGGAGTTTTGCGACTTTGCGACTTAGCCTTCCAGACTCTTTACTTGGTTTTTCTTTAAGTTCAAGGGGCTCCAAAAAAAATTTTAAGTGGGGTTTTTTGGAGGGTGTTGTAGAGGCTACAACATGTCACTATTGTCCTTGAGACCTTTACGGTCCAAGGCATAAAATCTCTTAAACAAAATATCTTTTCGGGCATTTTTAGCAAATAAATTGGCATTTGAACTCTACCATGCCTCCGAAAACTTTCCAAGCGTACATTTTTTAATTTTCATCTACTAATGGAATAGCATTGTGTTTTAGGATGAATTTCCATGCCAAGGGCCTAGCACTAGAGCAGGAAAATTGGGCCAATGTGCAGAAAAGTTTTGAAGGTTTTCCCGATGTCGGAAAAGGCTCCATGAAGGCTTGTTGGAAAGAAATTTCAGTCTACTATCTAGATCTACCCCTAGTTCTCTAATTGGACCTCTACAACTGGTGAGAAAATCGAAAATTCCAAGAATGGTAAAATTGCAGCACATGTTCTGAAAACTAGGTAGAAAGGTGAAAATTAGGGTGTTTTTTACCCTTTTGGAGGACCAAAACAACTCCAATTGACCTAAAAAATTGTGGGCATGCTAAAATCAAGCTAAGGATTCCAAAAATGTAAGCCTTTCATCCTAAATATGCTCTAAGAAAAAGTGTAGCACCATGTGTGCTACCCCCTTGGCCTCAAAATGATCAAAAAACCAAAACTTGTCAAAATTCTCCCAAATTTGGTGAATGAGTGCCTCATGGATTTTGAGAGACCTATAGAGAAGCTTCTTCCAAAATTCCAAGTCTAGCTTGGCATTTTTCCTCTTTTAGTTGTTGGATCTTATCTTGAGCCTTTTTCAGTTTAGCCCTTGCAATTTCGTTTCTTCAGGCATATTGTTTAGTTATTCTTCTTTGGAGGTCAAGATCTTGATTTGCTTTCTTCTATTGAGCCTCCAAGTGTATTTTGGTTCTCTCCAACCAAGGTTCCCGATCATGTGCTATCTCCATGGCAAAAAGCTCATCTAAAGGGAGTTGTTCTGCTACGGATAATTCTTTTTCCATTTGTTGTTCCAATGCCTTCTTCAACCCCATGGTTCTAGGTCTTCTCCTAGATTGTCCTTCCTCATCACTACTCTGTTCCTAAGTTCCTATTAACTCTTCTATTTTCACCTGTGCCTTTTGGGCTTCTTTCTGGGCCTTGAGGGCTATGGCTTCATAGATTTCCATTCATGCTCCCAGCTGTCCATTCTCCAAGTCAAGGGCATAATTTACACCCTTGGCCCTCTCCAAATTTTCTTGGAGGTATTTTATTTGTGCATTTTTTTCCTGGAGGATCAAGTTTGTTATTCTTGCTTCATTCTCCTCATCACTATCCACTTGAATTATTTTGAAATCCCTCTCAACCTCATGATATTTTTCTTCTTCTTTACCTTTTGTTTCTCTTTCTCTAATGGATGAGCTAAGGAGGATGGCATGGTCCCTTTCCTTTTGGAGGCAACAAAAAAAAGCCTTGATCATTTTTGATATTTGAGAGGGAGAAACTCAAATTTGTTTACTAGAATTCTCTTACCATAGCTGATCTCAAGACTGCCTTTCTTTTCATCAATGATATTTTCATTTATGTATCCTGCAATGTGTTCTTGACTACCCTCTTGAGAGTCACTTTCATTTTATTTCATGCTAGCATTACTGTTATGATATTCACCACTGTCATCAACCTCTTGACTAATTTTTTGGTTCATAGAGTCACTGTTGTCATTGTATTTATGGCTATCAGTCATAATGGTTTTTTCATTATTTTTATGACTATCATTAGCCTCTTCTTGACCTTCTGCACAATTATCATCTTCATTTTGTTCATCTTTGTCAGTATCTCCATGATTGAGGCTTGTTTCATAAGTGTCACTTCTATCCTTATTCTCTGCATTGTTCTTACTGTCATTATCTTTTTCATTGTCATCCTCTTCTTCATTGTTGATCTTTGTGTCACTGTCATTTTCATCACCACCATTTTCATCCTCCTCATCATTCTCTGCCTCTGTCACTTCTTCAAATTCTGCCTCTTTCTCTTCTTCTTTATCACTGCTTTTCTCTTCATAATCTTCATTTTCATTATCTGTTCCTTCTTCATTTGTCTCTTCCTCTTCACTATTTTGGTCACTACCTTTGTCTTCATAATCTGCCTATGTCTCTTGATTTTCATCATCATTCTCCTCATCATCATTTTCTTCCTCATGACTGTCATTTTCTGAATCCTTATGACTAACACTTTCTTCCTCATGACTATGACTTTCTGCCTTATGACTGTCACTTTCTACCTCATCAATTGTTTCTTCTTCCTCACTGTCCTTAGTTTCTTCTTCATCATCACCACTTTCTTCATTTTCATTTTCCTCTTCCTCATAATTTTTTTCTTCCTCTTGACTATCATTTTCCTCTTTTTCACTATTCTCTTCTTGTTCTTCATCATTCTCTTCTTGTTCTGATGCTTTAGGAGAAGGTGAGGGTGATAATTTTTCTTGAGGAGAATATTCCTGTGGAGAGGATGAATCATGGTCAGTGGGGGGTGATGGAGGATGGTGGATGAGATGATGAGGGTAAAATTTTTAGACAAAGAGCCTGTGGATGTGTGAAAACATCATGGGTGATGAACACTTCCCATGGGATACCCTGTTTCTCTAATTGATGCAGCACAATAATCTTGATAAGAGAATGGTGAAAAAGACTTTGCATTTGTTGTGAAGGAGGTATCTTTTGCACAATGTATGACATCTTGTCAATACTTATATAAAGATAATAGGGAAAATGTAACATATTTTCCCTAGTGAAATGCATAAGTAGTCTTATATGGTAGGAATAAAGTCTAGAAAACCTCCCCTCGCATGTAAAGTGCTTCATGATGTCTTTCATTAAGGGGGCATATCTCTCCAACAAGTGGGAAAATGGAAAAATATTTTTGCAATCAGATTGGTATCTTGGTTTCAAAAAAGGTTGACAATGGCACAAGTCCAAACTTTCCTGCTTGAACCATTTTTCTCCCATACAAGGTATCCCAGTGGCCATAGCAATTGTATTAGTGGATAGCTCAAAATTTACCCCACCTAGATGCACTTGATGGTAATGGAGGTTGAGTATAAAAAGTCTGGTCAACTCAGGGTGACTATGGAATCTTTGTACTCTCTCATAGAAATCAAAAGAACCCACCTCTTGGAAATATGAAACTGTTTCAGAGGAGGTTGTCAACTCTTTGGTGTTCAAAGGTTCAAACCTATTTACTCTTCCACCCTTTCTTTGTTGTCCCCTAGGTCTTTGGCATCCCTTGCCACTGTCACTACTACTTTCTCTAGAAATTTTATCTTTTACTCTTGCCTTGAAATTAAAACCTTGAAACTTCTTGTGAAATGATATGAAGAGGGTGAGTAGGATGATGATGAGAAAGCAGTGATTTGAAAGTGAAGGGGAATGATGAGTGATCAAGGAAAATTTGGGCAAAATCATAAGGTGAGGTAGTTCTAAATGAAAAAACCATTGATATGCCAAAACTAGTTGTGAAGGTACCTTAGCAATTACAACCACCTACGAGGATGAGGAGAAAAAATTCAACGCTCGGTAGTGTGTAGGCTAGTTTTTTCAAATGGAGATGTTGTTTTGATAGAGGAGTAGCTTCTTAGTAAAATAGTTTCAGTGTGCCTTTAGTATGCAGATAGATGGGTGCCCTCTAAATAAGAGTGTTGGTAGCAGGGAGATTAGGTTTTTTCTTCCTTTAGGGTTTTTCTTTTCTTTACATTTCTCTCTAAGTTTCACCTTATAAAACAAAATGAGAGGGGGTAGAGCATATAAATACCTTTTATAACAATCTTCATGAGGCACCAAGCAAAGGTTTTGAGGCACTTTGAGGTATTTAGATTCTTGCACTAGCTTGAAGGGCTTCCTCGCTAAATGCATAGCACAGGAGTGTAGCATTCTAGGCTCTACACACACTGTCGGGTCGGCCTGAACACCCCTGCTCGTAGCGCTCTAGCCAGTCAAGCCTATTGGGTATTCTTTTTGTGGCATTTGAATGGATATTCATGCTGTGCTGACAGAGCTGCATGCTATTGGGCTCCTCTAAACATCCCTGTGCATAGCATTTTGGGTCGGTTGGGCCTCTGCACGTGCTATCAGGTACCTGAAGAACGGATCACAGGAGAGAAGGGGTCGGGTGGTTGCATGCTGTCAGGTCGGCCTGTACGTTCCCTGTGCATAGTGCTCAGGCCAATTGGGCCTTTGCATGCTTCCAGACCTGAATGATGGTAAACATGCAGCATCCTCACACAGATGCGCAACGCTCTGTTAAAACTTCAAAGGAAAACACACACAAGAACCTAGCGAGGATTTTCAGGAGTGTAGTACCGAGTTCTTCCTGCTTGAAGTCTACCCGAAAACCCCTAAATCTTCCCTTGGAAAATTCTCACTCTTTTGTGCAAATGATAAATAATCTTGAGTGACAAATGAGATGCTTTTATAACCTTGGAACAATAAATTAAAACTGGAAACCCACTTTTGCTAATGTTTTGAGTTTTATTTTGTCACTTTATCACTGATATCCCTTTTTCTTTTGCAGGAGGTGACTTGAAACACAAAACAAGATCTTTTCTCATCTAAACCTTTCCTCTTTGTTGTTCTTAGGTAACTGATATGATGGATTTTATTTCCTTTGACCAGTTAGATGTTTTAACACTCTATTCTTACCCATTCTATCATATCCAAACCTTAAAACTTTCCCTCTCTGTTATTTGAAAACAAACAAATCTCTTTAAACTCATTTATTAAGGGTGAGTTCTTTAAAAAAAAAAATTGAGGGACCTTCTTTTACCCTATCAGTGTCAAAATGTTTCTTGCATACATTATGAAGTTTGGAACTCATGTCTTTACCCCCTTTGAGATATCTGAGTGTGGGTGATATTTAAAACATAGTTTCTTCCCCTCTCACTGATTTTCCAGAGGTATAATAAATCTGTCTTGCAAAGTCACCACAATTTTTACAACCATGTTTTTCAATATCTCCCTTTGGCTACTTCTGTTTTGTTGCAGGTGCCATGATAGAATTGTTTTTTGTCTCCTTGGTCATTCTTGCATTTTGACAATTTTAATTACTCAACATCAAACTCATAATTTTCTTGGTGTTCCATTTTGAAACTTGAACTTATGATTTCTTTCCCTTTGACCATTTTGAGGGCAATTGACTACACTTGAAGGCTTAGTATCTCTCACACTGATACTGTTTGTATTTCCCTCCCTTTGGTGTAGTGAAGTATTGTTTCCTTGATAAACCATGGAGGTGACCTTCTGATATCATTCTTAAAACTTATGCCTGTTGTCATCATGGAGATTTATGGCCTTCATTTCTAGTTTTAATAAATCTGCAATTCATGCTCAGTGGTGTTGATGTACCTCCATCCTTGTGGTTTCAGCATTTGCTTCTTGGTTGACAATACCATTTGGCCAATTAGTCCTAAAAACCATAATTTCATTTGAACATAGGCATGATGTCTCTCCTTTGCTGTGAATTTCTTCTGTGATGATTTAGCCTCTTACCTTACTTCTTTTCTACTGATAGCCATCTCAATCATTCTTGCAGAAATGTTTAATATGGGAATCCGTCTCTTTGTAGAATTTGTGCTTTGACCAAGGAGGCCTTCCTTGAAAAATTTTCTGATCCATTTGGACAATCATGTGATAACCCTTCTTCCTCTTTGATTGTAGCCTCTTGGCACAGGAAAAACAAATATTTAGAACACCAAAAAAATCCTATGAACTGTGAAACCCTAAGTGACCTAGTGGGAGGCTTTTTGGACTTGGTCTTTGACTGAAAACTTGAATTAGGGTTTTTAGGTGTAAAACAGAGTTTTTTGACAGACTTTATGCATTAAAAACCTAAAAAATACTAATTTTTATTTATCTAAAGAGCCTAAAAATGTAGCTTAAAACCACCAATTCTTGAGGCATTTGCTGAATAGGGGAAAAGTTTAGGATGCTTGGAAATCCAAGGTGTAAGTAGCAAGGTTGGGCAAGTCAAAATAGAGTGGTAAGGTCAGAGGTGGAAAAACATAGTGAAAATGAGTGGCATAAGCCCATGATTGGTCTTCTGGGAGTGATAGGCTGGCCATGACTTGATAGAGTAGTAAAATAGTGAAAACTTTATCCTAAGGATGATCAAGGTAGTGAGATTTCTAGAACTCACAATATTGCTAAATTTTGTTTCTAGAAATCTAGGATAAGTATTTAGTCATCTATAGAAAGAAAAAAATTACTGATGACTAATAGGATCCTCGTATTTTATTGGTGTTTCTTTACCCAAGAGTAAGTCTGACAGTGCTCCCACTATAGGAAAAATTGGTACAATATTTGCTTTCATCGCCTGTTTTTTTCCGCACAGTTCTTTAATTGTTTTGGCATAGATAGGAATGCCTTATATAGCCTATAGGAGAGGAATTTTAATGTTAATATTTTTTAATTCCTCTAGGAGATCAAAATCTGAAGAGACTATTGGTTTAGGTAGTGTTAATCTCTTAGGGAATGGAGGGGAGGAAATAATAAGGTTTTCAGGATCTTTTTGGTCAACTGTGTCCCTCCCCTACTCTAGCTATGTTTCTGTCAAAGTTTATTTTTTAGGTACAACTGGATTTTCAGACTCATGTTGTAGCAGGGCCCTATCTCTTTCAGATGAAATAACACGCCCTGATCTTAGCCTAAGTTCATTGCATAGCTTCTGTTTAGTTTCTGGGTTTGGGTTTTCAACAATCTGGATTCACTGAACCAGCCTGTTATTAGGATTAGGATTGGGTTGAGCTAGCAGTTGAGGACGCATAATAGGTTGAGGATTGTGTTTGACTGGTTATGGGGCTGGTAATGTCGGTTTATTCTGAGGCCCTATTCCCATAGGTAAAATTGGTCATTCCTAGGGGTCACTGCCATTTTTTAGACCAATTTGTATTTTGTGAAGTGGAGGTAGGCCACTGGGACTGATATGGATTGTTTTGCCAATAAGGGGGAAAAAAAGAAAATCTTTACCAACTATTACTCGAAGGGGATTGTGTTGGCCAAGGAGGCATGGAAAACGATTAGGATGGCCAGAAAAAAAAAGGTGATTGGCCCTGCCATGCTGTTCCATGGTTCTTTTGATTAAATTGTGGAGAAAAGAACTATGACAAGTCTTGTGGCATACCTGGTCATGCTTGCCACTGCTGACATTGATTCATTAGATACACTGATTCTGTTTATTCTTTTTCCTCTTTAAAAACCACTTTAAACCCTAGGTTTGAAGGTCAATTATTAGTGGCGTGGTCCTTGGTACAAATAGCACATGTCAGGACCATGTCTAATGGACACTCCCACTGGTTGTGCTTCTTCCTATAGCATGGGAAAAAAACAACGAAGTTATGTTCTTCTAAAACTTGCTTCTGCTTGGCTTTTAGGACATCTAGTTGTGTTGTGAGGGTACCTAGGATATCGTTTTTAAAATATTCTAAAAGATTATCGAATTCTTCTCTGGTCACGTTGCCACCTTACTGTTTATAATTCCTTGTAGCTGAATCCCATTAGGTTGGCCTCCTTCGCGTACTACCTCGATAACACCTAATGCACAATGCAATAATGTCATCATATTATTCTTGATAGATGCCCCCTTTTCCCATTATGTTAAGTGTTTCGATCTATTATTCTTTCATTCCTTTAATCATTGTTTCTTTTAAAATATCTTTAGACAGTGTATTATATGGAGATCTTTGAAAATTATATTGAAATATTTGAACGTATTCTCCTAATGTCTCATTGTCTTTTGAAAACATATTGAATATTTCCTCTTTTAGTTCTAGAGTCCGGAAGTAGTCCTGATATTTGTTAACAAAATATTTTCTCATCTGATCCCAACTATTAATGGTTCCTCCAACGAGCCCCATAAACCAGCGTAATTCTTTCCCCTTCAAAGTAGAAGGAAATAGTTTCAGTTTTGAGGTTTAGTGGTGTTGTCATATCCCCTGCATAAGACATCAAATGCAAATAAAAATTCATCCGAATATTCTGAGGTCAGCCCATGGAAGGTGGGGATGTTTTTTAATGGGATAGATTTCATAGGGGCATTTGCAGCTGGATCAACAATGGGATACTCCAATGTTGATGTCTGTCTCTTGTTTTTCTTGTTCACCATCTGATCAAAGATGTGCCAATTATCTTCAGGGATTTCCTGATCTAAAGGAATAATTTGAGTGGGATTAGGGAGTGGATTTGGAGGAGGCCTTACAGCACTTCCTCGATTTGGGATATTGGGAGTCTCTGTCTCAACCACTCTCTCAGGGGATCTAGGCTATGGAGTTTTAACCTATAATTCATTGCTGGTTTCTCCCTCTCCCTCCTTCAAATTGCAAGAATTTCCCTCTCTCGAAGGGTTGGGACTTAAGTGCTCAACAATCTGAAGGCCTTGTTCATACCCTTCTTTTTCGCTGTGAATATCGGCATGGGCTACAGATGGTGAGGCTGTTGCTTGAGGGACTATAGTAGGACTGTGTGTAGGAATAGTTCTGGGTCCTACGGATGCTTGGGATTCAACCTTCTTAATGATTTCATCGATATATGTTGTTCTGCCAAGGACCACCGATCCTTTGGGTTTTGTGGATCTAAGTGGGGGATTTTGATCTAGTTCTATCTTTTTCATCCTAGTCATATAAAACAAGAACACCTATCTTATTAACCTCTGCACAATTGCTAAGAAGTGGGTTGGAGAGAAATCATTTTTCTTGCTAGTATGTAGGTTCTTACCTCTTGTTTTCAATACCCAATTATTTCATAGCAAAAGGAAAAACAAATAAAATACATCACTCTTACACGCTCTCCCCAACAACCACGCCAAAATTTTGAGTCAAGAAGGTGACTATTTTTAGAGGTAACCTTAATTCTTTACATTAATTATAAACCTAGGGCATGTCTTGTTATTTCAAGAGTGTAAGAAAAATATATGCAAGTGACATTAGAGGTTGACTACTCTATGTTGTTGTAAGAAATATTGTCTAATTCTCGAAGTTCAATCAAACCAAATTGAAAGTGAAATATGAAATACTCCAGACCAATCAAAGAAGAAAATTCTGTCCTAAGCTTATGCAGACATAACCACTCAAGACTGAAATAAATAATAGATTGCAATTGAAAAACATGCTTTGATGAATTGAACAACTACCTTAATGAATTGAACAAAAATCAATTATTCTACATTTTGCAATGGAATTCTATATTAATCAATTAATAGCATCATTTGGAATTAAACATAATACAAAACGTTCAAAATTATGATGAAAATACTCAAGAATTAACTATACATAGAATTGAATAGCAACCGCGTTGAAACTAGTCTAATGAATGTAAAAGCATCAACTCTTGATAAGAGAACATGAATGATAAATCTAATCTAGTGAAAAGGAAGTTATAACATCTCATGCTTGCGATTAACCAATTACATGATAATGTTATGAAACAAAAAGGATAACTGGAAATGCAAGTTCCGTAAATAAACATATAGCACAGAATAGTAGGAGAACCCCCAGGGCTGGGACCGAAGCCTTTAGAAGCCTCCTGCTAAGGAATACTCAAAAGTTGTTTCTACTAAAAATGTCAATTTCTTCATTAATTGATAGAGAAATACATTAGTATGATCTTGACAATTATTTCTGAATACTTTTAGCACAGGAAAACTATAATACATGAAATGTCCACCGTCTCTTTCACTTTCAGCCTTTTATAACTTAAAGGCGATTTCAAACAGAGTAACAAATCCTTCCCATAATGAGGTACTACTGCTTCGTGGCTGTCAACTGAACACTCTAGGCGTGCCTCTACATCTTCCACTAATTCATAGGAGTTGATACGATCCTATTTTCTTTCCTTGTCTGCTATCATTTGGTCATCCTGGTCAGCAGTTTGTCTATTTCGCTTACTTGTCCATAAAGACAGCAAAAAAACAATTTTAAGGTTATTAAACACACCTTTTATCAAAAATTCATTCTACCTTAATTTTGCATTATTTTTCTCTACTTTATTGCTAGGATGAAGGAAAAATATATAAAATTAAATGAAAAATCATAGTAAAGATAGAGGTAAAATGTACCTTCTCCTTGGCCCAACATCAGTATTTTAAAGGGAGTTATCATAGTTAGGGGAATAAAGTAAGACAATTTGTCTTATTCCAAACTTGTTTCATCCTGCAACTTATTTCCAAAAAGGGTTGAAAGGATAAAAAGAGGTCAATTTTGTATCAAAGGCTTTACCTTAAAGTATATGCTTATTAGTGCATTTTATCCAAAGTTTGAGAAAAATTATAGAATATGCACTATTACCCTAAGTTCAGGATCAAAATACTTTTATCCTAAGTCAAAAGGAATATGAGTTTTAATGAAATTCTTCCGTATATGTAATAAAATTTACAAAATACCAAAAGGCATTTGTTGTATACGGTTAAGTCCCTCTCTACATCCAACCGACCGATCAATTAGTCCACCAAATTGATGACCCGCAACCTTTTTTTGTAGCCCCTATCCATCTAACCATTACCCGGGGGGGGGGAGGGGTTTGAAAAGTGGTTTCCTCCCCACTGGTCCCACATCGACATGTCAGCCCTTCATCATTTCACCACCCTCCTCGAAATGTGCCCAAACCACCCATTTTACCACTCTCCTTCCAATGTAACTCCCTCTGCTCTCTTATTGACACGTATCTCCTCCCGCCTAATCCAACTCCCTCTTACCATTCCATTCCCTGCATGTTCACATCCACTCTCATCCCAATGCTTGGAAAAAACCATTGGTTTGTCCACATATGATTTAAATTGCAATGAAAGTATCTTAAATAGTTCAATATAAATTTCTAGTAGCAAGGGAATTGGAAAAAAATGTGACTCAGCACTAATGAGTGGAAAAATTACAGGGCAGGGGATGATATGGAAAAAAAATTCTAGAACCTAGCGAGCTCTAAGGGAAAAGGATGAGTCTTTGAAAGCATGATGAAGGTATTTTAATCATAAAAAACTTAAGAAGATCATTCATCTAAAAGAAACCTCCAGGCATTTAATGGTCAGTTAGAGAGAATCCATGAAACTTGGTAAAATATGGCAGAGTATCCAAAGCAAGCACCACATCAACCCAAAAATCCATTCCAAATGGCTAACATGGTTAAAACAACTACTAGTTTTTCCACCTCACCAACACATAGCTCATTCTCAAAATTATGAATATCAGAGCCTAAATTTTAGGATGACAATTTTCCACCTGATCATGGTTGATGCCACCTTAGAAAAATTTGTTTGGTTTGATAAGAATCATTAGTATGGGTTATTTAATGTTTTTTGAATGAAATTAATAGTGATAGAGTCCTTCTAGGTTACAAACTCTTTCCAAAAGAATTATCTCTAATTTCTCTCAATGTAATGAATTCCTTTTTGGGACTATAACTCTACATCAGTTTCGAGAGTCTGGCTCAGGTGGAAGCCCTATGTAAAAGGGTTTTTACTCTATAAATATAGATTTTTTAGAGTTAAAGGAGTACTATGGATGTAAGGGCTTAAGATACTATTGTAATATTTTGTTCACTTAGTTAATAGACAGTTGCAGAAGACTTTTTGTTCCAACCTGAGATCCTGATTGATTTCTTATATGTTTTTCACCTTTATCTTATGAATGTTATTTCATCTTGCTCATATATAATTACTTGGAATTCATAAATTATTATGCTCCAACTTCCTTTATGTATATTTTTTGTTGTCAGAATTATTTTTATAAGAACTCATGTGTCTCAGCTTCCATGAATGACACTTATGTGTAATTGAATTCCCATTCTGACTCCATACCCAATGGTAGCCCTTACACATATTTCACTTGAAAAAAATCATCCAAAAAACATCTGAGAGTTGGTAATATTTGTTTTAAATCTTGTTTATTGAATATCATATATTTTCTTGACAGAGCCCTCTCTAGTTGGAAGGGATAACTTCCAGCCCTAAGTGGTTTGAAATAGTTACATTGAATTGATTGTTGAGCATCCCAATTAGTCTCAGTCTACTGATAACACACTGAATGGACTACGCTAATAGAAATTTTTATCCTGGCGTTTATTTTTGAAAGTGGGTTGGAATTCCTGGATGAGGGATTGCAGGATATTTAGGAAGTCATCTTTGATACCACAAAACTAACAGTTGAACACGCCTTACCAGCATGGGACGTGCAGATGAAGGACATCGTTAATTGTCGAAATTTTTTAGTTGAAGATAGTGAAGAATACCCAAGGAACATTATGATTCCTTAATATGAAGGAAAAAGCGCAGTCGCTAGGCCTACGATTGGGTCACTAGATGTAACTAACCCTCTGAATATTCGACAAGTCAATATTGGCTCAAAGGAACTATTGTAGCTCCTAGAGACATCCTTGAGTTGCAAAATACCAGTGCCTAGGACATCTTAAAAATTAGAAGTTGAATGGGAAAAATTGTATAAAATGCCTCTGACAACATATGGAATAAGAGAACAATGGTTTTGGTGGTTCATGGATGGAGAAGAACTTGGATTCGATTCATTTGAATTCCTTATACTATGAGAGGGCTCAAGAGGCTTTGAGACTGATGGCGTTTAAATGGGCCAAGTATAAAACAATGAACATAAATCTTAAAATATGCAGAGGTGTTGAGAGAGAATGGAGAAGGAACCAACAAAAGACAAGCTTAAGAGATTTAAGAATCTGTCCCCTATGAACTCAGAGGAAATGAATATGAATGAGATATGGAAAACAACAAAGGTTCGTGGAGCACGAATTAAGGGAGTGCAGCAAGCTTAATACAGGAGTGTTAACACCTGAGTGTTATATAGACATGAATTCATGAATAAAATTGCGGACCAGCGGAAGCTACATTACACAAACCATCAAAGCAGAATAGCATGAAAGATGATTACACATAAAGAGGAGATTACTGATAACAAATGAAAAAATATACATACTACTCATTGCTCCATATGGAATCCAAATATCAACTCTGTATTCATATTAAGTTTAAACATCTCTCCCAAATATGTGTCTCAGAGCACAGGGAGCCAATCATACAAAACTACAAAAAAATTCTTCAAAATTCAAGAACCATTGTTTCATCTTAGAACTCCCTACATATAGAGGTCTCCTTGAGGGTTTATGATTAAATATTCTGTAATGATCGACCCACATAGGTGAAACCAAAATATCCTAACAAACTATCATAGCGCGCTTCAAGAAATCGCTCCTGCAATAGAAAAATCAAAACAGAATTGGGTAAAATTTGGATTTTAGTAGCCAAACATCACTATATAATAGTAAAACTAAGAAAAAAATTTATCCATAGAGGAAAAATTACAGTATCTTCAAAGGGGTGGTGAGAAGTGGCGGACGATTTAGACTTCATCATGTAGTTCCACTTGTTGTTCGGCATCCTCCACTCTCTGACTCTCATGATCTCCACTCGACGTTGCTAAATGGTCAGTTGCACTGTGTACTCTGAACTCTTTAGTATGGATCTCTTTAAGGGACTACATAAACTATGAGCGCGTGCTCCACCAATGAAAGATTCATGCTGTATTTTAAAATCGGGATCCGAATTTCGGAGGGGGTCTTAATTGGTAAGCGGTATCAGAGAGGGGGGGCATGAAATGATGAGAGGAAGGCACGTGAAGGATTGGGTGGTAATGAAAACCGCCTTTTTCAGACCCCCCCTATGATGATAAAGTTCGAATGCTTCCAAGGGGCTAAAACTATATAAGGTTCGTTGGATGCATTGGGGTGGAGGAGACCTGAAGGCAAGATGGCGCAAGCGGGAGTGTGCTTAACATAATTTATTTACATTGAAATGTGAAAAATATAGGCCATGTGTGGCTATTGATGATGTGGAAAATTGGTGGGACCCATGCCCGCTGATCACATGTCACAAGATATAGCTGGGAGCAGTGGATGGTAAATTTTAGAAGTTGCGGGCAGGGATGTGTGATGGTGGGGAAGGTGACATGGAGGGAAGGTGGGACCCAACTCCTTCCCGTGGATAGCAACTCTTAACACTAAACAACGGAGGTAAACTTTAAAAGTTGTGAAGTGAAAAGCACGGGGAGGAGGTAAGTGACGTGGCAAGAAAAAGTGGGGCCGAGTTAATTGCAAATCATAGATCTTAGTGTTTTGTTATAAGAAGCAGGATTTAAAATCTAAATCTTGTGAATTGCGGGGAGAGGGACCCTCCTGGATCACACATCACATAATTTATCATTTTGGTAATACTGTAAACTCTTAAGACTGCGAAGTGCAGCTTGCACTGAACGGAGGATGATGTGGCAGCGAGTGTGAGGCCCATTGCATTGGTCGAGTTATGAAGTGGTGAATGGTTATGCAGAAAGTGTATGAGGCTTCATATTATATGAAAATTATTACAAGCAGCCAAAAGTGGGGGGTGGAGCTACCATGGTGGGGCCAACCACATCGCAACTTAGACAAAATACTGTAATGTTCCCAATTTTAGCCTCAAGCTAAAATGGAACATTATAGTGGCATATTTTTATTTGGTTTAATAAAATGGGTAAGGAAACCCCTTAACCCATTTTTATGGAAAATAACACTCCTTGTGTGAAAGGAGAAATAATGAAGCAGCTAAAATAAACACCTAATGGTGTGAACATGATGAGGATCACCTTGAGTTTGCCATTTTGACCAAGTCAACATCGCTGCGTTAGAGGGTTAGCTTGCTTGAGAAGACAACGCAATTTTTGGAGGCAAAGCATTCAAAAGTGAATGGAAACCCTAATTGTGGGGCCTATGGTGAAATTTATTTCATTTTATTTATAAGAAAGAAGGAGCAACTCATTTGGATTATCCTTTGATTCAGAAATTTAGTAGTGAGGTCAAGGACTTGCACATCTGGGCTGTTTAGCAGGATTGCACTGCTCTTGAGCACTGGGGGTGCTCTTGGGAGGGGATCCCCCACCTCTTCTTCATGGGAGGAGATTATTTGAGCTTCATTTCCTCATCCTGGCATTTGGCCAAGTTCACTCCTTCAGTTGCAGCGTTTTCCTATAGCAGGTTGGTGCTGTGTAGCTGGGGAAGCAGCAGAGGAACTCATTGAGTCTTTCAATACTTAATTTTTAGTGGAGGAGGGATTCTTCATGGGAAGAGCTATAGATAGGGCTCTTGGACTTCATTTCATATCTGTGGAATCAGGCCACTCATTCAACATCTCCCACTGCGCAGTCACTAGGAGAAACTGCGTTATTTTATGAGGGCAGTGTTGAGGGAGATTCTTGTGCTCATCAGGAGGAGTGTTTTGAGTGAAAGGGGATCGGCCCCTTTTCCCTTTAGGACTTCAATCAGAGGAGGGCATCATTATTTCATATTTTCCATAGCCTCATATTCATTGGTTCCAGCTGCAGTGACAATTTTTTTGTCACTTTTGTATTTTGTCCGGCATTTCTAGCAATCTCCTTGAGATTGGCTAGAAATCACATCTTGAGCCCATTTTCCTATATTGGGCCATTTTATTTGTATTCCTTCAGCTAAATTTCGTTTTTATACATTCAACAGCTGCATATCATGTGGAGACTGTGCAGTTATGTTCTTCCATCATTCTGTGTAGCTGCAGCTACTCCGACATTATGTTGTATATCCATTGGAGATTGGTTCTAAAGCCTGAGGGCCTTGTTCCTCATGATATTCCTATATATTCATTTTGATATATTAATATAATGATGGCTGTAATATTTACCCTCTCATGATTCATTCATATTTGTAGAGTTTCAGATTGATGTTTTGCATATTGCTGTAAGCTCTCTCTTTGAGCATTGTTTTAGAGATCTAGTTTGGGGAGGTATGTATAACCCAATTAGAATAATTTCTTTAAGCTCATTTTCTGTAGGGAAGTTATGATAGATGTGTTCTAGGGAATCCGAGAATTTTTTAGCCTTATTTATGTAGCATCTTCCTTATACAGCGTCCTCAAGGACCCCGTGGCAGAAATTCCCGAGGTGGAATATTGCATATCCATAGGCAGAGTCTGAGAAGGGCTGGCTAGCCTCAGGATTTCTCCCTTCTTTTGAAGGAGTTATATCGTGTAAATGCCCCAATAGTCAATATCTGAAATTTACTTACAGTGTCTCACTGAAGAAGGAAAAATGGAACATCTTAAGATGTTCCTGACGGAGCATAAATTCCTCATTTGGGACATTACAGTGGTATCAGAGCATGATCTTGGCTCAGCCTGTGCCAATATCTATTGCCATCAGCAAGAGTGGCTTCTTTCCAAGGAGAGGATATTTACAGGGAGACAAGGAAAGATGAATGATGGAAGAGGATGTTTCCCTTCTTCTTTTTGAGACCATCAAGGGCATCATTGAAGATCTTGATGAAAGGGAAATTTGGAGAAATTTTCTGAGAAGGGTTTGTTGATGAGACAAATCCTAGCTACTTCATGAAGGGTGTGAGCATTCAGCCACACATGCAGATCCACAGTGCAGTCCTTTGTTCACTTTATTTGCAAAGGAATGGAGGAAGAAAAGAGGCCATGGGGGGAGCAACAGTGCACCTCAAGGTATGGCTCATGATTGTTGGTTTGAGGGTTTCATTTTTCATTGGCATGCAAATACAAAATCTTATGATGCATTCACTAAGGGTTTGATGGAGAAAACTTGGTGAAACTCATTGTGTCATAAACACAAACACTTTGCATACATTGGAAAGAACCAACAGCGCTGTTACATTAGAAAGAGATCCATCACCACATGGAGGTGAAAGGGAAGCCATTGCTTCTATTAGAGGAGCCCTTGTGTCTTTGCAAGAAGTTCCAAATATTTTTTCATGTGGGTACCAAGACACAATTCCGGAGCCATATGTAGCATTTGTTGGGGATTGTGAGATGGAGGAATAAGAGCAGAAGGATCAGCATGGAGGGATGAAGAGCATTCTCCCTTATCTATTTCAGGAAGTTTCTACACAAAGAAAATAGACTGCATTGCGCAGAGGAGAGAGGGAAAAAACAGTCCACTCATACATGCAGTCTATTTTCAGATCTTGATGTCTCACTTTTTGGTGGTTTTCCACTTGGGAGGCCACATGATATAGTGATGATGAGAGGCATCATGTTTTTGGGTTCACCACTCATTGGATTCTGGAGGGGTGGAGACATTTGAGGAGTCTAGCACAACGCAGTGATTTTGGGAAATGAGCATAAGGAGGAGGGTATACACTCATTTTCAGTACCACCCATTCTCATCAGTTGACTGCATAGATGGAGTTTTTGTATGGATCGCGGATATCATCTTCATGATGCAAGATGGCTGCTCCATGGATTTGATGAGAGAGAGGTTGCTTCCTTTGACGAAGGAATCTTTCATGCATTGGAGTAGATGGAGGTCACTCATTCTTACATTGCCCAGGATCAAGAGATTCTTTGGAGGTGATAGTATCTCATGGGAGGCTCGTTTTTAGAGTAAATTATTTCTGTCTGAGCATGAGTAGTTGCATGATGGCATGGTAGAGACTTGGAGGATGAATTTTACATGAGGGGATGGCAAGGTAGTAGGCAGCAGCGTGATGGAGCACCACATTTCAGAATACCAGTGTTGTCTGTGGGGAGGATTGATCCATGTTGGAGGACTCAACTTTGGTTGAGAGGTCCCAGGATCTTGATGCATGCATGATTCTTGATGACCAAGAGGATGATGACAGATACATGGTTGATGATATGGTCATCTATTGTTATGGCAGACTCTTGTTGGCTAGAGTTTCTAGTCTCAAGGAGAAATTATTTGCATGCATCATATGAGGGCTTCCTAGTTATGCACTTGGAAGCATAATTTAATAGGCTATAGGAGTTCATTTGGAGGGAATTCATCATGGCACCTATCAGCATGGGGAGAGATGCATAGCCCGCTTGATTATGTTGGAGAGAATATCACAACCACTTCCCTACTCATTGATGGTAGAGGTGAATTTTTAGTTGGGCCATTTCAAGCTCAAGAGCTCAAGTACAAATTGGAGAAGGTATAATAATTTCATTCTATATTGTACTTTAATTCCTTGTTTGAGTAGCATGATGAGTGAATAAGAGTTGATCCCTTCTTGCATGATGTACAAGGATGTATTTGTAAACTTTTGTAGCAAAAAAGTGGGCCATTCTTATGGTGGTTGTTACACCATTTTTTGGTCATCTAACCTATTATCATTAGATGGACCCAAGTACACCATGTAAGACCAATTTTACCCTAAGTAAAATTGCTTTCACTATGTTAAATAACTTAATAAACCATATTTATTAGGTTTTTTATGGTCTAAACAGAAAACCCCAAAAGGAAACATTAAACAAACCTATTTTGTTTAATTTTCCTCATGGAATAATTAATTAAACCATAATTTAATTATTATTCCCAGTCATGTTTAACCCAAAAACAAAGAAATTAATTAGATAAACCTTCATTTATCTTATTATTTTCTAGGAATAATTATTTAAATCTTATTTAGATAATATTCCTTGTTAAATATGACCAAATCACCCACAAATAATTAAATAAATCATTATTGATTTAATTATCTTTCAACCACTTCCTTAAATAATTAAATAAATCATTATTTATTTGATTATCTTCTAACCGCTTCCTTAAAAAGATAAATAAATCATTTATTTATTTATTTTTGACAAATTAAGGGACTTGACCCAAGTCAAATACCTTTTCCCTCCAACAAATATAATAAAATATTCCATAAAAAGTGGATCTAGATCTGGTTAACCCATGCACCAAGATCTAGAATGACCCAATATTTTGTTATAAATAGGAGGGTTTTTCCTACTATTCTTCACCTTTTGTTTCCTGTTAGATCACTCTGGATCTATACACTTGGTCACATTTTTCTGGCATTTTCTGTGTGAGCTCCCATTGAGTTCTATTCTTTGCATTGGGTTTTATGCACCAACAAGAGAGAGAAATCTTAGATCTGAAGCGCTGAGGACTTCCAAGAACCCATCCCACTGAGGAGAATTGGATACGCCTTCTTGTTTTCCTCCCAGGTGCCCAATTAATATAAAAATTCTTTCAAAAATTGTTCTTGTCTTGTCTATTGGTATATGGAGCAAGCCCTTGTTTTTTCTGCTTAATGTCTTTCCATGCATAGATCTGGTTTTTTGCAGCTCTTTTTGTTCAACTAACCGCAGATCTGAAGATATTGGCAGCCACTTTTGTTGTTAGGGCTATTAGTTATGCGTAGCTAAAGTGGTCCTTTTTCGTACACTTCGACAAAGGACTCATACTAACAAATGGCGACTCCACACGGGTTTTAAATTACGACCGCTGTCGTTTTTCATATTCCTGCATATCCAGCTACTTCAGACCCTAGGGTTTCTTTTCAGCTGTTTATTTTTCCTATTTTTATGCTGTTTTTCTCACATAAAACCCTAAAACATTAAAATTTCTAACTTTCGTGTGTTTCTGGCCCTATTGCGCAGGTAAGCGACACCAGCCGCAACTGAGACGACAACTTTTCTGAAAATCTGCCGCCGAGACAACCGGAACGGGGGGTCACACTTTTTGGCCCATAACCTGCGACCTGGACCTCCAGGTCGCACTTTTCTGCCCCTTTTCTGCGACCTGCACTGAAAACAGGTCAGAACCTGCGACCTGCCAGTTTTTCAGTGATTTTTCTGTAATTTTTCTGGGTTTTGCTGCAGCTTCTGTCAGGGTCTTCCAGCCTCTGTCTCAGCCCGCTTTGACCAAGTTCTGATCTGTTTTTACTCATCTAAGTGGGAACCTAGCCCCCTAGGGCTTTAGTACCCTCCACTTTTTGTGGAAGAGTTTTAGCTGTTTCAGCCGTCTGTTTTTCAGAGTTTCAGCCTTCCTTTTTTCAGATCTGGAACCTCCTCCTCAGATCCCTTTAAATCAACCTTCCTTCCTTTCAAATCACCTCTTGTCATTTTTTTTGGACCTCTCTTTAGGACCTCCTCCCTGTCCTTTCCGCTTTTTGCTGATTTCTTCCCTTTTTTCCAGCCACCTTGCCTCTGTCTCTTGGCTGTGATCTGCACCTCTTTTCAGCAGCTTTACCCTTTAGATCCCTGTCCCTTTTGACCCTAGATCTATTGGCCTCTTTTTAAGTGTGTTTTGACTAGATTTTTTCCCTTTTTTACATTATTCTTGAGCGACCCGCCTTCTTGGGTTGAATCGATGCAATAGTAGCTGTTATTTTTCTGTTATTTCAGCATTATATACTGTTCTTTGCAGATTTATTTTTAGTTACGCAACACACATTTTCTTGCTCTCAAAATGGAAAGGGTTTAAAAATTAAAATTAACGCACGCCACACACTGACCCTAAGTGAAGAAGCGCATGGTTAACACCGCCTGGCAAAGACTCTAAAATCAATTGTCACTGTACATTTTCTGCCCTTGACCTCACTTGATTTTGTCCCTGTTTTCCCTTGTCGGTTTCCTTCTTCCCGTCATCATTGCGCCCCCAAGGTGCCTTTCCTGGAGACTTCTTGGCCTTCACCCTCAGTTTCCAGTTGATTGACCTGCTCCGTCCCGCCATCGTCGAGCCAGTCCTCCTCCGAGTCCGCACTCTGACTCCTCTTCTAATTCATTGGGTTCTCCCTCTCCTCCTGGTTCTCCCCCTGTCACCTTCACTATGTCTGGTCCAGGGCCTAACGTTAGCGGTGCTCCAGGCCCTAATGCCGGAACCACTACTAGCGGAACCGCCACAGGAACTACCTCGTCCATACCCTTGCTGTCGTACATTGCAGGCCTCAGCCTCCCCGATTTCAATCAGTTGATCAATGACCCTATCCGCCACGATGTTGGTTGGCTTGCTATGCCAACCAAGCTCCCCTCTGACATCCCTAAGTTTGAAGGCCTTGCTGGAGAAGATCCAACCAATCATGTCCGATCTTTCCACATGTGGTGTTCCTCCAATTCCATTACCGATGACTCCATCTGTCTTCGTTTGTTCCAATGCACGCTTACCGGCGAAGCTTCTAAATGGTATGTTGAACAAGCCACCTCTTCCCATACCACCTTTGCGACCCTTGCCCAAGCCTTTTTATCTTATTTCCAACTCCCTCTCCGATACGATACTGGCACGGAGCTCTTGACTTCATTCAAGCAAACCTCTTCGACCCGCCTTTCCGCCCATGTTCAGGAATGGCGACGAATACGGAGCTTATGTCGAGCCCCCCCTTCGAAGATCGGGTTTACATGGACTAGTTCCTTCGCACCCTCTTAGCTCCTATCGGCAAAGATGTCGCCTCTCACTTTCCTCAAACCGAAGAAGACTCCCTCCAAATAGCCTTGAAATATGACCTGATCTACGCTCAATCTGGTTATATTTATACCGTTCTTCCTGACCTCCCCAGGCCTGGCGGCACTAACGCCCCGGCGGCATCTCATTCTGTCGATGGTATCGTTGGAGCCCTTTCCCATCCGTATGCTCAACCTCCTATGGGCTATGGTCTCCCTCAGGGAGGGGCCAGCACCTCTAGCACTCTTCCCCCTCCTGGTAGCATGTATCCAGGATACGGAATGCCTCCTCCTTTTTCCCAACCTCCTGCTTACCTCAATGTTGCCCAACCTAACCATTACCTTTATCCGCAGCCTGGTGCGCCAGCTCCTCCAGCATATGCGCTTCCATCTCCCTTGCCTCCTCCAAACCCGCAACAACACTTACAGCCCCCTCCAGGGCAAGTATTTGCACAGCAGGGCGCGACTAATCCCCCTTCTTCTCAAAGAAGGCGGAGAGGCAACCAAAACCAATCTGCCCCTGGTACCCGAGGACCCAATTCTGGTGTGGACCCTAACACTGCCAACCAGCAACAGGGCACTCCGCCCAAGCCGGACAGGCCGCTTCGCACAAGTAAGCCTTGTTCGTGTTGCGGTGTTTATGGTCATTACACCCATGATTGTCCCCTCTTACCCCAGATGCGGCAGATGTGGGAGTCTCAAGCCACATTGCGCGGACAACACGCCTCCCCTCATGCTCCTCCTAATGTGGCCACCACCCAACCAGCTGTGTTTACTGATCCTTTCCCTCAGCAAGGATTCGTGGCTACCCAACCGCCTGACAGCCAGGTCGCCACTCCCTCTTCCCTTTCTGGTTCCTCTGATTACCAGATCCTTATGATGCACTCCGATCCTTCCCCGACCGTCGACCTTCACCTTCAAACTCGGTCTCGCCAGTACCCCAAGCCTCCTGCTCAGTCTGCCCCCGAGCCTGCTTCTTCAGGTTCTACAGAGCCTCTTTCGACATCCAGTGGCCCCTTACATATCCCTCAACCCAAAGTTGAGGTTCATACCAAGATTCCTAAGGGACCCCTACATCGAAACGCTGCTTCCGGTCGAGCTGCTCATTCGTATAGTATAGTAGATGATTTGGTGCAATCTCCTGCTGCCATTTCCACACTGGAACTCCTCCAGTCGTGCCCTTCCCAAAAGAAGGCTCTACTATCTGCCGTGGGCGCTGTAGATCCTGCTGATGACCAAATGATTGTTTTCGACACCACTCAATCGGACCATCCTCCTCTCCCTCCTTCCGTCGCCTTCCAAATCCCAGTCAAAATCCGGAACGCCAACGTTTCCCGGTGCATAATTGATGAGGGGGCATCCACCTGCGTGATGTCCGCTTCAGTTTGGAAGTAACTCGGATCCCCTGAGTTGGCCCCTTCCAGGATCACCCTTCGAGCGTGGGACGACCATGCCTCCCAGCCCATTGGCCTGTTTCGTAATTATCCTATCACCCTCGCCGGTAAGACTGTTTGCGTTGACGTCGAAGTCATCGACGCCCCGCTAGACTACAACATTTTATTGGGGCGAAGCTACACCTATGCTATGTCTGCTGTCCCATCCACGGTTTTCTGCAAGATGTCTTGCCCCCATAATGGAAAGATAGTCACCATTGACCAGTTGACATATCATGAGCCAAAATCTCAGACCTCACCTGAGACGACCATCTCTTCTGTAGCCAACAAGAAAACCGTCGATTCCTTGACCAGTGTCTCCCCCGGCATTTACAAAGATTCCTCCCTGCTTGGAATTTTCCTAATCTCCCTCCTCCTCCCATCACTGATCCCAGCTTATCGAATGTTTGCATGATGCAATTGTCTCAGGCTGCCCGTAAGCGTCATGCCTCGGCTAGTCAGCAACCTCCCCCTCGCCCTCCACAACCCGCTCCTAGCCATTCATCTCAGCCAGCCGGACCTCCTCCTTCTGGCCCTCCCCCTACAGCTGGTATCCCTGAACCCCTTTATCCTCCTGGATCGGTTCCTCCTGGCCTTAACCATCTCGAAGCCGTCCCTCCTGGTCATTACCCTGCTGGGCAGATCCCTTTCCTAGCTCCCCCTCCCAGAGTATATTCTGTCCCCATCATGGCCACCCTCTCTCTCCCTAACTTGACCTTGGGCATACCGGTCTGGTACCTTGATCCCCCAGCCGCCACCCCTCCCGGTCACCCCAAACCCTACATGGCTTTGACACCGGTTCAACCGGTCCCCCTCGCTTCCTCCGTTGCCACTGTGCCCCCAGCACCTCCACAGGACCCTTCTCCTGTCGTGACGGCTCCCGGGAAGAAAGGAAAAGCTCGCAAGGGGGCACCCAAAGACAAGACCACCACGACTGACCCGGCCCCTCCTCCGCCAGCAAAACCTTGTGCCTTATGTGATGTCGCCGGTCATGCCACCCATGCTTGTCCCGAGTTGCCCCGTATTCAGCCCATGGTTAAAGTCACGTTCCCTGAAGCTACGGTCCCTGAAGCCTCCATTCCTTCTTCGTCCGTAACCAAGAACCCCAAGACTCTCCGCACCAACAAACCCTGTGCTTTGTGCGGTGTTCATGGCCATTACTCCCACCATTTTCCTCACCTGACACATTACCGCGCCTCTTTAGAGGTAGTCCGAGAGTATGAGGTTGAACAGAATCAATCCGCCTCTCCCATACTCGCGCAGTATGCTTCGGGCCAGCCTGAGGATCCCCCCGCCCCCATCGACATTTTCCCCCCTGATGCTCAGATGACGGAGTCTATCACAACCATTCTTTACCTATCCTCCTCTGCGAGACATTCGGAGCCCAGTCCCCCTGCATCCTCCCCTGTCGTTTCGCCTGACCACCTTTTTTCTACCCATACACGAGATCACTCCACCCGTATCTCTGTTGACCTCCGCAGCCCGAGTCCTCGCCATACTTCCGATAGCCCTCATATACCACCCTCTAGTTTGTATATGAGTCATAGTCATCTTGCTCATTTCACTCCCTCCCGCAGTTTCCGCTCGATGTCTTCTGTCCACTCACGCTGCCGTCATTGTCTCCCCTCCCCTCATTTGTTGTCTTGTCACACCATTCCGCAGGACCCCCCGTCCACACCCTTTATCGGTTATGCCGATGGTGCAAGTCGTTATTCCCGGAATCTAGCCTCGGCAGGTTGGGCCATCTTCACCCCCTTGCATGCCCTTGTCCTCTCCAACGGGGTCTGCATTGGTTCTGCCACCAACAATCAGGCCGAATATGATGTAGTGTGCGGTCTCTTAGTCGATGCCCTCTTCCATCGCATCCTCCATCTGCACGTTCGTTTGGATTCCCTACTTCTTGTCATGCAACTAAATGGTGTTTATCGTGTGCATAACCCTGTGCTGTTTAGATGCTATTTACAAGTGAAACTCTTGATACGTGCATTTGAAACCATAACTTTCAACCATGTACCTCGAGAATAGAATCATTATGTAGATAGTATTGCAAACCATGTTCTAGATTGGCATTTATCACACGCATTTCATACAAGACAATAACATTTATAATCACTAAAAACGATGCATATCCATAATATGAGTCGCAAAACATGTGTTTAGAGTCCATCTACTCTGATACATATGACATGCCCATAGCATGTTACAAAAAACCCAAAACTGGGGGCACCACCTGCCCCTACATACACACTAGGGGGCACCACATGCCCCACACCTACTCACTATCTGGCGGATCCCGAGCCAATGGCTCTGCCCCTGCAGCCCGTAGATCACGTATGCCTTGACCGGCCATCGCCATGCGCCGCATGACACCTCGCCATTCCGAGGGCAGAACAATGCATGCCTCCACGTACTGGTCGTCTAAGTCTTGCCACTCGTTCTCTAAAACTCTGGTCAACAACGTCTCGCATCTACGGCGGATTTCCTCCAGGAGGGCGGCCGCATCCTCATTGCGCGCTGCTCTCGACCCACTCGGCCCTGCAGCTCCAGAGGCTGCCGGGCGTCCCATATATCCGGCCGGTTTTACCGGAGCTATATCTGCATACCAAAAGTACATGAATCAGTACCATGACTACTATTCAATAACTTTAACATGCCCATACAAGAATAGTTACTTATCACTTACCATCAGGCCCCCATACTCGACTAGGCGGAAGTGGTAGGTCCGGATCCCCACAATAACTCATCCCACTATAGGGATAGTCGTCTATGTATAATGGCATCTGATCCCAATGGGCAAAGAACTCAGGTCGAAACACTCGCCCGACCGCCCCCCCTCCTCCTCTGCATAGTAGCCGCCCCCACCGGCACATCCTAGGCTCTCTCGGGCCCCCATCTGGGAGCTGTATATGAGGCCGCAAGGTCGGGATCTTCTCAAAGAAGAAGGCACACAATAAAGTCCCATATGAGCAATCGTGGTTCACTTGCCACTTGCAGAGTGACAACTTTCGCTTTAGCGACAGCAGCATCATTTGGGCCCACCCATAGTAGGTCCCACTCAACACACTCTCCACAATCATCATCTGCCCCCCAGTGATGTGATGGAGCGCCTGGTTTCCTAGGATACACAGCACCGCTGTGGCCACTGCACGGGTCTCTAGCCTCTCTAGATCCCCGATCGGTATCCGAGTCCCCTTGACTTGGAGACCCGGTCGACAATGTCGCTCCACAAACTCCATGATATGCCGCCCTCGTGGTAATACTGGCTGCGTGTTTCCCACCATCCCAAGTGGTGGGAGACCTATCAGGAAATACACATCCTAGACTGTCAGTTCTATCCTATGCCCCTGCACTACAAAGACCTCATGCTCTGGATCCCAATAACTGATAATCCGGGCCAACAAGGGCTCTCCAGCTCTCATCAAAGGGTTCTCCAAAAACATTAAGAACCCCAAACCTGACCAACACACGACGGACACCCTAATCTACTTAGATCTCTGCCCGTAATGTACCCAGGTCTCTCTCTCTCCAGTTAACTCGTATATCTTCCATACCTACACAAAAACATAATATTTGTCAGCATACAGATAGGGAATACCATAACCAAAAACAAAAACCCAACTCTTAGCCATTAAACAGCACTAAAACCCCCTCATCTCCGAGGTTGTAATTTTCTGCCCAATTCTGGGACAGGTCGCACTTTTTGCCCTAAAACCTGCTTCCCAGGTTGTACTTTTTGGCCCAAAAAGTGCGACCCGGCCATAGAGATGAAGGAGGGTCTGTTTCTGAGATTTTGGCCCCTAAACTAAACTTTCAATCCATCAAACTGAAAGATTAAGGTTAGGCCTCTTACCTGCAACTGACGGATCTCGATTCCAACAGTCGGTTTGTCCGCTACACTCGCTGCAAGATTTAGGGCCTTCTCTCCTCTCTACATTCACCACAACAACAATAGAAAATGATTGAATTTGGAGGGAAAACTGCCTTATTAAAAGAGAACCCCTGTTTCTTCTTTCGACTGCTGCGACCATACTGTAGCCCCGTTCGACAAACCGTCTGCACCATTGGAAAGCCCTCACCGAGCCCTCAAATGGGTATCTGTTAGTTTTTTGTGATTTGATACTTCACCACGACACATTTTTTCCAAGAAGGGTCACTTCCCCTCTCCTTAAAATTGAATTTTCTCACTTACGACACTTGTACTTGGGGCACCATTTTGCCTCCTTACTTGTCTTTGTTCGTGTCAATTTTCGTCCTGAGTTACCATCTTGTACTCATGTTTTCATAGTCCCCCATTGGGCCTTTACTGTGTGGCAGCACCATCGAGTCGCCCTTGGTTAGAGCATCCAAGTTGAGTCATCATTGCATTCATGGAGTCTATCCTGAGTCCCTTTGTACCCTGCTATAGCCCTCCATCCTTCATTGCTTGGTCTCTCTCTTGTGTCGCACTTTATGACCTTTAGTCCCACTGTCCCCTATCCCTTATGATATTGTGTCAGTCGCTGCCATGTCATTCATGCCCTTTATGCTCTAAAAAGGGAAGTCGTCCATTCGCTACTCAGTCCTTTCCACTTCACTATCACCATTAGTTTCAGTCTGTCTGTCGCTCTACTATTTTCTCTCATGCCTTAGTTGAGGATCTCTCATTGCCTCACCTATGGCAGACCTTCTTCTATCGACATCAGCTCATTCCTTCCAGAAGCCAGGTCTAGAGGGTGGTGTACCTTGGTTCCAGCTTCCATTCTTGTTCGGTGCCTCGGATCAGGCAAAGGGATCTCTCATTTCCCTTTGACTTGGTTGTTTCTCCACTCCAGCTCCTTTCAGCATGACCGAGATCCGTATACTTGATGGTTCAGTGATACAGCAGCAGCTCTTGATGATTCCCGGGTGTGTGTGAGATGTCTCAACCCTCATGAGGGGGTGGCCCTGCAGGTAGCCCCCCACATGCCCGGATGACCTCCTCCTTGCAGCCTTCGATGCAGCTCCATATATTTGATGATGTTGGCCTTAGCCACTTGCAGCACCTCTTTGATTTGCATGTATCAGTCAGATTTTGTGAGCCCTTCCCCATTTCCAGGGGGCATTTGGGTTGTATTTGTATCTCATGTACTCAGATATTATTGTACAAGTCCTGGCTGTTATCCCAGGCACAGCATGTATATGGGATTCCTCATTGTATTTCTATCTGGCTCTTGATTATGCCGGTTGTACTTTATGGTTCGGTCCCTTGTTTACTGGACACACTATTCTTTTGTACTTTGTCTCGGCGGGCATAGGTATGCCTCCCCCGCCGCCTTCAGCACAGGTACCCTCTCATAAAATGAGACTTGTTGCACCTGCGAGTCTCGTCTCCTTAGGGTCTAGTTCTTCAGCACACTATCTACCTTGCATTTCTCTCTCTGACTTCCCTTTTGTTGTCTAGTGATTGAGTTCTTACAACGCACTTCGGTCATACGATTTGCTCCTGACACTCACACGCTGGGGGGCAATCTGTTACACCATTTTTTGGTCATCTAACCTATTATCATTAGATGGACCCAAGTACACCATGTAAGACCAATTTTACCCTAAGTAAAATTGCCTTCACTATGTTAAATAACTTAATAAACCACATTTATTAGGTTGTTTATGGTCTAAACAGAAAACCCCAAAAGGAAACATTAAAAAAACCTATTTTGTTTAATTTTCCTCATGGAATAATTAATTAAACCATAATTTAATTATTATTCCCAGTCATGTTTAACCCGAAAACAAAGATCTAAATAAGATTTAAATAATTATTCCTAGAAATTAATTAGATAAACCTTCATTTATCTTATTATTTTCTAGGAATAATTATTTAAATCTTATTTAGATAATATTCCTTGTTAAATATGACCAAATCACCCACAAATAATTAAATAAATCATTATTTATTTAATTATCTTTCAACCACTTCCTTAAATAATTAAATAAATCATTACTTATTTGATTATCTTCTAACCGCTTCCTTAAAAAGATAAATAAATCATTTATTTATTTATTTTTGACAAATTAAGGGATTTGACCCAAGTCAAATACCTTTTCCCTCTAACAAATATAATAAAATATTCCATAAAAAGTGGATCTAGATCTAGTTAACCCATGCACCAAGATCTAGAATGACCCAATATTTTGTTATAAATAGGAGGGTTTTTCCTACCATTCTTCACCTTTTGTTGCCTATTAGATCACTCTGGATCTATACACTTGGTCACTCTTTTCTACCATTTGCTGTGTGAGCTCCCATTGAGTTCTATTCTTTGTGTGGGTTTTCTACACCAACAAGAGAGAGAAATCTTAGATCTGAAGTGCTGAGGACTTCCAAGAACCCATCCCACTGAGGAGAATTGGATACGCCTTCTTGTTTTCCTCCCAGGTGCCCAATTAATATAAAAATTCTTTCAAAAATTGTTCTTGTCTTGTCTATTGGTATATGGAGCAAACCCTTGTTTTTTCTGCTTAATGTCTTTCGATGCATAGATCTGGTTTTTTGCAGCTCTTTTTGTTCAACTAACCACAGATCTGAAGATATTGGCAGCCACTTTTGTTGTTAGGGCTATTAGTTATGCGTAGCTAAAGTGGTCCTTTTTCGTACACTTTGACAAAGGATTCACACTAACAGTGGTTTGTGGAGAGAGCCACATGCTCCTTGGTGTGCACCATTGGCACCAATTTATATTTTCATGTTCCTATCTTTTGAGATGTTTGTGACAGCAAAAAAGTGGCTAGGAAAAGCACTTTTTATTTATATTTTTGATGCAGGCAAGAGGATCACTGCGTTGGTCCCATGAAAGAAGCAGTGACCCACTCTCTAGTTGTCTTATGGCAGCTTGTTTACATTGTATTATGCTACCTTGTATTGATGATGCTTACTTATTCACAGGGAGCACCATTTGGAGAGTGACTTATATGTTGGGAAATCCCATTGGGAGCACTATTCTCCCCATTACACATGCTCTATATTCCAGGAGACACCATTGGGAAAACCATGATTGCCATACTATTACTATTCTCTTCTTGTGGGGAAAACCACTCGGAGAAATTGGAGAGGCACTTCATTTCTGATGGGGTAGCTTGTCCACTCTTGGAGGCCATACCATTTCATCCCAAGGACAGAGGCAGCCCCATATGTACTACAGAAGGAGAGAAGAGCTTATTGGGATGAAACAACAAAACTCTCCATTCAACCCCATTACATTGCACAGAACCGGGGAAAAGGTTTTCATTTGGATGATAGCATGGTTGAGGGGATCATCAGTGAGATTATATTTTCCCATGCATGTCATCAATCCTACCTTGAGGAGGCCATAGTTCAGCAGGAGGATTTCCACCTACACCTTCTATCTTTCAGGGTGTACACCATTCTGGTTTGCATACTTTGGAGGAGGCATTGGAGGAAAGTTTAATTGTATCATATCTTGAGTAGTGGTGGAGATTGTTGATGAGGAGGCCATAAGAGAAGAAGGGGGAGAAATTTTTTCTCTCTATGCAGTTACTTGGGGACAAGCAACATGTGGGAGGGGAGGATTTAATGTTCCCAATATTAGCCTCAAGCTAAAATGGAACATTATAGTGGCATATTTTTATTTGGCTTAATAAAATGGGTAAGGAGACCCCTTAACCCCTTTTGATGGAAAATAAAACTCCTTGTGTGAAAGGAGAAATAATGAAGTAGCTGAAATAAACACCTAATGGTGTGAACATGATGAGGATCATCTTGAGTTGGCCATTTTGACCAAGTCAACAACGCTGCGTTAGATGGTTAGCTTGCTTGAGAAGACAACATAGTTTTTGGAGGGAAAGCATTCAAAAGTGAATGGAAACCATAATTGTGGGGCCTATGGTTAAATTTAGTTAATTTTCCTTATAATAAAGAAGGAGAAACTCATTTGGATTATCATTTGATTCAGAAATTTAGTAGTGAGGTCAAGGACTTGCACATCCAGGCTATTTAGCAGGATTGCAGTGCTCTTGAGCACTGGGGGTGCTCCTGGGAGGGGATCCCCCACCTCTTCCTCATGGGAGGAGAGGATTTGAGCTTAATTTCCTCATTCTAGCATATGGCCAAGCTCACTCCCTCAGTTGCAGTGTTTTCTTGTAGCAGGTTGGTGTTGTGTAGCTGGGGAAGCAGCAGAGGAACTCATTGGGTCTTTCAATACTTGATTTTCAGTGGAGGAGGGATTATTCATGGGAATATTTCTAGAGAGGGCTCTTTGAATTCACTTTAGATATATGGCATCAGGCCACTCATTCACCATCTCCCACTGCATAGTCACTAGGAGAAACTGCGTTATTTTATGAGGGCAGTGTTGAGGGATATTCTTGTGCTCATCAGGAGGAGTGTTTTGAGTGAAAGGGGATCAGCCCCTTTTCCCTTGAAGACTTCAATCAGAGGAGGGAATCATTATTTAAGATCTTCCATAGCCTCATATTCATTGGTTCCAGCTGCAGGGACAATTTGTTTGTCACTTTTGTATTTTGTCTTGCATTTCTAGCAATCTCCTTGAGGTTGGCTAGAAAACACATCTTGAGCCCATTTTCCTATCTTGGGCAATTTTCTTTGTATTCCTTCAGCTACGTTTCATTTGTATACATTCAGCAGCTACATATCACATGGATACTGTGCATTTATTTTCTTCTGGCATTCTGTGTAGCTGTAGCTACTCCAGCATTATGTTGTATATCCATTGGAGATTGGTTCTAAAGCTTAAGGGCCTTGTTCCTCATGATATTCCTGTATATTCATGTTGATATATTAATGTAATGATGGCTGTGATATTTACCCTCTCATGATGCATTCAGATTTGCAGAGTTTTATATTGATTTTTTGCATATTTCTGTAAGCTCTCTTTTTGAGCATTGTTTTAGAGATCTAGTTTGGGGAGGTTTATATAACCCAATTAGAATCATTTCTTTAAGCTCATTTTCAGCAGGGAAGTTATGATAGATGTGTTCTAGGGCATTCCAGTGTTGGTTAGCCTTATTTATGTAGTAGCTTCCTTACACAGCGTCCTCAAGGACCCTATGGCAGAAATTCCCGAGGTGGAATATTGCATATCCATAGGCAGTGTCTGAGAAGGGCTAGCTAGCCTCAGGATTTCTCCCTTCTTTGGAAGGAGTCATATCCTATAAATGCACCATCAGTAAATCTGTGAAATGGACTTGCAGTGTCTCACTGAAGAAGGAAAAATGGAACATCCTAAGATGTTCCGGACGAAGCAGAAAATCCCTCATTTGGGACATTAAAAATACTTTGCGGGTGCTTAAGCGGTAAGTTATAAAATGTGCAATATGCGACATGCGACATGCTAGACGCAGCTGTTAGCCACCTATAAATTGTTTTATACCAAAAGGTGGCTAAATAATTTTTTGGAGCCTTCCAGGAACAAATTTTATTACAAAAAGTGTTGGCTCTTGAAGACTCTTGAACGCCTCATGCCTCTGTCCAAAATCTTCCCTACTATGCCCATTTTACACTCTAGAATTATGCTGATTTCTTGAGAAGAAACTGCTGCAAAAATCACCTTTTTCCCTTTCCTCACTTCATAACAAACCTCATTTTCTACCCCTTTCATTCTCATAAGAATCCTTCATTTTCATATTTTTCCCCTTTCCCCTCCATCAGAACCCCTTTGATAAGGTTTAAGACTCTTTATTTGCCTTATCGAAACCCTCAAAACCCTTTGAAAACTATAGAAAATCTATAAAAAACCCAACTTTTATTACAGACTTAAGCCCCATTGGGCTAAGTCCAAACCTCTTCCCCATCATGCGACTTGGTCCAAGAACCAAGCGCTAAACCCATATGGTGCTTATCGGCATCAGAAATTTTGGCGAGTGCATATGTTGTGTTACATAAAACCCTCCGATGCCGATTAGCCCTGTATATTGTAAGCCCCCGATCATATTACATTTCATATAGACCATGGCCCTGCAGACTGGTGCCAAGCCATATTGTAAATAAATATTCCACCCCCGAAGTATAAACCTTCGTTTATATTAATTTGTTGGGTTTTATTATATCTTAAAATTTTCCGCCGGTGCAAAGTTCTGTTCACTCTCCACCGTCGATCTGATCTCCAGATCGATGGGTCACAAAATATCGCCCCGGTGGTCCCCGTAGTCACTCACTATTAAAAGCCAGGAAGTTTTTATCACACCGCTTTTAAGAGGAAAGCGTTTATCCCCGTTCGGCAGCGATCAGTGCCACAGACCGACACGTGGCCTCAAGCGGTTTGGAGATACCGCCCTCATCGCACATTAAAAGTCGACTATGGGCCCGGTGCGATATTGATGTTCGTCGTCCGATCTGAGGCTGGCTCATCGGATAGTGATCATGCCCAAAAGATGCTCAAGGGATAAACTCCCCCTCCCTTTCTTCCACTCGCACATCTTTCCAGAATCGCGCTCGTTCTCCACCGTCAGATCTGAGGCCCCAGATCTGATGGCCCTCATTCCAAGTCGCGCGACTTTCAGCGCAAATTTTTTTTCTTGCAAGGCCACGCGAAATGGGTGGTTTTCTAATGACACGTGTCGGGCAGGGACGTGTATCATGTTACAAAGGGAAATACCGCCTACCCACATTTTCCTCACGCGAAAACGGTGGTTTCCATCCCCGAAACCGTTTTCCATCTTTCCATGTGTGTTTTCTGCGTGCCTCCTCAGCCGTTGATATTGTGGGCCGATCTCATCCGACGGCCCACGATCATCCCAAACCCCAAACACCATTTTTAACCATTTTGTCTCATAACAAAGGTTTTTAACCTTATCCCATCAAATTTTCGCCATTTATTCGTAAAGTGACTCCTTCGCTTTACTTCCTCCCGATCAATCCTGACCGTCAATCATTCCGCGATCGATGGTTCTGACTTATTTTTCACCTGCTTTCCTTTTTTAACCTCCAAAAATAGATCTCAACCGTTGGATGATGCCATCCAATGGCCATGCTCTTTCCCTACGCCCTCTGAAGCAGTAAAACCTATATAACACAGGATTTTATAATATTTTTCGTATTGTGTAGGGTTTTTAATTGTTTTCCATTATATGAAAAGAAAATTTGAAGGCTGAGAATGATGATTCTCCTACCTTTGATTCATCAAAAGGAATCATTCACAGGGTTCAAGCTCCACGTTTCATCAGTGTTTCATGAGGCATTGATGCCATAGAAGCCCTGCGTGGCCTGCACATCAACAAGACACAGTTAAATGAATTGAAAGAGTATCAGTGTCGAAGAAAAAATAGAGAAGAACAAAATATTGAAAACAATTTGGGGATTACGGCTAAGATTGATTATCAAAATCGTAATCCTCCAAATTAAAATAGAATTAAAGGAAAATCACAAGGGTTTTATCAGATAGAAAGCCTCCACCACCACATCTGAGGCAAATTGATTCCTCCCAACTACCACAGTGCCACCTGTGCCTCAAAGCATTCAAATACAGGCCTAAGTTATTGATCAAGATCAAATGTTTACCTCAGCGCAGCCAAAGAGTGAATTCTGCAAATAAAATTAATGACAAAATATTAGCAGAGTTACTTCAACATAACAGGGATCCTCAAAAGTCAAAAAGAGCTCCCACTGAGCTTAAAGCTTAAATGTAAATTATTTAATACAGAGGACACCTATGTAATCTTCTTCAGCGAGCCCCCCAAAGGCTGAGAAGCCATTAAGTCTGTATTAATTATCTTTTGAGATCTTTAATCAAATCCCACCTCCTCATTCCTCTATAAATACTACTGGAGAAGATGAGAGAGGGGTAGGTTGAGTTGGTTGTTGAACTCTGAAATGTAATTGAGCTTGAGACTTCTACCTGTAAATAGTGTTCATTGGCTCTTGGAGCTCTGCTTGTGATAGATAAGTTAGTCTGGGAAGTGTAGATGATTGCTAAACTAAAGCATTGGACATAAAGCTATAACTGGTTTGGAGCATCAATACAAGCTGATTTATAGGATCCTGGTCTATGTCGACGGTGATGTTATTTCTTATTGTGAATTTTTATTTTACTTTTGTTTTCACTGTGTTCATCTTCTCTTATAAAGAACAACATGCATAGAGTTAGGACCTACTGTATATCAGTACCCTTCTCTAACTGAAAATCTTTATCTACATGTTTTCTTCCAATTTGTGTTATTTAGGAATTATCTAATTCAGTTCAAGCATAGGAATGCTGGTGTTACCTCATCCTACTGTCTGAGCTAGTTGTTATTCTTAAATGTTATTTTCAGTATGTGTTAAGTAGAGATGAACTAAGGAATATATGGTGTGCCCTGGTCCTAGTTTTATCCCAAAATACTGTCTGAAAGTTTCCATTGGAATGTGTTAAAAGCTAGCTAGTTTAAAAGTACTTACCAGATCTTAGGCCATTCTATGTTATCTTTTTGTTTGTCTTGAAAGTAACCAAGTAAAGTAGAGCTAGGAGAGGATTTGTGGTGAGCTCGACCTGCTAGTTTCTTCTCCAACAATTGCCTTCAAGTTTTCCCTTTGTTTTTATTATTTTTTCTATTGAAAGTGGATCAAAGGCTGGCTAGTTTCAAATTACATACCAGATCCTAGATTACTTTTATATCTTTCTTAAGTGTTTGTCAAAGGCTGGCTAGTTTCAAAGTACTTACCAGATCCTAGGCTACTCTTTGTTCTTCATTTGTTTAGTTTCCCTTCTTGATGTATCATCTCATTCCATAAATCAAACTTTAAAGAGATATTTAGACATAGATGACTTGCCCCATGGACCACTCTTGAACCCGATTATTTCAATTAAACCCTATTATGACTCCATAGCCCAATGGACTAAAACCTGCAATCATCTATCTTTCTGGCCAAAGCTTGTTCTGTTTGCTTGAAACTTCACACCTTTGAAACTCTTTGCATTTAGGACTTTCCACCTCAAACAACAATCATGCTCAACCATCCAAAAACAAACAAAAAACCCTCAGCCTTCATAACTAGGCTAATATCATTACCCAAAACTTCAAAGACAAATCCATATTTGAACTTATTCGAGAGATCCCTCTGTGGATTCTGGAGGGCTAGATCCTAGAATCCCAAAGTGGTTGAAATAATGTTCTCCCTGCAGTCGGAATTTTTCCAATCTTGCTAATTACAGGGTTCTAACAACTACGGCGACTCCGCTGGGGATTTTTCTGAGTTAATAAAAGTTCAAATACACCTTAAAACTCTAGATAACCCCTGATTTAATGACCACTATTCTGTTGGCCAGCTGAGCCACTAGAGCCAACATTTCTGGCGACTCCACTGGGGATCGAAGTTGAATTTTCACCTTAGGTTCCCTTAAAAACTTCAAAAAAATTTGTGAGTAAGAAGCAGCCTTTTCAAGCAATACCAAGAAATTGTAATCATGGTAAAACTTGTTTGAATCAGTGACAAACTAGGTAAAACCTAGGATTCTCATAAGAGTTTATCTAACCTTGAAAAATCAGCTGGCTTAGCCATAAGAATGCACTGTCTTTGTCTCATAACTGTAGCTATGTTTTGAAACAGAGTTAGGACATTCTTATAAACCACACAACTGAAAAATAACTCAGAAAACCCAAAAATATTTCAGATTGGTATCAAATAAACATGGTGGTGGACCATAAAACCTTTTACCTCCTTAGGAGCTAAAAAATTCCACTTGGCGACTCCACAATCCTGAAGAGACCTTAAGACTCCACTGGGAAGAGACATTATCATTGTAATATCATTAAAACTCAGTTAGAGGACTGTAGGATTAAAATTTGTGCAAACAGATTAGTTGACCATTTAAAGACTGTCATACCTATTTAAACTTTCCTTGTTTATTTGGGTCTGAAAAACACAGCATAGTGGCTCCTAGAAAGATTCATACTAGAGCCTATCCTGACCCTGATCCACCTAAGATAATTGATAACCCAGAAAGTATCCTTAGGAAGTCTCCTAGGATTAAATTATCAACTGCTCTTAGATCACCCTTGAGAGCTAATTCAGTTCCTGAAAATCTTTCAGCTCTACAAAAATCACAAGATGACTTAGTAAATCCCTTTAGAACTAGGTCTCTTGATGATTTAGATCAGTTAGATTCTGAATCTTCACTTTCATATCCTGAAATAAGTGAACATCCTGGTAGTAGAGAAACAACACCTCCTGATTTACATTTCCTTCACAACTTAGGTGTCTCTCATCCAAGATCAACTTAGCAATCTACTCCTGGTCCATCCACTTCTGCTCACCCTACATCCACTGTTCAAGCCACTCCATTCCAACCCACTTTTACTCTTGTCAATCTACCTCTTATAAATCCACCTCCACCTTTTGCTATGGCTACATGGTATGCTCCATTAGTCCTTCCTGTACCATTAGTAAATCTTCCACAGGACTATCAGTCCAAAATTCCATTATATGATGCTAGCAATGCTACAACTGCATCATAAAATGTGGATAAGATGAATGAATACTTTGACAAAAATGAAATTGATGATGATTCTGTCAAGTTTAGATTATTTTCTCAAAGCTTAGGAGGGGAGGTTAGAAAATGGTTTAAGGGCTTAACCCCCCATAGTATCAGTGATCTCCAAGCCTTCCATCAGACATTCTTAAACAAATGGGAAGTAAATAAGAATCATCTCCAAGTCCTTTCTGATTACAAGAACCGTCATAGAAACACCGGGGAAAGTGTACAAGCTTATTGTACACTTAGAGAGTGTCATTTAGAGAGGAATATACACCCTCTACTTCCAACTAAAATATGGAGAGAATGATGGAAGAGATGATATATAAAATGAGAATCCTTGAGAGAGCACAAGCCAGTCAAAACAAAACTACTCCTCAAAACAGAAATTAGAACCAGAATCAGAATTTTAGAAGGACACAACCTCCAAATAGACCCAGGGATGATGATCAACAGATCACTCCTCCCTTTCATCAAAACTATGTAAGTGAGGTTGAGGAAACAAATGAGATAACAGAGGAAGATGATATCAACATGATGGGGGTAGATAATGATGACTTTGAGATTCATTACGATAGAAAACAAGGTCTTTATACACCTTATGATGACAAAAGAGATGATGATGAAATTTATTATCAATACATGGAAAATGTCATCATAGATTCTCAAAGAGAATATGACCTTAGAAGTAAAACCAGTCAACAAGCTCCCAACACCAAAACCTCTGAAAAATCTTCACAAAAAAACACTGCAACCAAGCCTAAAGTTGTCAAACAGAAGGGAAAAACAGTGGCTGTGAATTCCGATAAAGGTAGAGAGAAACACACTCAAAACAATGAAAAAAAGAGTGTAGACATCATTAGTACTAACACTTCATCTATTACTCTTGTTAAAACCATTTTTTCAAATGTAAATAGAACAAATCAGCAAGCTGATGTTGTTGATAGACTAGCAGCTAGTAAGGCTGAAACAAGTTCTTCAAAGAACCAAATTTCTTTCAGCCTAGAGCAGGAAATTTCAAAGATCAAAATCTCTGTGCCCCTGATTGAGTTAGCTACCCGGAATGTATATAGAACCCAAATTTTTAAGGCTTTAAATATTGAGGATAATAATGACACAGTAAATCTTAATGATGACCATCCAGAGCTCATTTTTGGTCCTAAGATTGAAGGTAGATATAAAGAGGGACCTGTTCCTCCCTTTTATATAAGTTTAAATATTCATGACAAGATTTTACATAACGATGTGCATGATTCAGGAACCTCTCATAATTTAATGCCCAAATATGTCATGGAGAGCCTAGGCCTTGAAATCACCAGACCTTATAAAGACCTCTACTCCTTTGACTCAAGCAGAGTAAAATGTTTAGGATTAATTAAGGACCTCTGTGTTAACTTAGCCCAGATTCAAGCCAGATTCTTAGTAATGGATATTGTTGTGGCTGATGTGCCCCCAAAGTATGGAATGTTATTATCAATATCTTGGGGGGCTAAGTTACAAGGGACTATGAAAATGGACATGACCTATGTGACTATCCCTGTTTTCAATCAGACTAGAAGACTTTACAGGGAGTCTCATATGCAATACATAGTTACAAATCAAGACAGACGACATAACTCTCCTCTTTATTCTGTAAACATAGACCTGGATTCATTTATCCTTTTCAATGATGAAACTTTTAGTGAACAAGTGACCTTGTCTGATTTAATGACAGATAGAGAGGAGGAAGAAGATTATGTAGGAGTGTCAGAACAGTTTGTTGAACCTGTAAACTCTAGCAAACAAAACACGGGTCTTGAGCTACAAATCATGTGTCCTTTGTTTTTAAACATTGAGAGTCAAGAAAGCAGTCCTCATACCAATAATAAACCTAATGAAATGAAACGAATTCAACTAAGTGTCGATACTCAAGAATAATCAGAAAGCACAATAGTTGAAGAGGACAATCACCAAACATATGAAACCGAAAATAATACTCTATGGAGTATGTATTTTGACGGGTCATGCACTAGAACTAATGTTGGTGCAAGTGTCTATATTTGTAACATTGAAAACAACCACATAGAAAGCATTTCCTGCAAATTAAAATTTTAGTGTTCTAACAACATAGTAGAATATGAATCCCTTCTCCTAGGCTTACGTTTGTTGAAGACGTTAGGAGCCAAAAGAATCAATGTCTATGGGGATTCAAAATTAGTCATTAGGAAAGTCAATTGTGAGTATAACGCAAATCATCCTAGGCTTAGGGCCTACCGAAACAATGTCATCGACCTTTTAAAAACTTTTGAGGAATACCAGATAATTTTTTTCCCAAGAAAAGGAAATATTTCCGACCACAATTTAGCCTTTGCAGCTAGAACATGCTTAACGCCATGTGAAACCAAAGACTGCACAACTCAAATAAAATTCAGACCAGCTGTACCTGATAACGAAAAATACTGGCACGTTTTCAATGGGGAGAAACAAATAGAAGACTTCATGCAATTTAGAAATGAATTCGAACTAAACAGTTTGGACTCATATTATGATACAGACTGCAGTGAAGAAAATTTTCTTGGTGAAGAAGAGCCATCTCCTGAGCTTGTCAATATTAATATTTTGACTAGAAAACTTCAAAACAACACTGAACTGACTGCAGAATTAGAAACAGAAGAGTTAGAAACCCTGCAATCCAAAGATGAAAGTTTGTCTAAGGGTCTGGCACCTTTAGAAGAGTTGTTTGATTTCAAAAATGTGGCCAGGAAGCCAAAACTGGAACCTGTAGAGACTAAAGTGGAAGAGTGCAATATAGGCAGTGAGCGTAAATCGAAAATGATAAAACAGTCTAGAACTTTACCAGCTCACATTAAACTCAAATACATAGAGCTATTTAGAGAATTTTCTGATTTTTTTGCGTGGGGTTATGAAGATCTGAAATCCTATGACACTGAAATAATACAACAAAAAATCCCTCTCAAGGAAAACCAAAAACCATTCAAACAGAAACTGTGCAGAATAAACCCTGTTCAGCTGCCTTTAGTTGAGAAGGAAAATAGGAAAATGTATGAAGTTGGTATTATTGTCCCTATTAGATATTCTGAGTGGGTCTCTAATCTGGTGTCAGTTAGGAAGAAAACTAGAGAGATCAGGCTTTGTATATACTTTAGAGACTTAAACAAAGCTTCATTAAAAGACAACTACCCTTTACCTAAGATGGAAGGGTGGTAGGGTCTAGAAGAATTTCTTTGCTTGATGGCTACTCAGGGTACAATCAGATCTTAGTTCACCCTACTAATCAATTAAAGACAGCCTTTACTACACCTTGGGGCACTTTCATGTATGTGAAAATGACCTTTGGTCTAATGAACACTGGAGCAACTTTTTAGAGAGCCATGGACATAGCTTTCTCAGAAGAAATGGGCTTCTTCATTATTATATACCTTGATTATGTCACTATGTTTTCGAAGACATATGAAGAGAACTTAACACATTTGAGAAGAGTTTTAGAGAAACGCAGAAAGTTTGGGATATCTTTGAACCCTAAGAAGACACTTTTCAGGCTCCAATAAGGTAAACCTCTTAGGAAAATTATTTTAGAAGAGGGTATTAAGATAGATCCCAAAAGGATTGAGGCCATATTGCAAATCTCCCATCCTCGAAACATCAAGGAGTTGCAATCTTTCATTGAAAAGATTAAATTTTTGAGAAGGTTCATCCCGAACTTGGCTGAGCTCCTTAGGAATATAACAAACATGTTAAAGAAGGAGCAAGGGGTAAAATGGACCTGGGAAGCAAAGAAGTCCTTTGAGCTGGTGAAACAAGCGTTAACCAAAACACCGGTTCTAATAAGTCCTGATTTTTCAAAGGATTTTTATATTTTTTCATTTGCATTAGAACATACCATAGCTGTTGTCCTTTTATAGAAAAATCCAGAAGGACAAGAGCAACCTATTGCATTCTTTAGCAAGGCATTGAGGGATGCCCCTCTGAAGTATAACATTATGGAGAAGCAAGATTTTGCTTTGGTTAAAGCTTTGAAAGACTTTAGAGTATACATCCTGCACTCACACATCATTGCCTTTGTCCCAAATTTAGTTGTGAAAGACATTCTAACATAGGACCCAGATGGTAAGAGAGGTAAGTGGATTGATGTTATCCTTGAATATGATTTATAGATAAAACCCACTAAGCTGATCAAAGGCCAAGGCCTGGCTAGATTAATGGCTGAATCAAATTTTGAAGTTCTTGATATAAATATGATTAATGCTTTAGATGATCAAGAGGAAACCTCAACTCCCATCGTTGAAGACCAATTTATGAATTCGTCTTGGTATGTTGATATTATTTATGTTTTGCTTAATTTAAATACACCTCCTGGTTTGACAAAAACAAGGGCAAGGTTCCTAAAGTTAAAAGCTGTAAACTATTGCATTATAGATAGATGTCTTTATTGGAAAAATGCAAGTGGTGTATTGCTTAAATTTTTTCCTGAGTATGATGCAGAGAAGGTTAAGCATGAGTTCCATGAAGGAGAGTGTGGAGGTCATTTGTACTGGAAGACAAAAACCAACAAAATCTTTAGGGCTGGTTTCTATTGGCCTACTCTTTATTCTGATATACACAAGATGATCATTTCTTGTCATAAATGTCAAATTTTTGAAGGCAAAAGGAAACTGCTACCCCTACCTTTGCATCTAATCACTGTTGAAGCCCATTTTCAACAGTGGGGACTTGACTTCATAGGAGAAGTCCACCCACCATCTTCTGCTCATCATAGATGGATTCTCACTGCCACATACTATTTCACTAAGTGGATAGAAGCCATACCTTATAGGCAGGCCAATGATTTTGTTATTATAAAATTCACGAAGATTAACATTCTCTCCAGATTTGGCTGTCCTACCAAGATCATCACTGATAATACAATAGCATTTGGATCAAAAAATATGGTTGAATTTTGTCACAGATATCAGATAACATTGGGGCATTCCACGACCTATTACCATCAAGGTAATGGACTTGCAGAATCCTCAAACAAGAGTTTAGTGAACATAATCAAGAAACTGTTGGAGGACAACAAAAATTCTTGGCATACAAAGCTAGTTCATGCACTTTGGGCTGACAGATTGACTTTGAAGAAATCTATTGGTGTGTCACCTTTCCAGCTAGTGTATGGTACTCATGCAATTTTTCCAACCAGCCTTGGTGTACCAGTGATGAAGTTGATTCAAGAGTTGCAAACTGAAGATAATGACATGATCAGAAGAATAAATCAGACCATTCATCTTCAGAAAACTAGGGAAGAGGTTTGTAACAAAGCATTGCAGAAGCAGGATAACATTAAAAAGCTTTTCGACAGAAGAACAAAAGCCATCAATTTTAATATTGGGGACAAAGTTTTAAAGTGGGACTCAAGGAGGGAAGACAAGGGCAAGCATGGAAAATTTGACAACTTATGGCTTGGCCCTTACTCTATCCATTCAGCTGCAGGTAATAATGCCTTTTTCTTGCAAGAGTTGAATGGAGAAGAATTGTTTGGGAGTCCTGTCAATGGCAGGATGATTAAGAATTACTTCTCTTGATCCATTTCATGTTCTGAAAGAATTTTTATCTTTTTTTTTTTCCATTATAAATATCTCATCCACCATTGCATTCAAATTTAGAAAAATCAAAAATACAAAAACAATGAAAGAAAGAAAAGAGGGTAGATTGTAAAAACAAAAAGGTACAACCCCATACCATAAAGAGAAAAAAATTTGAAAGTGTGCAAGCTTAAATGCCACTCCTGAAAAACACACTTCTAGTTAGTCAAACAACCTAATATTGACTAATTAGTTTTAAATTTTCTGCTGATAGGATAGTGAATTCGATTTGCCAAACTGTTTAATATTGGCTTATCAGTAGATAGTTTAGGATAGAAATTAAAGGTTCAAACATGCTCAAAATCTGAAGCTAAGTTTCCAAAGAGAGTGACTCAAATCTGTTTCAAATTTTGAGTCAAGAAAGATGTAAGTCTGGTTCTAATTAGCTCAAAATCTGAACTAGAGGACAAGTAAATACAACTCAAACAAAAGTCAAAATAGAGATGTAAAAGATATGAAGGAAATGCTTTGAAATTTCAGATCCTAAGCCTTCCATTTTGATTTAATTTTCTGCAGAATAAATGTCTATGTGGAGCTTGTTTTTATGCCATAGATCACAACAAGTCAAACAGTTTAATCTTGACTTGGCTGTTTTTAAATTTTTGTTGTAGAATTTAGTGAATAAAATCTGTTGTACAGTTTAATCCCAACAGATAGTAGATTAGGTAGAGAATCATATGGGCTCAACTATTTAATCTGAGTCCATGGAGAAATAAGGAGTAGAAATAGATTAGATTTCCTCCTTTCAAAATAATAAAATGTTGTAAAAGAGTTTTCCAATCCAAGTGCACTCTAAAGAATAAAAAATGTTAGATCTGTAGGATTGGGTATGTAGAAATATTGTTGTTGAAAGATCCATTGTTTTTATGGCTACTAATATGTTTTCAGAGCAAAATAAAATCATCCCAGCAAAGGAAGGGAAGCCCAATGGATGAAGCACTAATCAGCCTCCTAGAGAATGCAAGTCTGAAGTTCTTGATGCCTTCAAGAAGGCACCATCCCCAAGTGGAGCCACTGTTAGCCACCTATAAAATTTGTTATACCAAAAGGTGGCTAAATCATTTTTTGGAGCCTTCAAGGAACAAATTTTAATGCAAAAAGTGTTGGCTCTTGAAGACTCTTGAAGGCTTCATGCCTCTATCCAAAATCTTCCCTACTATGCCCATTTTACACTCTGGAATTCTGCTGATTTCATGAGAAGAAACTGCTGCAAAAATCACCTTTTTCATTTTCCTCACTTCAAAACTAACCTCATTTTCTACCTCTTTCATTCTCATAAAAATCCTTCATTTTCATATTTTCCCCCTTTCCCCTTCATCAGGACCCCTTTGATAAGGTTTAAGACTCTTTATTTTCCTTATCGAAATCCTCAAAACCCTTTGAAAACTATCAAAAATCTATAAAAAAACCCAAATTTTATTATAGAATTAAGCCCCATTGGGCTAAGTCCAAACCACTTCCCCATCATGCGACTTGGTGCTAGAACCAAGTGTTAAAAACATATGGTGCTTATCGGCATCGGAACTTTTGGCGAGCGCATATGTTGTGTTACATTAAACTCTCCGATGTCGATTAGCCCTATATATTGCAAGCCCCCGATCATATTGCATTTCATATAGACCATGGCCCCATAGACGGGTGCCAAGCCATATTGTAAATAAATATTCCGCCCCCAAAGTATAAACCTTTGTTTATATTAATTTGTTGGGTTTGCTTATTTCATAAAGTTTTCCACTGGTGCAAAGTTCCATTCGCTCTCCACCGTCGATCTGATCTGCAGATCGATGGCTCACAAACTATCACCCCGGTGGTCCCCGCAGTCACTCACTGTTCAAAGATGGGCATTTTTTATCGCACCTCTTTTAAGAGGAAAGCAGTTTTCTCCGTTCGGAAGCGATCAGCGCCACAGGCCGACACGTGGCCTCAAGCGGTTTGGAGATACTGCCCTCATCATGCATTAAAAGTCGACTATGGGCCCGATGCGATATTGACGTGCGCCATCCGATCTAAGGCCGGCTCATCGGAAAATGATCGCACCCAAAATATGCTCGAGGGATAAACTCCCCCTCCCTTGCTTCCACCGGTGCATCTTTCTAGAATTGCGCTCGTTCTCCACTGTCAGATCTGAGGCCCCAGATCTGACGGCCCTCATTCCAAGTCGCGCGACTTTCAGCACAAAGTTTTTTTCTCCCAAGGCCACGTGAAATGGGTGGTTTTTTAATGACACATGTCAAGCAGGGATGTGTATCGCATTCCAAAGGGAAATACCGCCTACCCGCCTTTTCCTCACGTGAAAACGGTGGTTTCCATCCCTAAAACGATTTTCCCTCTTTCCATGTGCATTTTCCGCGCGCCTCCTCAGCCGTTGATCTTGTGGGCTGATCTCATTCGATGGCCCATGATCATCCCGAACCACAAACACCATTTTTAACCATTTTGTCTCATAACAAAGGTTTTTAACCTTATCCCATTAAATTTTTTCCATTTCTTTGTAAAGTGACTCCTTCGCTTTACTTCCTCCCGATCAATCCTGACTGTCGATCATTCCACGATCGATGGTTCTAACTTATTTTTCACCCTCTTTCCTTTTTTAACCTCCCAAAACAGATCTTGACCATTGGATGATGCCATCCAACGGCCATGCTCTCTCCCTATGCCCTCTTAAGCAGTAAAACATATATAACGCAGGTTTTTATAATATTTTTCATATTGTGCAGGTTTTTTAATGGTTTTCCATTATATCAAAAGAAAATCCAAAGTCTAAGAATGAAGATTCTCCCTCCTTCGATTCATCAAAAGGAATCATTCACAGAGTTCAAGCTCCACGTTTCATCAGTGTTTCATGAAGCATTGATGCCACATGAGCCCTGCGCGGCCTGCACATCAAAAAGACATAGTTAAATGAATTGAAAGAGTATCAGTGTCGAAGACAGAACACAACAGAACAAAATATTGAAAACAATTTGGGGATTACAGCTAAGATTGATTATCAAAAGCCTAATCCTCCAAATTAAAATACAATTAAAGGAAAATCAGAAGGGTTTTATCAAATAGAAAGCCTCCACCGCCACATCTGAGGAAAATTGATTCCTCCCAGCTACCACAGTGCCACCTGTGCCTCAAAGCATTCAAATACAGGCCAAAGTTATTGATCAAGATCAGATGTTTCCCTCAGTGCAGCCAAAGAGTGAATTTTACAAATAAACTTAATGACAAAATATCAGCAGAGTTACTTCAACATAATAGGGAGCCTCAAAAGTCAAAAAGAGCTCCCACCGAGCTTAAATCTTAAATGTAATTTTTTTAATACAGAGGACACCTATGTAAGCTTCTTCATCGAGCCCCCCAAAGGCTGAGAAGCCATTAAGTCTGTATTAACTATCTTTGGAGATCTTTTATCAGATCCCACCTCCTCATTCTTCTATAAATACTACTGGAGAAGATGAGAGAGGGGTTGGTTGAGTTGGTTGTTGAACTCTGAAATGTAATTGAGCTTGAGACTTCTACCTATAAATAGTGTTCACTGGCTCTTGGAGCTCTGCTTGTGATAGATAAGTTAGTTTGGGAAGTGTAGATGATTGCTAAACTAAAGCATTGGAATTAAAGCTGTAACTGGTTTGGAGCATCAATACAAGCTGATTTATGGGATCTTGGTCTATGTCGACGGTGATGTTATTTCTTATTTTGAATTGTTATTTTACTTCTATTTTCACTATGTTCATCTTCTCTTATAAAGAACAACATGCATAGAGTTAGGATGTACTGTATATCAGTACCCTTCTCTGACTGAAAATCTTTATCTACATGTTTTCTTCCAATTTACGTTATTTAGGAATGATCTAATTCAGTTCAAGCATAGGAATGTTGGCGTTCCCTTGTCCTACTGTCTAAGCTAGTTGTTATTCTTAAATGTTATTTTTAGTGTATGTTATGTAGAGATGAACTAAGGAAGATATGGTGTGCCCTGGTCCTAGTTTTATCCCAAAAGACTGTCTGAAACTTTCCCTTGGAATGTGTTAAAAGCTGGCTAGTTTAAAAGTACTTACCAGATCTTAGGCCATTGTATGTTATCTTTGTGTTTTTATTGAAAGTAACCAAGTAAAGAAGAGCTAGGAGACGATTTGTGGTGAGCCCGGCCCACTAGTTTCTTCTCCAACAGTTGCCTTCAAGTTTTCCCTCTGTTTTTATTATGTTTTCTATTGAAAGTGGATCAAAAGCTAGATAGTTTCAAAGTACTTACCAGATCCTAGATTACTTTTATGTCTTTCTTAAGTGTTTGTCAAAGGCTGGCTAGTTTCAAAGTACTTACCAGATCCTAGGCTACTCTTTGTTCTTCATTTGTTTAGTTCCCCTTCTTGATGTATCATCTCATTCCATAAATAAAACTTTAAATAGATCTTTAGACATAGATGACTTGTCGCATGGACCACTCTTGAACCTGATTGTTTCAATTAAACCCTATTATGACTCCATAGCCCAATGGACTAAAACCTGCAATCATCTATATTTCTGGGCAAAGCTTGTACTGTTTTCTTGCAACTTCACAGCTTTGAAACTCTTTGCATTTAGGACTTTCCACCCCAAACAACAATAATGCTCAACCATCCAAAAACAAAAACAAACCCTCGGCCTTCATAACTAGCCTAATATCATTACCCAAAACTTCAAAGACAAATCCATATTTTCACTTATTGGAGAGATCCCTCTATGGATTCAGGAGGGCTAGATCCTAGAATCCCAAATTGGTTGAAATAATGCTCTCCCTGCAGTCATACTTTTGCCAATCTTGCTAATTATAGGGTGCTGACAGTAGCAAAATGAAAAAAGGTGAAAGATAAGGAAAATGTCGAATAAAAGGGTTTGCATGCGAATTTGGGTGATGTATCAAGGTTGGATGGGTCCCACCAAGTCACATCGATGGTAATATAAGTTTCGATAAGTCTTAAGATGTAAATATTAAAACTTGCGGGGATCGGTGTTGCCAATGAAGAAATGCAACGCGAGACTTTAGAAAAGGGAAAGTGAAGAGTAAGAGATGGTAAATGAAGGTAAAGAGGAAAAAGGAGATGAATGATGGCGGAAATGAAGTTTTCTCACCATTAAACCTTATAATCTACATTTTTCCCTTTTTGTTGAACTGAGATGCAGATTGATTCCTTTGAAGCTCTTTGATAGTCAGGACTTACCTTCATTTCTCCTTCTCCCCTTTCTGTGCGGTCATAGGCCAACATTGGCTCCATATGGGGACAACGTGCTCTTCTTCAGTGTCTTGAGAACTTGTAGACTTGAATGCCTGTGCTTTTATTGGGTACATGGAGTCGCAAATGCACACTGATTAGACAAAGTTTTATACCAACGGTCAAGTGGACACAAAATGGGACATGAAATGGGGGATGATATGGAATATGAAATGGAAAATGTAAATAGTGGATGAAACAATATGGGAACAGTGGAATATGGTATGTAAGATGAAATGGGAGAAATTCAAACAAAATGGAACAATGGAATGATATATACAGTGAAAAGATATATACAGTGAGCTAGATTATTCCTCATCAGTGATGAAAGTAAAACTTGAGGAATTGCACATTTATGGGCGTCTCAAGTATGTCTCCATCTATGTTCTCCAGTGAAAAAGTGTTGTTGCCTTTGTCCTCTACCGCCCTTAATGGACCAAACTAGAGGGGTTCGAACTTCCCATGTTTCCCTTTTTCTGCTCGCCTACTATCCCATCGTAGCACCAAATCCCTAACTTAGATTCCTCTATCTTTAGCTCTTTGGTCCAGTAAGTATTTCAATTTTTTCTTGATACTCTTCTAGTCTGAGACTTACTTGTTCTAGGGTTTCCTTCAACTCCACCAACTGATTCATTCTTCGGATGAGGTCATTTAGCTCCTCCTCGCTTTCTTGTCAGAATCGAGCCATAGGTAATCCAAGCTGAATTGGGAGGACCATGGCTTTTCCATACACCAGCTCATAAGGAGACTTTCTTGAGGATATTTTAGTGGTGATGTGATTTTCCTAGAGTGCGAACTGGAGCTGAGAATCCTATTTTGTTTGATTTTCATTGATGATCTTCTTCAAAATCGTCACAAGTGTCTTGTTAGATGATTTAACCAGCCCATTGCATTGTAGGTAGTATGCAATGGAGTGTCCTAGCAATATGTTGTAATGCTGATAAAAATTTACAAATTTAGCCAACTTGAAAGCCTCAGCACTATCTGTAATAATTTAGTTGGGCATCCAAACCTGGCAATTATGTTCTCCCCCGGGAACTTGATCACCACTGACTCTGTAGAATTTATTGTGGGCACAACTTCTACCCACTTGGTGAAGTAATTTGTATGAGTGAGGATCCATCGATGTTGATTGCTAGAGGCCGGGTGAATCTATCCTATGAAATCAATTCCCCATTTCTTAAAAGGCTCTTCAACATGTACTGGGATCAATGGGAGAGGTGCATACCTTTGCTTTTCAGTGAATGTCTGACACTTCTTGTAGGCTTGGACACAATCATGTACATCATAAAACAATTTATGCCAGAAGAAACTTGCCCTCAGGATCTTGTGTGCTGTGGATCGCCAGTTATAATGTCCACCATATATCCCTTCATGGATTTCAGCCATCACTTGGTCCATTTCCTTCTCTATTAAACACAATAGTAGGATCCCCGTGGGCTATTTCTAATAAATTAACCCATTTGCCACAATATACTTTTGAGACTTCAACCCTAAGGTATGGTACTTGGCCTTATCATAGTTAGGAGGACATCTCAGCATTAAAAGATATTCCACTACATCTTTGAACCATGGGGATAGAAGGTATTTCAAGTGTGTTATTTAGTGCGTTATCACTTATAAATTTTTGAAACATTACTTGACATGGTCATTCAAGTTCATTTATCAAAGGTCTCAAGGTGGTATAGGAAATTTCATTTTTATCATATTTAACTTATCCTAAGTTTCAAGACCACCTCTGTTTCATCTCAATCCACCTCAATTTAGGTCATGTCATGTCCCATCAGTCATCATTTTCGAATAAATTTCATTTCCCAAGCTTTTGAATTCAAAAATTACACGTTAGCTAGTTCTTCCTCTTTTCGTAGCATTTTACACTATAAAATAGCAGTTTTCTCTACGAAACTACCTAATAGTTTCGTATTGAAACTATCAGAAAATGAACTAGCCACGCTACGAAAAACAGTTTTTCTTTTTGTCTTGTCAAATCTGGTGCAAGGTGTCAGTTCATGATTAGAGGAGGTAGGGTGGATGCCATTTGAGTCAGTCAGGCTTATTTCAAAGGTACAAGATCATGCCTAAGGTCATTATTACCATTTTTAGCATGAATGAGTCATGATTAGGGCATGAGTTGTCGTTGAAACCATAAAAAATTACCTAATTGAGTATTTTTGTCATACTCTGCTTTATCCTTGCATTTTATTGAGTTTCTGGAGAGCTACTTCACCGAGCCAAGTTGGTTGCTGGAATTTTCAAAAGTTGCAGGTGTCACTAATCAAGAGAGGGAAAGAATATATAAATTCACCATGGATACAAGGAAGAAGACTAAAAAAGGTTGTGACTACCTCAGGTATGAGCCCATGGACATGAATTAGTTAAATGAAGACCCAACTTCCTTGGAAGTTTTCATAAGAACAGGTTGCTTTAAATTCTATAAAAGATTGCAACGATGCCATCTACATGTTTCCAAGGAGTTTGCTAATAGTTTTACTGGGACGACTTCAAAGGTAGGAATGTTAAATCTCAAAATAATACCACAGAGCATTGCAACAACAACAGGAATCCCTAGAGGAGGAGAGAAATGGTTTAAGGGCATCAAATTCACCATGCAGGACTGCAAAGAATTTATCAAGACAGAGCATAGTGAAATTGATCTCACAAATTTTGTCCGAAGGAGCTACCTGAAGGACAAGTACTCAAAGTTGTTGATGATAATTCAGAAGTAATTCACATGTGAATGAATGTTTCACATGGTCTACTCCTACCACCTTAGGCTTCTGCTACATTTTTTGGGTAAGAGGTCTCAATTTTCCCTTTTACTTATATAGAAGTTTAAGTAAAATGTCATATAAAGTCCAAGTTAAAAAATAAGGAAATGAAACTTCTCTTTTTCATCATGGTTTGATAAATTTGTTGGTGTTAGAGGAGTTAAAAAGATTAGGTAGAGATTGGACATCCTTTTTTTTCATAAGTGGTTTTTAAGTAGATTTTGTTAGTCCTAAAATAGTTACCAAACCTAGAGATATTCCATCACCTTCAGTGGCAGAGCAGTTACAACTAGCGAGCATGGAGGTAGAGCCTTTGCACAAGACTGACACACCCAAAGATACACCTAAAAAATCGAAGCCAACAATTAGAAAACATGGCAGCAAGAGAGTTACAACAAGCCAAACAGTGGTTAAAGGTAACTTAGAGGAAATCTTCCATTCCATTGATATTGAAGAAACTCCCATTGTCCAAGCTGAAGATGTTGAAAAGGGAGGAAGGAAGCTTAAGAAAGGAACAATAGCTAAAAAATTGGAGTTTGCAGGTGATGATGCTAGATTCAGGTTTCAACCTAGAAAACCAATGACTAGGCATGCAAGAAAGGTTATGGAAAGCAACAAAGAGGTTCAAAAAGTTAGTGAAACTTATCAGCCACCACCAAGCATTATAGACCTCTCCTCACCTACAAAAGAAGATCTGGTCACCAAAAAAAAGAAGGGCAAAGAGAAAATCACTGAAAAGTGACGGGTTGAAACCCTTAAGAAGCAGTTGAAAAAGGCAAGAGAAGAGATATCAACCTTGAAGAAAGAGGCAAAGAAGCATAGTGCTAAAAGGGTCCAGTTTGAAAAAATGAGCAAGATTTGGGAGGATCAAGTCACAAGTGTCTCAAAGCCCTTGGACAATTCTGAAAATTTGATAAAATGGACTCATACACTAAGAGGAGAGTTCAAGCACGTCAAAAAGGTAAATCTACACTTTCAAGCCAAGAACAGGACACTAAAGGATAAAGTGAAAGACCTAGAGCATCAATTGGAGTTGATTCACGAAGAGTTGGAAAAGAACAGTTTGAAGATGACCGTGGTTGATGAGCCCATTGCTCAACTGATCATAAGTGAGGAGGAAACACCATAAGAGCCATAAGTTGAGATTGAATATGCCTTAGAGGGTTCATTACATGTAGAAAATCAATATTCTACAGCTGGAGGTCAATTTTTGAAGACAGTTTTGAAATAGGCAATTTCTGTGTTTTTACACAATTTCATATCGTTCCTCAGGCTTAAAGGCAGGAGTACTATACAAAAAAACATGTAGTAGCATTTTTGCCTATAGAGTCAGTTTTTGTTTTATTCAAGGAAGCGAATTCATGGTGGTGATGTGTCATGACTTGATTGACATCATGGAACAACAAAAGAGCGGAGTTAATGGGTATAGAAGCTAATTTTTCAACACTACCAAAACTCATTAAGAAACTCTCCTGTTTTCGTAGTGAGCCATCTTTGAAGGTTTTTGAGAATCTTAATGGAATTTTGGACAACTGGAGTCCTCCAACATGTCAAGGGAGCTTATCATCAAATACTTATGACTTGAAGGAAGTGTTATGGAGACAGGTCATTAGCCAAAGAAACTTTGAAGATAAGGTTCATGCATTCCTGAAAAGTAGGGTTATGCTTCACAAGTCTAGGAGGGTTTTAAATATGTAAAGTGGTAATGAAATCTGTCATATGTCTTATGAGCATGTGATACTTATTTTGTAACCATAATGTAATTGTTTCAAAGATAAGGTAGAGTTATGTAATAATTAGGAGTTAAAGTCCTGTTAGGAGATGTTTTGTTTAAGGTATAACTTCCAGTTTTCTATTAGGAGTTATGTATTTCAATTATGAAAGGTGTCATAGGAGAATTTGATGATCTAGCCACTAGTCAGATCATCCTTGTGGTAAGAATGTCTATTTAAATACAAAGCATTCAAGTAGTGAGTGCTTGGATATTTTTTGCACCAAACTACTCCTTTTATGTATTTGACTTATATCAGTGATATAAAGGGACTTTCGTCTTGATAGACCTGAGATTATCATGATTTTTTTAATGTATTATTGATCTATATCTTTATGTTTACCACTTGCAGTAGATTTAATCTCTATAACTCATAATTCATAATTTTATGCTCTGACTTCCTTTAGTGATGAAATTATTGTGTTTTCCCAGGTTTTATGAGTGATTTTCCTTTTTTAAAGACCTCTATCTGCCTCAACTTCCATGTCAATAAACCTTGCCACCGAAACTACTGATTTTTGACTCCATAGACCCAATGGTAGCAAGCCTACATTATTTTCAACCTGCAAACATAAAAAACAAGTTACAAGTTCCATAGAGTTAGCCGTCTAGTACTATCATTATTCAATATCATAAAACCCCCTTGAGAGGGCCCTCTCAAACTGAAGAGGTTAAGCTTCAGTTAGAAATGGTTTGAAATAGTTACACTAAGTTGTTTGATAAGTAGACAATCAAGTAGAATTTTCTGATAACATTTTCGTGCGTCTCCCGAGAGACTGAAGATATACATTTCCCGAAGTTTTGAAGCTGAACTCTTGAAAGTGGCAGGAGCTCAAAATCTATTCGAGGCTACAACTAACTTGATGAATACATTCAAAATTCTCATGTTAAAAGGTGCCCTCGAAAAGGATATATATGAGGAGTAATCCTGACCCAAATCCACCTACAATTGTGGATAATCCAAACACAATTTCCAGAGGAATTCAAGGTAGTTCTGCACAATTAGGTACTCCATTACACACAAAATCCTTTTCCTCTGAAGTTTTAAAAATTCTTGAAGATAAAAAGTTTGATGATAAAATTCAGGAAGTCTTGTTTAGGTCTAAAAATGAAAAAGAATAGACTGAAATTGTCTTAGACCTACATAGGAGGTATTGATACCTCAGCCTTAGTGACCCGAAAAGATAAAGAAGAATTTTGGGGATCAGTCACATCAGAGTTATTGTTAGAGAGGGAATATTTGGATAGGTTGAAGGAACTAGACCCATTTGAAATCTTTCTAAGAAGAAAATATGGTTTCCCTTGACCTGACTGGAGTTCAATTGTAACTAGACTACAAATACCAACCTTCCCACCTCCTAATAGTTCCTCTTCCTTTACTACTGCTGTCCCTCTTAGCTCTTTATAATTAGCAAGATTTGCAAAGTCCGACAGCAGGGAGAACACCGTTTCAACCACTTTGGGATTCTAGGATCTAGCCCTCCTGAATCCGGAGAGGGATCTCTCCAATAAGTGCAAAGATGGATTTATCTTTAAGGGTTTGGGTAATGATATTAGGCTAGTTATGAAGTCCAAGGGTTTTTGTTTGTTTTGGATGGTTGAGCATGATTATTATTTGAGTGGAAAGTTCTAAATGGAAAGAGTTTCAAAGGTGAGAAGTTGCAAGCAAATAGAACAAGCTTTGGCCAAAAAGATGGATGTTTTGCTAGTTTTAGTCCATTGGGCTATGGAGTCATAATAGGGGTTTAATTGAAACAACCAGGTTCAAGAGTGGTCTATGGGGCAAGTCATCTATTTCTAAGGATCTATTTAAAGTTGATTTATGGAATGAAATGATACAACAAGAAGGGGAATTAAACAAATCAAGAACAAAGAGCAGCCCAAGATCTGGTAAGTACTTTGAAACTAGCCAGATTTTGACATACACTTAAGAAAACATAAAAGCAACCCAAGATCTAGTAATACTTTGAAACTAGCCAGCTTTTGATATACATTCAATAGAAAAAAAATTAAACACAAGGGAAACACAAATGATAACAAAAAATGGTCTAAGATCTGGTAAGTACTTCGAAACTAGCTAGCTTTCAACACAATTTTAGGGAAACTTTCAGATAGTCTTTGGGGATAAAACTAGGGCAGGGCTCACCATAACTTCCTTAGTTCATCTCTACTTAACATAAACTGAAAATAACATTCAAGAATAACAATTAGCTAAGACAGTAGGATGAGGGAACGCCAGCATTCATAACTTCTTGAACTGAATTAAATCATTCCTAAATAACACAAATCAGAAGAAAACATTTAGATAAAGCTTATCAGTTAGAGAAGGGTACCGATATACAATAAATCCTAACTCTATGCTTGCTATTATTTATAAGATAAAATGGAAAAAGTGAAAACAGAAATAAAATAATGATTTACAATAAGAAAAAACATCACCATCGACATAGACCAGGATCCCATAAATCAGCATGTATTGATGCTTCAAACCAGTTACAACTTAAAGCCCAGTGTTTCAGGTTAGCAATCATCTTCACTTCCCAGCCTAACTATTCTATCACAAGTAGAGCTTGAAGAGCCTTTGAACACTATTTACAATCAGAAGTTTCGAGCACAAGTATATTTCAAAGTTCTGAAACCAACATTTTCTCATCTTCTACAGAAGTATTTATAGAAGGAATGAGGAGGTGGGATCTAATAAAAGATCTCCAAGGTAAATTAATACAGATTTAAGACTTCTCGGCCTTTGAGGGGCTCGATGGAGAAGTTTACAGATATTCTGTCTGTATTAATTGTTTTATATTTAAGATTTAAGCTCGGTGAGAGATTTTGTTGACTTTAAGGCTCTGTTTCATGATATAATAACTCTGCTGGTATTTTGCATTAAGTTCCTTTGGCATAATTAATTCTTCGGTTGCGCTGAGGCAAATATCTTTGTTCTAATCAATAAATTCAGCCTCTGTTTGAATGGTTTGAGGCAACAGGTGGCTTTGTGGTAGCTGAGAGGAATCACTTGGCCTCTGTTGTGACGGTGGAGGCCTTTCTGTCTGATGAATGTTTGATTTGTATTTAATTATGTTTTAATTTAATGGATTAGGCTTTTTATAATCAATCTTAGCCATAATGAACTAAACTATGGAATTCATCTTCAATCCTCTATTTCTGCAGTGGTCGGTCTTCAACACTGATACTCTTTTGACTATGATTTCATTCACTATGTCTTATTGATGTGTAGTGCCACGCAAGGCTCATAGGGCATCAATTCCCATGAAGCATCAATGAAACGTGAGTTCGAACCCTGAGAATGGCTTCTCTTTGATGAATCAAAGGCATAGGAATCGTCATTCCCAGCCTTTGGCTTTTCTTCAATATAATGAAAAAAACCATCAAACTCCTACAAAAAACAATAAAGATGAATAAAATCTTGTGTTATTGGGTAAACTGCTTCAAAGGTTGGGGGGAAGGAGCGTGGCTGTTGGATGGCAACATCCAACGGTGGAGATCTATTAGAGGAGGTAAAAAGGAGAGCAGAGGGAGCATTTAAGTCAGATCCATCGATCTTCAGACATTCGATAGTCAGGATTAATCAAGAGGAATCATAATGCAAAAGGTCATATTATGGAGAAATGGTGGAAATATAAAGAGATAAGGTTAAAAACCTTAGGCAGAGGAAAAAATGACTTAAAACACCAAATGGGTTTCGGGAGGAATATGAGCCGTCGGATGAGATTGGCTCATATAGATCAACGGTTGAGGAGGCATGCGATGAATCACAAAGGAAAAGAGGGAAAGTGGTTTCGGGGATGAAAACCACGAGTTTCGCGTGGCAAAAGGGCGGGGAGGCGGTTTTTCCTTTTTGAACGCCATATGCATTCCCGCCTAACACGTGGCGTTTCAAAACAACTTATATCACGCGGCCTTTGGGAAATTAACCTTCGCGCTTGAAGCTACGCGATATGGGATGTGGGCCGTTAGATCTGGGACCTCGGATCTAATGGTGGGGAAACGAGCGCGATATGGAAAATATACGTGGGCAGATAGTGAGGAGGGCGGATTCAATCTGAGCCATTGGATGGACGGGAGAAACGGTTAAGATTGAATTTGGAATTAAAAAAAATAATATACAGGAGAAGAAAGGGTTAATAGGGATCGTTGATCTACAGAGATCAATGGCTACGATTGGTCGAGAAACATTATGAGCGGGGCTCAATGTTTTTTAACCATAGTCGGGAAATGCGATCTGTACCATCCGATCTGGACACATGGACGGTCCAAATGCAATCGGAGACATTCGATCGGTGGAGGGAAGAATTTGCACAGTGCCGATGCGATTGAGCATTGACCGTCAATCTGCAGATCAAATCGATGGTGGGAAATAAATCAGAGGGGTTCAAAGGTAGGTGAAAGGTTAATAATCGGAGCAAATATGAGTCGTTAGATCTAGGATATGGTAGATAGATCCAATGATGGAAGATCCATCGGGGAATGCCAATCGGGGAGAGGAATAGAATGCGACCGATAAAAAACTTGCAATGCGATAATGTGTGGGCCGATTGATCAGCTCAAGATCAACGACGAAGAATATTTCAAATATAAAATAGGCGGAAACCCTTATAATACATTAAAACTCAAATATTAATGAAATACAAAGGTTTTTGGCTGTCGGGCGTGATATATATTCATGAAATGGTCTGGCGCCCGATTGCGGGGCCTTTGGATGTATGGAGAGCAAAGGCCCGGGCCTTTATGTATAAGGTCCAATCGGGATCGGAAGGTCGGGCCTGGTCTTTCAATCTACCCATTTGGATTTTGCGATGCGATTAGTGCTTCAGGACTTCAACTCTTGGTCCCAGGTGAAAGTTATATGAAGTGAAGCGGAGAGTGGGGTTTATATAATGGGGCTCAATTGCATCGGAACTTTTGATGCGGGGCTTTTCAATCTACCCATTTTACGTTAAAAAACATTGTTTGGGCGTGTTTAGACCAAACTTAGGAAAAAGTGGGTTTATTGAATTTACAAAGGAAAATATCAATCAGAGATGGAAATATACAATGTTCTAGCGCCCGATTGCGGGCATAAGGGTTATATGAGGCGATAATAGGATCAGGGGCTGTGTACAAAGGGTTTAATTGCATCGGAGGTTTTAACCATGAAAAATAAACTTGCACGCTCTGTTTTCTCCGATGCGATAAGCACCGAAAAGACTTAGCACCCGGTTCTAGGGTATGGGCACATGTGTGGAAGTGGTTTAGGATTTAGCCCAAAGGGGCTTAAACCCTTAGAACAAAAAGTGTATTTTTTATGATTTTTTCAGAGTTTTCTGATAGATTTGGGGGTTTCGACAGAGTTAAAAAAGGAGTTTTAAACTCTGTAATGGGGATTTTATAAAGGGGGAATGGGGAAAAATGGAAAATGGAGGAATTTCATGAGGAAGAAAAGGGTAAAAATGAAGGTTAGTTTTGAAGTGGAGGGAGGGAAAAAATGGATTTTGCAGCAGTATTTTCTCTTATGGAATCAGCAGAATTTCTGAGTTTGAAATGGAAAAAGTAGTGAAGATTGAACTAAGGACATGATGTCTTCATGAGTCTTCAAGAGATAACATTTTTTACAATAAAAATTGTTCCTTGAAGGCTCCAAAAATGTTTTAGCCACCATTTGATATGGAAAATTTTATTGGTGGCTAACAGTGGCTCCACTTGGGGATGGTGCCTTCTTAAAGGCATTAAGAACTTCAGATTTGCATTCTCTGGGAGGCTGATCAGTGCCTTATCCATTAGGTTGTCTTTCTTTACTTGGATGATCTTATTTGTTCTGAAAAATGTCAGCAGCCATGAAAAACAATGGATCTTCATCAATACAAGCTTTCTACCTACCCAATCCTACTGATTTAACATTTTTTCTTCGTCAAAGTGCACTTGGATTGGCAAACTCTTTTTACAACATTTTATTCTTTTGAAAGCATAAAACTAATCTAATTCTACTCCTTATTTCTCCATGGACTTAGATTAAACAGTCGAGTCCATATGCTTCTCTACCTAATCTACCAATCTGTTAGGATTAAATAGTCTAAAAGATTTTTATTCTCTAAATTCTACAACAGAATTTTAAAAGCATACAAGTCAGGATTGAACAGTCTAACTTGATGCTGATCTATGGCATAAAAAAAAAAGTTTCACATAGACATTACTTTGCAGAAAATTAAAGCAAAATGGAAGGCTTAAGATCTGAAAGTTTCAAAGCACTTCCTTCATCTTTTTACAACTCTGTTTTTGCCTCTTTTTGAGTTGTTCTTCTTTTATCAACTGGTTAAGATTTTGAGCTGAATAGAACCAGTTATTCCTCTATTTTGACTCAAAAATTTAAACATATTTGAGTCATTCATGTTTGGACACTTAGGTTAAAATTTTGAGAATGTTTGAACCTTTAATTTCTATCCTAATCTATCTACTGATAAGCCAAGATTAAACTGTTTATCAAATCGAATTCACTATCCTATCAGTAGTAAATTTAAAACTAATTAGTGAAGATTAGGTTGTTTGACTAACTAGAAGTGTTTTTTTCAGGAGTGGCATTTAATCTTGCACACTTTCAAACTTGTTTCTCTTTTTGTTGGTATGGGGCTGTACCTTTATTGTTTTTACAATCTGCCCTCTTTTCTTTCTTTCATTGTTTTTGTATTTTTGATTTTTCTAATTTTGAATGCAATGATGGATGAAATATTTATAATGAGAAAAAATATAAAAAGGCTTTCAGAACATGACATGGATAAAGAGAAGTAATGCTTGAGCATCCTACCATTGACAGGACCCCCAAACAAATATGCTCCATTCAACTCTTGTAAGAAAAAGGCATTATTTCCAACAGTTGAATGAATGAGGTAAGGGCCAAGCCACAGGTTTTCAAATTTTCCACGCTTGCCCTTGTCTTCTCTCCTTGAGTCTCACTTTAAAACTTTGTCCCCAACATTGAAATTGTTGGCATTTGTTCTTTTGTCAAAAATATTTTTAATGTTCTCCTACTTTTGCAATGCTTTTTTATAAACCTCCCCTCTGGCTTGCTGAATATGAATAGTCTGATTTATCCTTCTGATCATGTCATTATCTTCAGACTGAACCTCTTGAATTAACTTCATAACTGGCACACCAAGGCTGGTAGGAAAGATTGTATCAGTGCCATACACAATCTGGTAGGGTGACATGCCAATAGATTTCTTCAAAGTAAATCTGTCAGCCCAAAGTGCATGCATAAGCTTTGTGTGCCAAGATTTTTTGTTGTTATCCAACAACTTCTTCATTATGTTCACTAAACTCTTGTTTGAGGATTCTGCAAGTCCATTACCTTGAGGGTAATATGCCATGGAATGCCCCAATGTTATCTGATACTTGTGACAAAACTCAACCATATTCTTAGATCCAAATGTTGTTGCATTATTAGTGATGATCTTGGAAGGGCAGCCAAATCTAGAGAGAATATTATTCTTCATGAATTTTATGATAACAGAATCATTGACCTGCCTATAATGGATGGCTTCTATCCATTTAGTGAAGTAGTCTGTGGCAGTGAGAATCCATTTATGCTGAGATGAATATGATGGATGGATTTCACCTATGAAGTCAAGTCCCCACTATTGAAAAGGGGCTTCAACAATGATTGGATGCAGAGGTAGGGGTAGCAGCTTCATTTTGCCTTCAAAAAGTTGACATTTATGGCAGGCAATTATCATCTTGTGTACATCAAGGAAAAGAGTGGGCCAATAGTAACCAGCCCTCAATATTTTGTTAGCTGTTGTCTTCCAGTATAAATGACCTCCACACTCTCCTTCATGGAACTCATGCTTAACCTTCTCTACATCATCCTCAGGCAAAAATTTAAGCAATATACCACTTGAATTTTTCCAATAAATACATATATTTATAATGCAATAGTTTACAACTTTTAACTTTAAGAACCTTGCTTTAGTTTTTGTCAAACCAGGAGGTGTATTCAGATTAAGCAAAATATAAAGAATATCAGCATACCAAGAGGAATTCATAAAATGGTTTTCAACAATGGGAGTTGAGATTTCCTCTTGTTCATCCAAAGCATTAATCATATTACTATCAAGAACTTCAAAATTAGATTCATCCATCAATCTAGCTAGACCTTGGCCTTTGATGAGTTTAGTGGGTTTTATCTGCAAATCGTATTCAAGAATAACAACAATCCACTTACCTCTCTTACCATCTGGGTCCTGTGTTAGAATGTCTTTTATAACTCAATTAGGGACAAAGGCAATGATGTGTGAGTGTAAGATGTATACTCTGAAGTCTTTCAAATCTTTAACCAAAGCAAAATATTGCTTCTCCATAATGTTATACTTCAGAGGGGAATCCCTCAATGCCTTGCTAAAGAATGCAATAGGCTGCTCTTGTCCTTGTGAATTTTTCTGTAAAAGGACAGTGGCTATTGTATATTCTGATGCAAATGAAAAAATATAAAAATCTTTAGATAAATCAGGACTTATTAGAACCAGTGTTTTTGTTAATGTTTGTTTCACTAGCTCAAAGGACTTCTTTGCTTCCAAAGTCCATTTTACCCCTTACTCCTTCTTCAACATGTTTGTAATATTTCTAAGGAGCTCAGCTAAGTTGGGAATGAACCTTCTCAAAAGGTTAATATTTCCAATGAAAGATTGCAACTCCTTGATGTTTCGAGGATGAGAGATATGCAATATGGCCTAGATCCTCTTTGGATCTATCTTAATACCCTCTTCTGAAATAATGTGCCCAAGAAGTTTACCTTCTTGGAGACCGAAAAGTGTTTTCTTAGGGTTCAAAGATATTCCAAACTTTCTGCATCTCTCGAAGAATGTTCTTAAATGTGCTAAGTGCTCTTCATTTGTCTTTGAAAAAATAGTAACATCATCAAGGTATATAATGATGAAGTAGCCTAGTTCCTCGGAGACTTCTGTCCATGGCTCACTGAAAAGTTTCTCCAACATTCATTAGACCAAAGGGAATTTTCACATACATGAAAGTGCCCCAAGGTGTAGTAAACATTGTCTTTAGTTGATCATCAGAGTGGACTAAGATCTGATTATACCCTGAGTAGCCATCCAAAAAATAAATTATTTTTGACCCAACTACCCATTTTACATTAGAAAAAATTGTTTGCACAGGAGTACTAGTTGAAGTGTTAGTGTTTAGTCAATTTAGTGTCCTAAATTGCTAACATAACTTATCAACCAGGGCTAGTAAATTGATGAAGTGTGATGCACTATATGTGCCTAAGTATCCATTTTTCTTACTTCGTTGTTTTTAGTGTTTTATTGATGTTTTGGGGTTTTTTTATGTTTGATCTTTAGTATGCTACTCTATGCTAAAAAGATGAACTTAGATTTATGTCAAAAAGGGAGAAAATGAAATGTTAATGAATAAATGAAAATAGAGTTTATTTGTAAATTATGTTCCTAACTAGAAAATGATAAAAACAGAGAGTCTTAATCCATGGATATTACAGCTTCTAAATGAACATTAATGAAATGAAAAGTAACTCAAAACACTACAACTTAATCTGATTCATTTAGTTAGAGATTTGTTGGAAGATCTTGTGAAAAATATTAATTCTAATGCAATGAGGATCTCCTAAAACATAAAAGAAAAACTGAAGCAACTTATAACATTACAACTAAATCTCATTCATGAGTTAGAGGTTTATTGGAAGAGCTTTTGAAAGAAATTAATCATAATGTGATAAGGATCTTATATGAAGAAAAATAATAAATAACTCACAATATTACAACTTAGTCTCATTCGTGAATTAGAGGTTTATTGGAAAATCTTTTGAAAGATACTAACTGCAGTATAATGAGGAATCTGATCTGAAATTGTGTGAAAAAAATATTTCTTATACAGAGATTGACTGTAGGGGTTTTTACTGGTTATTTCACCTTTAATAGAAAGGATGAAACTAGAAGCTTTTGGCCCTCTTATTGACTTTGCCTAAAGAAATATAATGTAAACACTAAATAGATCTAGCAAATGAGAATTTTCTTTTTAACTAAATAACAGAAAATGAAATGCTAATAACTCAAAATATCACAATTGAATCTCATTCATTTAATAGAGATGTATTGGAAGAGCTTGAGAAAGAGACTAACTGCAATATCATGAGGATATTTTATCTAAGCAAATGACATGAAACATAATGCTAAAATCTATGATTTCAGAAAGCAATCTAAGTAAGGAAATATGACAAAACATAATTGAAAATGACTTATCTGGAAAACATGCAAAGCCTCCTCGAATAGCAGGGGCCCTCTACTACCAATTTCGTGTAATCCTTAACTCTTTGAATATGTGATCAAAACAGCATCAAATAACTAAACTTCTTTATTGATAAACTCACAAATCTACATCCCATTCCATCTTAAGCTTTGTTACAAAACACTCTCTAATCCTTTCTCTTTTTCTCCTATTTTTTCACTACCTATGATAGGAGAAAGCTTCTCCTATTTATACAAAATATGAGAGGTTATCTCATTAATGGGAGTCCATGAATCTCTCCCTCCATCTCTAGAGTTACAATCAAAATAGGAAATGATAAGACACATGTCTTTCTAGAGTTTCATCACAACTAAGAAATGAGACACATATCCTCTTAGAGTTTCAATAAAACAAGGAAATGAGACACATGTCCTCATGATCCCATGATATTCTCCATTAAAATTCGAATTTGGTTTTGGGAGGCCACATAAAGGTCTTTTAGAAGCTTCCTATTGACCTACACATGTCACAAAACTCATAAAACATATATAGATATATGAAACTATGTTAATTTTCTAGATTCTAATCATAAATTCACTTTAAATACATAAAATAAATAACTTTGGAAGAAAAGCATCCTAACCGATATATTTATGAAAATGGTTACTTGATGTAGGGTTTTAGGTTAAATGGCTATGAAATAAAAGCTGAATGGTTATGACATAATGGAAATATGTATGAATATGGAAAACACTTTTGAGACTCAACATACCCCCCAACTGAAGTTGTTTCATGTCCTCATGCAACTATTGCAATGATTCATTTGTCCATGAGTTGATCTTTTATGAGTTTTGACTCATATAGATTCGTTCCAAACTTTACTTTATAATATTTTCTTTTGGCAAAGTATAATACATTTGATTGCAACATTTTTTTTATATGGTTGGTTCTTGTGTGACAACCGATTTTTTTGAGCAATGGTTCTTGTATAACAATGCTTTATTTTCTTTGTTGCATCAAAGTTCATGAAAACATTTAGAATCAAATACTCCATCAATGAATTGATCATTTGCAAGGCATATAATCTTTTGGATCATGTTGCAACAATAGTTGGTTGGGAAGTATATGTGGGTGGAAATGAAAATGTGTGATAGTGTATGACATGTGGATATGAAATGATGTCCCTTCCCCCCAACTAAAGATATGACAATGTGAAAAAGGGAGTGAGGAATTTTTCCAAAGTTACAATTTTAGCATTCTAATGAATTACATGACTAAAAATTAGAAAACCACTTACCTTCACTTACCTTAAATGTGGATGAGTTGTGTATACTGAAGAGTGTGGCTGTTGATGTTGTTGGATCAGGAACTATGTAAACAAATGAATTTGATCTTCTTCTTTGTTCTCTTTGTTATTTTTGTACTGATGGCAAGATTGTGATCTTTATTGCTGTTGATACAAATTGATTCCTGTTGCAAACTACTGAAATGATGTAGCCTTCAATCGTTACAAAATACGATGGTACAATTTTGTCATGCGAATAAATGTGTTGATGTCGAGCATGAAGAGAAGTCATTGGATTACCGACCATTGATGAATGTCGTTAACCAATGCGAGACAAACTCACCATTAATGTCAATGAGTGCCAAGGTACCTAAGTACATCTTGCAAAGTGCGAATAGATGGGCTGATGTCGAGCCACTTGCAAGATCTGACGATCAAGGGACATTGATGTATTCCCATGATTGTCAGCGAGAGAACTTGTAATTAATGCATACAAGCCTCAAGGTACTATTAAGGACTCTAGTCTTGGACCTAGATAATGTGTTGATGTCGATAGGCCAAGTCTTCTTAGAAGGAAGGCCTTAAGGAATCCTCCATCATCTAACGCGAGCATGAAAGAATAATTTTTGAAGGACTATGGATTCAATAATTTGCATTGAAGAAAGGTTTATTTACAAAATGAAAAGGATAGGAAAAGGAAAATGGAAATGGACAATGAAAAATGGAAAAATGACAATGGGAAATAAGCATGTAGGTGAGCTTCTTACTTTTATTTGTGGAGTAGACAAAAAGTAATGGAAAGTGTATGTGAATGAAGGAAAATGAACAACTAACTCTTGCTGGGAAAATAATGGTGGTTTGCTTTGATTCTTGGTTGGATTTACAATTCAAAAAGGAAGGAAAAGTAATGGTCTTGATGGATATGAACATGGAATTGTTCTTATGTTTCTCATGAAATCAGTCATTTGAAAACCAATCGTGCGCACAATTATTTTCCTTCAATGATCATCTGATCATCCCAAATCTACAAAAAAAAAACTTGACATAAAGAACATGTGTGTGTTAAAAAAGAAGTAGCTAATTTCTTTCTGATTCTTGCGCAAAAATTAAATGTCAAATGAAACAGATTAAGGTAAATCAAAAAGTTCTATATTCAATCCAATTCATGATATCGATGACAATCCATTTTTAAAGAATAACCATAAAAAAATAAATCAACTCCCTATTGTCGGATGACTTCATGCACTGTGCTTAGTAAAACAATTGACATCACAAAGATTCACTGTGTTCTTCAAGTTAAAACTTTATAGAAAAATAAATATCAACAATATTAATTCCAAATGTTTATAAATCATCTAAATAATCTTCCAATTGTCTTGCAAACCATTATTAAGAAGATTTTTTTTTTTTTTTTTTGAAATATATATTTTTTATTTATTTATTTATTTTTTAATGAAATAAAGCATGGATGAAATAATTGTCCTTATGAATATTTTTGAAAAAAATTCATGCCAATTTATCTTTCATGTAATATAAAAATAAAAAGCTTGAAATTTCTAAAGTCAAATTCCTAACTATGAAGGAGATGAAGGCAAAGTCCTTCTCAATTTATACAACTTGCATTTGATGCACATGTGATAATGTGTTTGCCTCAAATAATCCATTTGTCACTCATCATATGCCACCACATATGAATTTTGCCACATTTTCCTTCAAATAAGGAAATCTGTTCCTTGATTATTTCTCAAAATCGAATTTTATAAAACCGTGACTGTTTTCATTAAAAAAAAACATTTTTCTCTCACGCACACTGCAAATTAGGGCTCCAAAGAACCCTGGATTTCTCCCAAATGGCTGCGAATTTTAGAAAGTTATTATATGATTACCTAATTCACCCCGTTCCTGAAAAAACCCATGTTTTATTTGTTTCTAATTCGCCTCGGTTTGCTCAGAAAATTCGTTTGAAAATCAGGTGTTTTTGAAAATTGCGCATTTCGTTTTCTGGCAATTACTTGTGGTTTGATTTGTTTTAATTTGCAGGTTTTGAAGTGTAATGGCTTGTATCTCACAGATAATTTCAGATTGATCTCCTTCATTCCAATTTCTTGCAATGGAATCTGCAATATTCTCTTCATCAACAGTCTGAAATCTTCTCTTCCTCAGCAATTTCTTCATATGATACACTTCCATTGTATGTCCCTGCAATTGAATTTGTAATCTTCTCTTCATCAGCAATTTGTAATCTTCTCTTCATCAACAGTTTCTTCATGTGAAATACCTTTATTGTGTTAAATTTTTTAAAAATGATTTCTAATAACTGTTGTTTGAGGAAAAACGAATATGGAAAAGAGAAGGTTCTTTTTTTTTAAAATTGCAGTGCATGGGTTTTTGTGTGGATTGAAGGACTGCATATGTGCGTAAATCTAAGCCAAAGGCTGGCCTCATGCGTATGTGTGGGTCTTATTTCCATGAGCCAATTTTTTTTTATTTTTTTTTTTTTAATAAAATTATATATTATATTTTCAAAAATTCAAAAATATACATATATATTTCATTAAACAAAACAATTATTGAAATTAAATTTTTTCATCATTTTTAAAGTTTATTGTAAAATGAAATGAAATGATGAAAACATAATTTATTATTATTTTTAACATAAAAATTCTTTTTCTGATCCTCTAGATCACACAAAGTGCAGGAGGAGAGCATACTCGAGAAATTATTATTATTATTATTTTTTTTTTTAGATGTAAGAAATAAGGCTACCTAGTTACACTTCCTCGGCAATGGCACCAAAATGTTTAGTCAATTTAGTGTCCTAAATTGCTGACATAAATTATCAACCAGGGCTAGTAAACTGATGAAGTTTGATGCACTATATGTGTCTAAGTATCCATTTTTCTTACTTCGTTGTTTTTAGTGTTTTATTGATGTTTTTGGGTTTTTTTATGTTTGATATTTAGTATGTTATTTTATGCTAAAAAGATGAAGTTAGATTTATGTAAAAAAGGGAGAAAATGAAATGTTAATGAATAAATGAAAACAAAGTTTATTTGCAAATTATGTTCCTAACTAGAAAAAGATAAAAACAGAGAGTCCTAATCCATGGATATTAGAGCTTCAAAATGAACATTCATGAAATGAAAAGTAACTCAAAACACTACAACTTAATCTGATTCATTTAGTTAGATATTTGTTGGAAGATCTTGTGAAAAATATTAATTCTAATGCAATGAGGATCTCCTAAAACATAAAAGAAAAACTGAAACAACTTATAACATTACAACTAAATCTCATTCATGAGTTAGAGGTTTATTGGAAGAGATTTTGAAAGAGATTAATCATAATGTGATAAGGATATTCTATGAAGCAAAACAATCAATAACTCACAATATTACAACTTAGTCTCATTCGTGAATTAGAGGTTTATTGGAAAATCTTTTGAAAGAGACTAACTGCAGTATAATGAGGAATCTGATCTGAAATTGTGTGAGAAAAATATTTCTTATACAGAGATTGACAGTAGGGGCTTTTACTGGTTATTTCACCTTTACTAGAAAGAATGAAACCAGAAGCTTCTGGCCCTCTTCGATCCCCGGCAACGGCTCCAAAATGTTTAGTCAATTTAGTGTCCTAAATTGCTAACATAAATTATCAACCAGGGCTAGTAAAATGATAAAATGTGATGCACTATATGTGCCTAAGTATCCATTTTTCTTACTTCGTTGTTTTTAGTGTTTTATTGATGTTTTGGGGTTTTTTTATGTTTGATCTTTAGTATGCTACTCTATGCTAAAAAGATGAAGTTAGATTTATGTCAAAAAGGGAGAAAATGAAATGTTAATGAATAAATGAAAACAGAGTTTATTTGCAAATTATGTTCCTAACTAGAAAATGATAAAAACAGAGAGTCCTAATTCATGGATATTACAGCTTCTAAATGAACATTCATGAAATGAAAAATAACTCAAAACACTACAACTTAATCTGATTCATTAAGTTAGAGATTTGTTGGAAGAGCCTGTGAAAAAAATTAATTCTAATGCAATGAGGATCTCCTAAAACATAAAAGAAAAACTGAAACAACTTATAACATTACAACTAAATCTCATTCATGAGTTAGAGGTTTATTGGAAGAACTTTTGAAAGAGATTAATCATAATGTGATAAGGATCTTCTATGAAGAAAAACAATCAATAACTCACAGTATTACAACTTAGTCTCATTCGTGAATTAGAGGTTTATTGGAAAAGCTTTTTAAAGAGATTAATTGCAGTATAATGAGGAATCTGATCTGAAATTGTGTGAAAAAAATATTTCTTATACAAAGATTAACAGTAGGGGCTTTTACTGGTTATTTCACCTTTACTAGAAAGGATAAAACTAGAAGCTTCTGGCCCTTTTATTGACTCTGCCTAAAGAAATATAATGTAAACACTAAATAGATCTGGAAAATGAGAATCTTCTTTTTAACTAAATAATAGAAAATGAAATACTAATAACTCAAAATATCACAATTGAATCTCATTCATTTAATAGAGATGTACTGGAAGAGCTTGAGAAAGAGACTAACTGCAATATCATGAGGATCTTTTATCTAATCAAATGACATGAAACATAATGCTAAAAGCTATGATTTCAGAAAGCAATATAAGTAAGGAAATATGACAAAACAGAATTGAAAATTATTTATCTAGAAAACATGCAAAACCTCCTCGAATAGCAGGGGCCCTTTGCTACCAATTTGGTGTAATCCTTAACTCTTTGAATATGTGATCAAAACAACATAAAAGAACTAAAATTATTTATTGATAAACTCACAAATCTACATCCCATTCCATCTTAAGATTTGTTACAAAACACTCTCTAATCCTTTCTCTTCTTCTCCTATTTTTTCACTACCCATGATAGGAGAAAGCTTCTCCTATTTATACAAAATATGAGAGGTTATCTCATTAATGGGAGTCCATGAATCTCTCCCTCCATCTCTAGAGTTACAATCAAAATAGGAAATGATAAGACAGATGTCTTTTCTAGAGTTTCAACACAACTAAGAAATGAGACACATATCCTCTTAGAGTTCAATACAACAAGGAAGTGAGACACATGTTCTCATGATCCCATGATCTTCTCCATTCAAATTTGAATTTGGTTTTGGGAGGCCACATAAAGGTTTTTTAGAAGCTTCCTTTTGACCTACACATGTCACAAAACGCATAACACATATATAGATATATGAAACTATGTTAATTTTCTAGTTTCTAATCATAAATTCACTTTAAATACACAAAACAAATAACTTTGAAAGACAAGGATCCTAACGCATATATTTATGAAAATGGTTACCTGATGTAGGGTTTTAGGTCAAATGGCTATGAAATAAGAGTTGAATGGTTATGACATAATGGAAATATGTATGAATATGGAAAACACTTTTGAGACTCAACAGTTAGTACTGCTAAGGTCTGCACTCTGTTTTGTAACGTTTTGAGTGTCTTTCTCTCTACCTTTATCAGAATTTATAGCCACTGTCTTGTCCTTCTGTTTGACAACTTTAGGTTTACTTACAGTGTTTTTCTATGAAGATTTGTCAGAGGTTTTGGTGTTAGGAGTTTGTTGATTGGTTTTAATTCTAAGGTCATATTCTCTTTGAGACTCTATGATGACATTTTCCATGTCTTGATAATAACTTTCATCATCATCTCTTTTGTCATCATAAGGTGTGTAAAGACCTTGTTTTCTATCATGATGAATCTCAAAGTCATCATTATCTACTCCTCGCATATTGATATCATCTTCCTCTATTGGTTCATCTGTTTCCTCAACCTCACTTACATAGTTTTGATGAAAGGGAGGAGTGCATGTTGATCATATTCCCGAGGTCTGTTTGGAGGTTGGTTCCTTCTAAAATTCTGATTCTGGTTTTGGTTTCTATTTTGAGGAGCAGTTTGGTTTTGACTGGCTTGTGCTCTCTCAAGGATGCTCATTTTCTTCATCATCTCCTCCATCATTTTTTCCATCTTTGAGTTGGAAGTGGAAGGGGTAGATTCCTCTCTGAAGGATACTCTCTTCTCATTTTTCGTTCTTTCTCTCTTCTCCATTCAGTTAACTTCCATAGCAAGAGCTCCTTTTTGCATATCTTCAAGAGTTGCAGGATCTCTTTCTCTCAACTGATAGGGCATCTTCGGTTTAAAACCTTCAGGAAACTTGTTTAGTGTTGAGCCTTGTGGAGGTTCTAGATCTGGGGAAAGTGCATTGTACACACTATTAAATCTAGTGCAATAAGTTTGAACACTTTCCCTGGTGTTTCTATGGAGGTTATTGTAATCAGAAAGGAGTTGGAGAGGATTCTTCTTCACTTCCCATTTGTTTAATAATGTTTGATGGAAGGCTTGGAGATCATTTATACTATGGGGGGTTAAGCCTTTAAACCATTTTCTTACTTCTCCCCCCAGACTCTGAGCAAATAATCTAAGCTTGACAGAATAATCATCAATTTTATTTCTGTCCAAGTAGTCATTCATATTATCCACATGTTGTGATGCAGTAGTAGCATTACTAGCATCATATAATGGTATTTTGGACCGATAGTCCTGTGGAAGATTGACTAATGGTACAGGAAGGACTAAGGGAGCATACCATGCTGCCATGATATGTGGTGGAGGTGGATTAACAAAAGGTAAAGTGGGTTGAAGTGGAGTGGTTTGGATAGTGGATGTAGGGTGAAGAGATGTGGATGGACCAGGGATAGATTGCTGAGCTGATCTTGGATGAGAGACACCTAAATTGGAAAGGAAATGTGAATCAGGTGGTGTTGTTTCTCTACTACTAGGATGTTCACTTGTTTCAGGAGATGAAAGTGAAGAATCAGAATCTAGCTGATCTAAATCACCAAGAGACCTAGTTCTAAATGGATTGATTAGATCTGCTTGTGATTTTTGTAGAGCTACAAGATTTTCAGGAACTGAATTAGCTGTTAAGGGCGATATGAAAACAGTTGAAAAGTTTATCTTAAGAGACTTCCTAAGGATATTTTCTGGGTTATCAACTATCTCAGGTGGGTCAGGGTCAGGATAGGCTCTAGTATGATTCTTTATAGGAGCCACTATGTTGTTTTTTTAGACACAACTAAACAAGAAAAGTTCAACCAAATATGACAGTATTCAAGAGGTTAACTAATCTATTTTGCACAAATTTTAATCCTACAGTCCTCTAACTGATTTTGAATGATATTAAAATGATAATGGGTCTTCCCAGTGGAGTCTTAAAGTCTGTTGAGGATTGTGGAGTCGCTAAGTGGAATTTTTTAGCTCTTTTGGAGGTAAAAGGTTTTATGGTCCACCACCATGTTTATTGAATTCCAATCTAAAATATTTTTGGGTTTTTTGATTTATTTTTCAGTTGTGTGGTTTTTAAGAGTGTCCTAAATCTTTTTCAAAACTTAGCTACGGTTGTGAGACAAAGACAGTCTACTCTTATGGCTAAGCTAGCTGATTTTTCAAGGTTAGATAAACTCTTATGAGAATCCTAGGGTTTTCCTAGTTTGTCACTGATTCAAACAAGTTTCATCATGATTACCATTGGTGGGTAGTGATTGAAATGGGCTTCTTTTTACTCACTGCACAATGTTCTTGAAATTATGATTTCTGAGGTCTTAGAAGTATTTATGATGAAAAACACTCACAAGATCCCCAGTAAAATCACCAGAAATGTTAGTTCTGGTGGCTCGATTGGTTAATATACCAATTGTGCTTGAAGCATGGGTCTCTGTTTATCCAATGATTATCTCAAAATGAAAACAAATCAGATTCCCCATCGGAGTCGCCAGAAATGTTAGCTCCCTGTAATCAACAAGATTGGCAAAGTCCGACAGCAGGGAGAACACTGTTTCAACCACTTTGGGATTCTAGGATCTAGCCCTCCTGAATCTAGAGAGGGATCTCTCCAATAAGTGCAAAGATGGATTTATATTTAAGGGTTTGGGTAATGATATTAGGCTAGTTATGAAGTCCAAGGGTTTTTGTTTTTTTTGGATGGTTGAGCATGATTATTATTTGAGTGGAAAGTTCTAAATGGAAAGAGTTTCAAAGGTGTGAATTTGCAAGCAAATAGAACAAGCTTTGGCCAAAAAGATGGATGTTTTGCTAGTTTTAGTCCATTGGGCTATGGAGTCATAATAGGGTTTTAATTGAAACAACCAGGTTCAAGAGTGGTCTATGGGGAAAGTCATCTATGTCTAAGGATCTCTTTAAAGTTGATTTATGGAATGAATGATACAACAAGAAGGGGAATTAAAAAAATGAAGAACAAAGAGCAGCCCAAGATCTGGTAAGTACTTTGAAACTAGTCCGCTTTGGACATACACTTAAGAAAACATAAAATCAACCCAAGATCTGGTAAGTACTTCGAAACTAGCCAGATTTTGATATAATTTCAATAGAAAAACAATTAAACACAAGGGAAACACAAATGATAACAAAAAATGGTCTAATATCTGGTAAGTACTTCGAAACTAGCCAGCTTTCAACACATTTTTAGGGAAACTTTCATATAGTCTTTGGGGATAAAACTAGGAGAGGGCTCACCATAAATTCCTTAGCTCATCTCTACTTAACATAAACTGAAAATAACATTCAAGAATAACAATTAGCTAAGACAGTAGGACGAGGGAATGCCAGCATTCCTAACTGCTTGAACTGAATTAAATCATTCCTAAATAACACAAATCGGAAGAAAAAATTTAGATAAAGCTTATCAGTTAGAGAAGGGTACTGATATAAAATAAATCCTAACTCTATGCTTGATGTTCTTTATAAGAGAAAATGGACAAAGTGAAAACAAAAATAAAATAATTATTTACAATAAGAAAAAACATCACTGTCGACATAGACCAAGATCCCATAAATCAGCTTGTATTGATGCTTCAAACCAATTATAGCTTTAAGACAGTGTTTCAGGTTAGCAATCATCTTCACTTCTCAGCCTAACTATTCTATCACAAGTAGAGCTTCAAGAGCCTTTGAACACTATTTACAATCAGAAATTTCAAGCACAAGTATATTTCAAAGTTCTGCAACCAACATTTTCTCATCTTCTACAGAAGTATTTATAGAAGGAATGAGGAGGTGGGATCTAATAAAAGATATCCAAGGTCAATTAATACAGATTTAAGAATTCTCGGCCTTTGAGGGGCTCGATGGAGAAGTTTACAGATATTATTTCTATATTAATTGTTTTATATTTAAGATTTAAGCTCGATGGGAGATTTTGTTGACTTTAAGGCTCTATTTCATGATATAATAACTCTACTAATATTTTGCATTAAGTTCCTTTGGCAGAATTAATTCTTTGGCCGCGCTGAGGAAAATATATTCTTTCTGATCAATAAATTCAGCCTCTGTTTGAATGGTTTGAGGCAACAGGTGGCTTTGTGGTAGCTGAGAGGAATCGATTGGCCTCTGTTGTGACATTGGAGGCCTTTCTGTCTGATGAATGTTTGATTTGTCTTTAATTATGTTTTAATTTAATGGATTAGGCTTTTGATAATCAATCTTAGTCGTAATCAACTAAACTATGGAATTCATCTTCAATCCTTTGTTTCTGCAGTGGTAGGTCTTCAACACTGATACTCTTTTGATTGTGATTTCATTCACGGTGTCTTGTTGATGTGCAGTGCCGCACAGGGCTCATAGGGAATCAATGCCCATGAAGCATTGATAAAATGTTAGTTTGAACCCTGAGAATAGATTCTCTTTGATGAATCAAAGGCATAGGAATCGTCATTCCCAACCTTTGGCTTTTCTTCAATATAATGAAAAAAACCATCAAACACCTGTAAAAAACAATAAAGATGAATAAAATCCTATGTTATTGGGTAAACTGCTTTAGAGGTTGTGGGGAAGGAGCGTGGCCGTTGGATGGAAACATCCAATGGTGGAGATCTGTGAGAGGAGGTAAAAAGGAGAGCAGAGGGAGCTTTTAAGTCAGATCCGTCGATCTGCAGAGATTCTACGGTCAGGATTAATCGGGAGGATTCATAATGCAAAAGGTCATATTATGGAGAAATGGCGGAAATATAAAGAGATAAGGTTAAAAACCTTAGGCGGAGGAAAAAATGAATTAAAACACCAAATGGGTTTCGAGAGGAATATGAGCCGTCGGATGAGTTTGGCTCATAAAGATCAATGGTTGAGGAAGCGCGCGATGAATCACAAAGGAAAAGAGGGAAAGTGGTTTCGGGGATGAAAACCACGTGTTTCGCGCGGCAAAATGGTAGGGAGGTAGTTTTTCCTTTTTGAACGCGATATGGATTCCCGCCCGACACGTGGCATTTCAAAACAACTTATATCACGCGGCTTTTGGGAAATTAACCTTCACGCTTGAAGCTACACTATATGGGATGTGGGCCATTAGATCTAGGACCTCAGATCTAACAGTGGGGAAATGAGTGTGATATGGAAAATATGCGTGGGCAGATAGCGGGGAGGGCAGATTCAATCTGAGCCGTTGGATGGATGTGATCAATGGTTAAGATTGAATCTGCAATTAAAAAAAATAATATATAGGCAGAGAAAGGGTTAATAGGGATGGTTGATCTACCGAGATCAACCACTGCAATTGGCCAAGAAACATTATGAGCGGGGCTGCATGTTTTTTAACCAAAGTCGGGAAATGTGATCTGGACCATCCGATCTAGACACGTGAATGGTCCAGATGCAATCGGAGGCATTCGATCTATGGAGGGAAAAAATTTCACAACACTGATGCAATTGAGCGCTGACCCTCGATCTGTAGATCAGATCGATGGTGGGAAATAAATTGGAGGGGTTAAAAGGCGAGGGAAAGGTTAATAATCAGAGCAAATATGGGTCGTTAGATTTGGGATATGGTGGATAGATCCAATGGCGGAAGGTCCATCGGGGAATGCCAATCGGGGAGAGGAATAGAATGCACCTGATAAAAAACTTGCGATGCGATAATGCGCGGGCCGTTTGATCAGCTCAAGATCAAGGGCAGAGAATATTTAAAATATAAAACAGGCAGAAACCCTTATAATACATGAAAACCCAAAGATTAATGAAATACAAAGGTTTTTGGCTGTCGGGCAAGATATATATTCATGAAATGGTCTAGCACCTGATTGCGAGGCCTTTGGATGTATGAAGAGCAAAGGCTCAGGGCTTTATGTATAAGGGCCAATTGGGATCAGAAGGTCGGGCCCAGTCTTTCAATATACCCATTTGGATTTTGCGATGCTATTAGCGCTTCGGGACTTCAACTCTTGGTCCCGGGTGAAAGTTATATGAAGTGAAGCGGAGAGTGGGGTTTATAGAATGGGGCTCAATCGCATCAGAACTTTTGATGCGAGGCTTTTCAATCTACCCATTTTATGTTAAAAAACATTGTTTGGGTGCGTTTAGACCAAAATTAGGAAAAAGTGGGTTTATTGAATTTACAAAGGAAAATATCAATCGGAAATGGAAATATACAATGTTTTAGCGCCTGATTGCGGGCATAAGGGTTATATGAGGCGATAATAGGATCGGGGGCTGTGTACAAAGGGCTTAATCACCTCAGAGGTTTTAACCATGAAAAATAAACTTGAACGCTCTATTTTCTCCGATGCGATAAATGCCAAAAAGGCTTAGCACCCGGTTCTAGGGTATGGACACATGTGAGGAAGTGGTTTAGGATTTAGCCCAAAGGGGCTTAAACCCTTAGTACAAAAAATGTATTTTTTATGATTTTTTTAGATTTTTCTGATGGATTTGGGGGTTTTGACAGAGTTAGAAAAGGAGTTTTAAACTCTGTAATGGGGATTTTATAAAGGGGGAATGGGGAAAAATGGAAAATGGAGGAATTTCATGAGGAAGAAAAGGGTAAAAATGAAGGTTAGTTTTGAAGTGGAGGGAGGAAAAAAAATGGATTTTGTAGCAGTATTTTCTCTTATGGAATGAGCAGAATTTTTGTGTTTGAAATGGGAAAAGCAGTGAAGATTTAACCAAGGGCATGATGTCTTCATGAGTATTCAAGAGATAACATTTTTTACAATAAAACTTGTTCCTTGAAGGCTTCAAAAAAATTTTAGCCACCATTTGGTATGAAAATTTTTATTGGTGGCTAACAGTCCCTAAAACTACCACAGTTCCTATCATCATGGCTGGAAATGTTCCACCTCCACCTGTTGCTACACCTACTCAGTATGCCCCTCTTTTTCTCCCAGTTGTCCTTAATGCCCTTCCTAGAAAATATTTTGCTAGAATCAGAACTTGGGGAAGTGATGAAGAGATTATAGCTGAAGAGCCTGTAGACCAGTTTAATGACTTCAAAGATAGGGAGGAGGTTGACCATGCGGATTCCAAAATGATACTACTTTCTTAGAGCTTTACTGGTGAGGCTAGAAAGTGGTTCAAGGCCCTTGCTCTAGGGATTTTTAATAATTGGGATGAATTTGAAGATAGCTTCTTGAGATAATGGGGAAATAGAACAAACCCTGTGCAAGCCCTCACTGAGTATAATAGTTTTAAGAGAGTTGTAGATGAAAATGTCCAAATTTTTTCCAAGATATTTAATAAAATCTATGATTCCATTCATGCCCATCTAAAGCCTCCACCACGAGTAGCTCAATTGAGATATGCTGAGGCCTTTGACTATGAATTTTCTATCCTGATAAGAGAAAGAGAATCCCCTTCACTAGCTAAAATGAAAAATGATGTTGTGAAGGTGGAGGTTAATATGATAGCAGCTAAAAAGTCCAAGATGGGAAAGAAAAAATTGAAAGAAGAAGATAAGCCTTCCACCTCAGATGACTATTTGACTCCATAATGAAAACAATGGAAAAACTGATGGATAGGCTTGCCCTTGGGAATGCCTTTGTACCTCCTGCACAACATGAACCACAGTTTAAAAATCCTCAGTTCATAAGACCTAAAAATCAGTAGAGACCAAGGGAAAACAAAAATTAGCCCGACCCTCAAGTAAGGCCTCCTTTTTAGAAAAATTTAGTTTATGAAGAAGATCATCCTAAAATACCAGAAGACTCCATTAATTGCCTAGATGAAAACATGTCAAGAATGTTTTTGACAAAGGAAGAACATGATGAGTCTGATTATGAAGTAAAGAAGGGCGAGGAACTATCTGATTACCTTAAGGGTGATCAACATGCAATCTTTGAGATGCAGAAGTAATACAACCTTAGAAACATAAATGTTCCTATTATTGTAAACAAAACATAGCCCAAGAAAGATGCCGCTAAATAAACTTAGGTTAGAAAAGATCCACCACCTCCTCCTCCTGTGAAAGAGACTAAAATAATTGCTTCTATTTTTAGTTTGGAGAATGAGATCTCTAAGATCAAGATCCCAGTCCCTTTTGGAGAAATTCTTAAGGTGAATGAATACAGAAATAAAATTGTAAAAATTTTGAATTCCCAAACTGGAGCTGTAGACATCCTTAATGTACAAAAGGACCATCCTACTATCTACCTGGGACAAATATTTGAAGATGAGCAGAATGAAGAGCTACCTCTTTTCTATGTTAGTCTTAGTATTCATGACATGAAATTACATAATGCCATGTTGGATTTAGGAACCTCTCATAACCTCATGCCTAAAATGATTATGGAAAGGATGGGATTAGAAATCACTAGGCCATATAAGGATTTTTTTTCCTTTCATTCAAAAAGAGTTCAATGCATTGGTTTGATAAAATATGTTGTTTTTGGTCTCACACAAGCGCCTTCCAAGACAGTGGTAATGGAAATTGTAGTAGCAGAAATTCCACCCAAGTATGGCATGCTTCTATCTAGGTCTTGGGCAACAAAGATAAAAGGCACCATGCAAATGGACCTAACATATGCCACCATTCCTGTTCTTGGTGAGAAAAGAAGGTTGTACAGAGAAACATGGATGGCTTATATGGTAAGTAGTAAGGAAAAACCTCAGAATTTCCCAATTTATGTTATTGAGACTGAATTAGGATCTGCTATACTTTTCAATGAATTAACTGATGAAGCAGAAGATGAGAAGAATGCAAAAATTCATGAGGTTGAAAATCAACATGTAGAAAATCAACAACTCATTGAAGAAAAGGCAGAAGGTTGTTACAATTTGATGGATCAACTGGAAGAGAGATGGTTGGAGTAGGAATTTGGATCACAACTCCAGAGGATGAAATTAAGTTCTATTCTTTCAAACTGAACTTTGATTGCACAAATAATATGGCTAAATATGAATCTCAATTTTTGGGTTTAGAAATTTTGAAAAGATTGGGTGCCCAAAAAAATTCAGTTTGTGGAGATTCTAAATTAGTTCTTAAAAAATTTGAAGGTGTATATCAAATCAAGGATATGAGAATGAGAGAATACATAAATTTGATCATGGAGATGTTGGAAAATTTTCAAGATATTCATTTATTGTTAAGACTAGGGACCAAAACTCAGTAGTTGACTCCCTAGTTGTTTCTGCAAGTCTGTTTGCCATCCTTGCATATTCCATTGAAAGGTATGAGGTTGAAGGTCGCCATAGGCCTGTTATCCCAGAAAACATTATTTATTGGCAAGTTTTTGAAGATGACCAACAAGTCAAAAAATTTATAGAATTGAAAGAGGAGTTTGAAAGAACACAAGTAGATCATCAAAACTTGCTTGCTGAAACTGATCAAGAGATCAAGTCTCTTGAAGAAAAATGCTCAAAAATGAAGTTGCTCAGAATTGCTCCAAAATAGATCAAATGGAAAGAGCTCGCCAAAAAAATCCTGTAGCCGTGAACGGCACTCAAATCTGACGCCGTATGCAGAAGATATTCAGCTTTAAAGATTCGTCAATTTCAATTAAAAAAGGCCAAAATTGACTTTATGAAATATTTTTTTTAAAAAAAGAATATTCCACAGAATATTCTAGGAATATTTCGTAGAATATTTCACAAAATATTCTGTGGAATATTCTGGGCGCAGCCAATTACAGGGCACCACGTGGCAAGCGCGGAGGCTGCCATGTGGCCCCAAGGTTGAATGAAATGACGCGTTTTAAAAATATATGGACTCAGTGGGACTTGAACCCGGGTCGGTTCGCAAACAGTGGAGAGGACTTACCGTTAGGCTAGCGCGGTGGTGCTTGTAAACCATTCGCATGAATTTGTATTTAACGGTTTGCATTCGTATGGGTGCGTAGAAATGGGGACGTGGTCCCATGGATCGGCGGAGCATATTCAATGGGTTGTTAAATATTAAAGACCAAAACGAATTTTACTCAAGGTTTATTTATGAACTCCGACGGGTCTGGTCGTATGGGCTCATCCTTTAGCCCTTCATTTCGGCGGAGTTTATGGCAGATTCCGCCTATTTTGGTGGCCGCCCTATTTTGGAGGGTTTAACTGCAGTTCCACCAGATTTGGTGGAGTTTCTCTAGGCTAAACTGGCAGTTGGAGTAAAAGAGCCATAACTTTGGCTAGGAGAGGCCTTTTGATACGATTTTTTTTTTTATTTTGGGTGAATTGATCATTCTGGAGCTGTTGGAAGTGTTTTTAGAGCCATTAGGGCATTCTAACAGAGAATTTACCAGCGTTTTGGGTCGTGGAGCCACCAGGGCCTAAGGGAAAAAGAGCTGTTTTGGACTACCTTCATCCAATGGAGGTGAATGTTTAGTCATTTAAGAATGATTTTGGCCTTTTGAATCTATTTTTTCAGTGTTATTTTCCATTTGAGGATTCTATACAGTTGTATTCACATTTTGAGCATTTAATCAAAGGAGAAAAAGCCTAATTAGAGGCTTTTGGACCCAACGGAGGTAGCCCAAGAGAGGGGTGAACTGCTTAAACAATTATTTGCTGTCATACTGTATAATTTTGCTACATATTTTCAGATTCTGCTCCTTTAAACAGTAAATTTTTATAAGCAAGCTTTTCCCAAGCAGGTTTAAACAGTAAACAAAACTTGTTAGTTCATCTTCAAACCACTACACTTCATTTGTAGAATATGTATACTTGTCTATTCACACATTAAAGCTGGATCAATGAATACTTTTCACTTAAAAAAAATACTTTCATTGATTAGATCTCTGTGATTACATTTTATTTCTTTAGGCAGAGTCTGTAGAAGGGCCAGGTAGCCTCCGGATTCATCCTTTCTTTGAAAGGTGAAATATCCGGTGAATGCCCCTACAGTCAATCTCTGTATGAGAAATACTTTGTTCTCACAATTTCAGATCAGGATGGTATTAGAGCTCAAGGTTTTTCTTAAGAGTTTGTGAAATTTGTGCAAGTAAATTGTATTATTCTGCAAAACTTGATGCTTACTAGGCTGAAACTGCAAAGAGTGGAAGGTCAACTGGTTAGAGAACAAGTTAATCCTCAACCAAGGAGGGCTAGAGTGCCATTACATCCACCTTCAATTTCATCCTCAGTAGCCTTAGAATCAGCCACAAGCATGTCATCCAGAGAAGGAGAAGTACATGAGGAAATGGATCCCAAGGAAGAAGAAAGAGTCTTTAGAAAAGCTTTCTTGGATTTGACTGAGATGGTTAGAATCCTATACCAGGAGAGAAATGATAGGATTGTTGGAGAAGGGTCTAGGAACCAAAGAGAAGAAGGAGATTCTTCAGGAGGAAAGAAATACAAAGATGAGTCTAAGAAAGGGAATGGAGGAAATGGTGATCCACCATCTCCATCATCATCCTCATCCTCCACATCATCCTCTTCAACTTCTAAAAATCAGTCACAAAAAAAAAACATCTCTTAAAAATCCTTTGTTAAAGCTTGATGTGAAGTTTGAGTTGCCGATGTTTAATGGTGATGTGAATGCAGAGAAATTGGATAACTAGATTAGACAGCTGGAAGTCTATCTAAGGATTCAGAATTTGCATGATGATGACACTAAAATCCAATTAGCCTCTTTGAGAATGGATGGAGCAGCTTTGGTTTGGTGGGAAGCCAAGACTAGAGAGGAGATTAAAAAGCATGGTAAGATAACTCTAACATGGACTGAGTTTATTACAACCATTAAGAAACAATTTTATCCTCTTGCTCATATTCAGAAAGCAATCATGAATTGGAAAAATTTTAGGAAAATTAAGGGTCAAAATGTGCAAGATTATACCCAAGAGTTTAGAAGGAGAGCACTTCTACTTGGAGTAAACTTACAAAGTCAAGACATCCTGTTGAAATATATAGGAGGTTTTCACAGTTACCTTAAACATACTATCCTAATGTTCAATCCTACTAGCTTAGATGAAGTCTGTGTGCAGGCTACACATTTAGAAGCTAGAGGAAAGAATACTTTTGATGAGGGTAGAAACAAGACTTTCAAAGGAAAGAACAAAGAGAAAAACAAAGGAAAAGGCAAGAAAAATGCATCTATCAAACAAGAGGGTGAAAAGTTCATTTGTAAACATTTTTCAAAGAGTGGCCATGAAGAGAAAAACTGTTGGAAACTTCATCCTAAAAAAAGAAACCAGTTTAACAAAAACAAGGGAAAGAAGAAAAATGCAGCTACTACAACTACACCACAAGATTTAGGTGATGATTCAGGTGACGAAACAAAAATTGCAGCCATGGGTTTGAAAAGTTTGAAAGGGAAGGAAATTGAAACTCAAGCAAGTGCTAGTTATTCAAACTGTCATACACAAGCTCCTAATGAGGAAGAAAGAATTGAACTGTTCCATGTGAGGGTAGTGTCAAAACATACCAAAATTGACACACTATTTGATAGTGGGTCACAAGCTAACCTCATATCTGAATACTTGGTCAAGAAGCTCAAACTTGAGACCATTCCACATCCGAAGCCTTATCCACTTGGATGGATATGCAAGGATGCTAACTTGCAAGTCTCAAGGAAGTGCATATTGCGCTTTGCAATAACTGCACACTATATTGACATAGTTGAACTTGATGTGGTTCCACTTGATATATCTAGTATTGTTTTGGGAAGTCCTTACTTGTTTGACAGGAAAGCGATTTTCTATCGCCATGAAAACAAATATCATCTTTTCAAAGATGGTAAGGAGTTTATTATCAGAGCTCATCGCAAGAAGACAAATGTTGCAATGGTAAATGCAGGACAGGTAAAAAGGCTAGTCAATTCAAGCAAGAGTTTTGTACTTCTTATGGTCAAGCCAAAGGTTGATGTGAATCATGAGTCATTTGAAAATTGTGATGGAAAGCTTAAATCTGATTTATATGATGTAGCTGATGCACATCATGAGATGTTTCAGGAGCCAACAGGTTTGCCTCCTAAAAGGGAGATTCATCATGAAATCCATTTACATCCAGATTGTCCTCTTCCTAACATAGGCATGTATCGCATGTCTGTTATGGAGAATGCTGAAATAAAAAAGAAGATTAAAGAGTTGTTGGCCAAGGGTTTCGTAAGGCCAAGAACTTCGCCATGTGGGTCACCAATAGTGTTGATTCGGAAGAAATATGGAACTTGGCGTATGTGTGTTGACTTCAGAGCTTTGAACAAGATAATGGTAAAGAATCATTACCCACTTCCAAGAATAGATGATTTGTTAGATCAGCTGAAAGATGAAAAATATTTCACTAAGTTAGACTTAAGAAGTGGTTATCATCAAGTAATAATTGAAGAAGGTGACATTTGGAAGACAACTTTTAAAACCAAACAAAGACTCTTGAGTGGCTTGTGATGCCGTTTGGTTTATGCAATGCACCTGCAACTTTCATGCGGGTAATGGATGATGTCTTACGTCCTTTTCTTGATGATTTTGTTATTGTCTACTTAGATGACATCTTGATTTTCAGCAAGACAAGAGAAGATCATGTCATGCATGTCAGTAAAGTACTTGATGTTTTGAAGAAAAGTCAGTTATTTCTTAAGATGTCAAAGTGTGAATTTGGAAAGACATCTTTGGTTTATTTGGGACACATAGTAGGTGGAGGTGCTTTGAGAATTGATCCTTCCAAAGTAGAAGCTATTGTGAATTGGCCTACTCCCAAGTCCATTAAAGAGGTAAGAAGTTTTTTGGGTGCAACTCAGTATTGGAGAAAGTTTATTGCTAACTTTTCTGCCATAGCAGCTCCTATGCATGCAGTGACAAGTGTGAAGCGTGCTTTCCAATGGGGAAGTAAGCAACAAAAAGCTTTTGAATCTTTGAAGGAAAAGATCAATTCATCTCCGGTTCTTGCATTACCATATTTGAGACAGCCATTTGAGATTCAGACAGATGCTAATGATTATGCCATGGGTGCAATTATTTTACAGCATGGTAAGCCTATCGATTTTCATTCTGAGACATTTAATGGTGCTGTTGTGAATTATCCTACATATGATAAGGATTTGTATGCGTTGGTACAAAGTGTCAAAAATTGGAAGCACTATTTGATGGGCAAAGAAACAATTGTGCATACCGACCATCAGCCTTTACAGTATTTGCAGTCGCAAAGTAAATTGCAGCAGTCACGACATTTCAGATGGATGGGTTTCCTACAAAAATTTCACTTGGTAATAAGGTACAAGAAAGGTATTCACAATAAAGTTGTTGATATGCTTTCAAGGCCTATTATTAGTGCTAGTATTTTGCTTAAGAATGATTCTATTGTGCATGAAAGCTACATAGAACAGTATGCATCAGATGAAGATTTTAAAGAGGTGTATGCTAACTTGAGTAAAGGGAATCATGTTGAGGAGAATGACTATCATTTGCATAACAATTTTCTGTTTCACTTGGGAAAGTTATGTATACCACAGGGAGAGAGGTTAAGCATGATGAGAGAAGCTCATTCTTCTCTTATTGCTGGTCATTTCGGTGTAAGAAAAACGGTGGCACATCTGCAGAGGTATTGTTATTGGCCTCGCATGGTAGATAGTGTTACACGTTTCATTAGAGGTTGTTCATTATGTGCTACAAGCAAGCCTAGAAATAAGAAGCTTGGATTGTATATGCCATTGCTGGTACCTTCTAGACCATGGGAAAGTGTTTCTATGGATTTTGTTGGGGGATTACCATTATCTAGAAAGCAGCATGATTATCTTTTTGTAGTAGTTGATCGTTTCAGAAAGATGTGTATTCTTATGCCATGTAAGAAAACTATAACTGCTGAAAAAACTGCTGATTTATATTTTCAACATGTATGAGTTCATTATGGCTTGCTTACTTCTATTGTTAGTGACAAGGATTCCAGATTTGTTGGGAATTTTTGGTCCAATCTATGGAAGATGATGGACACCAAGTTGAAGAAGAGTACTGCTTTCCATCCGCAAACAGATGGTCAAACAGAGGTAGTGAACAGAACCATTGTGCATCTTTTGAGAGGGTATTGCAGAAAGCATCCCAAGCTTTGGGATGAGCATTTGCATTACATTCAGCATGCTTACAACTGGGCCAAGCACTCTTCTACAAATACTTCGCCATTTGAAGCTTGTTTTGGATATTTCCCTAAGTCACCATTAGACTTCATTCTTGAGAAGGATATTGCCATTGATGGGCATAGTGACGTTGACGAAGCTCGCATGTTCATTGAAATAATTCAGCTCATTCATCAACAAGTTCAAGAACAGCTTGAAAAGAGTCAAGGCAAGTACAAAGAAAGACATGATAAACATAGAATTGATCACAAGTTTTAGGAAGGAGATGAGGTATGGTTGCATATAAGTAAGGATAGAATGGAAGGAGAAGGTAAAAAGTTGAAGCCTATTCGTTATGTTCCATTCAAAATCCTTAAACAAGTTGGAAATAATGCTTTTCAACTAGATTTGCCTTCATACATGCAAATGTATTACGTTGTTAATGTGGAAAATTTATATTTGTATGAACCTCCTCTTATTGATGATTCTGAAAATCATGTACAGCTACCATCCATAGAAGATTTCTTGCCAGAATTTTTGGATGAGTTGAAAGAAGATGCAATCCTTGATAGAAGGACAAGCACTTCAAGGAGGGGAGATGTTGATTATCTAAGAGTTGGTTTAAAAGGAAGTAAACCAAGCAAAGAAAAGTGGATGGAGTTGGAACAGGTGAGGAGGCTGTATCCTCACCTTCTTAACAGGTAATTGAAAGCTTTTGAGGGTCCAAAAGCTTCTCATTTGGGAGGTGTGATCAGGAGATCAAGTCTCTTGAAGAAAAATGCTCAAAAATGAAGTTGCTCAGAATTGCTCCAAAATAGATCGACTAGAAAGAGCTCACCAAAATGATCCTGTAGCCACGAACGACACTCAAATCCGACGCCATATGCAGAAGATATTCAGCTTTAAAGATTCGTCAATTTCAATTAGAAAAGGCCAAAATTGACTTTATGAAATATTTTTATTAAAAAAAGAATATTCCAAAAAATATTCTGGGAATATTCTGTGGAATATTCCACATAATATTCTGTGGAATATTCTAGGTGCAGCCAATTACAGGGTGCCACGTGGCAAGTGCGGAGGCCGCCACGTGGCCCCAAGGTTGAATGAAATGGCGCGTTTTAAAAATATATGGACTCAACGGGACTTGAACACGGGTCGGGTCGCAAACAGTGGAGAGGACTGACCGTTAGGCCAACGCGGTGGTGCTTGTAAAAAATTCATGTGAAGTTGTATTTAATGTTTTGCATTCGTATGGGCGCGCAGAAATGGGGACGTGGTCCCATGGATCGGTGGAGCATATTCAATGGGTTGTTAAATATTAAAGACCAAAACGCATTTTACTCAAGGTTTATTTATGAACTCCGACGGGTCTGGTCATATGGGCTTATCCTTTAGCCCTTCATTTTAGTGGATTTTATGGCGGATTCTGCCTATTTTGGTGGCCGCCCTATTTTGGAGGGCTTAACTGCAGTTCCACCAGATTTGGTGGAGTTTCTCTAGGCTAAACTGGCAGTTGGAGTAAAAGAGCCATAACTTTGGCTAGGAGAGGCCTTTTGATACGAATTTTTTTTATTATTTTGGGTGAATTGATCATTCTGGAACTGTTGGAAGTGTTTTCAGAGCCATCAGGGTATTATAACAGAGAATTTACCAGCGTTTTTGGTCGTGGAGCCACCAGGGCCTAAGGGAAAAAGAGTTGTTTTGGACTACCTTCATCCAATGGAGGTGAATGTTTAGTCATTTTAGACTGGTTTGGGCCTTCTGAATCTATTTTTGCAGTGTATTTTTCTATTTGAGGCTTATATACAGTTTTATTCACATTTTGAGCATTTAATCAAAGGAGAAAAAGCCTAATTAGAGGATTTTGGACCCAGCGGAGGTAGCCCAAGAGAGGGGTGAACCGCTTAAACAATTATTTGCTGTCATACTGTATAATTTTGCTGCATATTTTCAGATTCTTCTCCTTTAAACAGTAAATTTTTATAAGAAAGCTTTTCCCAAGCAGGTTTAAACAGTAAACAAAACTTGTTAGTTCATCTTCAAACCACTACACTTCATTTGCAGAATATGTATACTTGTCTATTCACACATTAAAGATGGATCAATGAATAATTTGCACTTAAAAAAAATACTTTGATTGATCGGATCTCTGTGATTACATTTTATTTCTTTAGGCAGAGTCTGTAGAAGGGCCAGGTAGCCTCCGGATTCATCCTTTCTTTGAAAGGTGAAATATCCGGTGAATGCCCCTACAGTCAATCTCTGTATGAGAAATACTTTGTTCTCACAATTTCAGATCAGAAACAAAGGGTAATTCTGAAGTGTTGCAGCTGAAGAATAATTATATACCCAAAGGTCTTATCCCAACTAAAAATATTTTTGATCAAAATGATGTGTTCAAATATCCTAAGATAGAAGATGATGATGAAGAGGTAGAGAGTTGTAAACTTGGTACAATAGCAATGCCAAAAATGATTAATCTTTCAAAGTTTCTTTCCGTACACATGAAACAAAAATATATTGAGATGATGAAAAGATTCATAGATGTTTTTGCATGGAGTTATGCTAATTTGAAGAAATATGATCCTATTATTATTCAACATACCATTACTATTAAAGAAAATGAGAAGCCTTTCAAACATAAGTTGAGGAGGATTAATCCACTGCTCATGCCTCTGATTGAGAAGGAAATTAAGAAGCTCTTTGATAAAAAAATCATTTTTCCCATCAGATTTTCAAAATGGCTTGCTAACTTGGTTCCACTCAGGAAAAAGAGTGGAGAGATCAGAATCTGCATTGACTTCAAAAACTTGAACAAAGCTTCTCTGAAGGAAAATTACCCTCTCCCAAAGATGGATCAAATTTTGCAGAACATTGTTGGTTCCCAAAGGATTTCTATGCTAGATAGTTTTTATGGATACAATCAGATACTAGTGCACCTAGAAGATCAACAGAAAACTGCCGCTACCACACCATGGGGAACATTCATGTATGCCAAGATTCCCTTTGGTCTGATGAATGTAGGAGAGACATTTCAAAGAGTAATGGAAATTTCCTTTGCTGAGGAGAAAGATAAGTTGGTGGTTTTCTATCTGGATGACATAAGATTTTTCTCGACGAGAGAGGAAGACCATTTGAAGCATATAGAGAAGATTCTACTAAAATGTAGAAGGCTTGCTATTTATCTTAATCCCACTAAGAGTATTTTTTCTTTAATTTCTGGAAAGTTGCTTGGGCACATTATATCTACATATGGGATAAATATTGATCCAAACAGAGTTAATTCCATTCAAAAAGTAGATCTGCCTAGAAGCAGGAAGGAAATTCAATCTTTCCTTGGAAGGGTGAATTTTGTGAGAAGGTTTATTCCCAACTTTGATGAGATTGTCAAGGATATAACCAAGATGCTGAAGAAAGGATCTGACATTAAATGGACAGTTGAAGAAAATCACTCATTCGAGGAAATCAAGAAGGCACTCACTCAAGCACTAGTGTTGATTAGCACATATTTTTCAAAGGAATTTCTGGTTTTTACATTTGCATTAGAAAATACAATTGTTGGAGTTTTTCTGCAGAAAGGATAGCAAGGTACTAAGTACCCTATTTGGTTTTTTAGCAGGAGCCTAGCTAATTCAAAGTTGAAGTACAATATCCTAGAGAAACATGCATATTCTTTGGTCAAAGCCATCAAATATTTCAGAATTTATATTTTACTTTCCCATGTTATAGCATTTGTGCCTAATGATGTAGTGAAGGACATATTGACTCAAGTTGATCCTAATAGTAAGAGAGGGAAGTGGATAGCTAACTTGCTATAATATGAAATAGAAATCAAACCTAAAAAATTGGTGAAAGGTCAGGGGCTAGCAAAGCTGATGGCACAGTCCAATTTTGACTGTCTCGATATGAATTTAATTGCAGAAATTTTAGAATTATCAGATAAAGTTGAAGAGCTGATTCCTATTGAAGAGAAGTACATTCTGTCTGAGTGGTACAGAGACATTTTTTTTGTCTTATATCATCATAGAGCTCCTACTGAATTGACAAAATATAAAGCAAGGTTTGTGAAGCTGAAATATATGAGGTACTACATCATAGATAAAAATCTGTATTGGAAAGATACTGGTGGTATTCTTTTGAATTGTTTGTTGGAAGAATAAGCTGAAAAAGTGATTGAAGAGTTTCATGAAGGAGATTATGGAGGTCATCACTATTGGATAGCCACAGAAAACAAGATTCTTAGAGGAGGGTACTGCTGGCCTACCATGTTCAAAGATGTTTACAAAAATATAGCTGTATGCCATGAATGTCATATTTTGATGGTAGGAAAAAACTTGTTCCTTTACCCTTGATGCTTATTTGTGTTGAGGCGCCATTCCAGCACTGGGGGTTAGAATTTATTGGTGAGATTAATTCATCATATTCAGGTCAATATCGCTATATCTTGACAACAACTGATTATTTCACCAAGTGGATTGAGGAAATCCCAACTAGGCAAGCAAATGATTTAGTTATCATTTAATTTTTAGAGAATAACATATTGTCCAGGTTTGGTTGCCCTATGAATATCATCACTGACAATTCACATGCTTTCAAATCCAAGAGGTTGATCGGTTTTTGTCATCAATATCACATTACACTTGGACACTCCACTGCATACTATCCACAAGGTAATGGTCTTTCTGAATCTTCTAACAAAAGCATTGTGAGGATTATTAAGAAGGTGTTGCAGGAGAATAAAAGGTCATGGCATTTTGAAGTTGAAGTATGCTTTATGGAATGATAGAGTGTGTACAAAAAGGTCAATTGGTACTTCACCTTATGAATTAGTATATGGAGTTGAAGCCATCTTTCCTACATCCTTGGGAGTGCCTGTTATGAAGCTGTTGCAAGGATTAGAGGAGGAGCCTAATGCTATTCAGAGGAGAATAAACCAGTTGATAGCTCTGCAAGGAAAAAGGGAGGAAGTATATAACAACAATCAATAGTCTCAAAACATAATAAAGAAGACATTTGACAGGAAGGTCAAAGAGGAAAATTTTCAGATTCAAGATGTGGTATTTAAGTGGGAGGCCAAAATTGAAGAAAAGGGAAAACATGGTAAGTTTGATAATAGCTGGAAAGGACCATTCATAGTAACTTCATTCCATGGAAATAACACTTACCTACTGCAGGAGATGGATGGAAAACCTTGTGTTGGATGGCCTATCAATGGCAGGTTTTTAAAGCACTATTCCTCTTAAGTTCTGTTGATATTTCATTCCATTGTCCATATTCCATTTTATTATGTTTTTATGCTAATAAAGACAAGCTAGTCAAAAAACTTGAGCCCGAGGTGAAGGCCATTAGAGTTTGAAGAAGGCTTGGCAGATTTCAAAGTTTTTATTTCCAAGAAGATGGATGGCACTGGAACTACAGGTTCTTTGGTATACCATAGGGGCAGACATCCCAAGTGGAGCCACTGTTATCACTTATAAATTTTTGAAACATTACTTGACATGGTCATTCAAGTTCATTTATCAAAAGTCTCAAGTTGGTATAGGAAATTTCATTTTTATCATATTTAACCTATCCTAAGTTTCAAGACCACCTCCATTTCATCTCAATGACTAGAATTCATGTTTCAACCTAGAAAACCAATGACTAGGCATACAAGAAAGGTTATGGAAAGTAGCAAAGAAGTTCAAAAAGTTAGTGAAACTGCTCAGCCACCACCAAGCATCATAGACCTCTCCTCACCTACAAAAAAAGATTTAGTCATCAAACAAAAGAAGGGCAAAGATAAAATCACTAAAAAGTCTGAGGTAGAAACCCTTAAGGAGCAGTGGAAAGAGGCAAGGGAAGATATATCATCCTTGAAGAAAGAGGAAAAGAAGCATAGAGCTGAAAGGGTCTAGTTTGAACAAATGAGTAAGATTTGGGAGGATCAAGTCACAAGCATCTCAAAGACCTTGGAAAATTATGAAAACCTGATAAAGTGTACTAATCCACTAAGAGGAGAGGTCAAGCACATCAAAAAGGTAAATCTACACTTATGAGCCAAGAAGAGGACAATGAAGGATCAAGTGAAAGACCTAGAGTAGAAATTGGAGTTGATTCATGAAGGGCTGGAAAAGAAAGGTTTGAATATGACTGTGGTTGATGAGCCCATTGCTCAACTGATCATAAATAAGGAGGAAACACCACAAGAGCCATAATTTGAGATTGAATATGCCTTAGAGGGTTCATTACATGAAGAAAATCAAGATTTTGAAACTGGAGGTCAGTTTTTTAAGACAGTTTTGAAATAGGAAATGTTTGTGTTTTGACACAGTTTCGTAGCGTTCCTCAAGCTTAAAGCTAGGAATACACTACAAAATGACCTATAACAGCCTATTTTCCTATAAAGTCAGTTTTTTTATTCAAGGAGGGGGATTCATGGTGGTGATGTGTCATGACTTGATTGACATCATGGAACAACAAAGGAGAATAGTTAATGGGTACAAAGCTACTTTTTCAATGCTACCAAAAGTCGCTACAAAATTGTCCTATTTTTGTAGCGAGTCATTTTTGAAGGTTTTTGAGAATCTTAATGGGATTTTTGGATAGCTGGGGTCCTCCAGCATGACTCGAAGTAAGTGCTATGGAGACAGGTCATCAACCAAAGTAACTTTGAAGATAAGGGTCGTGGATTCCTGAAAAGTAGGGATATGCTCCACAAGTGTAGGATGGTTTAAATATGTAAAGTGGTAATGAACTATGTCATTTGTCTTTCAAGCATGTGATACTTATTTTTTAACCATCATGTAATTGTTTCAAAGATAAGGTAGAGTTATGTAATAAATAGGAGTTAAATTCGTATTAGGAGATGTTTTACTTAAGGTATAGCTTTCAGTTTCTTGTTATGAGTTATCTATTTTAGTTATGAAAGGTTTCATAGGATAATTTGATGATCTAGCCACCAGGAAGATCATCCTTGTGGTAAGAATGTCTATTTAAATACAAAGCATCAAAGTAGTGAGTGGTTGGAGATTTTTGCACCAAGCTGCTACTTTTATGTATTTAACTTATATCAGTAATATAAAGGGACTTTCTTCTTGACATACCTAAGATTCTCATGAGGTTTTTAATGTCTTATTGTTATATATATTTATGTTTACCACTTGCAGTTGATTTCATCTCTATTACTCAGAATTCATAATTTTATGATGTGACTTTGTTTAGTGATGAAATGACTGTGTTTTCCTAAGTTTTATGAGTGAGTTCCCTTTGTTAAAGACATATATCTGCCTAAGCTTCCATGTTAAGAAACCTTACGAATAAAACTACTGATTGTTGACTCCATAAGCCAAATGGTAGCAAGCCTGCATTCTTTTCAAACTGAAAACATAAAAAAAAAGTTACAAGTTCCATAGAGTTAGCCATCTAGTACTATCATTATTTAATATCATAAAACCCCCTTGAGATAGTCCTCCAAAAATGAAGAGGATAAGCTTCAATTAGAAGTCGCTTGAAATGGTTACACTGAGTTGTTTGATAAGCAGCCAATCAAGTACAATGTTGTGATAACTGAGTGGAATATTCTATGCATTCATGTGCCCCAGTGTCCTCCTGTGCCTCTCCTCCTACCATAGACAGATTTATCCCTAGAGCTTGACAGTTGGATTCATACAATATTTTGGCCAGCCCTTGGCCTTTAATGAGCTTGGCAGGATTTACTACCAGTTAATACTCCTGAATCTTAGCTATCAACTTGCCCCTTATTCCTTCACCATCACCCTGTACTAAGATATCGTTCACCGCTACTGTGGGAACATAGGCAGTTATAGAAAACTGTAACACATACACCCAAATGACTTTATATATTTGACCAGGGCATAATCTTGCTTCTCTAGGATATCATATTTCAACTCAGCATCTCGCACAACTTGGCTGAAGAACGCAATGGGATGGTCATTCCCTTCAAAAATTTTCTGTAAGAGTAATGCAACTATAGTGTGAGGAGACGTGAAAGAGAAAATCATAAACGATGTCCCATAATCTATACTAGCCAGTAATGGAGTTTTTGCAAATTCCTGTTTGATCTTGTTAAAGGAGTCAATAGATTCAGGGGTCCATCTAACTTCATTGTTCTTCTTTATCATCCCATTGATATTTTGGATAATCTCGGCATAGTTGGGAATGAACCTTCTGAGGAAATTTATTCTTCCCAGGAACACCTGTACCTCCTTTTTTTTCTTGGTAGGGGAATACCATCTATCACCTATACCCACTTCAGGTCGATATTCACTCCCTCATTAGTTACTATGTGGCCCAGCAACTTTCCTTCCTCCAAGGAAAACATGGATTTTTGAGGGTTCAGAGATAGGCCATACCTGTGGCATTTTTCAAAGGTTCGTTGGAGGTGCAATATGTATTCAGTGTCACTATTTAAAAATATAGTGATGTCATCCAAGTAAATCACCACAAATATGTCTTGTTCTCCTATGAAATAAATGTCCATCGCATGCTGGAATGTAGCACTGACATTTATCAGGCCAAAGGGAAATCGAGCGTACATGAATGTCCCCCAAGGCATGGTGAATGTCATCTGCTTCTTGTCTTTAGGGAGCAGTGCCACCTAATTATATCCTGAGAAGCCATCCATCAGCTCAGAGGAGAGGATAAATATGGAAGGAATACAAAGACCTAAACTAAACCTATTTCCGCTGAGGTAACGCCTCACTATAACAACACAAGAGAATTATAACGCAACTGATCAGTGAATCAGTTGCGTTAGTGGCTAGGGCAACACTATTTTTACACTAGAGGGCAGTGTTACCCATGTTTTGAGTTTGGAACGGGAAAAACCCGCGGAGAATGATTTGAATTTCCAGCTTTTTCTCACAAGAGAGTTAGTACAAAAAGGAAACTGTAAAGCACCAACTCTTATTGGGCCTTGCCATAAACAATTGAACTCTCAAAGAAGGCAAAAGCATGGAGCTTAAGGAAACATCTTGGTTTTTTCTATTTAGAACTGGTGGAAAGAGAAGGGCAATGATTACTCTCTCCATCTCCTATAAAATGGAGTTGAAGGCTCTTGGTTCAAGGTCGAAGGATTGTCAAAGTTTTTTCATACTTGTGAAGTAGAGATCATTGTTGTAGTGTGAAGGTCAAAGGTCAAAGAGGTTCATTGAGAAATTGTTGATCAAGACATCACCACTTTTAGAGATAGAGAGATTGGAAGGCTGAGGAGGGCTTGTTACAAACGATGGTTGTAAACCTCCTTTTTTATAAATCAATAGAACTGTATCTGTTTTGTCCATTCTATGCGTTGATATTATCATTATTATTTAATCACTTATATAGCATGAGATGAATGGCTTAGATGTGAATAGCTTAAGTGTTCATTTCATATTCACTTAATTGATAGGAAATATATGTTATGGTAGAGATTACACGGGTGCTTTAATTGATTGCAGGGTCAAGATTTGGAGCTGGTGAAGGAGAACTCTTGCTTCACTGCCTAGTGCTCTCCAAGGGACTCCAAGATCATTGAAGAGGTAATCTTCTATCTCGTTCTATCAAGTTGTTTTAAGTTAATATGAATATGTATGTGCCATATTTGTGAACTATACAGCTAATCTTACTGTCTGCCTCGAGCACCAGAAAGCCCTAAGAGGGATATTCGATAACCAACAACCCAAGCATTTTACCCTATATCAGAATTGGAATCTCTGCTAGGGAGTTTCCCCATACTTTCCGAACTATTTCTTTCCTCCTCTCTTCTTTCCTCTGTTCACAGACCCTTCCGATCAGTATTTATACCCAGTAAACATTTTAAAAGCTCGCAGAGTTCAATCCTCTTTCTGTTTGACCATCTGAAGAACTTTTCCCTGGCTAATGCTACCTCTGTGGGTTTTCTAATGCATTATAATGCTAGTTTTACTTAAATACAGTGCGTTAGTCTCTGGATTAATGCTATCTTTACTCAGATACAGTGCGTTACTCAGCCAAAATTTCCTGTTCACTGCTGTGATTGTGTTTTGGTTGTAGAGTGTTTTGGCCATCAGTATCTCTCCTTGACTAAATCCCTGTGCTTGTTTACTAAGTTGGCATTTCTGTTTGTTTGCTCTTGTTTGAAAATTTAGTGTCGAAGCATTTAATTTTTAGAGAAGAATTTTTTTTTTTAGTTTTTCTGCATCTAGTTGAGTTAATTCTAAAAATTTTAGTTCATAGACTGTTAAGAAGAGGTAGATAGAAGTCTGAATCTTTAAATTTCAACTGTGCTATTTGAATGTTAGTGCATGGATGTTGAAAAGAAACCTCTCCTTGTAGAAATACTCTTCATCGAATTGAATATTTAGAGCATATTTTGCATGGTTTCTTGAGTCAGAGTCTCATTACATTTCATACGTCCACTACCCCTCCACAAGACTAATAATCAAGTACACTAAGAATCAAGCGATAATAAAATCAATCACATTACTCTTTTTGAGCTCACATGAATAGTAGTTCAGGCTAGGATCTTGGGTTAGGAAAAGTGAGAAAATCACCCAAGATATCAAAACTTGAAACTAGAGTCATTAACGAGCGAAATCCTATTGCACTCATATTATCGGGACCGTTCCTTTACCAGAGCTTAGCGCAAGACAACACTTGGGTGCACAAGAAGGTAGCCTGCCTTCGACTGCATCCAGTGGGTGTGTTATATATTGGGGTTCCCTTCGGGGATGTCGAAACTAGATTGGGGATCTAAGTATTCTGCCCATATAGCATGCTGTCCTTGACCGTGGACCCCCCTGATGATGTCTGTAATTTGAGGAATATTTAGTGGCCATAATTTTTAGGGACTTACAAAAGGTGACTAGGACGGGCTGTCCTGGTACCTAAAAAAGATGGACCCACTCTGTCTTCGGTCTTTAGGAAGGTACTCGTCTTCATGAGAGTGCTTACACCTATTTTCTGAGGTTCAGGCGAAGCTCTAGAGTGACCGTAACTATACTTTCTACCAACCCTCTCTGTATACTATTGTGATACTGGATTTCATCACCAGAAAATGGTAGTACTCAGACAGGGCACCCTTTTTTGGCTACTTTCTGATTGATTTTAGAGAGTCCTTCTTTATTTTTTAGGTGTGTGGTTACTGTCATTGAGAATTTATAATACATCACAATTTATTAAAATTTGTTAAAAATAAACAGGTCACCGTGGCATCCTCCAACCCATGCCGTCTATCTCGACAACAACAAGGTATACCTCCTCTAACTATTGAGGAAAAACTAAACCTTGGTGAACCCGTGCCTTCTGCAGAAGAGCAGTCTCCATTGAAAAATCCTAATTTTCACATAGCCTCATATCATACTGAATTTCCAGAGGACCCTTTCACAGAAGGGGTTGTACCTCATTACAATCCTCCACTCACTGATCCATTGGGGCCTGTGATAGTTCAGATTCCACCACGCCAAGACATGTCTTTGGCTACACAAACATCCATTTCACAACTGGCATCCACAGGATTGATGCCAATGGAAACCCTCCCAGGTTCGCCACCATCCTCCCCGCCGGTCGTCAGTTCTATGCCATCATTAGGTAACCCCAATAGTCAACATATACCTAATCCCAACCCTACGGTCATCACAACTATCAGTAACTCGCCAAGTCCTTCGGGATCTACTCCTACCATGACCACGTTGGGACCCACGGTTACTCCTCCCATGAGTGTGACTACTTCGGTTCCTTTTAGCAACCCTTTCGGTTGGAACCCTTTTCTGAGTTCAAACCCCTTGGCCACTATACCAGGGGGGAAGTGTCACCAGCACACAGGTCGCAGGGAACATTTCACTTCCCCTGCAATCTTTAGGAAAAACGAGACAACCTATTGTTAATACTATTCCCTTAAGTGGTTCAAATATAGGTGTAGGGTCTATACCGTTGCCGAACTATGCAAGTAGTAGCATGCCTCCGGGAAACTCTATTGCATCCATATGGACTAACCCACCCCAACCTCCATCTGGAATGGGACGGCACTTTTATACTGGGGGCAACCAACCGTTCGCCCCACTATACAATATGCCCTATGGACAACAACCATATGTCCCTACCCCTCCACCTATAGGAAATTTTTATCAAAGTCCTACTTATCCTCCTAGTAACACATTGATGGGTGGACCCTATGGTATAAATAGTCAGTGCATACTTCCTTGGTTAGATTCGGTGGAAAATCCACAATTGCCATTTTTGGTAGCTCTGGACATCCCCGATATCCATAAACTGACTAATGATCCCATCAATCAAAACCTGCTCTGGCCTCCAGTACCGCACAATATTCCTTCTGACATCCCAAAGTTTGATGGGAAACAAGGGGATGACCTAGACGCATACATCACTACCTTTCATCTATGGTCTATATCCAATTCCATGGTGGATGATAGTGTCCAGCTTCAACTATTTCCTGGCACCCTTACAGGAAATGCTGCCAAGTGGTATATTGAATTTCCACGCACCGCCGTCAACAATTTTGGCGCTTTATCGATGGTGTTTCTAAAGAACTTCCAATTACCAATCAGATTTGAAACCGGAATGGAATTTTTAACCTCACTGCGCCAAGACAATGCCACCCATATCTCCGATCACATTCATGAATGGAAACATAAAATGAGGCTAGTCAAAGCGCCAATCCCAGATCATATCTTAGCTAATTGGTTTTGTAAGTCTCTCTTACCCCACATCTCTAAATACATTGGCCTTTCCGGTGCGGTTACAGAAGATCAATGCATTCTTCATGCCCAACATTTGAATTTAATTTATTCACAATCTGGCACGCTATATGATTTTCTCCCCAATGCCCCTGGTAACCCAAATCCTTCAGCTACTCAGAAAACCGGAGCTCGTGCTGGCGATCTCGTTGGCACAATCTCTGGTGTAACCACAAAACAGTCTCGAGGGCAAGCCTCCCAGCCATCTTCGGCTGCCACCGCCCCTCACCAAACAACTACTCTTCCTACTGCTGAGGTAAATTCTGTGCAAACTTCACAAAAACCTAGTGGCAAAAATAAGAAGAACAAGAAAAAGACATCTTCTTCGGAAGAGAAGTCGGACAATCAGAATAACCCTAATAAGAAAAACGCTGCCAAAAATGACAAAGGGAAGGATAAACCCATGAAATTTCCTTGCAAGATCTGTGCGGAGGTCCACTTGACATACAAATGTCCTTGGCTGCAGGAATGCACTGATTTTATTACAAACAAGGATTCTAGGTGAACACCTGTCGTTCTTCATAATCCTTTCCCTAATCAACAGTAGCAACATCAACACATGGTTGAAAATCTGTCACAACCCCATCAACGGGGCAATGGTGGTTCACATCCTTCCGGTGAAGGACCATCTGCCATTTATTGCATTGAGAGTGTTGAACTTAAAACACGAGCCAAGATTTATGGAAATCCTACCACATATGCTCAAGAACCTGGTACTAGTTCAAAACCACCGCCACCCAACGATTTTCATATCGAATGGCCTACTGCTGACCCCGTGATTCGTCCCCCCAAAGGGACACTTCGATGCATGACTCATAACACCTCTGCACGTGCAGCCCAAAACTACAAAATTGTAGAAGATTTGGCGCAAGCAACATCAGCTATGTCTGCTCTTGAAGTATTGAAAACTTGTCCAGCACAAAGGAAAGCCTTGCTTTCGGCCATTGGTGGAATAGACCCCCAGGATTCCATGCTAGCTATCTTTGATATGGAAAAATATAAACCTCGCCTCTCACACCATCTCACATTCCAGGTGCAGGTTGTGTCAAAAGAGAGACCAATCCATCGCACTGTCATAGACAAAGGTGCTTCAACCTCCGTTATGTCACAAGCTTGTTGGCTCAATTTAGGTTCTCCTACCTTAACACCACTGTTGAATTCCCTCAAATCTTTTGATGGCCACACGTTCCTCCCAAAAGGATACCTTGCTAGCTTTCCCATCACTCTGAGTGGGAAAACGGTAATCGTGGACATTGAAGTCGTAGAGCGCCATCTCAACTATAATCTATTGCTTGGTCGCAGTTGGTCTTATGCCATGATTGCCATTGTTTCTTCGGTCTTCTGACTCATCCTATTTCCATTGGATGGAAAAATAGTCACAGTGGATCAGTTATCCTTCTGCACCCCTGATTATTCCACGTTACCAAGTAGCACTGTACCCCTAATAGGAGGTTTTCCTGACTCTTACGTCAGTATTGGTACTGGTCTTCTGAAGGCATCTTCCCTACTGGGTTGTTTTCCTCTCCTGCTGCCACAGATCCCAAAAATAGTTGCAATGATATCCACCACTTTGGATGGCTCTATCGACCCATGGATCCTTCCGGCACCTTCAGACATTGATTCCTATGGAGATCAAATGTCGTTCTCACCAGCCAAGTTGGCCTACCAAGCCATCCGAATTACATCTGAACCCTCCACTGCTATGGTTTCGACCAAAGGTACAAACCTCCCACCCATCACAGTTCTCTCTAAGGATCTCCTCAATGAAGTCTTGCCTACAGATGAAGCTATTCGAGAGATCATGTCTCTAGAAGAACGACCTTGGGGAGAGTTTCACCATCGCGCTTCAATGATTGACTCGGATGTGATAAAAACTGAAATCCCATCCTTTGACCCACCTGAGATGGTTCCCTCTGATTACACAAATGTTCAAAATATCGATTCAGAAGGGAACATGGGCAATATTTCTAAGACAATGCTCATTAATATCTCGGTCAAAATGGGTATCGTGGAAAATATTCAGATTGGAGAAGATTGCAATCCTGAGGAAATTGCATGCTTCACATCCCTTTTCAAGGAATTCTGCGATGTGTTTGCTTGGTCTTACAAGAAAATTCCTGACATAGATCCTTTTATTGACGAGAAAGAGATCCAGAAATTTCAAGCATTTTTTTTATGGTATTTTTCTTGCTCGTTAATCCAAAAAACCTCGAGTTCCCTTCTTCAGACTCGCTAAAATTATACGAAGTTGATATCGAGCGTTCTTTTTATGGTCTTTTTCTTTCTCGTTAATTTGAAAAACCTAGAGTCCTCTTCTTCAGACTCATTAAAACTGATATGAAGAAGCAATGAGCTTTCTTTTTAGGGACCTTTTTCTCGCTCATAAAACTGAAAAAACCCCAAGTTGACTTTGTCGGGCTCGCTAAACTACCATGATAGAAAGTAAGGAGCCATTCTTTTCCTTTTTTTCAAATCTCTTTAAACCGAAAAAGTGACCGAGTTTTCTCCGCGTGGGTCGTTAAAATTTCATGGAGGGCACCGATTTTTTCTTTGCTGGACTCGTTAAAATTTCACAAAGAGTACTGATTTTACTCCATCTCCCCGTACTCATAAACAAAATGAGGTAGACATCCATCGAACATAGATTTATCACTTTTCCAGCTTCGATGGACTAACTCACAGAAAATGAACTGTTTCGGGCTTACTATTCTCCCTTTTCCATGCCTAGTTATCAAGACATGACAAAGGTACCCCAATGGAGTTGTCTTTTACGATATTTTTCAGACTCTCTAAACATGAAAAATTCACCGAGTTTACTTGTCTGGACTCATTAAACCTAATCAGACGGGGAACGGAGTTGTCTTTTATGATATTTTTCAGACTCTCTAAACATGAAAAATTGACCAAGTTTACTCGTCTAGACTCGTTAAACTTAATTAGACGGGGAAAAATTTGGAAAAAATGGATAATACCTCTGTTACATTTCAGAAAGGTCGATTTGGCAGCAAAAATATTGAACACGACACTTCCCAGAAAAATCTTTCGCAGTTAGCCACACCCTACCATCTATTAGTATTAGCCTTCATCTCCCAGTGTCCCTACACCGGTAAAATCCTAACACACCCTTTGGTGTTCATTAAGTCTCAGCTGCCTAGTACCCTATTACAGTGCCTTCTATTGTTCAAGCAGATCTCGCTATCTACTGCTCCTCTTATCAACCAAACCGCTCATTATGCCAGAAATTATTTGTAGTCCGACATCCCCATTTACTCTTCATTATCTCAATCATAAACAAAATCAGTTGGTTTCCATTTCGTGTTGACTGATGTAGGACACCTCAGTGCCTACCTTTCAACAGATCTCTTCCTATCGACTTCAACATCTTATCTAGGAATATGATCTAGAAACCCATCAGTACCCAGATACTTGCAGACATCAGTGGCAGGTAATCTTGTGTTTGATCAGGAATCTTCATCATTGGCTCCTGGTCGAATGATTCTACGAGTATTCGACTTCAACTCATTTTATTCACACTCGCTAGATTGTACTGTGCATCTTAGGAACCATCATCATTATCGGTGGCCACCTTCACGTCTGTTAACAGTTTCCATCATCGACTGGTAATTAGAGGATTTATCACATGTTCGATGACAGATTCTTCATTCACATGTTGATAAATATGCAATTTAAGTGAATCGGCAGTCAAGACCTTGGGGCAAAGGTTACATCATTAAAGTTGTGTTCCTTCCCCAAGTTGCGATATTGTTTATGGACACAGCTTCTTCAGCCTGATCCTATTATGATAGACACTTCCACATTGTGCTTATCGGTGGACAGATTCTTCATATCTCTATTCTAGAGAAATCATGTTGTTTAGCTGCTGAGCATGGGAATGCCTGACTCAAGGCATATACTATATTTTCTGACATATGTTGTTGTTTAAGGTTTTCCTTAGTCTTTCAATCTCTTTATCTCTACTACACACATTGTAAAGTATTTCGGACATCATCTTCATCTTTGACCTCACACTTTAGGGGGCATCTGTTACAGGTCAAAATACCTCCTCATCATCTCAGAGGAGAAGATAAATATGGAAGGAATACAAAGACCTAAACTAAACCTATTTCTTCCAAGGTAACGCATCACTATAGCAACACAAGAGCGTTATAACACATCTGATCAGTGAATGGGCCGCGTTAGTGGCTAGTGCAATGATCTGTTTACACTAGAGGGTAGCGTTACCCATGTTTTGAGTTTGGAACGGGAAAAACCCACGAAGAATGATTTGAATTTCCAGCTTTTTCTCACAAGAGAGTCAGTACAAAAAGGAAACTGCAAAGCACCAACTCTTATTGGGCCTTGCCATAAACAATTGAACTCTCAAAGAAGGCAAAAGCATGGAGGTTGAGGAAGCATATTGGTTTATTCTATTCACAACTGGTGGAAAGAGAAGGGCAATGATTTCTCTCTCCATCTCCTATAAAATGGAGTTGAAGGCTCTTGGTTCAAGGTCAAAGGATTGTCAAAGTTTTTGCATACTTGTGAAGTAGAGATCATTGTTGTAGTGTGAAGGTCAAAGGTCAAACAGGTTCATTGAGAACTTGTTGATCAAGACATCACCACTTTGAGAGATAGAGAGATTGGAATGTTGAGGAGGGATTGGTAAAATCGACAGTTGTAATCCTCCTTTTTTATAAATCAATAGAACTGTATCTGTTTTGTCCATTCTATGCGTTGATATTGTCATTATTATTTAATCACTTATATAGCATGAGATGAATGGCTTAGATGTGAATATTTTAAGTGTTCATTATATATTTACTTAGTTGATAGGAAATATATGTTATGGTAGAAATTACACTGGTGCTTTAATTGATTGCAGGGCAAAGATTTGGAGCTGGTGAAGGAGAACTCCTACTTCGTTGCCTAGTGCTCTCCAAGGGACTTCAAGATCATTAAATAGGTAATCTTCTATCTATTTCTATCAAGTTTTTTTAAGTTAATATGAATATGTATGTGCCATCTTTGTGAACTATACAGCTAATCTTATTGTCTGCCTCGGACACTGGAAAGCCCTGAGAGGGATATTCGATAACCAACAACCCAAGAATTTTACCCTATAGCAGTGATGAAATGACTGTGTTTTCCTATGTTTTATGAGTGAGTTCCCTTTGTTAAAGACCTATATCTGCCTAAGCTTCCATGTCAAGAAACCTTACGACTGAAACTACTGATTGTTGACTCCATAAGCCCAATGGTAGCAAGCCTTCATTATTTTCAACCTACAAACATAAAAAAAAAGTTACAAGTTCCATAGAGTTAGCCATCTAGTACTATCATTATTCAATAGCATAAAACCCCCTTGAGATAGCCCTCTCAAACTGAAGAGGCTAAGCTTCAGTTAGAAGTGGTTTGAAATGGTTACATTGAGTTGTTTGATAAGAAGCCAATCAAGTACAATTTTGTGATAACTGAGTGGACGATTCTATGCCTTCATGTGCCCTAGCGTCCTCCTGTGTCTCTCCTCCTACCATAGAGAGATTTATCCCCAGAGCTTGACAGTTGGATTTAGACAATATTTTGGCCAGCCCTTGGCCTTTAATGACCTTAGTAGGATTTATTACGAGTTCATACTCCTGAATCTTGGCTATTCACTTGCCCCTTATTCCTTCACCATCGCCCTGTACTAAGATATCGTTCATCGCTATTGTGGGAACATAGGAAGTTATAACAAACTGTAACACATACACCCGAATTACTTTACATATTTGACCAGGGCATAATCTTGCTTCTCCAGGATATCATATTTCAACTCGGCATCTCGCACGACTTGGCTAAAGAACGCAATGGGATGATCATTCCCTTCAAAATTTTTCTATAAGAGTAATGCAACTATAGTGTGAGGATACGTGAAAGAGAAAATCATAAACGATGTCCCATAATCTATACCAGCCAGTAATGGAGCTTTTGCAAATTCCTGTTTGATCTTGTTAAAGGATTCTATAGATTCAGGGGTCCATCTAACTTCATTGTTCTTCTTTAGCGTCCCATCGATATTTCGGACAATCTCGGCATAGTTGGGAATGAACCTTCTGAGGAAATTTATTCTTCCCAGGAACACCTATACCTACTTTTTTTTCTTGGTAGGGGAATGCCATCTATCACTCTACCCACTTCAGGTCGATCTTCACTCCCTCATTAGTTACTATGTGCCCCAACAACTTTCCTTCCTCCAAGGAAAACATAGATTTTTGAGGATTCGAAGACAGGCCATACCTGCAGCATTTTTCAAAGGTTTGTTGGAGGTGCAATATGTGTTCAGCGTCACTCTTTAAAAATATATTGATTTTGTCCAAGTAAATCACCACAAACCTGTCTTTCTCTCCTATGAAAGAAATGTCCATCGCATGCTGGAATGTAGCACTGAGATTTATCAGGCCAAAGGGAAATCGAGTGTACATGAATGTCCCCCAAGGAGTGGTGAATGTCATCTTCTTCTGGTCTTCAGGGAGCACTGCCACCTGATTATATCCAGAGAAGCCATCCATCATGGACATGCGGGAGGATCCCACCAAATTTTGCAGTATGTGTTCCATCTTTGGGAGGGGATAGTTATCCTTGAATGAGGCTCTGTTCAAATTGCGAAAATCCATGCAGATTCTAATTTCCCCATTATTCTTTATTACTGGCACCAAGTTCGCCACCCATTCGGAGTATCTTAAAGGGACAATGATCTTGGCTTGCAACAACTTCTTTATTTCCTTCTTGATAGTTGGGAGGAGAAGGGGGTTTATCTGTATAAGCTTATGGTTATGAGGCTTCACATCTTCCTTTAGAGGTATCTTTTACTGTATAATGTCTATGTCAAAAGTCTTTAGATCCTAGTATGACTAGGAAAAGACATCTTTATATGATTGGAACATACTGAGATACTGACCTTGGTATTCTTCAGGAACCCCTTTTAACAGCTTCACTACCTTCAGATCTTCTTCTATCCTAATATTCACATCCTTGACAGGCTCGTTGAGGGTCATTTTGACGAGATTTACTGCGACTTCATTTTTGTCAAACAATATCTCTAATGGCACGAGCCCCCTGGGAATGAAATTTCCCTTTAATTTCAGAACACGGTGTCCAACCAGTGTCTCTTCCCACTGTGAGAGGGCTCAAGAGGATTTGAGACTGATGGCTTTTAAATGGGCCAAGTATAAAACAATGAACATAAATCTTAAAATATGCAAATGTGTTGAGAGAGAATGGAGAAGGAACCCGCGAGAGATAAGCTTAAGAGATTTAAGAATTTGTCCCCTATGAACTCAGAGGAAACGAGTATGAATGAGATATGGAAAACAAAAGAGTTTCATGGAGTGAAAATTAAGGGAGTGAAACAAGCTTAATACATAAGCGTTAACACCTGTGCATTATACAAACATGAATTCATGAATAAAATTGTTAAACACCATGTTAAACACACACATGGTTTATGAGAAAGATAAAGACACACAACAAGAAACTCAACACACAATAGAAGGATAAGCATGTAGCTCTATTTTTTTTTCCATTATACATGATGCACATTTATATTTAAATGGTGTGACTCTTGGTTTCACATTCCAAGGTCACTTGGACTCCATTGTGACTTTTCACATTCCACACCTACCCATGGAGGATTAGGTGTTCCAAAATCCCCCCCCTTAATCCAAAGGGGTATGTGTGAGTCCAAGAAGAGAGTTGTAATAAAATATGAAAAGTATACATGGCAGTCCTTAGGCTGAATCAAATCTCTGAAATGTTGGAAAAAAGAGGTGGTTTAAGGATGACCACCAGTACTGGAACACAATACTTGTTGCAGTTCCCGGAACTCTTCCAAAACTGGCAAGAAGTTGAAAGCTTATGCTAGAGGAATTGTCCCTCATAAAAAGGGAGAAATTCAACCTAAAAGAAGGGAAGTCTAAAACCTATTATGGTTTAAGGATTTGCAACAACACTATAATGCTTGAAGCATTTCCTGGAACTCAACCAAAGCTGGCAAGAAGCTGAAGGCTTCTGCTAGAGGAAGTGTCCCTCATATATGAAAGGGAGACCTTCAACCTAAAATAAGGGAGGTCTACAACCTATGATGGTTTAAGGATGTCCACCAATCAAAGATGATGGTTTAAGGCTGTCCACCAACCGAAGGCATGCTCATGGGCATCCATGTCTCTGGCTACATCTCTGAATTTGGAATGACGAATTGTGGCTCAGGCTCGCTTGAACTATTGTGTCTCTGGCTACAAATCTGAACACGGAATGAAGGATTATGGCTCAATCTTGCTTGATCTGGCGTCAAAGCTTGTAGATGACCACCATTTCCCCCCTTGTCATGGATAAGGTGAGATGATGGCGAAAACTCAACTACAAGTTTGCTCAATATTCTAGAACATGTTCTGACATGTGACTTAAACGTCTTCCTGGCTACTGATGCCCACTTCCAAGAAGCAATCCATCCAAGATGAATATTTTTTCTTGCAAGAGGCTTGTTTCTGAAGCATCTATGTGAAGAATGGGTGTGCCTACCACAGTGATTGCATGGATGAAGATAAAAATAGTGATCTTTCATATGGCCAAATTGATCACAATGTTGGCATTTTACAATCTGTTGTTGTTGCGGAAGTGGAGCAGGACCTGGAAAAGCTGTAGGTGAACTATCATACAGGAATCTGGAACTCTGAAATATGATGGGTTTGGTGTAGTCTGGAATATGAAAGGACACATCCTTGTCATATCCAAGACCAGTTCGGTGCTTTTTGTGGACAGGCTCTTCCCAAGGTTTGATGATGGGCTTGAGAAGTGCAGGTTGAACTGTTGCATCTGCATGTATATCTGCTCTTGTGGAAGGAACTAAATGTGAATCAACTGGAACTTTATTGACTTGCTGCTGATGGGAGTCTTTCACAATGTTCTGAACAGAAGTAGGTTCAGAATGGTGACTCTTTTGCTAAATTTCATCTTGTTGGAGCTGAGATTCCAACTGCAAAAACTCAATATTCTCATGTGCATCTTGTTAGCCCCCCTATGGAATTCTTGACAAGCAAGCTGGGGGCTAGATTGTTCTAGAGCCTCCAAGGAATGCCTTTCCCCTGAAAATCCATCCTCCTTGGAGTCTCTTTGTGTTGCGCCCAATTCTAATCCTCTCTGATGATCCATTCTTCAAAGGGCATATTTTACCCCTCATATCCCTGCAAATACCACAATTCTCCCTTTCTTCCCCCCCCAAGTTTCCCCCCTTCCTTATCCTCAAATTCCTCGAAACCCCCTTGAAATCCTTTCCATGCCCCTATTTTCGCCTTTCCTACCCTTCTTTGCCCTATCGTTACCCCTGGCTGGCCCCAAATTGCATTGAAAATGAGTAAAAATACATACATTTCACATATGAGGCCTTAGCCCCTTCCCAATTAGCCTCTGCACTTTTTTCCATAAGACCCGGCGCCGTGACCAACACCAAATCCGCCAGGCGCTTAGCCCCTCCAAACCTTTCTCCGCGCGAAAAATCATTAAAAACCTTTGCAAACGTGCATTTTGGGGGTGTTAATATGTTTTGATAGATGGATGGATCTCTACCGTCCAAATTAATGAATGATCCGATGGTGCGGAGCTCTCCCGAAGCGGTGGTCCCCATCCCGCCTTCGTAGTTCAAAAACCGCCAGTATTTTCCGCACCGCTCATCTGCAGACGGCGGTTTTCCTCCATCACCCAGTGATTCCATACATTACCTGCCGCGTGTCCACTGTACGTCCTCAAAACCACTCTTCTCCTACCCATTAACCTTTGGCACAGGTCGTCCAGCAGAATTGTCGTCAGTCGTTGGATCTCCGATCACCCATCCGACAGTCATCATTTGCCAAAGTTGCACGCTATTTTAACCACGCACATCGTGCCCGCTGGCCCATCATTTATTGATCCCCGTCATCAATCCCTAACACAATAAATGGTGCAGATCCACCCTCCCATCGTTGACTATTCCACGGCCTCCCGTTCCGCCACATCAGCATCCCACGTGCACCCTCTGCGCACATGCCTGCCCATCGCATATATTACTCCATTCCTCGTGTTGTTTAATGATTTTCATTCACAGTTCTCGTTGCGCACTGTCACCTCTACCATGGCATTTCACATCGTTCCTCTACAAGTTTTTCCCTCCACCGCGCCATCTGTACGGTCACGCTCATCTCCCACATCATCTGCCACCCCATCTAGGGTTTTCCTCACAGTTTTTGTGTTTTTTGCAGGATTGAAAACGATGAAAAATAGCTGCAATACGCAGCGTCTGTTACCGCGACAGAGAGATCCGAGGAAGATCATCCACAGTGGCGGAATTTATGAAAAATAGCCCGGGAAGGTGGAGATGAGATGTTCATTAAAGGAACAGAGTTCAAACTCTGTAGAAAATCTCCCATCACCATTAAAACCCGAGCTAACCTGTCAGAGGTAGAGTTGAAGCAGCGAAGCGTTCTAGTACAGAGAAAAGGATGATTAAGGCCAGCTAATGAAGATCTTAAGCCTTAATCACAGGTTTAGAATGCACAGCAGCAGTTTGAAACCCCGACGATCCATCCAAAAGGTCCTCTGCACAGTAAAAGAATGTCCCTGAAAGAATTTCTACCCTAACAGCAGCTCAAAGAAATCAGAACATTTAGGAAGCAGACCTTTTAGCAGTTATTTACCATTTGTTTATTCTCCACAAGTACAACAATGTATGGCCGCCAGAATGCATCAAAGTCATGTCTGGAGTAAAGGAAAATCTGAAGAAGATCATCCCTGCATATAGAGGTGACAGACATTAAATACTCAGTATTCAAACAGAATGGGCCTCGACCCTATTTATTTACTCCATGTTTAATGATACATTTAATGTTCACCTACCTTCTCAGTCGATTTTCTATCCACCATATGCTATAAAGCACAGAAGGAAACATTGTAATGGTTGTTGATGAGATATCAGTGAAACGCAAGCATTGTTCCTCTTGAGACAAGTTCTCTATGTAAAATTGTAAGATAGACTGAGACTAGATGTATTCAGACTGAATGTTCAAGCTATGGGCTATGATGTACCTGATTGGTGTTGTTTTTAATATGACAAGCATGTTTCTTTGGATCCTGATCTAAAGCAGCTGGTGATGTTTCCTCTTTCTCTGTATTTGTGATTGACTTGCTCCCATTACATGCTACATTTCATTTCATTTCTGCTGGTAGGCAACAGAAGTATAATATAGGATTCACCCTTGATAGGTGCCTTATATTTCCTGCTCTCCCTGTCTCAATGTTTTCTGCTTATATGTGTATCTGAATATTGATTTCGATTGATTTAACCAGTGTAGTGGATGTTATTACCTGCTCTCTGATGTATGAGTTGATGAAATCCGTGTTCAGATGTTCTTGGTAGGATTTAGCTGGAAGGTTTGGGAACATTGGGGATTAGTGTTAGCCCTGTCCACTAGGATCCTTGCGCAACCAGTTAACATTTCTAAGATCCCTCGTATTGCTTTCTGATTTTTTCCAAGAAGGTATGGAGTTAAAGGACCTCTGACCTGATCTATAGACAGAGTTGGTTGGTTCTCCTCTTCATTTGTTGTCCTTGATGTCCCATTCCAAACATCTCCTTTAAGATCCAAATGCTCTAGATGACTAGCCCAACTGAAAGCTTGCACATTTATTGCAAATAAATCCATTCTTGACTCCATAGCCCAATGGCTTTGATGTTCTTTGAGTTATCTGTCTCTGCTTAAGCTTCCTCTTTGCTCATCCTTGTCTTATAATTGGACCTTCTTCTCCTGATTCCCTCCAACCAAACACGAACAATCAAACCAACAACCCTGAGCCTACAAATAGCCTAAAATCATAACTTAGAGCTTCAAAGACATATCCTTTGACTTGTATAGAGAGATCCCTCTCTGGACCTAGGAGGGCTAGATCCTAAGGTCCCAAAGTGGTTCTATGTTGTCTCATATTTTGGTCTCTGTCAACCTGGCCAAAACATGGGAACCCCAACACATCTTGCAAACAACTTTAAATATTACAAAGAGAATTCTTTCTCATTTTTATCATATCATCAACATTGGAATGAATGAGGTTATTCAACAACGCTAATGCCTCATTTATTTTAGCCATTTCCAACAAATTAGGCTCAAAAAATGAAATGGTGTCGGCTTCAATCGAAAATGCACCCGTTTACAATCTGATTCAAGAAATACAAATGACCCAATAGAACTTCCAACTATGGAATTCCCAAAGTACAAGACTTTGCTGCTCAAACTATGAAGGACCTCAATGTGTAGACTTGGATGTCTAACGGGAAAGCAACAATGACTTACATCAACAATTCAAATTTACACTTCAAATCTTGATTGCAACTACGAATGAAGAAGTAATATCCACTCACAATGTGAGTTCAATACAATAATTCTAAAAAATGTGCAGGAAAAACACTATGCAAGAAGCCTTTAAGGCAGCTGATTTTTTCTTCTTCAAAGAGCTGTTTGACACCACAAACAACAATTAAACTCAACTCAACAAGAGGAGGAGATATTCACAAGCTTGGATGCTTTACCTTTCTGTACTACAGAATGCAATAGAAATTAAGAGAAACTCCACAAATCAGAAATTTTATGTCCAAATAATGAATGCCATTGTTGTTTTCAAAATGAGGACCAATTTGTCTTCACATGTCACTTTCTTTAGAAAATCATCCTTCTATCCATGCTACAAATTATACAATCCAAATTTCACTTTTCTCTTCTATGTTTACTGTCGATTTACTCATATGCCATTTTCTCTTTCATGCTGTTCATTTCCTCTTCCTCTCTTTCTTCTGTTTACTTCCTTTCTTCCTCTCTCTACTGATTTTTTTTGTTAATTAATTATTTGGGATTAATTAAAAAAAATGGAAGGAGAGATTGTAGTAAAAATGGGGGGGATTTTATTAACAAAAGGAATTAATTAAAAAAGGGATTAATTAAAATTAAGGGGGGTTAATTAAAAGGGGATTAATTAAAATGGAGATTAATTTATAAAAATTTGGGCGGGGAGGGGGGCTTTTAATGTAAAAAGATAATTAAACTAGAACTAAAAAAATTGGGGATAGCTGAATTTAAAAATTAAAACAGGAAACGCAGGGAGGGATGAGCGATTGGGATGAGAGGTGAAGGGGATGGTTAGGGGTGAGCGCTGGGGAGAGGGGGCGGGTCTTAAGATGAGCGCGGATGAGTGTTGTGCGAGGAGATATGTTGGGACGACGTTAGGTAAGTGGGGTAGGCTGGTGGGTTGGTGGTTTGAGCGAGCGGGGGTGAAGGGGATCGTAGCAGGGAGTGTAGGGTTGAGAGGGTGGCCACAGATAGGGATGAGCAGCGTAGGGATTGAGAGGGCCGCGTGAGGTAGAGGGTTAGCGTGGGGAGGGAAAATGGTAAGGGGGACGCGGGTGAGCATAGGGTGAGCGGGGCTGTATGGCCTGGGAGATGAGGGGGTCAGGTAGAGCGTAAGGTGAGAGGAGGGGTGTGAGGTGGGCTAGGTAACGTAGGCATGGAGTGGTGGGATGAGAGAGCATAGGGATTAGGGGGCGCGGGTAGAGGCTAAGGGGCGGGCTGTAAGGGGAGCATGGAGATGGGGTTGGATGTAGAGTGGTAGGCCGTAGGCTGTTGAGTTGCTAGGCTGAGTGCTGTAGTGTGAGTTGCAGGGGGAGGGGAATATATAGCAGGAAGTAGGTTTTGGGTAGCGTTATAAGGAGAGGGGGCTCCGTTAGGAGTGGGCAGGCCAAATGGGGAGATTTTTTGGGATGAAGGCTGAGGGGAAGCAGGTTGAGCGATGGGGGTTTGGGTAGGATGTGGGCTGGTGAGAGGTAGTGAGATCGTAGGTCGTGGAGGCTGTGAAGGCTGTGAGGTATGAGGGTTTGTGAATAGGGGGAGCGTAGGCTTTGTGTATGCAGGTTGGGGATGTGATGCACGGAGTCGAGGGGCCAAGTTGCCCAGAAATTATTTTATTTTATTTTATTTTATTTTATTTTATTATTATTATTATTATTATTTTTTTATTAGAAGGAAAAAAGAGGATTTTAGACTTTAAAACAGGTATACTACAGGTAAAAAAACCCAAAAATTTTCCAGAAAATTGCAGAGGGCAATATAATAGTAGAGGACAACCGAGAAATGCAATAAACTAAAAATCTGAAGATAATTGGAGAAAATTTTCAGAAATCACAGAATTTTCGGGAGATTTTAGAAGTAAAAACCCATAAGCTTCTTCAGAAACCCAATTTAAACAGTATTTTCAGCAGCTCTCCAAAATGGTGCAAAAATTAAAGTGTAGAAACTACAGAATAATGTGTAGTGAGAACCTGCAGAATGCCCAGTGCTTCTCTTCTTCAAAACCAATGCTGCTCTTCTTCAAAACCACTTTCTGAATGCTGCCAAGAATTTCCGAATGCTACAAAAAAGAACTGCTGCAGAAATCTATGAGTGCTGCAAAAATTATCAAGAATTTTTACAGATATGCATAGGCCATAAACATAAATGGCTCACTCAATGTTGAGCTGGTTAACGTATCAGCTCTGATACCATGTTAAACACCATGTTAAACACACACATGGTGTATGAGAAAGATAAACACACAGAACAAGAAACTCAACACACAATAGAAGGATAAGCATGTAGCTCTATTCTTTTTCCATTATACATGATGTACATTTATAGTACAATGGTGTGACTTTTGGTTTGACATTCCAAGGTCACTTGGACTCCATTGTGACTTTTCACATTCCACACCTACCCATTGAGGATTAGGTGTTCCAACAAAAATTGCAGACCACCGGCAGCTACATTACATGAACCATCAAAGCAGAATAGCATGAAAGATGATTACAAATAAAGAGGAGATTATTGATAACAAAAGAAAAAAAATACATACTGCTCATTGCTCCATCTGGAATCAAAACATCAGCTCTTTATTCATATTAAGTTTAAACATCTCTCCCAAATATGAGTCTCAAAGCACAAGGAGCACAATCATACAAAACTATAGCAAAATACTTTAAAATTCCAGAACCATTGTTTCATATTAGAACTCACTACATATATAGTTATCCTTGAGGGTTTATGATTGAATATTATATCATGATTGACCCACACAGGTGAAACCAAAATATCCTAACAAACTATCAGAGTGTGCTTCAAGAAATATCTCCTACAATAGAAAAATCAAAACAGAATTGGGTGAAATCAGGATTTTCGCAGCCAAACATCACTATCTAATAGTAAAAATAAGCAAAAAATTTAGCCACAGAGGCCAAATTACAGAATCTTCAAATGGGTGGTGAGAAGTGGCGGATGGTTTATACTTCATCATGTTCCAATTTTTGTTTGAAATCCTCCACTCTCTGACTCTCATGATCTCCACTCGTCATTGAGGAATAGTCAGTTGCACTGTGTTCACTAAACTATTTAGTATGGAGCTCTTTGAGGGACTACATAAACTGTGAGCGAGTGCTCCACCAATGAGTGACTTGTGTTGTATTTGAAAACCGGGATCCAGATTTCGAAGGGGGTCTCAAGTGGTAAGCAGTATTGGAGGGGGGGGTTCGAAAAGATCAGAGGAAGGCACATGGAGGAGTGAGTAGTAATGAAAACCACCATTTTTGGACCCCCCCCCCTCCCCCTACGATAAATTTTGAATGCTGCAGGGGGGAAAAACTAGATAAGGGTCGTTGGATGCATTTGGTGTGGATCAGAGCTGAATGCGGGATTGCAGAAGTAGGATTGGGTTTAACCAAATTTATTTACATTGAAATGGGCGAAAGATAGGCCACACAAGGCTATTGATGACATGGAAAAGTGGTGGGACCTACGTCTGCAGATCGCATGTCGCAAGATTTAGCTGGGAGCAGCGGGTAGTAAATTTTAAAAGCTATGAGGAGGGATGTGTGATGGTGGGGAAGGTGAAGTGGAGGGAAGGTTGGACCCGACCACTTACCATAGATAACAACTCTTAACACTAAACTACAGAGGTAAACTTTAAAGGATGAAAAGTGCGAAGCACAGGGAGGAGGTAAGTGACGTGGCAGGATAAAGTGGGGTTGAATGCATTGCAAATCGTAGATCTTAGCATTTTGTTATAAGAAAAATGAATTAAAATCTAAAGCTTGCGAAGTGCTGGGAGAGGGACCCGCTCACATCGCACATTGCAGAATTTAGCATTTGGGGAATATGGTAAACTTTTAAAAATGCAAAGTGCGGTTTTCACTGAATGGAAGATGATGTGTCAGCGAGAGTGGGGCCCACTACATTGGCAGAGTTAAAAAGTGGTGAATGGTTATGTGGTAAGTGTATGAGGCTTCATATTACACGAAAATTATTACAAGAAGCTAGAGGTGGGGGGTGGAGCTACCGTGGTGGGTCCAACCGCATCGCAACTTAAATAAAATACTTTGTGAGCACTTAAGAGGTAATTTATAAAATGTGAGATATGTGACATGCGACGCGCTAGATGCTGCAAAGTGAAAAAAGGAGAAAGGTAAGGAAAAATTGGAATACAAGGGTTTTCGTGTGAATTTGGGTGATGTCTCAAGGTTGGATGGGTACCACCAAGTTGCATGGATGACAAGATAAGTTTTGGTAAGTCTTAAGACGTAAATATTAAAACTTGTGGGGGGCGGTGTTTCCAATGAATAAATGCAACGCAGGACTTTAGAAAATGGAAGTAAAAGAGTAAGAGAGGGTGTTAAACTCCTTTATTTTTACAGTATCACCAGATGACTTCTTATTCCTTATATTTTTCATGTTGAAAATAATATTCCGTGACTATCATTTATTTTTAGAAAGGAAAGAAGATCATGGGTGAAAAAGGGATCAAATAATTCGACCTACCATTTGATTTAGCTAAAAAGATAAATTTCTTTCTGATTAAGTATGATGGAAAGCCAAATCTCACTGCCTTCATTATTTTTCATTTACCCTCTTCATTAGCTTTCGTTTCACCCTTTTTCTGACACCCCCATACTTTGAAATCCCATTTTTAACCCTCATCCCCTCATTTTAATATTTCCCTATGCTTAAACCCCTTTCCCTATACTAAAACCCCATTCCCATTTCAAAAACCCTTCCCTTTTACTCATTCCCCTTCTTTCATTAAAAACAATGTAAAACCCACTTTTACATTATTTTTAAAATAAATTTAACCTATCATGTCCCACTTTGGTAAACCCTATTTATTAAACCCTAACACCTATTATGTTAAAACCCTGCGTCCTTTTCATTACCCCCTTAATAATTTTAAAACCCCGACTATTCTTTATATTAAACTATTTTGCTTTAAAAAACCTTACCCCCACCCCCCCCCCCACTTTAATATAACCCGGGCCCCACTTCAGCTTACTGCCCGCCAAGCATACTTAAACTCTGCATTAACATTTGTAAACCTCCATTTCATTTAAATCCTGGCCACACCTTCCAAACTAACCTGTGGTCAACCCACTCCTGACCACCATAATATCTTTTCCACCTGATTCGACAGCCCTTGTGCCTTATTGCATCCCCAAATTCCCATTGGTTAAAACCTTTGAGGGATTGCGAAATGGGCGGTTTTGCACCCCTCCCTTCTGCCACATATCCCCTCTCCGCTTCATCGCATTCCCCATTTTAAAACTTCCTAATCTCTTTTGGATATGCAATAAACCATAAAACCACCTCCCCGCCTACAACAAAACCATCCTCTGTTTCCTAATCAAAACCATTGCTCGCCATCCCTGCAAACCGATGTTTTAAATTAACAAATTGTTTTGAATTTTGCAGGTAATCTGCATATCCGATGAATAGGGTAAAAAAATCTTGGTTCTAGTTTCTAAAGAAATGTTTAATCCAGGCTCTATGAATTTCGATATAGAAGCCTTATTCTACAGAGTTGTATGAGTGGAAGAATAAATAAAAGTAGCAATGGAGTAGAGAGGAAGACATTCATGGTTATCAAGATTCATACATTCACTCCAGCAACAACAAGGTTTATTTGAATTAAAGGACAGTAAAGGTATAAAAAGAAGCAGTCAGGGTAAATATGAAGACAGATTGAAAATGAAAGAATAGAGTTTACAAGTGAAAACAAAGGAAATAAAAAGAAAACAAATTAAAAATACAGATAAGGGAAGTTTCAAGTTTAAGGACAAATCATAGGCAAATCAACGAAGGAAGACAAAGCCAGATATTGGCCACCTCCAACTTAATTTTGATTTAATAAAAGCTATCATAGTTAATATTACAGTCAGAGATATTTTAGCATAAATTAAGAAGTTATAAAATTTAATGTTACAGGAAGTTGGTGATAGATATTTTAAAGTTAGATCAGTAGTTAATTTGAAAGTTGTTGTTACAGTAGGTCTGTCAGAGATATTTTTGGCTTGGGCCTTACATGGTCTCAAATGTCAACTTCATTTACTCTGTAGTAATTGCAGTCTGTCACCCTAGATTAGGGCAACCACTTCAGTTGCAGTTAAATATTGCATGTATTATTCATTACTAGTGTTGGTTGTTGGGTTGGAAATTGTTTTAGAATCTGATTTGCGAATATTATTGGATTGGAGAATTGTAACTATTTTTGAGCTGGATATCAGTAATACAAGTACTTTCATAGGATCCTTGAGCTAAGGTAATGGTTATGTTATCCCTCTTTTGTTAATGTTTCTCCTTTGTTTTTCCATAATGTACATCAATCTCCCTAATAGAAGAAACATAAATTTTAGATTAAGATATGTTGCACGAGCACCTTAAATCTGTTTGTTATTTTCATCTCAATGCTTTCCTCTGCAAAGTATAATTAAAGAATTCTTAACTGCTCTTTAGTTTTACCTAGTTGTTATCTTGCAGTTTACTTTTGAAGTTTAACTAAATAATTCTTAACTGCTCTTTAGTTTCTCTGAAACTATAATCTTGAAGTTTTTCTTGCGAAGTTGAGTTAAATAATTCTTAACTACTCTTTACCTCCATTGAAACTGTTATCTTAAATTTTTTCCTCTAGAGACCTAAATGTAGAATTCAGAGACTATCTTCTTTGCTTTTATGTTGAAGTATAGTTAAATAATTCTTAACTTCTCTTTAGCTTTATTGAACTCACCACCATTTTCATATTCATCTTGCCACAAAGATCCATTCGATATAGTTAGCATGCCCTGTGAGAACCCTTGAAAAGTTGGTGTAGTCTTCAACCCTTTTATGACTCCATATCCCAATGGATTAATTTCCACACATTCTATCTATCCAACCAAAAAGTAACCCCAACCTATATAACTAGCCTAAAATCAAAAGAATATAATCATAAATCTAAATCAGTTCATCATAAAATACAGAGAGAGCCCTCTCTAAGCCTAGGAAGGCTAGGTCCTAGACTCCAAACTGGTTTGATGTGGTTCTCTGCTACTTGTTCTTGCCAATCTTACAAATTACAGGGAGCTAACATAATGGCGACCAAGCTGGGGACTTATTGATAAAACCTAATATTATCAAAACTAAAATAGAAACATAGTCAAAATACTTTGTGAATTAAGTATTCGTTTCACAGGTTGGTTTATTTTCCACTATTATAAAACTTTCAAACTCTCTGTGCTTTGGGTCGAAATGCTAGCTTCTAAGAGAACCTATACCAGATCCCATCCGGGCCCAAACCCTCCTACAATAGTTGAAAATCCAGAGAAAATCCTAAGGAAAACTCCTAGATCTGAGAGTTCAACTGTTAGCAAGCCTATTCACAAGATAAGTTCCCTACCTGAAAACCTTAAACACTTGCAGGATATCCAATTTGACTCACACTTTGAAAAAACCTTGTTCAGGACTAAATCCCACAATTGGATAACCCAGATAGTCTTGGACTCATCCATCTTACAGCAGAGTCCTATTGTAGAAACCTCTACCCCCACTCATACTCCCACTATCCACCTTCCTCCATTCAACCCTCCACCTCCTTTTATCAACCCTCCACCTGTTTTTGTCAACTTTCCACCTGTTAACCCCCCTTGGATTCCCCAACCCCCAGCCATGGCAACCTTGTATGCCCCATTAGTCCAACCATTTCCTTTAGTGCCTCTACCACAGGACTATCAGTCCAAAATCCCTTTATTTGATGAAATTAGTTCTACAACTTCTCGACAACATGTGGATATAATGGATTCCTATTGCAATTGACAAGAGATAGATGATGAAACTATCAAGATAAGAATGTTTCTCAAAGCTTAGTGGGAGAATAAAGAAAATGGTTTAAAGGCCTGAACCCTAATAGTATACATGACCTCCCTACTTTTCACCAACTATCCCTAAATAAATGGGAAGTTAAGAAAAGTCCTCTCCAAGCCTTGCCAGAGTATGAAAACATCAAGAAAAACGTTGGAGAGAGTGTCCAAGATTAATGCACTAGGTTCAATAGTGTCTAGAAGGCCCTCCCTCGTCACATGAAACCTCCATAAGGTCTAGCCCCAATGAAATTTTTAGATGGTTTTGACCAAAATATGTCTTATCAACTAAGAGAAAGGGACCCTCTGACATTAGAAGACATGCAAATGGGTGCAGTATGTGTGGAAGAAAATCTGATTTCCAAAAGGGCTAGAATGAAAAATGAAAAAAGAGTCACATATAGGGAAGAGTCGGTAGCCTCCACATCTAATACTAACATTGATAACCTCGTTAGAACCATGGAAAGGATGATGGAGAGAATTAAACTAAATGAGAGAGCTTTCCATAGATAAAACCGAGCAACTCCTCATAATAGAAACCAGAACCAAAACCAAAAATTTAGGAAAAACCCCCCTCAAATAAGACAGAGGGAACAAAGAGGACCTGACCAACAAATCAGACCTCCTTTCCAGGAAAATTATGACGATGAGGATGAGGGGGTGATTGAAGAGCCAGAGGAAATTCAAATTGATCTAATGGGAGTTAATGATGAGGATATTGTTTTTATCACTTAGGAAGATCAAGGCATGTTTGCCCCAACTCAAAAGAAAGAAGAATGCCAAGAATCTGAGGATTATAAACAAAGGTTCAAAAATGATATCCTGAAGGTGCATAGACAATATGACCTCAGAAGCAAGAAATCCCAAGACATTCCCAAGAGAAATATTTCTGAAAATTCTGCTATAAAGACCCCTGAAACTCATCCTAAAAAGACAACAGAAAATTCAAATAAAATGGTTAAGAGTTCTAATAAAAATAAAAACAAAAACAATAAAGAAAGCAACACTAGTAAATCAACTAGCAACCCTAACAAAACTGATTCAGCTGATATCCCTAGTGCAAATTAGTAATCTAAAGTTGCTGCAAAAATAATGCCTGATAAAACTGATTCAAATCTGCCAAAAACACAAACATCATTTAGTATTGAGAATGAAATTTCCAAGATAAATATTTCCATACCTCTCACTAAATTGGTAGGCCAAGATGTATATAGATCGCAAGTTTTGAAAGCAGTAAAAGTAGGAGAAAATATTGATACTGTAAACTTGAATGATGACAAACCTAAGCTTTTGTTTTAACCTGAAGTAGAAGGCAAGTTCCAAGAGGGAGGTGTGCCCCCATTCTATGTCAGTTTGAATATTCATGATAAAATCCTCCATTATGCCATGTTAGATTTAGGAGCATCTCATAACCTCATGCCAAAGGTAATTATGGAGAAACTTGGCCTTGAGATAACCAGACCATACAAAGACTAGCACTCTTTCAACTCCAGTAGAGTTAAATGTCTAGTTTTGATCAAATATATTTGTATTACCTTAGCACAAATACCAACCAAAAGTATAGTAATGGATATTGTGGTGGATGAAATTCCCCCTAAATATGGCATGCTTCTATCATGCTCATGGGGAACCAAGCTGCATGTCACTCTCCAAATGGATATGACTTATGCTACCATACCAGTATTTAGTCAACCAAGAAGAATGTATAGAGAAAATCATATGAAATATATTTTCAACAGTCAAGAAAATCCCGATAACTCCCCTCTCTACTCTGTCCACTCAGACCTTGATTCATTTATCCTTTACAATGATGAAAACATTAAATAACAAGTGACAGTTAATGAAAAAACAACTGAAAAAGGAGAATAAAAGGAAGAATAGTTAGACCAAAAATAATATTAACAACACAAGTCTAAACCTGAACCTATTTGGAGAATGAGTTTTGATGGTTCTTGTGGCAAAAATGGATCAGGAGCATGTGTTTGGGTACACAACAGAAAGAAAAACTACACAGAGGGTCACTCTCACAAACTAAAATTTCAATGTACAAATAATATAACAGAATATGACGCACTCCTTCTAGGATTACAATTACTGAAGAAATTAGAAGCCAAAAGGATTTGTGTGCATAGGGATTCTGAGCTAGTCATTAGGAAAATTAAAGGAGAATCTTCAGCTAAGCATCCTAGATTAAGAGCATACAAAAATTCTACCCTTGAGCTCCTAAAATAATTGCAATAATATGAACTTGCCTCTATCCCAAGAAATCAAAATATCCTTTCCAATGGACTAGAATTTGTAGCCAACACTTGTCAACTACATCATCCTAAAAAACAATACATAATGCAGGTTAAATACAGACCAACAGTCTCTAATACTATGAGATATTGGCAAGTTTTTGAACATTACCAGCAGATTGAAGATTTCCTGAAATCCAAGAATGAGTTTGAGTTTCCAAATTCAGACTTAGATCATGAAGAGGACTGCTCTACTGAGGAATAAACATGCAAGGAGGAGCCCCCTCATGATGCTGATATAAATCTGTTAGCAAAGAAAGACCAACATTAGATAGAAATGTGTGAAGATCCAGAAAAATAAGTTGAAGTGTTGCAGTTCAGAGACAATACCCTGCCAGGAGGACTTGTCCCTCTAGAGGAACTTTTTGATTTCAATGATGTTGCTAGAAATCCAAAAATGGAAAGCACTGAATAAAAACTAGATGAGTTCAATTTGGGCAGTGAGAAAGAGCCCAAGATGGTAAAACTGTCAAATACACCTCCATCACCTATAAAGCAGAACTATATTGAGTTATTCAAATAATTTACTGATGTGTTTGCCTGGAGTTATGAATACTTGAAGTCCTATGATACGGATATCATCCAACACAAAATTCCACTCAAAGAGAGCCATAATCCCTTTAAACAAAAGCTGGACAGAATAAATCCTATCCAAATGCCACTAGTTGAGAAAGAGATAAAGAAAATGTACGATGCTGGGATAATAGTCCCACTCGGGTACTCAGAATGGGTTTCAAATATTGTATCTATGAGGAAGAATACTGGAGAGATTAGACTCTACATTGACTTCATAAATATGGATAAATCATCCCTAAAGGAGAACTACCCTTTACCAAATATGGATGACATATTGCAAAGGATAGTAGGCTCCAAAAGGATATCTCTACTAGATGGCTTTTCAGGGTACAATCAGGTGCTGATACATTCAGATGATCAACACAAAATGACTTTCACTACTCCTTGCGGCACCTCTATGTATGTCAAAATTCCTTTTAGGTTAATGAATGCGGGAGCCACTTTTTAAAGAGAAATGGATATTTCTTTCTTAGAAGAAATAGTTTTCTTCATTGTGATATATCTGGATGATATCACAGTCTATTCAAAAACTGATGAAGAACATCTAGCCCATTTGAGAAATGTCCTTGAGAAATGCAGAAAGTACGCTCTGTCCTTGAATCCCAAAAAATATTTATTTGGCCTTCAATAAGGAAAGCTTCTAGGCCACATCATATCTAAAGAAGGGATCAAAATTGAGCCAAATAGGATCGAGGGAACATTACAAATTAGCCACCCAAGAAATATCAAAGATATATAATATTTCATTGGAAAGATAAAAAAATTTAGAAGGTTTGTACCAAAACTTGCAGAATTCCTGAGGAACATCACCAACATGCTCAACAGAGAGTCAGGAGTCAAGTGGACAAAGGAAGAAAAGAAATTTTTTGACTCATTGAAGCACTAACTTACACAAGCACCAGTTCTGATCAGCCCTAACTTCACCAAAGATTTCTTTATGTTTTCCTTTGCATCAGAACACATAGTTGCTACTGTATTACTCCAGAAAAATACAAAGGGACAAGAGTAGCCCATATCATGGAAAAGCAGGCTTTTTCCTTAATAAAAGCACTAAAGGACTTCAGGGTCTACTTTCTGCATTCACACATCATTGAATTTGTGCCCCATACTATGGTTAAAGACATCCTAACACAAAATCCTGATCGAAAAAGAGGAAAATGGGTTGTTGTCATCTTGGAGTATGATCTAGAAATCAAACCCACCAAACTAATTAAAGGGCAAGGACTGGCTAAACTAATGGCTGAAACAAATTTTCAAGCATTAGACATCAATATTATTCACTCACTGCATGAACAAGAGGAGATTGTCTCTCCACCTATTTAGGAAGCATTTCTGAATTCTCCCTGGTACACAGATATATTGTTTGTTCTTTTTAATTTAAATGCTCCTCCTGGTTTGTCCAAAACAAAGGCCAGATTCTTGAAACTAAAGGCTATAAATTTCTGCATTTTGAAAAAAAATTATATTGGAAAAATTCTGGTGGTTTATTGCCTAAATGTTTGCCTAAAGAAGATTTAGATAGGATTATGTGTGAAATTCATGAAGGGGAGTGTGGAGAGCGCCTCTATTGGAAAACCACTTTTGATAATATCCTTAGGGTTGGTTTCTATTAGGCTACCCTCTTCCAAGAAATCCACAAAATGGTAGATACTTGTCATAAATGCCAAATTTTTTAGGGAAAAATAAAGTTGCTTCTTTTGCCATTACAACCAATCTCTGTTGAAGCTCCTTTTCAACAATGGGGTTAATATTTCATTGGAGAAATCCACCCTTCCTCCTGCCCAACATAAATGGATCCTTACTGCAACCGACTATTTTACTAAGTGGATAGAATCCATTCCTTCCAGGACTGCCATATATTGAGTAATTATTATATTTCTTGAAACCAACATTCTATCTAGATTTGGTTGTCCTAGGAAAATCATTACTGATAATGTTGTTGCCTTTAAATCCAAGAAAATGGTGGATTCTTACAACAGATATCACATTTCTTTGTGCGATATTCCCAAATCTTCACATGATATTTGGAATATTAGAGTTCTTAATAAACTTAATTAATTAATTAAATGAAAGGGTGGAGGGACCAATAATCCTCAAATATGAATAAAATCCACTTTTTATGTGTGTATGTGGATATTCTAGATCTAGATCTGAAATCATGGAGTAGTGGAGCAACTCCATTAATGGAGATCATGTCTCATTTATGGATAGATTATGTAGAATGAAACAGTAAAAAGAGATCATGGATCTTAAATGAAAAATCATGAGGATATTTGATAAGGTCAACCGAGATCATATTGCATTCAAATAAGATCATAATGCACTTATGACAAGATAGTGGAGGAAGTGATGAATTTAATGCACACATGATGGAGAGGGTGATCACCCCATTTGAACATGATGGAGGACATGGAGAAATAGCGCAGTTGACCATGGAGACTTATGTCCACATGTACAATGCTTTTTTGGAGTGGGCCTAGCCTATGGAAGGCTCATATCTATATAATGGAGGTGAAGACACAATGAAAGGCATGATTTGTATTATTCATTTCTTGATCTATTTAGATATATATTTGTCTTAGGACATTTCTATGCATTCTTGAGCTATTTATATAAGTTTGCATTGTTGTTTAGAACAGGGTGTTCCCGAGCTGGAATTCCTCCTCTTTAATTGAGAAGCTCTTGGAAGAGGGTTGTAATTCATTCCTTATCAGGCATTGGTGCCATCCTCAGGAGGTTGTTTCTAGCATTCAGCTAGGAAACTAGTGGAGGATTCATCCTACCACTTTGTTCTTCACATTCAACCTTTCAGGAGCAGCAAATCTATATCCAACATTCAGGCCATTGGGTTTTACCTCCATGCAGCAACAGTCCCTTCAAGGATTTCGCAGCCCAGTCCTATAGATCTATTGGAGGAAGGAAGTTTCCAGTATTTCAGCTAGAAATCCTGTGAGGGATCATCTCCTCACGTTGGATCTATTGTTTCCATCACCCAGGAGCTGATTTGACATATTTAGTTGCAGGCTATTGAGCCTCCCTCTCTAACAGCATCGTTTTCTAAAGCTATTGTTCATTCAACAGCTATTTTCAGTGGAGGATATTGGAGGAGCTAGATCTTGAGCTTTTAGCCCAAGGATCTATAGAAGGGATCCACCATTCTTACATAGATATGATTGTGCATCATTGCAACAATCATATCATCAGATCTAGCTTTAGATCTACATACCCAATGGTATATATGTGAGGCCCTAAGAGGGTCATTTTCTTAGATTGATATATATGAGAAACCCTTTCTGGGTTATCTTGGGTATCCATCATAGAGTCGGATTTACATTTTCAGCATCATCAGAGCTCCCATTCTTCCTAGATCTGAATTTCTATATTCCAGGGAGTTCCAGTCGCAACAGTTGCAGCAGAGATAGTGCAGTTTACCTTCTAGCATTTTTGCAGTTACGCAGTCCCTCTTGTGGGATCATTGCAGGGTCATTCCAGGCCATCTCTTTGGCTTGAGTGTCACATATTTTGAGCACTATTATACTTTCTTTTTCACCTCCTATATAATAAAATGGCATAGTTATTTCTGTGCATTCTGATGTGTATTTAGATTTATTGTTTACTTTCCTACTGTTCTTATATTGTGTTTCAGTATTACTTCATTATCACTTTTGGGATATTACAGTGGTATCAGAGCATGATATTTGACTCAACTTGTGAACACTTCATCTTTTGCATCAAAATAAGAAACGAATAGATGAAGGAGGATTGTAATTTTGCCACTCCTCTCTTTAGATATGTTAGCCACCTATGAATTTTTGTCAAGCAAATAGGTGGCTAAATTGTTTTGAACCTTCAAGAGATACATTTTCTATGAAAATATCTCATCCTTGAAACCTCTGTGTGTCCATTTCCTTTAAAAGGATCCTCATTACTGTTTCCATCCAAAAATCCTCACCGACTGTAAAAAATTGTGCTCAAAAAGACCTTCATTTTCCCCTTGTATCCCTGCAAAATTCCCTATTTTAACCCTTTTTCCATATTTGAAGTTCCCCATTTAACCCCAAAAAATCCCTCCCAAGATTTCCTAAACCACCCATTTCTTCCTTAAAACCAAGTGAAGTCCTTCATTTGAGTTTAAACTCCTTTTTTACCTCTATCGAATTCCTCTTTTAGCCTTAAAAACCCTCATTTTTAGCTAAAAATCACTCTTTTTCATATATAATGGCTTTGTCATTTTCGGCCAGCCCCTTAACCACTTCTCCATATGCCCCGAGTGCTAAGACCAAGCGCTAAGGCCTGGGCGCTAATCGCAATCGCAAAATTTTGGTCAACGTATTTCTGTGTTATACGAAAAAATCCCGATGCGATTGGAGTTTGGTCTGTAGCCCTGCACCGCGACCTCCACCGTCAATCTTATTAAGATCTGACGGCCAGCGTCGATCGCAGTCACAACTCTTAAAATATGTCGCCCATTCACCCCACTGATTACATGTCTGCCATTGATCACTCCTTAATCCAATGGCCCTCGCTCCGTCGCTTGATCGCCAATCGCAAATCGTAAGCGATGCCACCCTCTGCCCTTTCTGATTGTGATCCTCCGATCGCAATCTCCACTATCAATCCCTTTTTTAATCCGACGGCCCTCGCTTTCCTGCTCCAATCACAATCACAAATCTGAAATGGAGCCACCTTCCGTTCCTCTTGATTGTGATCCTTCAATGTGATCGCAGCCATTGATCTCCTCCTTAGATCCGATGGTCTTGAATGAATCGCCCTCCGCCCATGCCGGCTCCCACCATTCACAACCAATTCCATTGCATTTCCATTTATTTCTTTGTATTTCACCAAAGTCCAAACTTTCACGATTTACATTAAACGTTTAATTTTTACATTAAATTTTATGAATTTCGCTCGACTATCCGAAGTCATTTCATTAGTCAATCTCCACCGTCGATCATTCCCCCCAAATATGATCAGACGATCCACATTCATTCCTCCACCAAACTTTCACCAGACCATTTTTCCCACCGTTTCGCTACATTTTTCACCATTATCCTACATTATTCCACCATTTTCAATTCGCATCCACCGTTTTCACCGTGTTGCGCTGCCATTCTCACAGTCCTCCATTGAATCCTACCCCATGCATGGATTTCTTAACATGTTTACGTGTTTTGCAGGATTACAGGCGGTAGAAACCGCCATTGCTCACAGTCGCTATTATAGTGACATCGAGAATAGAGAAGACTAATTTCAGAGCCTGGGAAGGTGTTAGAACATGATTTTTCATTAAAGGGATGGTGTTCAACATTGTTAAACCTCCCTAGCACCATTAAGGTTCCTAATTTCACAGACAGAGACAGTAGTGGAACAACAAAGAGTATCAGTAAAAGATCAGAGAATTCAATGCTCAGTATTGAAGATTTTAAGCCTTAATCCAGTGTTTAAAAGGAAAATGTACCAGATTTAAGACCTTGGGAAATCACACAGAAGGCCTAATGAGGCCTAACACACAAAAAACAATATTGATAGTGTTTCACATCAACAGAAGTTTCCTCCCAAGAAAGGACATAGTACCCATAATGTTTTCATTCCACACCGTGTTCCTGAGAAGATTTCCACCCTCACAGCAGTCCTAATGCTACCAGAGCATTTGTTATGCATTATGGCAGACCTCACATTCATTTATTTTCCTTTTTTTTTATTCACTAGAGTACTACAGAGTACTGCAGCCAAAGTACATCAAGAACATACCTGGAGTAAATTTCAGCCTGTCAAAGACCACTCTTTCATCCAAAGAGTACTGAAGTTCAATGCACAAATATTAAGGCAGAATGGGCCTCGATCCTCTCCCGCCGCTCTGTTTCAATGTTTCATTTAGTGTCTCATTTACCTCCTATGCCTCTCTTTCAGTTATAACACTCATGAAGAAACTCATTGAAAAGGTTGTTGATTAGATATCTGCGAACTATAAGATTTTTCTCTTGAGATATAGTTCTCTGTGTAAAGTTGTAAGATAGGCTGGGGAAGATGTTTTCAGACTGAATATCAAGCTGTTGGAAATGTTGTACATGACTGGTGTTGCTCTTTAATATGACAAGCACATTTATTTTGATCCTGACTTAAAGCAGCCGTGATTTTTTTCTTACTTTTCTCTGTTTCTCTTTGTAATTCATCACATTTCGTTTCTCAGGTATGCATCAGAAATCTGGTTTAGGATATACCCTTGCATGGTACCCTAAGCTTCTTCTCTCCCTACTTTGATGTTTTCTGCTCTATGTGTTATCTGAGCGCTGATTTAAGTTAATTTAACCAGTGTAGTAGCTAATATTTACTGCTAGCTGATGTATGAATTAATGAATCTGTTCTTAGATGTTCTTGTTGGGTTTTAATTGAATGAATTGGGATTCTGGGAGTTTAGAACATAGTTTTTGTCTCACCAGGATCTTTTTCGATTAATTGAACCTTTCTAAGTTCCCTTAAGCTAGATGCCGAAGCATTGAGAGTTCAAAGTCTCTCTCTGATCTCAGGTTTTCACCTTTGCATTTAAATCTTTCATGTTCCCTTGGTCTGAAGAGTTACCTTTTGGGAGTTGGGCCACAGGTTTCTAATGCCATGTTCTGTCCCTGGACCTGATTCCTAAGTGGTCATCTTGGAGGTTTCCTTGCCTTTCACTTTCTTTCTCACCATTTCATATCACACTATCATCTTTAAGATCCAATTCTTTAGATGACTAGCCCAACTAAAAGCCTACATATTGAATATCAAGTAAACCATTTCCTGAATCCATTGCCCAATGGTCTTGAGTATTCTTTGAAATCATTTCTCCTTTGTCTAGAATCCTCTTTATTCATCCTTGTTTCATAGTGAACCCTTCGTTACTGTTTCCCAACAACCAAACAAACAAATTAAACAAGCAAACCCATGCCTATAACTAGCCTATAACCAAAAAGAAACAGAAATTCAAAGACATAAACCTTTGCCTATATAGAGAGATCCCTCTCTAGACCTGGGAGGGCTAGATCCTAAGGTCTAAAGTGGTTCTGATGTTGTCTCATCTTTTTGAATTTCCGAACTTTCCAAAACATGGGAACTCCAACAAGATCCATGGAAGATCTCTCCAATGAGGTCAATCAAATGAAGAGGGAAAGGAAAAACAAGGATCCAAGAAGAATATTTGATGAGGAAGGTCCAAGCACTTCCTATCAGTAAAAAATAAAACCGGAGAATCACAGATCTCCTCATAGATCTACTATACCCACTTTGTTTGAAGAAGGTGAAGGGTGTATAAATGAAGAAGGGAAAGAAACTTAGACTCATGAGATTCTCAGTATATATCTTGAAGAGTAAAAAGCATAGTCTATAGCATTCAAGGAAATTCTAACTATCCAATAATTCTTTGGACTCAATGAAGAAAGAAGATCCTATAGCAGCAATAGAAGAAAGAGGCACAATAGATTTTATTTGCCTAAATTTGATGGATCTTCCTCAAGCACTGTTAAGGCTTGGAGGAAAGAGTTAGATACATTTTTCATGCTACATCCTATGGTTGAAAAAGAGATTGTCTAGGTTTTAGCACTTCATCTTTATGGTGAGGCCAATGATTGGTGGTTTGGTCACATGGAGCATGCAAGGGTGACTAAATATTCAGAATTATTTCACAAGTTGAGGAAGAAATTTGATGTGAGAAAACCATAGATGTTTCAAAAAGAGACATTTCCTAAGGAGACAAAGGAGGTTGTCATTCTTGTCACTCTGGAAAAGGGGTCACTACATTCACCACCAGCTGCAGAAGTACTTGCATCCAGAGAAGAGACACTTGCAACTATGCAAGATAGTCTTGAGTTCTTGACCCATAGAGTTCCATGCATGATTCATGAGATGCATGAGGAAGAGGAGGAAGATTCCAACGCTGGTACTTTGATAGAAGAGTAGCCATCACTCTTACCAACAGTTGGAGAAATCATTGACCCGATTAGAGGAACTCTTGTGGTCTTGCAAGAGGTTCCCACACAACAATTGATCCAAGGTATGCATACATCTTCATCTCATTTTTTTTCAGTATATATTATTGAAAATTATGAGAACATGTCATCAAGGCCAATGCATAACCAAGGGTTAGAACAAAATGGTGATTTGAAGTAGTAACATATCACAGCGTAGAGTACCCTTGATCTAATCAAGGAGGAGATGAAGAGCTATCCCAGTTCATCATTTTTGAGCTACATTCAACCCTTTGAGTTGAAGTGTAGAGTTTCAGAAAATGGGATGAGCATAATCCTATGTGCAATGACTGGTTATGAGATCAACATTGTGCCTTGATTTGAGACAACATATGTATTACCATGCAGATCTTCAATGTTGTCACTTAGTAGCAGTGATAAAGAAAGAGCCCCATTATTATTGGAACATTCTAAAGGTAGTTTCACTCATGAGTCAATGGAGGTTAAGATGAGAAATAGTAGACATCCTGAGATCAGGAAAATTTTCTCCTTTCTAGATGACACTTTCTCAATGAGAATCTCACAGCTGAAAGAGAAACTTATACTTGCAGCAGATCCATAACCTCACTGGTTTTGGAAGGAAAATCATGAGAAGAAGGTCTCATTAAGAGATCTCATTGGAGGTGCACTTCAACATTTCATGGAGTGAAAAGTTCTTCATCGGTTTGAGGAGGATGGTATTCTACAAAGGGAGGATACCATGTTTATGTAGTACATCATTCATCATCCACATTGGGATGAGTGGGTGAGGATGATAAGCAAGGGGATGCATGACCACTTGCAGATATATGACATGGGCTAGAAAAAAGCTTGGTTACGCTGGTTGCTCTTTGGTGAGTTTGGTTACTACCCAAAGGCTCCTATTTCTTTGATCCATGCCTTGAAAAGCACTCATGAAATGAAGAAGGAGGCATGGTTGCATTGGATGATCTTGGGTGAGTATGGTTACCACCCAATAGCTCATTTTTTTCTGATTCATGCCTTGTGTATAAATGATAGAATGCAGTAGAAGAAGGCATGTTCATTTTGGTTGAGAGATTTTGGCCATTACCTGACATCTCCCATATCCATGTGTTCGATATTGTTTGTAATATGGGATAATACTCTCATGATGTGTGATAATGGAGTTTTTTTGTATTGGTCTAATATGACATTCCACATGTCCTTTAGTATGTTTTTTTTTCTTCTTTATTCACATGATAATGTGAAGAGGCAGGAAGGTATCTTGTTGTTGTGGCTCTTACTGGGGGACTTTGGTCCTACATGTAAGGGTCCTATGATTTGGCAGATTGGTCTACCAAATGACAGGGTAACATGGAACCATTATTTGGAGTCCTAGGACCTAGCCTTCTTGGACTCAGAGAGGGATCTCTCTATTGGGTGCAAAGGATGTGCTATTTTTTATTTAGGGTTTTGATTTTAGGTTAGTTGTTAACTATAGGGTTTGTTGATTGTTTTGGTTGGGTAAGATGGTCAAGTGGAATATGTGGAGTGAGAGGTCTTTGAATCATTGGGATATCGAGTCAATGAAATTCATGAGTGTCTCAATGATGAATCAAAGTGTGTTGCAGGGCCAATCTAGCAAGGTTAATGGATTGTTAAGGTAATGTGTGAGGTGGGGTGAACATCAAGTTTGGAGAAAAAAAGGAGGTCTTAAATACATATAGTTAAAATATATAACTCACGAGGTAGGGAAAACCATTAAGCTCAATGAAAAATACTTAAACTGATAAACATCCAAGATAAACATTCCAGTGAAACATAGAAATCATAAGTGCTTCTAACTTTAGTAAATTCACCTTCATAATTTGGGAAAACATACAATATAGCACAAATAACTCAATATATGAAGAGGGAACTCCTAAAAATCATACATCAAGCAATAAATAACTCTGAAACAAGCTGATAAGCATGGAAAAAGGGCAAGATCGAACGAGACCTCTTTGAATTAACCTAGCAGACGAAATTCCAAATAAAGGTTTCAAGGCAGAATTTGGATAGGTTCAAATAAGAAGACCATACCGTGAATCATGTAAACTAGCATAATAATCCATAAATGAAACAAAAAAAGTTTAGGTGGACTTACGGAGCAATCAAGAATTCCTTAAGCTAACCAAACAGAGGAAAGAATCAAGGCAGTAGGAACCAGGAGGACTAAGGTGATTCGAAGAGCATGTCTTAACCTATTCTTTACTGATCTACTGCATATAGAAGGATGAAACATAATTAAAGACAAGAAAACATAAACAAATTAAGAACACATCACCATTAACCAAGCTTAGGAATCCTGCAAACAATCTTCTCCATCATCAATCCAAGAAAGCCATTCATCAACTTCACAAAACCAATTTCTTCTCCAAGCTCATAGAAACCATAATGGAGAAGCAGGATTCCTAAGCTTGGTTAATGGCCCCTTTTCCTCCTTTATGGTTTGGACTTCAAGGAGGGCTTCCTTCAGTTTGGCACAAAGAAGCTTGTGTTTCTTTGCATAGTTCTTGGTCATTTTTTTTGGAGAGCAAGGCCCCTTTTCACCTTCTTTAAGTGCTTGTGCTCATTCTTGTAGTACTGAATGACACGTTGTGCCATCTCAAAATCTCTTTCCCATTCCTTAATTTGTGCATATTTGGTTAGGAGTAGCAATCTGGTGGTCATCTCCTTGTCCTCATTGTCACTGTGTAGATCAATGTATTGAGGCTCTTGACTAGTTTTCTTTACTCTCTTACTTCTCCCCACCTGGCCCACTTTTTCTTTTCCCTTGTCAAGCCTTGGAATTTATGTAGTTGACAAGGACCCTTTCCTTTTGGAGGCAGTAAACACTTGTCTTGACCCCCTTTGATATGTGCATGGAAGAGGTGTAATGGTAGTTTTGAAATTGTTTTCATCACGGCTGTGACCCTTGGTGTTGTCACCAGCTTTTTCATTTTTACTATGGCTTCCATGAGTCACCTCATGCCCCACTAGATCACTGATTTCTTGACCTTCAACATCATCATCATCATTATTTTCCAGGTCCTCATTTTGTTCATCATTGTCCTTTTCTGTACTTGGGACTGACTCATTGGTATTATTACCATCACTTCCTTCCTCCAAAGGTTCACTATTTTTGTCTTCATGACTAATGTTGTGGTGGATTAGTCGCACGAGTGTACGAAATTGCACCAGTTTGAAAAGTGTGGTCTAATATTTAAACTATTGGTAATAGGAAAAACGTGGTGGAGATCAAAAGCACAAAATTTAGTAAAAAAAGTATGCGAATGTATGCTCAAACTAAACTAAAACTAAAACAGAAATATACAGAAGCTATCAAAGAGAGTCAAAATGATAATAATAACAACAATGACTCAAAGGCCTCTTTTTATTAAATGTTTGAAACGGATAAGAAATTTTACCCACTTTCCAAAGGGCACCTCAGTAATGGCTTTAGTTCCCGATGCAAGGATGTTTCCTTCCAAGCTCTGTCTCTGATGCAATCTCCCTGTCTCTCTGCTGTGGTGGACTAGGATTTTTGGGTGGCCAACGATCGAGTCCTCTTTAGCTCCATCTTCAGGTCACACACTGTTGGTGTTGCTTGGGCAACTTTGGCTAGCATAAAAACGTGATCACCCTTTCTTCATCTCTTGGTGGTTTTATATAGGGGAGTTTCAAATCCTCCTTCCCTCCCTTGGTACATGATGGATGGTGACCCAAGGGAGAGGTATGATTCCATTTTTTGCTCAAATATTCCTTTGTGTGCTCACATAGTGTCCAAGGAGGAACTGGTGGTTGTCCTTAGGCGGATTCATATAAGGAGTAACTATCCTTTGCTTGGTGTGGTCCCGGAAAGTGACATTTTTCCATTTCCAGGAATGCGTGTTTATCGAGAAAAAAAGCGCGCAAAAGGCTCTCTTCTTGAAGGATTAAACGCGCTTTTTAGCATTTAAGACTAGTTCAAATCTGATTTTCTCAAAACCTTAGAGATTTTAAATACTTTCTTGATTCCATAATGTGTTCTTGCCCTATAAATCCTTAGGCTTGACATTAATTAATTTCATCTTTTGCTGTACGATTTTGTAGTGTTAATAGTTTCCCCTAATGTGTGAGGTCTAGGAAGAAATGTATAGCCAAAATACATTATATTTTCTTTTCTGTATCATGCGCAAAGAGAGAGAGAGAGAGAGAGGCATGCGTGAATCTTGGAATTGACAACACCTTGCACCATTTCCGAGATGACCATGGCCTAAGGGACCCTTGCAAGAAAATAAAATATACAACATATACACAAAATTTCAATGAGGCGGGCATGTCCCATGCTCGTGATGATATGGCTAGTTAAACAAAATTGATAGATACATGTGCTGTTTGTGTCACTACTATGGTAGTGATGTTGGCGGTTGTTGATAACGACTGTTGGTGCCCTCAGGGGAATTTTTTCTTTTACGATAGGTGGAATGTGGTACCCATATGTGTAAACTGCATATGTATTGGCTGGGACGTTCTCGTGTAACCATTTTTAACAGAGATGCTTATGGAGGCACGGGTTCTCGACAGATCTGATCAAAGTGTAATGGTTGTAAGGTACAATACTATCGTGACATGAAAGCTTTTGCTGTAGTCAAATTTTAGGAGGATTGATGACATCTGTGGAAAATGATGTCTCTCATAGTGCCACCCGAGGATACTCTTTTGCATGGGGAGGGGTGATCCAAGGTACTACTTCCTTTTTGGAAAAGAGATGTCGAGGTCGAAAAAAAGGAAGCCTTAACTGAACCATGGGTTACTGACGAGAGGGGTCGGGGACCCGGATGTGATGGGATTAACATAGGCATGTTGGTGAGAGGTGATTGAAAATGGATGATGGGGATTCAGTCGCCCGAGGTGGAAGTATACTTTAGCAACTCGGCGGCAGTCACATGTATTTTTGAAGTGAAAATCCCTGGAGTCGGTAGGACTTCCAAGGCAGGTGTGGACCGGCTATGAATGTCCTGATGGTGTGTGCGTGGGGGTGAAATAATCTGACCAAGGGGAATGAGGGACTGCTACCATGGGGGAAAATATGACATATGAGGGAGAAGAGGCGAAGGGCATCGTTGGCAGTCTTTGTACACTTACCAAAAGAATAAAATAATGAGGTTTGGTTTGTACAAAACATTGAGACGGGTACCCCAAAACATGAAAGGGTTCACTCACTGAAGGTGTGAGGACGGTGTTTTGCTGCGGGTGGGGGTCTCATTGGTTGGTATTATGTGTGGGGATGATGAAGCGGATGAAGAAGTGTCACAGATGGGATTATGCTGATGGAGGTATGGTGGGCCAAATGCGATGCGCAAAGGTGCACTTTCAATCTGCTTGTACAACCTGATCATCCGAGAAGGGGGTTTTTTAGTTTTAAATGGTAAACTTGACCTTATGCATGATGAATGGATGGGAATGAGGTGCTTCCCGGACTGAAATGGTATGGCCATGGTGTCACTTGTGATGTGATATATGGTCTACTTTGGGTGACAAGCACCATGGAGGGGAGGCTCTACCGACCAACGCAGACGTTTATCATGTGCAAGGTGAGGTGATGATAAACACGGTCGGGTATGAGGACCCTATGGTTTATTTCTGATGGAGAAATTATGTCAGGATATGCGAAGTTTTCTGGGACTCTATCATGCTGGGGGTAGAATGATACCTGCTTCGATATTTCCAGTCGATGGTGTTGTAAGCGGGCTACAGGTTCTTCCTGCAAAAACAACTGCCTCAAGTGAAAGCATCTTCTTTTCATCAAATATTATTGAAATACAGGAGCTTTAAAAAAGAAGATGGGAGAGGGCATAGCTGGCGGCACTAAAAATTTCTTTTCCTTGGAAAGTGAATGTGTGGCATCGCTTTCATTCGTCATGGCATACTGATGATGGTGCAACTTATGGTTTGCGGGATGGACCTTTTGATCTCCTGTTATGGAGCTCCGAAGTTCTGGAAAAGGGCGATAAATATGAGATTATGGCCCTAATGCTATTCATCTGTACTTGCTGAGTTTTGGGAGATTAGAGGTGCTTGCAGAGCCTTTCTTGCTGTTGCAGTCAGCCTGTGTACCAGGGATTAGCGATACTATGCTGAGGTAACTTTCATGACATCCTGCATTGTAATTTCTTTAGTTTAATGGTGCCGGGGGCCATACAAACTAGGTTTGTATGGCCTCTGAGAAAATTTTGCCCTAGATTGCGCAAGCGATCTAGGAAAAAGAGTGCCTTACATGCGCGCAATTCTGAGGGAAAGGCACGCCAAGGCATGTTGTTCCCTACTTTTTGTGCACAAAGGCGCGCCTGTGAAGAAGACAGGCATGCGAGGGCATGGTTGTCTGAGGGACAGGCATGCAAAGGCCATACTGACATGAAATTTTGGTTTCTTGTCTATTTTTGGTTTTTCTCTGTGCTGATGGGTGCTTGTGTTGCCTGGAAGGTTAGTGTGGAAAGAGCAGGATTGGCCCAAGATCCGAACCGCTCTAGCTACTGGTGCTAGAGCGCATTGTCATTTGGCCATATGGAGCCTTTTGAAGTTTGCTAAGAATGAGTTCCTTTGGTCTCAGGACCAAATATTGCATTAAATTATACATCATTGGTGCTAGAGGCGCAATATCTTCGTACTGCGGGGGACGAACCTGGTGATCCATCTTGAGACATATATTTACTTTGTGACCGGGTTACTACCTTAGGGTGAGGTTCTGAGGTACCCACTCTCTCCTAGGAGAGTGAACCTAAACATATTCTTGAGGCAGCATTGCAATGGTGCGCTTCTTACTAAGGGGTGCATCAACAATTCATCAGTGACAGATGTGGCAGAGCGGTGTGCTCTGGAAGTTATTGTGAAACTGGAGGGTTTATTTTCTCCACATCAGGCATTTGGCCCACAGGTTGGAGTTTTAAATTGATTGAGGGGCAGGCACTTTTTCGATTTCACCCACTTTTGTTTTGATGGGATGGTGTCTCAATTGAAAAAGGTCCAACGTGGATCTAAGTCATTTGTGTATGCTAGCATCCTGTGCAGCATTATGTACAAGAGGGTGCTGCTTCTGTGGCCGATGGTGGTGGTGCCCATTGGGGGCCACAGGAGCCATGGATGAGGAGGTGGGCTCCAGTGATTCCGTGGGTCGGTGGTGGCATGGTGGGTCATTACTGTAATGCCACGACAGAGGCCTAGTTTGAGGCCAGCCCATATATTTTCTTGCCATACTCGTATGCGGGGATGGACTTCCAAGGCTACCCAGATATGGGTCTCCCTTTTGGTTATGTTTGGGAGCTTACAGGTATGCGTTATATTTTTTCTACATTTGTTCAAGTATTTATGTTCTTATGTGTTTTGTTCTTGACACTGACATTATTTGGATTACTCGTGTATATGTTGGCGAGGTAGTCGCCTAGTGGCCCGACTGGTGGGTTACGACCGTCTCATATGACCTCGAGGTGGTCAAGGCAGAGGTGATGTAGGTGGACCGGGAGGTGGTGCCAGTGGACCTGGTGGAGATGGTGCTAGCACTTCTAGTGAGGGCAGCAGCTCGACTACAACAGAGGTTGTGGCCGAGCAAGTTCGTGGAGATGCGGCTGAGGCGCACATTGCAGTTCTTATGGCTCAGGTGACCACTATTGAGGAATTTAGAGGTCGAGTGGACCACTTGACCCAGGGTATGCCTGTTTGATTTTTTATAGACGACCTCGAGGAGGTTTGGTTAGAGATGGTGATGGCCCGTGAGAGGGATTATCGACCCACTCTACGTTGGGTAGCGATCAGAGTGGTGACAGCAGCTCTAGTGGTGGTACCAGGAGCAGTGGTGGGTCCAGGTGCTCCTCTTGAGGGGGCACCCCCCTAGAGTAGTTTTTTAGATAGGGAAAGCACCCATTATGAGGATGCTTCCATTATTTTTGATGACTTTTGTATCTTTGGGCTGGCCAGTGGGCCAATGATACTATTTTTTGTACTCAGATACACATATTTTTTGATATTTATATGAGAGATCTTTTTGTGGCTCTATATGGTGTGCTATTTATTTTGGTTTATATATTTTTTGTTATGCTGATGGATATATTGTATTTTTTTTATGGATGATGGTTTATTCGAGATACATTCAATTCTAGGATATTGTTGGCTATGCGATCAGTTATTTGGTTCTAATTCCTTGATACATGTGAAAATGTATTGTAATCAAATTGTCTGCTTAATCTTTTGGCACACAAATATTTTCTAAACAGATGTGTGTCTCTAGTCTCAAATGTTTGGTTTAGCTGCGATACTATTAACTAGGAATCGAGGTAGATATGCATATGGAGAATACCCCGATGGAGGGCGTCGCACATAATTCCAATGACAACGTCATATTCTGCCTGATTATTTGTTGTTGATCGGATGCAGACATCGTTTGAACACAACGGTGATCGATAGGGGTGGTAGATGACCCAGGCAACTGCAACTAATTTTTGAGACCATCGCGATGCTCCATCAACAAATATAAAATATGGATCATTTTGGTGATCCATGTTGGCACTTTGAGCATGTTTTTTACATAAGTCTTTGGGTCAAAAATATTTTGGTGATTAGGTTTTGTGTACTTTCACTCTAGGGGAAGGGCATTTTGGGCCCTTATGGGTAGAACTTCTTGAGGTAAAGGCCGTTGATGGGGTTAGTGAGGCTAGTCCTGTCTGGTTCCGTCAAGATGTATGCCCCCTATAGGAGGCAATGTTTGATGATGTAGGGTCCTTTCCACAAGGTTTCAAACTTTCCTGGCCCTAAGGCCTCTTTTGTGACATCATAGCGAGGGACTAATTCTCCCTCAGTAAATGAGCAAGGGTTGATGTGGCAGTCGAATGATGCTTTCACCCTTTTCTTATGGGCCTCATTGTGTTGCAGCGATTTTCACTGACTTTCATCAACTAGCTCTAGTTGTGCTAGGTGTTGTTCTAGAGGCTAGGTGTCATCAAGGAGTTTGATGGTGGCATGCAGGTTTTGGATTTTGTGGAAATCAATGCAAAAGTGCAAGGTACCTTGTTTTTTGGTGATAGGAATATAATGGAAATCCTAGGACGAGGTTGAGGCAGCAATCCTATCACCAATATGAGCGGATACAAATCATATATCGTGGATTGTATCATCGGTGTTTGGTGGGGGAAGAATATTCGTAATGGGATTCTGTATGGGCTCAAAGTTAGGTTCCCCACTAGGATAGTCGATTTCCAGTTGGTGGAACTTGTCCCTGCCACAGAGGTGCCTAAATTTTTCCATTAGCGGGCATGTCTCTGGTGCGTGATTCAGGCCAGTGAAAATGGTGCATGGTGTTACTGAGACAACGGAGTAGATAGTGTGTGATTATATGCTACTCCTTGTTCCTGATGTGGATGCTTGGAAAGGGTTAGACGTAGATGAGGTTGTCTTATATCTCCATTTCCGTGTCATTGGCTTAGACTTGTCTTCCTCTTTAGTGGAGTGTAGACTTAACACAGCTCATGCTGCTCTTAGCTTGGGGAGATGTATACACTTAACCGTATGATGAAAGTGTGAGAAAATTCGATAATAAGTGCGCGTGATCTTCTATTGATTGGAGAGAAGTTTCTGCAGAGGCTAGCAAGGGCTAGCCGGAAGCGAGGTATGTAGTGACAATCCTCCAAAAGGTGGTTGTCGGCGCATAATGGGCATTTTAATTACACCACCCGTATCCCTACATAGTAAACCCTTTCAATTGGATACCATCTGTGAATGAGTTCGAAGGCTATGCACTCTTTCAGATAGTGGCCACATTCATCGCATAACGTACAACGTATAATGGGCATTACTAGGGTTTGTTCTACAATCGTATGTTCCTCTTATAAGTATAGGATGGTGCAAGGTTCTTCATTAATCGACTGGATGGAGGGATCCTCTTGATAGGATCGCTTAACCACATGTAAGGCATCCCTATACCATGGTATCTCTGGGAAATGGTGGGTATAGTGCCCATAGGTTCCATAGAGAGAGCATACGTGATTGGTACATAGCGGTTTTCCTTTACATTTTGAGGTAGGTTCCTTTCTACGAGAACGCGACATCGAGACGTCTGCTTTGGAGCCATGGAGTGGTTTTAACTCATACAGCTCTGGAAATATGTGGGTAGGATGGCCTATAACATCGCATATGGCGTAGACTTGTGATTCCCTTTGAATGGCGGGGGTCACCATATTCTTTCCTTTGTTTGCGGTTTTCTTGGCCATGATAACCGGTTTCGCAATGGGAACTTCCTTTGCGGGGGTAGTCTCAACCGTTTCTTCGGTTGGCTGGGGCTCCTTGGGGCTGAGAGGCTTTAACCCTGTCGCAGTAACATTAGTGGCTTCTGTTATAGAATGGGGAAATAGGTAACAAACTGGGAACGCCAATGATATGTTTGGTAACACAAGTTTTGCCAAAACCTGTTGGGAGACAAGGCCAGTTGGAGGGTAGAGGAAAGAGGTTTGGGAGGTGGCGTAGGCTAGAGAGGTTGTCATGGCTAATGCCTCTATGTCATTACTTATTGAGTCCATGTCCTGACTAACCTCATTACTTGATGTGGACATCATGCACACCGGGGCCCCTGTGGCTTCAAGCGATTCCTCAGGGATAATGGGAGGATCTCCTAGGAATGACCCTAGGACAGACGATGGTTTGAATTCGCCAGGGCCATATTATTGGTATCATGAAAGAACATCTATGGTTGTATCTACATAGCGTATAATTACATCCATGTTGGTGTGGGGAAGCTTCTCGTTGTGCATCAGTTGGTCGACAGTAATGATGCGATCCTCTTGGGGGAACATCGTAATGCAAAAGACGGAGGAGGCTATGGCAGACATGGCATACATATAACTCCGCCCGAGGAGTATATTGTAATCCAAGTGATCATCTAAGACTTCAATGTCTATGTGGACCATCTTGCTGGCTAAACAAACCAGGACATTTTGGTAGAGGCCAACGGGTGTCGAGCGAAGACCATTGTAGGCTCGAAGTGTTATGACCGAGGTTTTTAGTTCGAGAGAACCCCAACTTCTGCCAAACATTTTTTGACATGATGCATCTCGATGCACCCTCATCTATGACACATTGGTGAATAGTGATATTTTGTACCGATACTGGTATCTGGAATGCGACCATGGAATGAAGCCTAGGGGTGGCTTTGTCTAAATCAAAAGCCATCATGCGCGTATTGGCAGGGTTGATAGCGCTTAATGTAGAAAGTAGGGCTTTCTGTTGCTTCGGGCATGACTGCAGTTCTTCCAACGCAGACATAGCAGTGGGTGATTGAGCTAAAGCATCCACAATGCTATAATTATGGGCCACTTTGGAGTAGTTATCTACTTTCCTATTAGGTCCCTTTGCCATATTTGGTAGTGGTTCTATAGGCATCTTTGAAATGGTCGAAGGTGCAAACGGCGCACTAGTACTAGCCCCTGACGTAGTGGAGTTTGGTGGGGTGTCATCACTGTGATTCCATGTTTGGAAAAACATTTCTCCTCAGCCATGTAAATTTCATGGCTGATTTTCTCGGAATCATCTGGGTTTTGTTGCTAAGTGCTAACTATCCCTTGGTGGGAGAAAGGTTCTTGCATAACAGTGGGTTTCTGGGAAGATCCTCCCTGTCCTCGGTTACTATGAAGGTTTTTAGCTTAGGGAGATGGAGACAGTGGTGAGTATAATGTGTTCCTCATGGGGGAACATCATAATGCAGAAGACGGAGGAGGCTATGGCAGACATGGCGTACATATAACTCCACCCAGGGAGTATATTGTAATCCAAGTTAGCGTCCAAGAATTCAATGTCTATGTGGACCGTCTTGCTGGCTAAACAAACTGGGACATTTTGGTAGAGGCCAATGGGTGTCGTGAAATGACCGTTGTAGGCTCAAAGTGTTATTATCGAGGGTTTTAGTTTGGGAGAACCCAACTTCTACCAAATTTTTTTTGACATGATGCATGTCAATGCACTCTCATCTATGACACATTGATGAATAGTGATATTCTGTACCAATACTGGTATTTGTAATGCGACCATGGAATGAAGCCTAGGGGTGGCTTTCTCTAAATCAAAAGCCATCTTGTGTGTATCGGCAGGGTCGATAGCACCTAATGAGAAAAGTAGGGCTTTCCGTTGCTTTGGGCATGACTGCAATACTTCCAACGCAAACATAACAGTGGGTGATTGAGCTAAATTGTCCACAATTCTATAATTATGGGTTGCTTTGGAGTAGTTACCTACTTTCCTATTAGGTCCCTTTTCCATATTTGGCAATGGTTCTATAGGCATCTTTGAAATGGTCAAAGGTGCAGTCAGTACACTAGTACTAGCCCCTAACGTAGTGGAGTCTGATGGGGTGTCGTCACTGTGATTCTGTGTTTGGAGAAACATTTCTCCCTAGTCATGTAAATTTCATGGCTATTTTTCCTAGAATCATCTAGTTTTTGTTGTTGAGTGCTGACCGTCCCTTGGTGGGGAAAATTTTCTTGCATAAGAGTGGGTTACTGGGAAGATCCTCCCTATCCTCGGTTACTATGAAGCTTTTTAGCTTATGGAGATCAGGACAGTGGTGATTATAATTCCCGTAGTCACCACATATTGAACAAGAATGGTTTGTTCGCAGAGGTGGCCTTTTGCCTTACCATTGGGCATTGCTTGGCTCTTGGTTTTGATACTGGTTGGAGTTACCTCTAGCCTGGGATTGTGGTGGGCATTGTTGGTTGTTGCACCCCTCTCTAAGGTTCCCTTTGGGATTTTTTTTTTTTTTCTTAACCATGTTAGGAGGGTAGTTCTCTTGGTTGTACTGGTGTGGTTGATTCTAGGACGGCTGTGTTCGCAATATGATGCAGAGTGTTGTCCTTGATGGCAACCCACTGAATGAAGATGAAGACATGAGATTGTTGGCATGAGTTGTCCTTGATGGAAAACCACCTGATGAAGATATTCTTGACCTGATGGACTTGGTAAATGATGTAAATCTGATGTGAAATGATGTTAGTTAGCTGAGTGTTGTCATTGAATGGCAACGCACTTGATGAAGAAGATGGCAACTTACTTGATGAAGTTGTGCTTGATAGAATATGGTCTTGATGAAGTAAATCTGATGTATCTACAGTGAGTACAGAAGGGAATGAAGAAAGACAATCAGTATCTGCTAGATCTATGATAAAAAGAGTATGTCTCAAGGAATACGCGGATTTGCCTAAGGAAAGTCGCGTATGCACGCGGGAAAGAACGTGCCAAGTCGCGTATGGGAAAAAGCGCTCAAAAAGTGCAAAACCAGGGGTAACCACCATGGTATTGACCCATTGTATTGGGTAATGATTCGTCTAAATGACCCCGTCCAGGAATACCATCGGAAGTAATGTAGTTTTGGGCTCATGGTATTGTTTGGCTCATGGTATTGAAAAAGGGTAAACCTATATAAAGAGAAGAAATTCATTGTGCAAATCATGAGTGTGGGTGCAAGATGTTTGAGCTTGAATGAATACTTCTCTGTGAAGTATATCTGTATGGAAAGGGTAAAGGCTTGATGATAGATCTGAATCTATGATGCACCAATGAAGAAAATGATGAAGAAGGGGATCTAGATCTTAAATGTATTTGTATCTACTAGATCTGTTTATGAAGTGATTAGATCTGTGATGAGGTGAACATCTGTCTGAAGTAAAGGGTTGAATCTGAACTGAATATCTGATCTGAAGAAGTATGCAGCTCTGTAATGGTTGAAGATCCATACGCTAGTTCGCCGTAGAGGAAGCGCGTATATACACGGCTTCACTGAAGAGAAAGCGCGTATGCGCAGTGAAAATTAGCTCTGTAATTTTTACAGAGGTATACGCTGGTTGATGTGGACGGAAGCGCGTATATACGCGACATCAGTGAAAGGAAAGCGCGTATGCAAACTAGGGTTTGCTGAAGTATGGGGTATGAAATGTCTGATCTGATCTGCTCTGTTTTAGCTATCTGTTGTTGATGTTTGACTGTGCTTAAATGTATGGAGAGGGTCCAGTCTGAAAATATGATGAAACGTGGCTTGCAAGTTGTGTTCTATTGAAGTTGTTGGATCCAGTGTGAAAATTGATGAAACGTGGTCCAAGGTGGTGCTGAGGGTTGTAGCCTTCAGTCAGGGGGTCGTAGCTCCCTTCCAGGTGAGGCTGGTAAACGAGATCGGGGGGTCGTAGCTCCCTTCCAGGTGAGGCTGGTAAACGAGATCGGGGGTCGTAGCTCCCTTCCAGGAGAGGCTGGTAAACGAGTCAGGGGGTCGTAGCTCCCTTCCAGGAGAGGCTGGTAAACGAGCGCAGGTGGGTGCCTGCGTGCTGGTCAAGTCTGCGCCAGCGCATATGTTGTAAGATGTTTTCTCTATAATAAAATATTGAAGGCTGAGCAACTGCAGCGGTGGTTTTCTCCCGATTTGGGTTTCCACCTAAAAATCCTGGTGTTCATGTGTGATGCTTTGTGTGATGGTTTATTCTGTTCTTATTGCACATGTTTACTGTTTATTGAACATCTGATGAATGAATGATGGAATGATATAAGTAAAGAACTAATGACATAATTAGATCTCTGTGTATACGCGAGTTGCATGAAAGATATCCGCGTGTATACGTGAGTTTACTAAAGGAAAGTAGCGTATGGGTTTTAAGGAATGAAAAAGTGAAAATTTTTGAGTATGCAGTAAATACTGATTCACCCCCCCCTCTCAGTATTTTTCCCAACGAAACAAGGATTCACCTATGCATTGGTTTGTGTAGGTGTGTCATGTGCTTGGGGTGAGCATAACGTATCCCTTATTTACTAGCCATTGGGCAGATCCCTTTAAATCGGTGTTTCTTCCTTTTCTTCCTACGTACTAGGTCCCCTCAACCAGAGGATAGGGTCCTCCTTGGTGATACGCTTGCACCCTAGTAGTAGAATCTTGCTGAGGCATGCGATGAATTTGAAATACAGGTTGAGACATGTTCTGGGTAGAATTATGTGTGTAACCGGGATTGGAACTACTGCTGCCTAGGTACCCTTGGGTCATTGACCCAATTAGTCCGTCTGCAGAGTTCAACGTGCCTTGCAATTCTTGATAAGTTTGTAGGTGCAGGGCGTTAGGCAGGATATTGTAAATATATCTTGACTGCGTATAAATTAGTTCAGGCTTCTGGGCTTTACTAATTGTGTCCTCTTCAGATGTGGGGTATTGTTGTGCCACATCCTTTGAAATCTCCACCGTCAGAGTTTTGAAGAATAAATCTAAGAGGACCTTATCATCGAGTTTAGCTTTTCATAAACTGCGATGCTGCCTCCACTCATGAATATGGTTAGAGATATGGATGGCGGGGGTTTGTCTAAAATGAGTTAGTAAATCCATTCCCGAATCATGGTGAATGGGTATCTGAAAATAAGTGAGGAATGTGGTAGGGAGGGCACTAGAGGTTCCATGTGAAGTAGGAGGTTACTTCACATAACATTTCACGGCTACTCCTGCAAGAGTGCATTGAAATAGCCTAAATAGCCTCAATCGAATAGTGTCGTCGATGATACTATTCGATGAGCACCACAGGTGAAAGGTCATTATATGACTACCTTGGTATTTTGCTTGCTTGCCTTTGAACTTTGGTATATCTGAAGGGAGCTTCATGGGAATGGGAGGACATGAAGGATCATGTGTGATGGGGTCACTTGTGAGCTTGGTTAAATCAGGTAGATTCAACACAACTAAGAAGGGTGACTGGGAGGTTGACACCATGGCAACATGTGAAGACATGAAGTTCTGGTTAGAACTAGGGTTAGTTTTTGACGTACCCTAATGTGTGTTCAGCTGGCTTCCCGAACGGGACGCACTATTCTACCCCCTAGGGGTCGAGGGGGGAGTGGTGTGCGGTGTGGTGTTGGGTGACCGACTAGGGTTCCCAACTATGGTTGCTCCAATGAAGGATGAACTAATGATGGTGGAATCATTCCGTATTTGATGCATAAATGGTGAAAGACATGGAATCCCTCCCTGTAATGGGGGGAGGTCCAAAAGACGCCTAGATCGATGAGGTTCCATTGGGACCATTTGGGTGTCGATGAGGTTATGTTTTGGAAAAATTTGAGGGGATAGAGTCGAGGTCAAACCTAAATTATGGCCACATACATAAAACAAAGTGAAAATAAAATGATTTTCCCTTTAACTTAATCTAGGTGATCAATCAAGAAAAAATATGGTTTTTGTTTGTTTTGCACATGATACTCAAAATCCTAGAATACCTATGCATCCTCACACACTCAAAAGTAAGTGGGCCTTGAGAATATTTCTTGCGAGTGCTGGTACAATGTCCCGTAAGAGAATATACTAAGGTGACGCCCCCAGTCAGCCAAAGAGAATATACTAAGGTAAGGGTAGAGGGTATGGCGCTTGCTTGCACCATCACCTATAGGGTAAAGGATTCCCTAGGTTTGGCCACTAAGAACCACCATCTCACGTGACCATTCGAGTCTTGGGCTTATTGGTATTCAGCTAACAATACCACATATCAATCGAGTCAAGTAGCCCCAACTGATACCACACACACTGTGCCTAAGCCTAACCCCCTCTTAATCAGGTCTCTGTCGCACTCGAGTTTTCTTTTCTGTGGGATGATAGGTGTATTTTGAAGCTCCCTCAATACACAAATTCTATGTTTCAATATGAAGAGTGATCAAGGTGGCTTATTCGATGCCTACCCCCTTGATCCTAACTTAATCTATAAATTCTTTTATGGCCCCCGTGGGGAGAATTTAGTGAGTTGGTTTAAGTTAGTTTTAGGTGGATATTTTTTCTTAGTGGGTGAGTGTGTGTGAGCATAAGGTGAACAAGCTCATAGTTTGAACATTTGGATATCAGTGATCCATTACAAAAAACCCCTAGTTAAACTACGTTATCTTGTTCGTGGCTCAAAATGGAAAACGCGTGAGGATAATGGGCCGCTTTCAAATCTTCCTAGTTAATCTATGTGAAAAATTAAAGGGAGATGGAAAATTGAAAAAATAGAGCGTTCATATGCTTTCCTAGGATCACCGGAGGGTGCAAAGGCAGCAAATATTACTTTCTCTAATCGGTGATTCAATCCTAGTCCTGCAATTTCCTAAGTGCAAAAATTGAATTAAGCTAAAAAATTTCTACACTAGAAAATAAAACTAGCTTACTTGGACTACTTTATCTAAGTGTACGTACTATAATTTACAAAACATAAATTTTTTAGAAAGAAATGTTGAATTCTACCCATACTTAAACTATCTAAAGCCTTTTTGCAAAAAATCAACGTAAAGAGAAACTAACTCTATGCCTACAGAAAGCAACAAAAATTGAGTTCTCAGAAGCTGTGGGGTATCAACACAAGTGCTGACAGATACATTAGGGGTCTCCTAGCACACTACAAGTAGAAAAATGCAGAATATAGGGAGGAAAATATCATTCTGTCATTTGTGTGCAAAAAGCCTTCATAGGTGTGCCTTCCTGCGTGAAGGTCAGAGCTGAACACACACCCTGCGTGTCTGTGAGGAAATACTGCGCACAAAAATCCTGCAAGTAAAAAAAAAATTAGGAGTTTCCTTCTACAGTCTATCACTCCAGTGAATCCAGGGACTGTAAGATGGGTCAGAGGACTGTCAGCTCCACTCCATCATAGACAAAGGGTCTCTTGCAAAATATGGCACAACCATATAAACTTGGAACATGTCAATGGAGTCGCCAATCCTTTTGTGGTGGATTAGTCGCACGGGTGTATAAAGTCACACTAGTTTAAAGAGTGTGGTCTACTCTTTAAACTATTGGTAATAGGCAGAAAGTGGTGGAGCTCAAAAGCACACAATTCAGTGAAAAAACTATGTGAATGTATGCTCAAAGTAAAATAAAACTAAAACGCAAATATACAGAAGCTATCAAAGGGAGTCAAAATGATAATAATACCAACGACGACTCAAAGGCCTCTCCTTATTAAACGTTTGAAATGGAGAATAAATTTTACCCACTTTCCAAAGGGCACCTAGGAAATGGCTCTAGGTCCCGATGAAAGGATGTTGCCTTCCAAGCTTTGCCTCTGATGCAGTCTCCCTCTCTCTCTACCATGGTGGACTGGGATTATTGGGTGGCCAACGATTGAGTCCTCTAAGGAGGTGCTGCTGGCTGTCCTTAGGCGGCTTCATATAAGGAGTAACTATCCTTTATTTGGTGTGGTCCCAGGAAGCAACACTTTTCCATTTCCAGGAATGCACGCTTATCAGGCAAAAAGGCATGCAGAAGGTGCTCTTCTTGAAGGATTAAGTGCACATTTTAGCATTTAAGACTAGTTCAAATCTCATTTTGTAAAAACCTTAGAGATTTTAAATACTTTCTTGATTCCATAATGTGTTCTTTCCCTGTAAATCCTTTGGCTTGAAATTAATTAATGTCATCTTCAGCTGTATGATTTTCGAGTGTTAACAACTGCCATGTTCATCTCCCTCTTCCTTGTCATCATTATCCTCTTGTTCTTCTTCCCTGCTTTGTGCCTCACTGTCCTCTTCCATTCTTTATGCCTCAAGGTTGTTTCCTTGCCCATCACTATCAAGGCCATCATTATTTTGCTGCTCCTTAGATTAATCATCATTACTAACTTTACTGTCCTCCATTTCTATTTTCTCTGCCTCCTCTTGACTTGTTTCATTATTAGTGTTTTCCTCATTTGATGATTCAGGAGAATAATATATGTTGTGTAACCAGCTCCAAAAATAGAAGAAAAGAGATATCAACGCCTTAGAAATAAGCCACTTTGATGGGGCAACCTCCAATACATTACATAAATGAACAATTCTTGGATGATACAATTTACAAAACATCCTTTCTATATATAGGAGTCCATGTGGCCATAATGTAATCATAGTGGGCCACAATGTAATCCTAGCCAACCTAACAATAATAATTTAAGGGCACAATAATAACAAAATGGGAGTTACAAGGGTACAATAATAACAATAAGGGGGTTACACTAACAATAATAAGGGACTATACTAGTGATATAGGGACCTAACATGCCCCTCTCCTTCAAAAACGTGTTGTCATCAACGCTTGAGTAGCTCCGGGTGCTTCTGTATAAAATTCTCACCCTCCCATGTAGAATCTTCAGTGGGTAAGTTCTTCCACTTGATGAGATACTCTGAAATTGATCGATTCCGTAGCTGTCGAGTTCTTGTTTCCATGACCGCTTCAGGTTCCAATATGATTTTTCCTTCCTCATCAAGTTCTGGCAATATTGTTTGAACTGGAAGATTTTCACCTATAACCTTTTTTAAGCATGAAACATGGAAAACTAGATGCACTCACGAAGAAGCAGGAAGCTCCAATTTGTATGCCATAGTACCAATCTTTTGCAACACCTTGTAAGGACCATAGTACTTTGGCGATAATTTATTATCCTTCTTAGCTTGCTTGAGGGACATTTGTTTGTATGGTTGTAGCCTTAAAAATACCCAATCTCCTACATCAAAACTTCTCTCGCTGCGATGTTGATCTGCCTGTTGTTTCATTCGATTTTGTGCCAAATTTAGGTTATCCTTTAAGAGTTGGAGAACTTCTTGTTGTTGCTCGATGTGATCTTCCACTGCTTGAACCTTCTAATTTTCCCTTAAATATGATGTTATGGATGGTGGATGATATCCATAAAGTGCCATAAATGGGGTCATTTTTGCTGCAGTATGGAAGGAAGTGTTATACCACCATTCAGCGAGAGGTAACCACTTGACCCATTGTGTTTGTTTATCGGATACAAAACAACGAAGATATTCTTCCAAACATTTATTTACTATCTCAGTTTGACCATCAGATTGAGGATGATAAGATGAGCTATGAGCTAATTGAGTACCCAAACAAGAAAATAACTCCGTCCAAAAATTTCCAGTAAAAATGGGATCTCTATCGCTCACAATAACCCTTGGGCTTCCATGTAACTTTTGAATTCTATCCATAAATGTAGTAGCAACTGTACTTGCTTTAAATGGATGAGATAATGCACAAAAGTGTGCATACTTGGTAAGTCTATCAACTACCACCATTATGACACTCTTTCCTTCGGACTTAGGTAAACCTGTGATAAAATCCATTGAAATCTCCTCCCAACGTTGACTTGGAATGGATAAAGGTTGTAGAAGTCCTGGGGTCTTAATTGTCTCCACTTTATTCTGCTGGAAAACCAAACATTACGCCACAAAATTTTGAATATCAGATTTAAGGCCATCCCAAAAAAATTCTTTCTTCACCCTGTGGTAAGTTTTTAAAAATCTTGAGTGTCCTCCTAAAGGAGAAGTGTGCAATTCCATAAGAATATTTTGTTTTAGTTGGGAATTCTTACAAAGATATAAGTGATCTTTGTACCATAAGGAATCATTTTTCCAACTAAATGTATCAGATGTACTAGGATCTTGCTGCAACTTTTGAATGAGTGTCCATACATCTTTTTCCTTCTTCCATTTGTCTCTTGCTTTGGTTATCCAATCTGGTTGGATAATAGAAATGGCACAAAGCAATGCTTCCACCTCTTCATTCTTTCTTGAGAGTGCATCTGCAACAACATTAAGCTTTCCTTTTTTTTAGATTATTTCAAAGTCATAACCCAACATCTTTGTGACCCATTTTTGCTACTCTTCTGAAGATAGTCTTTGTTCCAAAAAGTGTTTAAGACTATCATGATCAGTTTTTACCTTGAATTGTCTTCCCATTAGGTAAGTTCGCCATTTCTTTAGTGCATGCAGTATTGCTAACATTTCCTTCTCATAAATAGGTTTTTGTAAATACTTTCCCTTGATTGGACGACTTTCAAAAGCAATGGGTCTTCCTTCCTGCATTAAAACTGCACCAATTCCATTTCCTGAGGCATCACATTCCACAATAAAGGTTTTTGTGAAGTCTGGCTTAGCTAAGACCGGTGCTAGGCACATTGCCTCTTTAAGATGTTCAAAGGCCTTAGTTGCTTCAGGAGTCCATGAAAATGCATCTTTCTTGAATAATGTTGTTAGAGGTGCTGCTATTCTCCCATAATTCTTAACAAACTTGCGATAATACCCTGTTAACCCGAGAAATCCTCGCAACTGCTTTATGGTTATGGGGACTTTCCATTCCTTAATGGCTTTAATTTTGTTAGGGTCTACTTTAACACCCTCGTGAGATACAATATGACCCAGATATTCCACCTCTTGTACTCCAAAGAAACATTTGGATTTTTTTGCATATAATTGTTTCTCCTGCAATAGTTTGAGCACCCTATAAACATGTTCAACATGATCCTTCCAAGACCTGCTGTAGATTAGTATATCATCAAAAAATACTAGCACAAATTTTCTAAGGAAGGGTTTGAAAATGGAATTCATCAACCCTTGAAATGTAGAAGGTGCATTGGTAAGGCCAAAAAGCATGACCAAAAATTCATAATGACCCTCATGAGTTCGAAATGTTGTTTTCGGAATATCTTCAGTCTTCATTCTAATTTGATGATATCCTAAATGAAGATCCAACTTGGTAAAATAAATTTCTCCATGTAATTCATCCAATAATTCATCAATCACAGGAATGGGAAATTTATATTTAATGGTGAGCTTATTAAGCTCCCTATAATCTGGACACATTCGCCATGATCCACCCTTCTTGTGTACCAATACTACAAAAGCGGAGAAAGAACTTTGACTAGGTTGAACTATACCGGCCTCTAACATTTCTGCAATCATACGTTCAATTTCGCTCTTTTGGACGTAAGGATATATATAAGGCCTGATGTTTGGAGGAACACTTCCTAGAATCAAATGAATAGCATGATCATGATCACGAATAGGTGGGAGTCCTTTGGGAGTTTCAAACACCTTGGAATGATTTTCCATGACTTGTTGGAGATCTGCAGAAATAGATGATTTTGATGTTGGAACTTCTAGTGAGCATAATTGTGCAATTAAGCCTTGTTTTTCTTTCTTTAGAAGCTTTCTCATGACATTAGAGCTTATTATCTTTCCCGGCTTCCCCGCAATACCTCATAATTCGACTTCCTGCCCTTCTGAAAAAAATTTCAAGAAACGTTTTTGAAAATTAAAAGCTACCGTCCCCAAAGATTGTAACCATTGTACTCCTAGTAGAACATCAGCACCTCCCATAGGAATGGAAAGCATTGGACTAGTCAATAAATATTCCCCCATGGTTAGCTTGATATTATGGCATTTTCTAGAGCAATTTATAGTTCTTCCATTTGCAACCATCACTTGACATTCTGGTGCTGGGTATAGGAAAAAATTTAATTCCTTGGCTACCTTACAATGAATAAAATTATGTTTGCTACCTGAATCAATCAACACTATTACCTTTTTCTTCTTGATATTTCCTTCTATCTTGGGAGTTTGAGGAGTGGTAATTCCTACCAGTGCATGACACGATATGGTCGGATTAATTTCTTCCTCTTCTAGGGCTGGTTCCTAGTGTATATCCTCTTCCTGTTCATTTTCTTCTTCCTCTTCACAATCTATGTAAAATAATTTCTTCTTAGCACACTTATGACCTTTAGTGTATTTTCTATCACAACTATAGCAAAGCCCTTTTGCTAAAAATGTGACAAAAAAATGTAAATTTACTAATTACCTATGTAGTTGAAATAATGAAATGTAGGTTGAATAACGAGATGTAGTTAGAGTAACGAAATATGTCTAGGTTTAATAAGATGGCCCGAGAGGCTTGTAAAGACACAAAGAATTTCATTAATAAAATTTCCAAGTGATTCTATCCTTCAGTTCTTTCAGTTTAAATTTCAGTTTCTCCTATTATCTTTTCTCATTTCTTGTTTTCCCCACAACAAGTGGTATCGGAGCTAATCAAAACCTGGTGGAGGAGGGTCAGATAGAAAGGCTGCTCGACTAAAGGCCGACTGCCTTAGTGGGATAAAAACCTTGGAGAGAGAAGAAGTTTGATTTTGCTGCCGTTTTGAGTAAGAGATGAAGAGGACGTGCCCAGTCATGGTTTTGTCTGCACTTGTTGAAATTTGAAAGGACTATCTGCCCAAATCGTGAAAAAAGTAGTCCGCTGCATGGAACGCTCCCGTCATGAAAAAGAAAACTGAACGACTGCCAAATCGTGGAGAAAGGAGGCCACTGCGTGGAAAGATAACCCTCACTTCTGTGTGAGAGAAGGAGCCTGCTCGAGTTCAAGGAAGAATCCGGTGCAGAGGGAAACCTGTTGTTGCATTACTAAGAAAACGGGTACTATTTTTCTTGAAATTTTCATGCTCAGAACCCGTGCTTTTTTGCTGTGCAAAGAAATTTGAAGGTGCTTTCTTTTTCTATGCGAAGAAATCTGAAGAAATTTAAATCGTGCTTTCTTTCGCTGTGCGAAGAAATCTGAAGAAATTGTTTTTTTTTACTGCGGGAATATATATATGGTTTTGGTGCTGCGGGAAATTTTTTTTTTTTCAAGAAGGGAAAGAAATTGGTAGGGGAGAGTAGGGTTTGAAGTATTTTTTGATGAGATTTCCCTGACGAAAGAGTTGGGTTTTGTTTTTTTTTTAAGAAATTGTGGAATTTAAATAAAAAAAAAGGAGGTGTTCAGTTTTCTTTTCAAGAATTGTTTTCATTGAAGAGGTGGAAATTGTATTTCTTTAAGTAGTAGAAAAAGAAAAAGAAAATCTGAGATTTTTTAAAAGGAAAAAAAAAAACCTAGAAAAAAGGGGGGAAGTATTTGTATGAAACCCTAGTTTGAAAAAGAAGAGGAAACCTAGGAGGGAGAAATGGCGAAAATGACAAACACAAGATTTGAGGTGGAGAAATTCACCGGAAAAAACAATTTTGCTCTATGGAAACTGAAGGTTAGGGATTTTCTTGTGCAACAAGGGTTGTACAAGGCACTTGACGGGGTAACTAATAAACCAGCAATAATGTCAAACTCGGACTGGGAGGACTTCGATGCCCGAGCTCTCAGTACCGTTCAGTTGTGTTTGGCAGACGAAGTACTCTTCAATATTGTTGGAGAGAGTACAACCGCATGGTTGTGGAAGAAATTGGAAACTCTCTATATGACAAAATATTTGACTAACATAATCTATTTAAAGAGACAACTGTACAGCCTTCGGATGAAGGAGGGTACGAAAATTGCAGATCACTTGAATGTTTTTAATACGCTTATTTGTCAGTTGTCTGATATGGAACTAAAGATGGAGGAAGAAGACAAGGCAATAACCTTGTTGTGTTCCCTGCCTGAGTCATGGGATCACTTCATGACCTCAGTCAGTTTGAGCACTGCCGATTCATTAAAATTTGAATCTGTCGTGGGTGCTATTTTATCTAAAGAGGTATGAAGACAATCTAGCATTAAGACTTCTGCGCCTAAAGCCATGGTAGCTAGAGGTCGGTCAAAAGAATGGGGGGAGAAGACATAGTGTTTCTTCCAGATCGAAGTTAAAGGGAAGCAATAAGCGTAAAGCAAAATGCTGGTACTACAACAAACTAGGACATCTCAAAAAGGATTGCTGGAAACAGAAGGAGGCGGAAAACAAAAAGGAAGCAAATCAGGTCGATTCAGGTATGGATGATGAGGTTTTAATTACTGAAGCACTCCCTGTATGTAATATCTCACAAGATTTTGACTATTGGCTATTAGACTTTGGTGCTTCTCATCATATGAGTCCGCACTGAAATTGGTTTTCATCATATGAAACTGTAGATGGTAATTCTGTTTTCATGGGAAATAATGCATCTTGTTAGACTTTTGGGATTGGAAATGTGAGAATTAAAATGCATTATGGTACAATCAAAACCTTATCTGATGTTAGGCATGTACCTGATCTAAAGAAAAACTTGATTTCCTTGGGAGTTTTGGATTCGTATGGTTATAAGTTTACAGGTCATAATGGAGTGCTGAAAGTCTCGAAAGAAGCCTTGGTCGTTATGAAGGCTGAAAAGATTGGAAACCTGTACAGACTCAAGGGAAGTACTCAAGTTAGTGAAGCAGTGATCGTGTCAGATAAAGCAGAAGAAGGTTCTCGTCTATGGCATCAGCGGTTGGGTCACATGAGCGAGAAAGGTCTTCAGGTATTGATGAATCACAAGCTACTTCCTGATTTAAAATCCTTGAAGTTGGATTTTTGTAAATATTGTGTGTTTGGAAAACAATGTAAACAAAGATTCAAGTCTGGAAATCATAATAGTAAGCAGATTTTGGGCTATATTCATTCTGATCTATGGGGACCATCTCCTATTGTGTCCTATGGAGGTGCCTTGTATTTTTTAACTTTTATTGATGATTGCTCCAGAAAATTTTGGGTTTATATGTTGAAAAATAAAGATGATGCGTTTAATGTGTTTAAACAATTTAAAACAATGGTGGAAAAGAAAACAGGAAAATCAATCAAATTTTTAAGAACTGACAATGGCGGTGAATTTACCTCTTTAGAATTTGAACAATTTTGTAAGGATGAAGGGATAGTTTGACATAAAACTGCTATTTATACTCCTTAGCAGAATGGTGTTGTTGAACGGATGAATCAGACTCTTATGGAAAGAGCCAGAAGCATCATTAGTAATTCTAATCTACAAAAGGAGTTGTGGGCATAAGCTTTATCTACTGCTTATTATTTAGTTAAAAGATCACCTTCGGTTGCAATAAACTGTCAAATTCCTGAAGAAGTTTGGTCAGGTCAGTCTTGTGATTATTCGCATTTGAATATTTTTGGTTGTGATGCCTATGTTCTTATTCCTAGAAATCAACGTTCAAAATTAGATCCAAAATCAAAATGTTGTGTCTTTGTTGGATATTATTATTCAGTGAAGGGATATAGGTTGTGGGATCCTACTTCACGAAAGATAGTCATTAGTAGAGATGTAACATTTGATGAATCGTCTCTTTTAAAATCAGATGTTGAAAAAGTTGAACAGAAGCAGGTATCTCCAGGTCAGAAGATTCAATTGGAGACTGTACCTTTTCCAGAAAGTCAAAAGGAAGGAGAAACTTCTGAAAAAGGTGGAGAAGCAAAGGAAACTGGAGAAATTCCAGAATCCAGTTAGCAACCAGTCACTCTAAGAAGGTCTACAAGGGAAATAAGAACACCCAAAAGGTATGAAGACTCTACTTCATCATTTGCATTGATTACTGAAGATGGGGAACCATCTTGTTATCAGGAAGCAGTTGATGATGCAGATAGCAAGATATGGAAAAAGGCTATGGAAGAAGAAATGGACTCCTTAGCCAAGAACAATACATGGGATCTTGTAGAACTTCCTAAAGGGAGAAGTATTGTTGGGTGCAAATGGGTCTTCAAATTGAAGAGAAAAATTGATGGAAGTATTGAAAGGTATAAGGCGAGACTGGTTGCAAAAGGGTATTCTCAGGTTGAAGGTATTAACTTTCATGAGATCTTTTCACCAGTAGTTAAACTTGTTTCTATTCGTACTGTGTTAGCACTAAATGCTTTACTTGAACTTGAGTTATAACAGTTAGATGTTAAAACAACCTTTCTTCATGGTGATTTTGATGAAGAGATATATATGGATCAGCCAAAAGGTTTTGTACAAGGTCGCAGCAGAAGATTAGTTTGCAAGCTCATGAAATCATTGTATGGCCTGAGGCAGTCACCCAGGCAATGGTACAAGAAGTTGGATTCCTTCATGATGAGCCAGAATTTTATCAGAAGTGAGTATGATCATTGTGTATACTTCAAAAGTTTCAATGGAATATTCATTATCTTGGTGTTGTATGTTGATGATCTTCTTATTGCAAGAAAAAGCATGGAAGAAATCAGCAGGTTAAAGGCTCAGCTGTCTAGGACGTTTGAAATGAAGGATCTTGGAGCGGAAAAACATATCTTGGGCATCGAGATACACAGAGACAGGAAGAATGGTAAGCTTTGGTTATCACAATAGAAGTATGTGGATAAAATACTTGAAAAGTTCAGTATGAACAATGTGAAACCTGTTAATGTTCCATTAGCTTCCCATTTTAAGCTTTCTTCGGATTTGAGTCCTAGAACTAATGAAGAAAAGTAGTATATGTCTCGCGTACCATATGAAAATGCGGTAGGAAACTTAATGTATGTGATGTATCTACAAGACCTGGCATTTCACATGCAGTTGGAGTTGTCAGCAGGTTCATGGAAAATCCAGGGAAATAACATTGGCGAGCAGTGAAATGGGTGCTTCGGTATTTGAGAGGCACAAGTGACCATTGCATCAACTTTTATGGTCATGAAGGTACAGTCTGCGGATATGTGGATGCTGATTATGCAGGTGATTTGGAAAAAAGGAGGTCTACTATAGGTTATGTTTTTACTCTTGCAGGTGGAGCAATCAGTTGGATGTCAAAGCTTCAAGAGACAGTTGCTTTTTCCACTACTGAAGCAGAGTATATAGCTGCTTCAGATTCCTGTAAAGAGGAAATCTGGTTAAAATGTCTGCTTGATGAGATTGGAAGGATGCAGGAGAAAGTGAATGTATTTTGTGATAGTCAGAGCGCTATTCATTTGGCTACAAATCCAGCCTATCACAGCAAGACCAAGCACATCGATGTAAGGTATCACTTTGTGATACATATAATCGAAGGCGGAAAATTAGTCCTCAAGAAGGTCCACACACAGGAGAATCATGAAGATATATTCACAAAGCCAGTTACAGTAGAGAAGCTGAGATGGTGTCTTGCTTCTCTCGGCTTGCAGAAAAGATGATGAATGGGTATTAGGAAAATTGTTGTCAAGGTGGAGTTTGTTAAAAATGTGACAACAAAATGTAAATTTACTAATTACCTATGTAGTTGAAATAATGAAATGTAGGTTGAATAACGAGATGTAGTTAGAGTAATGAAATATGTCTAGGTTTAATAAGATGGCCCGAGAGGCTTGTAAAGACACGGAGAATTTCATTAATAAAGTTTCCAAGTGATTCTATCCTTCAGTTCTTTAAGTTTCAATTTCAATTTCTCCTATTATCTTTTCTCATTTCTTGTTTTCCCCACAACACCTTTTGCTCTTTTTTCTTCCAATTTTTGTGGTGTCAACCTTGTAGGTTGTGGAAATCTAGTCGTAGCAACACTTTCTTCTTTATAGAATTGAGTGGTAGGCTTCCTTGTCACCATTATTTTACATTCAACTTTTCTTGCCAACCTGAATGCCTTCTCCACTGAATCCGGTTCCAAAACATGAACTTCATGTTGGATGTTATCCTTTAAAGTGCCTATGAAGAGATCGATCCTATGTTCCTCTAGAATATCAGTTACCCTTATATTCAATTTTTGGAAGTCCTCAATGTGCTGCCCCACTAAACCCTTTTGTTTGAGATTTATCAATTGGCTAAAGAAGGTGTTGCTCTTTGTATCATCATAATGTGCTATCATTTCTTCCATAAAAATTGACCAAGTGACAATTTTTTTACAGGAGCAAAGCCATCGATACCATACAAATGTATTTTGTTCTAAATTTAAAGTTGCAATGCATACCTTTTGTGTGTTTTTCACGTTATGGAGATCAAAATATTGCTCCATCTGTAGTATCCATGTTACAGGATCCTTTCCATCAAACTTCCTCATATCCATTTTTGGAATATGGTGGTTCTTCCCGCCAACATTATAGTTTATGAAATCACGATTAACATTTATTTTGTTCTCATCATGAGGTTCTTCTACTATCTTTTCACCATTAGGAAACATTTCTTGTATCAACTTTGTCAAACCTTCGATGTCTGCTTTTAGATCATTCTTCATGTTTTCCATGTTTTCTTTCATGTCATCCATCTTAGCTTCCATGCCAGCTTTCATGCCATCTATATTAGCTTCCATGCCTTTCTTCAAACTATCCATCTTCACTTCCATGCCTTTCTTCAAAACTTCCATTTCATTTTTTGTTGCTCTTTGCGAGAGTGAAATTTTTTGCACTTGCTCTTGTAATTTTGATAGATCATGTCGCAATTCTTCAACTTCATGAGTCATAGTAGAGACTTATGAAGGCTTAATGGGTGTTGAATGATTTTTATGGGGCATATTTTAGAACCCAATACTGATATCTATTCTACAATATGCCCTTGGAATCAATTCAAATTGATTCTTCAAACAAGACTTATGCAATTCGGAAAAAAACATACACCTTTTTCTTGCTTTTGAGGAGCTCGATATTGAAATTGGATTATCTTTGTGATTGCAGCACTTCAATATTTGAATTTCGGTACCAAATTATCCCTATTAATTATATTTTGAATGCCACAGGTCTGACCTGATTTGGATTCTCCAAGAAAAATTTGTGTCCAATCTCCCACAATGACCTAATTATGGACTGGTTGAATAGAGCGAACTTGTACGACTTGCCACGTGTCACTGTTTCATCCTTCAGCTTTGAAATTTATAGCCAAGAAACTACAGTCTGTTTTCTTGTGACCACATTTTATGGCACTCAAATCCGATGCTCAGAGAGAGAGTTATGAATATTTTCCCATGATCACCTCTTTGAGATGAAATTTAGGAGCCTGAACAATCACTACCTTCCACAGATCATATCTCTGAAAATATTGTGCACCAATCTCTGAAATTGTTTGAAGATTTTCCTTAGGATTTCAGCTTCACCCTAAAAATTTCATCTTTTGAAACTTTGTAGAAAACAAGTTATAGCGCAAATTCCACGATGACCTGTCTAGGAGCCTGAAAAAAGACCTAACTTCCACGGACCATATCTCCAAAAATATTTCAAACCAAGCTCTGAAATTTTTTGACAAAGTTCCTCAGGACTTCGGCTTCACACCCTAAAAATTTCAGCTTCTAAAACTTCGTAGAAAAAAGTTATAGAGAAAATTCCACGATGACCTGTTTGGAGTAGCGAAACCCTAGAATCCAAACCTCTGATACCAAATGTTCTGTAACCAGCTCCAAAAATAGAAGAAAAGAGATATCAACGCCTTAGAAATAAGCCACTTTGAGGGGGAAACCTCAAATACATTACATAAATGAACAATTCTTGGATGATACAATTTACAAAACATCCTTTCTATATATAGGAGTCCATGTGGCCATAATGTAATCCTAGTGGGCCACAATGTAATCCTAGCCGACCTAACAATAATAATTTAAGGGCACAATAATAAAAAAATGGGGGTTACAAGGGTAAAATAATAACAATAAGGGGGTTACACTAATAAAATTAAGGGACTATACTAGTAATATAGGGACCTAACAATAAAGAGGTAAGTTTCCTTATGGATAAGGCATGGGTAGAGGTGATGGAACATGATCTCTGGGGGGTGATGGAGGAATGGAGGTAAGTGGGTGTGAAGTGGAAGGAAAATTTTGCTGAATGAAGGCTTGGGGATTTGCAAATATATCATGTGAGAGAAAAACTTCCCAATGGATTCCCTGATGCTCTAGCTAGTGTAAAACAATAATATTAACCAAAGAGTGGTGAAAAAGGCTTTGCATTTGGTGGGCATAACTCCTTTTCTTGACTACTGAAGCTGTTTTGTCAATGCTCCGGTAGAGATAGTATGGTAGGTTTAGAAATTTAATCCTGGTCAAGTGAATTAGCAGCCTTATGTGATTTGAGTAAAGCCTAGAGTACCTCCCCTCACAAGTGAAGTGCTTGATGATCTGCCTCATTAGTGGAGCATATCTCTCTAGCAGGTGAGAGAAGGGGAAAAATGTCTTGCAGCCCTGTTGATACCTAGGTTTGAGGAAGGGCTCATAGTAGCTTAAGGCCATTTTTTTCTTCTTGAACCACCTCTCACCCACATCTGGTATCCCTATGGCCTTAGCAATGGATTTAGATGATAGCTCAAAATTTACTCCTGCTAAGTTGACCTACTTGTTTTGTAGGCTGAGAATGAACAACCTAGTCAAATCTGAGTGGTTTTGGACCTATTTAACCCTCTCATAGAACTGATAACATCCAACATCTTGAAACAATTCAAGGATCATGGGATAAGTGGTGATTTGAATTGTATCCAAGGGCTCACACCTATTAATTCTTCCTCCCTTGTGCTTTGGCCTGATGGGCCCTTGGTCTTCATCACTACTGGTACGTATCTTCTCTCCAGACATAGTGACTTATTGTGTCCTTGAACAAATTGGTTTTTTATCTTGTGAGAGCTTTAGGTCTAGGGAGGAAAAGTGAGTGATGATGAGGGAAAATCTTAAAAAATGGGGGCAAAATGGGAGAAATTCTAGGAATGCTTTCATAATTTTGAAGGATGCCTAGCTTGTACTGAGTGTATTTACACCAATGACCACTCTCCAACTGGTAATTTCTTCCCTAGAAGGTTAAATGATGGTTTGCCATGAAGATTAGGGTTTTTGGCCAATTTAGGTTTTTTTTACTCTCCTTTGATCATGGATGCAAAAATAATACTCGAAGGGAAAATAAAAGTGATCACCAACCTTTTTCAACTTGTGCAGGAGCCTGGGGAAACCGTGAAGAGGAAAAGACTAATTTTGGACACTTTTTGGAAATTTTGGCCAAATCTCTTCTGTGCGCAGCACCACTCAACTATTTGTTTCAGTAGTGCCCTCTGCACACCTTTGTGCGCAGTGTCAGGTCGGGTCGGGTGTTGTGCATGCCTGTGCACAATGCAGTGTATTTTTCGTGCAGGTCGGGCCTCTACACGGGCTATCGGGTCCTCCTCTGTGCACAGTGCCTGATTTTGTGGGCAGCTGGAGCTCTGACCTGGGCATGTGCGTCGGTCCATCTATGTGCATCGCAATGTTATTTAACACTGTCTCTCCTCCCCAGTGCACAGCGCCAAAGGCTCTATGCGCAGCGCCTCTGCCTATGTGCAGCGCTGGAGAAATTTTACCTGGTTTGCACGAAAACCCTTAAAAGTAATTCAACAGCTCTCTATCTCTCTTTCAAAGACAAAATGAGTTTGGGAAGAGGGAAGGAAGGCCTTTATACCTCTTTTGAAAAATAAATTCATGAACAAACCCACTTTTCTAATGTTTGTTTCCTTTCTTGCTTTTTCACTGACTTTTTGGTCTTGTAGTCCTGTAGGTGGCAGAAATCTGAGAAAAATGGTTTTTTGCCTTTGGTGGAGTATCCTGATGTCTCCCTTGGATTGAAAAACTTTTTAACAAGCTTAAATTTTCCTCTTTCCCACATTTTTGAAATATGAACCAATTCTCCTTATACAGATAAAATAGAGATTTTTAGTATACCAAATCCACCTTATGACCTGTGAAACCCTAGGTGACCTAGTGGAAGGTTCTTTGGACTTGGCTTTGAACTAAAAACTTAGACTTTGGAATATTTAAGGTAAAACAAAGTTTTTATAAACTGATGTATTGAAGATCCAAAATCCAATGTACTTGGTTTATCTAAAGAGCCTACAGAGATAGTTTTGAAACAATCAATGCTTGAGGCATTTCTAGAGAGGAAGGAGAGATGGCTGTTTGGTGGCCCTAGGTTGCAGTAGAGGGGGTTTTAGGCTAAAAAAAAAACATAGCATTAAGGTCAAAGGTGACACAATAGAGAAAAAAAGAGTGACATGAGCCCATGGTGGGTCTTCTGGGGTGGGTGAGATGAGCTTGACATGATGGGATGATGAAATAGTGAAAAAATTATCTTAAAGATGATGAAGGCAGTGAGATTTCTAGAACTCACAATGCTCATGAACTTTGTTTCTAGAAATCTAGGGCAATCACTTAGTCATCTACCCAGGAAAAAATTATTGATGATTAACAGTGGCTCCACTTGGGGAGGGAAACTCCTTTTTAGGAGGTGTCCATAACTTTCATATCTCTGGCTTAATGGATATCAGTGCCTCATCCATTTGGCATATTTTTACCTCTTCTCTCTTGCTGATGCTTGAGGTAAAGTTATGATATTAATAGATTGGAAAAACATGATCAAATAATATGCATATCTACATACTCAATCCACTTGCCTAACATTTTTTCTTCCTTGGGTGCATTTGTACTAGCAAACCCTTGAAATTTTATTTTGAAAGCAAAACAATCTACCTACTTCTATCTTCTTTCCTCCAAAGTTTAGATTACACTAATGAACTTTCTTATTCTCTACGTAGAATATTCAACTGTCAAGATTAAATTTTTTGACAGGATTCATTCACTAATCTATAAACATGAAATTGAAAACATGTCTTAAATTAGGATTTGACATTCTGACTCACCATGTGTTTGTGCCATAAGAACAAGTTGCACACAAATGTTATTTTTGTACAAAATAAGACTAGAAAAATCAGGGGTGTGACACATTGTTTGCTATTCATCCCCATTTTTCTCCTTGGTTCCATTTTAAGCATGTGGAACCAAAATCTTTCTTCCCTAATCTATCTTTTCACAAGTCAAGTTTTCATAATTTGACTAACTATCTTCCCATAACTTATCAATAATAAATTTAAAACATGTTTCAGTCATGATTAGGCGGTATGACTGAAACAAGGCTTTATTTTTTGAACCAGTAGTGGCATTTAAGGTTGCTCAATTTCGTTAGTACTATTTTTTGGGTATGGGGCTTTACCTCTTTTCAAATCTACCTTCTTTCCTATTTTTCTTGTTTTTTTGTTTTTCTCTTTATAACCTTCTTTTAAACAATGATATACAAATGAAGGAGAAATTAAAACTCAACTTTTAATATCTATGGTATTTGATGACCCTGTCATAAATAGGATCACCCAACAAATATTTTTCCTTTAGCTCTTGTAGATAGAAAACATGACTACCTATTTTTGAGGGCATGATGCAAGTGTTCTCCCAAAAATCTTCAAATAGGCTAGTTTTTCTTTTATATCTCTTCTTTGATTTTTGTTTCCAAACTTTGTTTCTGTAAAAGAAATTCCTTAGGTGAAGAAAACATTCTTCATCAGCTTCCAAATAGATGATGATGTCATCAATGTATATCATAGCGAAGAACTTGACAATAGGTGCCTTGACTCTTTGGAAGGTGTCTTCAGTTGTAATGTTCCCAATTTAGAAAAATGCTACAACAATAAGAATATCTCAAGATATTCCAAAGTTGGAGCTCCGACAATCAGCAAACACAATAATGGTGCAGCAGCAGCACTCAACTCATATAAATGTGAGATAAAGCCATAGCCTTTGTTACACCATTTTTTGGTCATCTAACCTTTTATCATTAGATGGACCCAAGTACACCATGTACGACCAGTTTTACCATAAGTAAAACTGCTTTCACTATGTTAAAATAGGAAACCCCAAAAGGAAATATTAAACAAACCTATATTTGTTTGATTTTCCTCATGGAATAATTAATTAAACCATAATTTAATTATTATTCCCAGTCATGTTTAACCCAAAACCAAAGAAATTAATGAGATAAACCCTTAGTTATCTTGTTATTTTCTAGGAATAATTATTTAAATATTATTTAGATAATATTCCTTGTTAAATATGACCAAATCACCCACCATTAATCAAATAAATCATTATTTATTTGATTATCTCCCAACCACTTCCTTAAAAAGATAAATAAACCATTTATTTATTTATTTTTCACTAATCAAGGGATTTGACCCAAGTCAAACACCCTTTCCCTCCAACAAATAATAATAAAATATTCCGTAGAGGTGGATCTAGATTTGATTAACATTATTTTAATCATGTACCAAGATCTAGAATGACCCAATATTTTGTTATAAATAGAAGGGTTTTCCCCATCATTCTTCACCTTTTGTTACCTACTAGATCACTCTGGATCTATACACTTGGTCTCATTTCTATCATTTGCTCCCATTGAGCTCTATCTTCTGCATTGGGTTTTCTACATCTACAAGAGAGAGAAAGCTTAGATCTGAAGTGCTGAGGACTACAAAGAACCCATCCCATTGAGGAGATCTGGATACACCTTCTTGTTTCCTCCCAGGTGCCCCGTAATATAAAAATTCATTCAAAAATCGTGTTCTTGTCTTGTCTGTTGGATGCATGGAGCAAACTCTTTACTTTACTGCTTAATGTCTTTCCATTTATAGATCTGTTTGTTGCAGCATTTTAACTACTAATCGCAGATCTGAAGATGTTTGGTAGCCTCTATTGTTGTTAGGGCTATTAGTTATGCGTAGCTAAAGTGGTTCTTTTTCGTACACTTCGACGAAGAATACATACTAACAAATGGCGACTCCACACGGGTTTTAAATTACGACCGCTGTCGTTTTTCCTATTCCTGCATATCCAGCTACTTCAGACCCTAGGGTTTCTTTTCAGCTTTTTTTTTTTTCCTATTTTCATGTGGTTTTTTCCTCATAAAGCCCTCAAACATTAAAATTTCTAACTTCCGTGTGTTTCTGGCCCTATTGCGCAGGTGATCGACATCAGCCGCAGCTGAGACGACATTTTTTTTCTGAAATCTGCCGCCGAGAGTCCCGGAAGTGCAGGTCGCACTTTTTGGCCCAAAAAGTGCGACCTCAAGCCTCAGGTCGCAGAAAACAGCCCCAAAACTGTGACCGGAGCGAAAAACTGGTCAAAAACCGCGACCTGGACTTTTTTCTGCTGTTTTTCTGAACTTTTTCTGGGTTTTTCTGAAGCTTCTGTCAGGGTTTTCCAGCCTTTGTCTCAGCTCGTTTCGACTTGTTTCTGATCTGCTTTTGCTCATCTAAGTGGGAACCTAGCCCCCTAGGGCTTCAGTACCCTCCACTTTTGGTGGAAGAGTTTTAGCTGTTTCAGGTGTCTGATTTTTCAGAGTTTCAGCCTTCCCTTTTTTCAGATCTGATACCTCATCCTCAGATCCCTTTTAATCATCTTTTCTTCCTTTCAAATCACCTCTTGTAGTTTTGTTTGGACCCCCCTTTAGGACCTCATCCCTGTCCCTTCCGCTTTTTGCTGATTTCCCCCTTTTTCCAGCCACCTTGCCTCTGCCTCTTGGCTGTGATCTGCGCCTCTTTTTAGCAGTTTTATCCTCTAGATCCCTGTCCCTTTTGACCCTAGATCTATTGGCCTCTTTTTATGTGTGTTTCGAATAGATTTTTGCCCTCTCTTAGAGTAGTTTTGAGAGACCCGCCTTCTTGGGTTAGATCGATGCATAGTTAATTGTTAAATGTTCTGTTATTTCAGCAATCTATATTGTTCTCTGCAGATTTCTTTTCAGTTACGCAGCACACTTTTTCTTGCTCTCAAAACGAAAAGGGTTTAAAAATTAAAATTAATGCACATCACACACTGACCCTAAGTGAAGAAGCGCCTAGTTAACACCGCCTGGCAAAGACTCTAAAATCAATTGTCACTGCACCTTATCTTCCCTTGACATTACTTGATTCTGTCCCTTTCTGCCCTTGCCGGTTTCCTTCTTCCTGTCATCATTGCGCCCCCATGGCACCTTTCCCGGAGACTTCTTGGCCTTCACCCTCCGTTTCCGGTTGATCGACCTGCTCCGCCCCGCCGTCGTCGAGCCAGTCCTCCTCCGACTCCTCTTCTGATTCTTTGGGTTCTCCTTTTCCTTCTAGGTTCTCCCCCTGTCACCTTCACTATGTCTGGTCCAGGGCCCAACGCTAGTGGAGCTCCCGGCCCTAATGCCGGAACTACTACTAGCGGAACCACCACGGGAACTACCTCGCCTACACCCTTGCTCCCCTTCTTGGCAGGCCTCAGCCTCCCAGATTTGGACCGGTTGATAAACGACCCTATACATCATGACGCTAGTTGGCCCGCTATGCCGACAAAGCTCCCTTCCGACATCCCAAAGTTTGAAGGTCGTGCTGGAGAAGATCCTTCAAATCATGTTCGATCTTTCCACATGTGGTGTTCATCTACCTCCATTACTGATGACTCTGTTCGTCTTCGATTGTTCCAACGCACACTTACAGGCGAAGCTTCTAAGTGGTATGTTGATCAACCCACTTCCTCCAATACCACCTTTGCAACTCTTGCCCGGGCTTTTTTATCTTACTTCCAGCTTCCCCTTCGTTATGACACTGGTATCGAACTCTTGACTTCCTTCAAGCAAACCTCTTCGACCCGCCTTTCTACCCATGTCCAGGAATGGCGAAGAAGACGGAGCCTATGCCAATCTCCTCCCTTCGAAGACCGTGTCTACATGGACTGGTTCCTTAGATCTCTCTTGTCCCCTATTGGGAAAGATGTCGCATCGCATTTTACTCAAACTGAAGAAGATGCCCTCCAAATGGCATTAAAGTATGACCTGATCTACGCTCAGACAGGTTATGATCCTACTGTCCTACCTAATCTCCCCAAACCCGGTGATGCCCATACACCGGGGGCACCTCATGCCGCCGACAGTACTGTTGGATCTATCTCTCATCCATCCGCTCAACCTCTCATGAGCTATGGTTTTCCTGGGGGAGGGGGCACCACTCCCTGCACTTCTCCCCCTCCCGGTAGCACGCATCTAGGATACGACATGCCCCATCCTTTTGCCCAACCTCCTGCTTACCTCAATGTTTCCCAACCTAACCATTACCCTCATCCGCAACTTGGTGCACCAGCTCCTCCAGCATATGTGCTTTCACCTCCCTTGCCTTCTCAACCCCTGCAACAGCCGTCACCGCCCCCTCAAGCACCGGTGGTTGCACAGCAGGGATTCATGGCTACCCAACTACCTAATGGACAGGTGGCCACTCCACCTTCCCCTTCTGGTTCCTCCAATTCCCAGATCCTCATGATGAAATCTGATCCACCTCTAACCGTCGACCTTAACCTTCAAACTCGGTCTCGCCAGTACCCCAAGCCTCCTGCTCAGTCTGCCCCCAAGCCTCCTTCTTCAGGTTCTACAGAGCCTCTTTCGACATCTAGTGGCCCCTTACACATCCCTCAACCCAAAGTTGAGGTTCATCCAAATATTCCAAAGGGACCATTACGCCGAAATGCTGCTTCCGGTCGAGCCGCTCAATCGTATAGCATAGTAGATGATTTGGCGCACTCTCCCGCTGCCATTTCCACACTGGAACTCCTCCAGTCGTGCCCTTCCCAAAAGAAGGCTCTACTATCTGCCGTGGGCGCTATAGATCCTGCTGACGACCAAATGATTGTTTTCGACGCCACTCAATCGGACCACCCTCCCCTTCCTCCTTCCGTCGCCTTCCAAATCTCAGTCAAAATACGGAACGCCATCGTGTCCCGGTGTATAATTGACGAGGGGGCATCCACCTGCGTGATGTCCGCTTCGGTTTGGAAGCAACTCGGATCCCCTGAGCTGGCCCCTTCCACGATCACCCTTAGAGCGTGGGACGGTCATGCCTCCCATCCCATTGGCTTGTTTCGTAATTGCCCTATCACCCTCGCCGGTAAGACTGTTTGCGTTGACGTCGAAGTCATTGACGCCCCGCTAGACTACAACATTCTTTTGGGGCGAAGCTACACCTATGCTATGTCTGCTGTCCCATCCGCGGTCTTTCGCAAGATGTCTTTCCCCCATAATGGAAAGATAGTCACCATTGACCAGCTGACATATCATGAGCCCCCCTCTCAGGCCTCACCTAAGACCACCATCTCTTCAGTAGCCAACAAGCAAACCGTCGATTCCTTGACCAGTGTCTCCCCCGACGTTTACAAAGATTCCTCCCTGCTTGGAACTTTTCCTAATCTTTCCCCTCCTCCTATCTCTGACCCTAGCTCATCGAATGTTTGCATGATGCAATCGTCTCGGGCTGCTCTCAAGCAACCTGCTTCAGCTAGTCAGCAACCTTGCCCTCCGCAACCTGCTCCTAGCCCGTCACCTGCAGTTGGTAGTCATGAGCCCCTTTATCCCCCTAGCATGGTTCCTCCAGGCCTTAGCCATTTAGGAGCCGTCCCACCTGGCCATTACCCCTCTGGTCAGATACCGTTCCTAGCTCCCCCACCAGGAGTGTACACGGTACCAGTCATGGCCACCCTCTCTCTTCCTAACTTGACCCTTGGGATTCCCATTTGGTACCTTGATCCTCCAGCCCCCACCTTGCCTGGTCAGCCCAAACCTTATATCGCTTTGACCCCGGTTCAACCGGTCCCCATGACTTCTCCCGCTGCATCAGTGCCTCAGTCACCTCAACAGGAACCACCTCCTATTGTGACCGCTTCGGGTAAGAAGGGAAAAGCTCGCAAGGGAGCATCAAAGGACAAGGCTGCCCCGACAAACTCTGCTCCTCCTCAGCCTCCAAAGCATACCATCCAGTGTGCTTTGTGTGATGTTGTCGGTCACGCCTCCCATACCTGTCCTGAATTGCTTCATCTCAAGCCCATGGTTAATGTCACGTTCCCTGAGTCCGCAGTCCCAGAAGCCTCTGTTCCTTCCGCGACCGCGGCCAAGAACCCCAAGACTATTCACACCAACCACCCCTGTGCTTTGTGTGATCTCCATGGCCATTACACCCATCTTTGTCCCCGCCTCGAGGACTTCCGTACCTCTATCGCTGTGGTCCACCAATTCGAGGCCAAGCGCAATGAGTCCACCTCTCTCCTATTTGCGCATTCTGCTTCAGCAGAACTACCAGATACAACTGCCCCCATTGACATTCCCCCTCCTGATGTCGAGATGATGGAGCCTTCGTCCAGTATTTTTTACCTATCATCATCAATGAGACCCTCGGGGAACATTCCATCTGAATCCTCCCCTGTTGTTTCGCTTGACCTTCCTTCAGCGATCATCTTGGGCTCAACATCGGTAGATCCTTTATCTACTTACTCTTCGGTCACCCCTTGTGACGATGCGCATGTGAACCTCTCTTCTCATGATGATGATTCTGGTCACTTCATCACGTCAGGTGGTATTTCTTCCACCAGTCACCCCATCTTCTATCGCGATGACGACATTATGGAAAAAATCCCCACCCCTGACGTTATCTATTCCCCCTTACATCGAACCCATGCGTTGACACCACATCCACCTTGTGGCCATTACATTGAAACCCACTGTTTGGGTAAGGGGGCACCCACATTTGAGAGACCAAGAGAAGCAATTCTCCACAACTCTCCTAGTGGATCTGGTCGTGTTGACTTTAGTCCCAGTATTCTTCCATATTTTGAAGAACTTCTAGAGTCCCATATCACTTCAGATCACTCTAGGGATAATACCCCTTATCATTCCCTCATCTTACATCAGCAACCCAGTCTCTTAGACATTATGGTTGACCAACCTATAGCTTTTCTACGAGAGCATCAGTTCATTATCTCCAAATCCTCTTTTTGGGATAGTGACACCAGGTATGCCAACTCGGACACTTAAAGTCCATTTGATCCCTATATGCAGTACCAAAAGAGATTGGTAATCCTCCATTTCCTTTCTCACACTGCATAACCATAACGAGAACAAATGGCACGCCACATCATTTAAATGTGTTTACATTCCCATTTTTTCTAAATACATTTCGGCATGACCACACCATGCTCGGGGGCACCTATGCCCCTCAACCATAACCCTCCTCACCTCGTTTTTGGAGAGGAGGATATCGTACCAATCGAGTGTGACATCCCTTCCCTTCATCTGGCTGTTGAACTTCTCCCTGACACCCAACCTCTAGAACAACGACTTATTATGCCTGAGCGTGCCTCTGAAGACCGCCGTGTTGCATTGCAAACCATAGAAGCGGCCAAGAAACGCACCAAAGCTCAATATAACCAAAAAGTCTAGCCTTAAAGGCGACCTGATTCTAGTATGTGCCCAAGCCCATGATGTCCTTGGTCACGGGAAGTTCGACTCATTATGGCTAGGCCCTTACGTCATCAGTAAGGGTCTTGGTAAGGGGGCATACCTTTTAGAGGATTTCAAAGGCAATCCTCTTCCTAATCCTCGCAATGCACTCTATCTTAAGAACTATTACCCTTAGCATTTCCCTTTTGAGATGCATGTTTTAGGTTCTTTTAGATAGCCAGCATCTTTTTTGTACTTTCATCCTTCGCCAAAAGCTATTTTGTCCAAGAAGGATCACTTCACCTCTCCTTCAAATCGAATTTCCTCACTTACGACACTTGTACTTGGGGCACCATATTGCTCCCTTACTTGTCCATGTTCGTGTCGATTTTTGTCATGAGTTCCCATCTTGTACTCATGCTTCCATGGTCCCCCATTGGGGCCTTTACTGTGTGGCAGCACCATCGAGTCGCCCTTGTTTAGAGCATCCAAGTTGAGTCATCAGTGCATTCATGGAGTCTATACCACGTCCCTTTACACGCCATTATAGCCCTCCATCCTTCATTGCTTGGTCTCTCTCTTGTGTCGCACATTATGACCTTCAGTCTCACTGTCCCCTATCCCTTATGATCTTGTGTCAGTCGCTGCCATGTCATCCATGCTCTTTATGCTCTAACAAGGGAAGTCGTCCATTCGCTACTCAGTCCTACCCATTTCCACTATCGTCATTAGTGTCAGTCTGCCCGTCGCTCTACTATTTTCTCTCGTGCCTTAGATGAGGATCTCTCATTGCCTCACCTATGGCGGACCTCCTTCTGTCGACATCAACACATTCATTCCAGAAGCCAGGTCTAGAGGGCGATGTACCTTGGTTCCAGCTTCCACTCTTGTTCGGTGCCTCAGATCAGGCAAGGGGATATCTCATTTCCCTTTGACTTGATTGTTTCTCCAGCTCCTTTCAGCATGATCGAGATTCGTATACTTGACGGTCCAGTGATCCAGCAGCAGCTCTTGATGATTCCCGGGTGTGTGTGAGATGTCTCAACCCTCATGAGGGGGTGGCCCCGCAGGTAGCCCCCCACATGCCCGGATGACCTCTTCTTTGCAGCCTTCGATGCCGCTCCAGATTTTGACGATGTTGGCCTTCGCCACTTGCCGCACCTCTTCGATTTGCATGTATCAGTCAGATTTTGTGAGCCCTTACCCATTTACAGGGGGCATTTGGGTTGTATTTATCTCATGTACTCAGATATTATTGTACTAGTCCTGGCTGTTATCCCAGGCACAGCATGTATGTGAGATTCCTCATTGTATTTTTATCTGGCTCCTGATTATGCCAGCTGTACTCTATGGTTCGGTCCCTTGTTTACTGGACACACTATTCTTTTGTACTTTGTCTCGGTGGGCATAGGTATGCCTTCCCCGCTGCCTTCAGCACAGGTACCCTCTCATAAAAAGAGACTTGTTGCACCTGCGAGTCTCGTCTCCTCCGGGTCTAGTCCTTCAGCACACTATCTACCTCACCTTTCTCTCTCTGACTTCCCTTTTGTTGTCTAGTGGTTGTGTTCTTACAACATACTTCGGTCATACGATTTTCTCCTGACACTCGCACGCTGGGGGGCAATCTGTTACACCATTTTTTGGTCATCTAACCTTTTATCATTAGATGGACCCAAGTACACCATGTACGACCAGTTTTACCATAAGTAAAACTGCTTTCACTATGTTAAAATAGGAAACCCCAAAAAGAAATATTAAACAAACCTATATTTGTTTGATTTTCCTCATGGAATAATTAATTAAACCATAATTTAATTATTATTCCCAGTCATGTTTAACCCAAAAACAAAGAAATTAATGAGATAAACCCATAGTTATCTTATTATTTTCTAGGAATAATTATTTAATAATATTCCTTGTTAAATACGACCAAATCAACCACCATTAATCAAATAAATCATTATTTATTTGATTATATCCCAACCACTTCCTTAAAAAGATAAATAAATCATTTATTTATTTATTTTTCACTAATCAAGGGATTTGACCTAAGTCAAACACCCTTTCCCTCCAACAAATAATAATAAAATATTCCATAGAGGTGGATCTAGATGTGATTAACATTATTTTAATCATGCACCAAGATCTAGAAGGACCCAATATTTTGTTATAAATAGGAGGGTTTTCCCCATCATTCTTCACCTTTTGTTGCCTATTAGATCACTCTGGATCTATACACTTGGTCTCATTTCTATCATTTGCTCCCATTGAGCTCTACTTTCTACATTGGGTTTTCTACATCTACAAGAGAGAGAAAGCTTAGATCTGAAGTGCTGAGGACTACAAAGAACCCATCCCATTGAGGAGATCTGGATACACCTTCTTGTTTCCTCCCAGGTGCCCTGTAATATAAAAATTCATTCAAAAATAGTGTTCTTGTCTTGTCTGTTGGATGCATGGAGCAAACTCTTTACTTTACTGCTTAATGTCTTTCCATTTATAGATATGTTTGTTGCAGCATTTTAACTACTAATCGCAGATATGAAGATGTTTGGCAGCCTCTATTGTTGTTAGGGCTATTAGTTATGCGTAGATAAAGTGGTTCTTTTTCGTACACTTCGACGAAGAATACATACTAACAGCCTTCTTATTAAACAATAGCAGCAACAATAGAATACAAGATCTTGAGGAAAATGATACTCAAGCTGAGTAATGCTCAGCCTCAAAGAACATGTTGTGTAACCAGCTCCAAAAATAGAAGAGCCACTTCGAGGGGGCAACCTCCAATACATTACATAAATGAACAATTCTTGGATGATACAATTTACAAAACCTCCTTTCTATATATAGGAGTCCATGTGGCCATAATGTAATCCTAGTGGGCCACAATGTAATCCTAGCTGACCTAACAATAATAATTTAAGGGCACAATAATAAAAAAATTGGGGTTACAAGGGTACAATATAACAATAAGGGGGTTACACTAACAACAATAAGGGAATATACTAGTCATATAGGGACCTAACAGAACAAGTACATAAATCATGATGAAAGCACTGTTATACATATGAACTCAAGTTATGACTACGCAGTCCATGAAGGGAAAATGTTGCATAATAGTGTCAATACACAAATATATCAATATATGTGGCTCAAATACAATAGGGGGAGTAATATATAAACCCCTGGAAATAGTAATGCACAATCCCTAAAAGGATTGGCTGCAAAACATACAAAATGGAAATTCTCCAGAAATGTCAGATTTGCTGGGTAGCTGTAGCAACTCAAAAATAGAACTAGATGCAGATGGATGAATATGATGCTCAAACTTAATATGCCTCCTCCAATGAATCTTTCAAGTGAAAGGCTGATCCCTTCACCAAATATCTCTCCCTCCAATACTCTGCAAGAGCCCCACTGCAAATGCTCCCCTCAAACTAACGTAGTCACTGGATGGAACTGCACTGTAGGGCTATGGAATGAGTTGGTCTTGATGCCAAAGTTTGAAATAAGCTCCAGGTTGCCTCCAATCTGATATCTCAAAGGAAAGAGGGAATCCTCCTCTGAAAATTGCTGATGAAGGTGGTGTAGTGAACCCCCACTGCAACACCTAGCAACACAACATTAATATGCTACAAAAATAACGTTGTCTTCATGGAGGATGCTTGGCCTCAAGCCAGGATGTGAGGAAAATGAAGAAAAATCCCTCAAGATACATCTCAATAAGGAGAAGGAATCCTAAAAAGGAATTCCCCCAACAATTCTTGCTAAACAACAAAGAATACTTAATTGTCTGAATAGACAATGAGATGAATAATACAAAGCATAAGAAACAATGGTTGCCTTGCCCTCCTTTTAAACAAATGAAAGCCCCTCTCCATGGGTCCCATTCCTTTTAGGGTTTCTTGCACTAAATAACCCTTTCCTCATTCATACCACGCTGCTTCTCTAAGTGTACTCCACCTCTTGGCCCAACATTGTTGACTTGGTCAAACTTGACCTTGTCCACTTGCAAATAACCCTATTTAGTCATGAGGATGTGAAAACCAACTCCAATGATGATCCCCTTTCATAGTTAGAGGGATTTTATTGATATTTTTATTATGCATGGGTCTCCTTACCCATTTATTCTCCTCCTAGGTGAAATCAACAAAAAATAATGTTCCAAATTATTGTCGGAAAATTTGGGAACATCGCAGTCCTCCTCTCCCAAATTTTGCTTGTCCCCAAGAAACTGCAAGGAAAAAACTGGATAGCCTCTCCTCAATGCATGGAGTCTATAATTTGTTTATGAACATCTTCATCATGTGGATCCTCCATCCTCCAAGTAATCATCCATGCAAAATGAGTTACCTCCCAACTAGGCAACTCCTGGAAACTGTCTTCCACCTTTGGCTCCGACAAAGTAGGTGGGATGAAAATATGCTCATGGTAGATAATGTAGCCTACCCCATGCTATCCTCCTCTCCACTCATGATAAGTGTAGAGAAAGTGATGATCCTGGGCTGCAAAATACTTGCCCTCAAGTGGCAAGATGAAGACTGTATCCCCAAGGACCTCTCCTCCAACGCTGCAAATCATGCTGGCCCAAGTATCTCCATATATGATGAGTTGGAATTCATCATCATATGGAATCTCATTCCTAATATGTCTCACCTCATAATGAAACAAATGAGTTGCTGCAGTGGCCATACTATCTCCCATGATCCCTTTAGAACATGTAGTGCAAAGTGTGTGGGAGTTTTCTCCCTCCAAGGACACATCCACCCAATGTGTCTCTCCTTCAATCATGCTCCCAAGAAAAGATATAGCAGTATCAATCAAGGGAACGATAAGGAGAATCATTCTAGATGCCATGTGTAGTAAAGGAGAAGGAAAATGGTCCCTCAAATGTAGCCAACACAGTTTGACGCTCCACTGCCATAGAAAATAAAATGATGGGTGGCCTCCCCGCCATTTTCTTGCTACCCTGGTCTCTTCACAAATCTGGAGAAAGTGAAGGATGTAATGTGCAATGTGAGTACATTATCCATGAGAAATATCCTCCCCATATCCACTTAGGGAGTGATGACACATTATGGCCCTATGTAGGCCACCAAATCTAGAAGGAATAATAATCCTTCTTTGAGAAAATCCTTGCACATATATGGTTAAGAGATGCATATATATAGATAAATCATCATGAAAATCAACAATACTCTCACCATATGTTTTTCTCATAAAAATGAAGTGGCTCATAACTGAATTTCGCCTCATCCTCAAAGGTAAAATAGTTGATGGTGCTAACTCCTCCATCTTATCATGATCCATGGAATGCCTCCTCAATCTCTTCAAGTGGTTCCTCCCACAAGAAGAAAAGAAATGTAATGTGGCAATCATGGTTGGTGCATGGTTCCTCCTGAAATGTAAAACATGTATAGTAAGGAGAATCATGCTCCCAATGGGAATCATAAATCTCAAGTCCACTCTCCAATAAAATCCTCCCATGAACATAAACATAGTAGCAATACATGGAAGCATAGTACAATAAGAAAAAATTGTCAAATTACAACCGGAGAGTGAATCATAGTTCCACCCATGGAACCAGTGCAGTGCATCCCTTTCCTGCATCAAATCAAACAAAAACAAGTGTTCTTCCAGCCAATTTTCTGCTGCCACAATCATGTTACAAGATATAGACATGGAAGTACAAAAAGGTGTCAATGGTGCACACCAAAAATCATGTGGCTTTCCCCACAAACCACCAAAGAGATAGCCAATCTCAATGCTACAAATTGCTTCAAGTACATCATAATACAAAATTTAAGAAGGAATAGTCCTCCTTGGTACAATATGTTGCTCATAAAAAGACATGAAGTACAAAACATAAGGTGAAATTGTACATTCTCCATCATTTACTTGAAGAATTGAGCTGAAATGGCTCAAATGACAATGCTCCCTTACTCCCAATGAGTAGGAAGGTGGTTGTGACATCCTCTCCATCATCATCTGGGCCCTGCATCTCTGCATATGCTGATGTATGTCCTGCTGGATGCCCTCCCAAATGAACTCCTCTGCCAAGGCAAGATATGCATCAAAATGCATGGAAAAGAAGTCCTCCTATGCTGCATGCAACAGCTTCTCCTTGAGGCTAGAATATCTAGTCAAGAAGACTCTATCATGTTAATAGATGACCATATCATCCAAAATGTATCTGTCATCTCTCCCTAGGTCATCAAGGGTCATGCATGCACCAAGATCCTTGGAGTACTCAACTAAGAGATAAGATCTCCAGTAAGGATCAATCCTCCTCAGAGACAGTGCTGGTGATATGGCATGTGTAGCTCTCCTCATGATGTTGTCTGCTACTTTTACATCCCCCATGCCAAATTTATCCTCCAAAATCTTCACCTCTCCAAAATACAAGAACGTTGAATCCAAAGACAAAATGTCTCTCATCAATGATAGATCAGGTGGCCTCCTTGGTGGAATGCCTCTATGCAGTGAGACATCAATGTCAAGAGTGGACTACACATATGGTTGGGAAACCTTTCCCTTGCTCTAATAGCGCAATATGGTCTCCCTCCTATTTGCACTAGTCCTCTGAAATAGATAAGGGTGTGTGCCTCTCATCACATGATGTTTCTCTTCCTCCCCTCCTCCTCCTTCCTGCTTGAATGCTACACAATCATGCTGCTCATTGATTGTGCTTGGACCTCCATGTATGAGATCCTAGGGACTTCCTTGAAAATATGCAAGAATTCCTTTATTTGGAGCAAGAGCTCCTCTTCCCTCTACATGAGGTGCTAGATAAACTCTAGAAATGACAGTGCTATGTCTGTTAGCCTCCTCAACATGAGTAGGCAACCCTCTAATGATTAGATCCTCTTTTGGAAAAGGGATCTCTTTGCCTCCTTGTGCCAAAATACAAGACGAAGGTATTTCCTCCAATAAAGCATCATGCAAGATATCAGCCTCCTTCATGGTTCTCTCAAGTTTTTTTGAGTCTATGGTTTCCTTCATCACATGCAAGGGTTTTGTTTGTTTGAATGTGTTTGTTCCCTCCACATGTGTTTTAGAATTTCTCCTACCAAATCTCTTCATCAAAGTTCTAATGAACATTGGATAGGAAGAGGTATTTCCATTTTTCAAAGTAAAAGTCTCAAATAACCACCATGCATAGACCTTACCTCCCAAGTGCAGCGCTGCTACTCTGATGGCTTCATCTTTGGGAATCCGATGCTAGTGCAGAAAGGTGTCTAATTCTTCTATCCAAGCCCTGGCTGACAAGTAGGGGAACCATCAAAGATATATAGAAGTAATCTATCCTCATCATGTTGCTTGCTCCTCCTTACCATGCTCTTGCAAAACTTCGGAAAAGTGATATGATCTCTAAACTCCTGAGTTTGAGATTCATACTCTTGCAAGAAACCTATAAGAGTTCCTTTCTTCAGCATTCCTCCTCCTCCTTCTTCTCTCATGGAAAAACTGGCCATGTGACTGCGCTGTGACTTATAGGGTGTAGCTGCATGCTCACACTTTCTATAAGAAAAACTAGAGTTTGACTTAGTTTCAAACACTCTTGGAGATCCTGTACATATCTCCCTCATTAGCTCCTCAAATTCTTCATGACTTCTCTGTATAGATTTTGGAAGAAGCTTTGTAAGCTCTTCTTCCCTCTTTTCTCCATCTAATGGAGTCTTCATCTTCTCTCTCTTTGATAGCATGATGGCTTAGATCCACTGGTTGGGCCAGAGATCATGCTTTGATACCATTTTAGATCCAACCACTACACCAAAAGATCGAAATTTTAGTGAGGGTGGCATCCCAAGGTGTTAAGGGTGGGCCTAACCCCATCAGAGCATTTAAGGACGGGGGCCCTTGCGCAACACCCCTCATTACACAGACCTGGACACATGGATATGGGCCTTACCTGCACATGGGATATTACAACGTAGATCCAACCACTACACCAAGAGCTCAAACTATTATTGAGGGCAGCATCCCATGGTGTTAAGGGTGGGCCTAACCCCACCAGAGCATTTGAGGGAAGGGGCCCTTGCGCAACACCCCTCATTACACAGACCCGGACATGTGGCTATGGGCCCTACCCACACATGGGATATTACAACCCACCATGCTCCGTGAGTCTTGATCTCGAGACCTCAGCTTTGATACCACGTAATGTTCCCAATTTAGAAAAATGCTACAATAATGAGAATATCTCCAGATATTCCAAAGTTGGAGCTCCGGCAATCAGAAAACACAATAATGGTGCAACAGCAGCACTCAACTCATATAAATGTGAGAGAAATCCATAGCCTTCTTATTAAATAATAGAAGCAACAATAGAATACAAGATCTTGAGGAAAATGATACTCAAGATGAGAAATGCTCAACCTCAAAGAACAAGTACATAAATCATGATGAAAGCACTGCTATACATATGAACTCAAGCTATGACTGCGTAGTCCATGAAGGGAAACTGCTGCATAATAGTGTCAATACACAAATATATCAATATATGTGGCTCAAATATAATAGGGGGAGAAATATCTCAACCCCTGGAAACAATAATGCACAATCCCTAAAAGGATTGGCTACAAAACATACAAAATGGAAATTCTCCAGAAATGCCAGAGTTGATGGGTAGCTGAAGCAACTCAGAAATAAAACTGGATGGAGATGGCTAAATCTGATGCTCAAACTGAATATGCCTCCTCCTCCAATGAATCTTTCAAGTGAAAGGTTGATCCCTTCACCAAATATCTCTCCCTCCAATACTCTGCAAGAGCCCCACTGCAAATGCTCCCCTAAAAATAATGTAGTCACTGGATGGAACTGTGCTGTCGGGATATGGAATGAGTAGGCCTTCATGCAAAAGTATACAATAAGCTCTGGGATGCCTCCAATCTGATATCTCAAAGGAAAGAGGGAATCCTCCTCTGAAAATAGCTGATGAAGGTGGTGTAGTGAACCCTCATTGCAACACCCAACAACACAACATTAATCTGCTACAGAAATAAGGTTGTCGTGATGGAGGATGTTTGGCCTCAAGCCTAGATGTGAGGAAAATGAAGAAAAATCCCTCAAGAGACCTCTAAAGAAGGAGAAGGAATCCTGAACAGGAAGTCCCCTAACAATTCTTGCTAAACAACAAAGAATGCTCAATTGTCTGAATAGACAATGAGATGAATAATACAAAGCAAAAGAAACAATGGTTGCCTTGCCCTCCTTTTAAACAAATGAAAGCCCCTCTCCATGGGTCCCACTCCTTTTAGGGTTTCCTCCACCAAATAACCCTTTCCTCATTCATACTACGCTGCTTCTCTAAGTGTGCTCCACCTCTTGGCCCAGTGTTGTTGACTTGGTCAAACTTGACCTTGTCCGCTTGAAAATAATCCTATTCACACATGAGGGTGTGAAAACCAACTCCAATGATGATCCCATTTCATACTTAGAGGGATTTTATTGTTATTTTTATTATGCATGGGTCTCCTTACCCATTTATTCTCCTCCTAGGTGAAATCAGCAAAAATTAATGTTCCAAATTATTGTCGGAAAATTTGGGAACATTACATCAATACTTCTCATCCCGGGAAAAATTTGGACAAACATGTATTCATTCCAAATAATTTTAAAAATGTCTTTGTGTTGATTGATTTGAAGTGGTATCATCTCATGATAACCTGAAACACTACCAAGCAAGGTCACTTTGTTAGAAAATCCTACCTCTGGCATAGGAATATTGATATCGGGAAAAGGGCATTTGTATTTCATGGAAGCTTTGCATAGGTACCTAAAGTCTATAGACATCCTGTATCCTCTTTATTTGTTTGTCAATGACATAATTTTCTCAAATTTTTCATGGTTTTTCTTGAAAGAAGATCCTTTAGGAACAATGTCTATGTCATGAGGTTTTAATCTTTTACTTCTATACACAAGAGCATCCTGAAACTTCTTGCATAACCTTGTGTATTTTATTTTTGTGTCTAATGACAAGGTTCTAGACAACTTGATCCTTTTGGGCCTTCTTAGGCTTCCTACACTGTATTCCTCTATATCTTCTTCAGCGAACATCCCTTTAGGATTCATAGCAACATCTATGAGAGCGAAGAGCTTTTTTGGAGGGACAAGTCTTTTTGATAATGAGGTATCTGTATAAGGTAAAAACATCGAACTCTTTTGACTCAGATTCTGAAAATTTTCTATTATGTGGGAATATTTGAGTACCTTGGGATCTGCGAAAGGAAACAGTTGTGTTTCTGAGATTTTTCCTTTCTTTGAGCAACTTGATTCATATTCCAAACTAACTTTTGGTTCTGATTTTTTATTTTTAGTTTATAGAAAGTAAAGTCTAATTTTATCATTATATGGTTGTTTAGGGTTGCTATAATTTTGAATGTGGAGCTCTCCATGAAGAGTTTGGTTTGACTGTTGTAACATGTCTTGATGTGTTTCAACTTCATATACCTGCTCATCAAAGTCTTCCTCATTACACGAGATGAAAGAATCAAGATCTGAATGAATAGAATAAAGAGGAGTATTGTCTGGTCTTTCTTAACTATTAACCATATATTTCATTCATGACTCATGGTATAATCTCCTAGTTTGGTTAAAAACAAGGATAGTAGCATAGGACATATCTAGTTGAACTTTCCCTTGAAGCTTGGCTCCCCAAGATCTGGATAAAAGCATGCCATACTTGGGAGGAATATTTGCCACTAGTATGTCCATGACCAGATTCTTAGTAGGTACTTGTGCCAGGTTGATACAAAGATCCTTGATCAGTCCCAAACAATTGACCCTATTTGAATCGAAGGAGTACAGGTCCTTGTAAGATTTATTTATTTCTAGGCCTAGTCTATCCATCACAACTTTTGGCATGATATTGTGGGAGGCACCAGAATCAAGCATGGCATTATGTAAGATTTTGTCATGTATGTTTAAACTGACATAGAAAGGGGGAATGGCTCCTTCATGATATTTTCCTTCTAGCTTGGGTCCAAACAAAAGCTCATGTGTGTCATGAGCCAAGTGTAAATTATCAACATCATTTCCCATGTTTAGAACTTTCAGAACTTGAGACTTTTATGTGCCTTGAGTAATCAGTTTGGTGAGAGGCATGGTAATATTAATTTTGGAAATCTCTCCCTCAAAACTGAAAGTTATTTGTGTCTTAGAAAAATTTATATCAGCTTTCTCAGGCATAACCTTTTCCACTGTTTTAGTTTGATGAATCTGATTTGGGACTCTAAACAACAAGATTTTTTTAGGGCCACTAGTTGAGGTACTAGGGCAACTTTGATCACTATCTGGTTGGCTGATTTTTTCTTTGTTTGGGTCAGCTTTCTTAGCCATAGTTTTTTTGTCTGCTATATTTTTGGAGGTGTTTCCAGGTGTCTTCCTAACAGCAGTATCTATTTGGCTTTTATTGGGGGGATCTAGGTTCTTTTTTCTCCTAAGGTCATATTGCCCATGTACTTCCATTATTTCATTTTCAAATCCCAAGCACTTGTCTTCAAAATCTTCATAGTTTGTGCTAGTCTGATGTGAGGAAAATAAGCTTTGTTCTTCCTTGGTGATAAAAACATCATCTTCATTATTAGAACCTATTAGGTTTATATGACTTTCTTCAGGTTCTATAATTTCTCCTTCCTCATCTACATAGTTTTTTTGAAACGGGGGTCTAATTTGTTGGTCATTTTCCCTTTGTTTTATTTGATGAATGTCTCTTCTGAAGTTTTGAGCTCTATTTCTATTTTGGGAATTAGCTTAGTTTTCTCTAGGAGGTGTCCTTTCATTTAAGTTTATTCTTTCTATCATTCTCTCCATTTTTCTCATTAGGCTGTCCATTTTAGAGTCAGATGAGGAGGTTGAAGGCATGGTTTCATCTTTGTAGGTCACTCTCTTTTCTAATATAATCCTAGCTCTTTTCTTAATCAAGTTGACCTCGGCACTAATAGTTGCATTTTTCATTTCTTCTAAAGTTTCAGGGTCTCTTTCTCTCAATTTTAAAGTCATGTCGGGGTCAAAACCTTCAAGGAATTTTACTAGTGCTAGGACTTATGGAGGTTTCATGTGAGGTGGGATGGCATTGTACACACTCTTAAACCTGGTGCAATAGTCTTGCACACTTTCCCCTACATTCCTTTAAAGATTGTTATATTCAGACAAGATTTGGAGGGAATTTTTCTTGATTTCCCACTTGTTTATGAAAGTTTGGTATAGGGAAGGGAGATCATGTATTGAATTAGGAGTTAATTCTTTGAATCATTTTTTGGCCTCTCCTCCTAAAATTTGTGCAAAGATCCTCATTTTAATAGTTTCTTCTTCTATATCCATGTAATCAAAAGAATCATGGCTCCTATATACATGTTGTTGGGTAGTGATGGATTCAGCCATTGTGAAATGAGGGATCTTTGTCTGACAGTCATTTGGCAAAGGCAATAGGGGTTGAGGTAAGGCCAGGGGAGCATACCAAGCTACCATGATGGGAAATAATGGAGGGTTTACAAGAAGAGGGTTTGTGAAAGGAGATGTATGATGAAGCGGAGTGGTTTGCATAGTGGTGGTATGAATGGGTGTAGTGAACGTACTTGGACCAGCAAACTTATTCTGAATAGATTTGGTATGGAAAGAGTTAAAGTGATGGAGAAGCTAAAAATCAGTTGGTGTAGAGGGAGAAGCTTCTCTACTAGAACTCTGCTGCAAAACTATGGGTTCAAGGTCAGTTTTGTCGATATCAGTTTTTGACTTGGTTTTGAGAAGGTTCTTTTTATGGTGCAAGTCAAACTGAGGATATTGCAAAGATATAATATGTTCAGGTACAGAGCTTGCTCAGTGAATGGTCCTAAAAGTGGTTAAGTTTCCAGATCTAGAAGTTTGCCACAAAATATTCTCTGGGTCATCAACTATGTTGGGAGGGTTTGGGTCCGGATGAGATCTAGTACTGAGCCAATTTGAAGACAGATTTCAAACTTCAAAATTTAGAGAGGCTAGAATTTTTAGGATGGTTTTCTGAAGGCCAACCTCTCTTAGTGTTTGGTAAACTCCCACAGTATATAACTGGGTTCATAAACTTCTCAGGGCTGACTTGACAGAAATCCAAGAAGTGAAATGAGTACTAGTGAAGTAATAGGCCTACTCAAGGCTAGTGGAATCGCCAGGTGGATATTTTTGCTATTTTTAAGGATATATGTTTATTTTCCACCACCAATAACTGACAAAAACCAATCTAGGGATGTTTTGGGGTTTTTTGAGTTTTCTTTTTATAGTTTTAAGGTTTGTAAGAGTGTCCCATGGCTGAATCATAATTTTTCTAAGATGGTTGAAAAGAATAGAATCTACTCTTGGCTATAAATTGAGTTCTCTATGATTTGAAAAAGGTTTCTGAAGTCCTAAGGGATACTTATTTTGTCACTAACTCAGAAGGTCCCACCGTGATCACCAGAATGTTAGTGTGGCGATGAGGTGGTGGATTCACTGGATTTTCTAAGTCAAACTGAGGGTCTAAAGAGTCTTAAGAGGTTTTTAGGCAACTATATACTCAGAAGGTCCCACCATGATCGCCAGAATGTTAGGGTCCCGTGATTTGGCATATTGGTATACCAAATGACAGGGTAACATGGAACCAGTCTTTGGAAGCTAGGACCTAGCCTTCCTGGACTCAGAGAGGGATCTCTCTATTGGGTGCAGAGGATGTGTTCTTTTTGCTTTAGGGTTTTGATTTTAGGCTATTTTTTAAGTGTAGGGCTTGTTGATTGTTTTGGTTTGGTAAGATGGTCAAGTGGAATAGTTGGAGTGAGAGGTTTTTGAATCATTGGGCTATGGAATTAATGAAATTCATGAGTGTATCAATGATGAATCAAAGTGTGTTGCAGGGCCAATATAACAAGGTAAATGGATCCTTAAGGTAATGTGTGAGGTGGGGTGAACATCAAGTTTGGAGAAAACAAGGAGGTATTAAATATGGATAGTTAAAAGCTATAACTCATGAGGTATGGAAAACCATTAAGATCGATGAACAATACTTAAACTGATAAATATCCAATATAAACATTCCAGTGAAACATAGAAATCACAAGAGATTATGACTTTAGTAAATTCACCTTCAGAATTTGGGAAAACATATAAGATAACACAAATAACTCAATCTATGAAGAGGGAACTCCTAAACATCATAAATCAAGCTATAAAGAACTCTGAAACAAGTTGATAAGCATGGAAAAAGGGCAAGATCGAACGAGACCTCTTTGAATTAACCTAGCAGACAAAATTCCAAAGCAAGGTTTCAAGGTAGAGTTTGGATAGCTTCAAATAAGCAGGGCATACCATGAATCATACTTGTAAACTAGCATACTAATCCATACATGAAACAAAACAAGTTTAGGTGGAGCTAAGGAGCAATCAAGAATTCCTTAAGCTGACCAAACAGAGGAAAACATCAAGGTAGTACGAAGGAGAAGGACTAAGGTGCTTCAAAGAGCATGTCTTAACCTATTCTTTACTGATATGCTGCATATGGAAGGATGAAACATAATGAAATACAAGAAAAAATAAACAAATTAAGAACACGTCACCATTAACCAAGCTTAGGAATCCTGCAAACAAGCTTCTCCATCATCAATCCAAGCCAGCCATTCATCAACTTCACAAAACCAATTTCTTCTCCAAGCTCATAGAAACCATGTATTTCTCTCCTAGTTCATCAAAGCCAACAAAATACATGAGAGCCTCATGCTTTATTTATGGAACAAAGGAGGGCTAAAAACCCTAAATATGGTAGGAAAATATCAAATTCATCCATAATGTAATTTATGGCCAAGAGACCATGCAAGGCCCAAGGCACATAATATCCTAAGAAATAAATTCCATAATAACTATTTGCACCTAATTCTAGAGTGTTTTTCCTCAAAAAACTCAAAAATATAATTTTGCAATAAATGAGTGTGTTTTGTTGAATTTTGGTCCAAAACACACTTAGAAAGTCTATTTGTGCAACGCCACTTCAGTAGAAAATACGGTCTTTTGTGACTGAGTTTTGGACCCCTTCCCGATGTCATATTTTTCCCTGGGATAGATTTTTGGAAATATTGTCAAGTTGGATTTCCAGATCTACCTTTGGTTTTCTGAATGAGGGCCATTTTCCTGTCCCAACACTTCTCTGTGCACAACACCTTGCCTGAAAATGAGGTAGAATGGTCAAAATTTAGGTGTTGTTTGACCTTTTGGTGTGCCAAATCTGCTCCAAATGGTCTGTAATTTTGTGAGCATACTGCTGATGATGAAAGGAATCCGAAAATGTCAAGTTTTAAAGCTAAGGATGCATGATCTGTGTGTGCAATGCCAAATGTGTTGCTCATAGAGGCCTCAAAATTTCAAAAAAATAAAATCTTGTTCAAATTTGCCCAAAATTTGTGGAGTGGTCCCTCAAGAGGTCTTAGACACCTATAGGGAAGCTTCAGGTAGAAATCCAAGGATTTCATGGCCTTTTTCCTCCTTTAGGATTTGGACTTCATGGAGGGCTTCCTTCAGTTTGGCACAAACAAGCTTGTGTTTCTTTGCATAGTGCTTGATCATTTTTTTCTGGAGAGCAAGGCCCCTTTTCACCTTCTTGAAGTGCTTGTGCTCATTCTTGTAGTATTGAATGACACGTTGTGCCATCTCAAAATATCTCTCCCATTCCTTAATTTGTGCATCTTTGGTTAGGAGTAGCAATCTGGTGTTCATCTCCTTGTCCTCATTGTCACTGTTTAGATCATTGTGTTGAGGCTCTTGAGTAGTTTCCTTTACTCTCTTACTTCTCCCCACCTAGCCCACTTTTTATTTTCCCTTGTCAAGCCTTGGAATTGATGTAGGTGACAAGGCCCCTTGCCTTTTGGAGGCAGCAAACACTTCTCTTGATCCCCTTTGATATGTGCATGGAAGAGGTGTAATGGTAGTTTTGAAAGTGTTTTCATCATGGCTGTGACACTTTGTGTTGTCACCAGCTTTTTCATTTTTACTATGTCTTCCATGAGTCACCTCATGCCCCACTAAATCACTACTTTCTTGACCTTCAACATCATCATCATCACTATCTTCCAGATCCTCATTTTGTTCATCAATGTCATTTTCTGTACTTGGGACTGACTCATTGGTATTATTACCATCACTGCCTTCCTCCAAAGGTTCATTGTTTTTGTCTTCATGACTTCCATGTTCATCTCCCTCTTCCTTTTCATCATTATCCTCATCCTCTTCTTCCATGCTTTGTGCCTCATTGTCATCTTCCATGATTTTTTCCTCAAGGCTGCTTTCTTGCCCATCAATGTCAAGGTCATCATTGTTTTGTTGCTCCTCAGATTCATCATCATTACTAACTTTACTGTCCTCCATTTCTATTTGATCTGCCTCCTCTTAACTTGTTTCATTATTATTGTTTTCCTCATTTGATGATTCAGGAGAAGAAGAAAGAGGTAATTTTACTTATGGAGAAGGCATGGGTGGAGGTGATGGAACATGATCTCTGGGGGGTGATGGAGGAGTGAAGGTAAGTGGGAGTGAAGTGGAAGGAAATTTTTTTTGAATGAAGGCTTGGAGATTTGCAAATATATCATGTGAGATAAAAACTTCCCAAGGGATTCCTTGCTGCTCTTGCTGGTGTAAAACGATCCTCTTAACCAAAGAGTGGTGAAAAAGGCTTTACATTTGGTGGGCATAACTCCTTTTCTTGACCATTGAAGCCATTTTTTCAATGTTCCGGTAGAGATAGTATGGTAGGTTTAGCAATTTAATCATGGTCAAGTGCATTAGAAGCCTTATGTGATATGAGTAAAGCCTGGAGTACCTCCCCTCAAAAGTGAAGTACTTAATGATCTGCGTCATCAGTGGAGCATATATCTCTAGCAGGTGAGAGAAGGGGAAGAAAATCTTACAACCATATTGATACCTAGGTTTGAGGAATGGCTCATAGTAGCTTAAGCAAAAAAAATTCTTCTTGAACCATCTCTCACCCACATCTCGTATCCCTGTGGCCCTAGCAATGGATTCAGACAATAGCTCAAAATTTACTCCTGCTAAGCTAACCTGTTTGTTTTGTAGGTTGAGAATGAACAACCTAATCAAATAAGAGAGGTTTTGTACCTGTTTAACCCTCTCACAAAACTGATAACATCCAACATCTTGAAAACATGCAAGGATCATGGGAGAAGAGGTGATTTGAATTGTATCCAAGGGCTCAAACCTATTAATTCTTCCTCCCTTGTGCTTTGGCCTAATGGGCCCTTGGCCTTCATCACTACTGGTACATATCTCCTCTCTGGACATAGTGAATTATTGTGTCCTTGAACAAATTGGTTTTTTAGATTGTGAGAGCTTTAGGTCTAGGGATGAAAACTGAGTGACGATGAGGGCAAATATTAACAAATGGGGGAAAAATGGGAGCAATTCTAGGAATTCTTTAAGAATTTTGAAGGATGCCTAGCTTGTACTGAGTGTATTTACACCAATGAACACTCTCCAACTAGTAATTTCCTCCCTAGAAGGTTAAATTATGATTTGCTATGAAGATTAGGGTTTTTGGAAAATTTAGGTTTTTGTTACTCTCCTTTGATCATGGATGCAAAAATAATACTTGGAGGGCAAAGAAAGGTGACCACCAACCTTTTTCAACCTCTCCAGGAGCTTGGGGAAAATGTGAAGAGGAAAATACTGATTGTGGCCACTTTTTGGAAATTCTGGCCAAAGCTCTTCTGTGCACAGCGCCACCCGACTAGTAATTTTAGTCGTGCCCTATGAACGCCTATGTGCATAGCGTCGGGTTAGGTCGGGTGTTGTGCAGGCCTGTGCATAGCACAGTGTAGTTTTCGTGCGGTTCGGGCCTCTGCACAGGCTCTCGGGTCCTTCACTGTGCACAATTCTTGCTTCTATGGGTAGATCGGGCTTTGACCTGGGTGTGTGCGTAGTGTTGTTGCCTATGTGCATCATCGGTCTGTCTGTGTGCAGTGTAGTGTTATTTAACATTGTCTCTCCTCCCCTGCGTGCAATGCCAAAGGCTCTACGCGCATCGCCAGAGAAATTTTATCTGGTTTGCAGGAAAACCCTTAAAAATTATTCAACAACTCTCTATCTCTCTTTCAAAGATCAAATAAGTTTGGGAAGAAGGAAGGAAGCCCTTTATACTTCTTTTGAAAAATAATTTCATGACCAAACCCACTTTTCTAATGTTTGTTTCATTTCTTTCTTTTTCACTGAATTTTTGCTCGTATTGTCCTATAAGTGGCAGAACTTTGAGAAAACTGTTGTTTTTCCTTTCCTAGAGTATCTTGATGTCTCCCTTGGATTGAGAAACTTTTTAACATGCTTAAATTTTCCTCTTGCCCACATTTTGGAAATATGAACCAATTCTAAAAAAAGAAAAAGGTCATTTTGACAATTTTTTGAGGAAAAGGCATACAACGATATTAGTGCTCCATTTTCACTTTGAAGCAGTGAAAACCTCTTGGTGTGAAAACCCTAGCAGTTGGTATAAACAAATCCTTTAGTATTTATATGTGCCATCATTATGAGAAACATTAGGTTGTTTGATCTTATCAATCTTCCTATTGGTAGCCATTTTTGACAGTCCTACAAAAGTGTCATTCATGGTTAACTATCTTTTGCAAAATATAATTTTGATAAGAAAACCCTTGTTGGAGGCTTCTCTGCTTTGTTTTATACCAATTATATGTTTTTTTCTTTGACCATATTGATAGTGATATATCTCTGGTGGGAGAAGATAGAAATTTAAACCATTTTGTGTCTCTCCTTGGCCACTTCTGTTTTTGCAGGTGCCTATAGAACATTTTCTTTTGTCACTGTATTTTTGGTGTTTAACATCTCTTTTCTACAATAGTGAACCTATTATTAGCATGATTCCCTCCTTGGGAATTTCACCTCATGCTTGCCTTCCTTTTGATCATTTTGAGGATCCTATGATTGTATTTGGAAACTCAGGCTCTTATAATGGTACCCCTTTCCACTTTCTTCCTTTGGTGCAGTGAAGTAAGGCTGCTTTGACAAACCCTAGAGGGTACCTTAGATATTCTTTGAATGCCATATTCTTGTTTATGAAGGAGGACTTATCATCTTCACTTGACCTTTTTGATCCATCTTCCCAAACTCTTAGGTTTTAGGGTTGTTTAGAGAAAATTAAATAGTGTTGTCTTCTAAGTTCTTTATAGCCCATTCAAGTTCATTCATTTCTGTTTAGTTCACCTCACATTTTTCCCTTATTCACTCTTGACTTCTAAAAATCTTCAGTGAGTACTTGGTTTTGTTGAGGTGCCTTATGTCCTTGTGGTCCTTGTGATGGTTCTTTGCCTAGTATACTATCTTGTCAATCAACCACAAAAGCCATGATTTGTCTTTAAACACAAGCCTACTGCCTTTCCCTTTACTGTGGATATCGCATTGTCATGATTTCACCCTATTACCTTACCTCTTGCTAAGATGATGGCCATATTGATCCTTTTGCAGAAATGTGAGCAAGGGCAGCTATGCCTTGCAGAATTTGTGCTCTAGGCCAAGGATAACTTTCTTAGATGGCCCTTTTATCAATTTTGGACAAAGTTACTTGTCCCTCTTCTTCTTTGAAAGCAATTTCCTTATACAGATAAAACAAAGATTTGTAGGATACCAAATCCACCCTATGACCTGTGAAACCCTAGGTGACCTAGTGAAAGGTTCTTTGGACTTGGCTTTGGACTAAAAACTTAGACTTTGGAATATTTAGGGTAAAACAGAGTTTTTATAGACTAATGTATTAAAGATCCAAAATCCAATGTACTTGGTTTATCTAAAGATCCTACAGAGATAGTTTTTAGAGCATCAATGCTTGAGGCATTTTTTGAGAGGAAGGAGAGATGGTTGTTTGGTGGACTTAGGTAGTAGTAGAGAGGTTTTTAGGCTAAAAAAAAACATAGCATTAAGGTAAAAGGTGACACAATAGAGACAAAAAGAGTGACATGAGCCCATGATGGGTCTTCTGGGGTGGGTGAGCTGAGCTTGACATGATGGGATGATGAAATAGTGAAAAAATTATCTTAAGGATGATGAAGGCAGTGAGATTTCTAGAACTCACAATGCTCATGAAAAAATTACTAGGGAAATCATTTAGTCATCTACCCAGGAAACAATTACTGATGACTAACACTACATACTCCCCTACTTTTCTGATAATGTTGGAGGATGGTAGCAAGAGGAACTCCTCCGATGACTCTTAGTTGGAGAGTATGGACACCATACTTGGTATCCTGATGGTGTGGTGTGGCAGCAAGGAGCATTGTTGCGTTGGCTACTATTGGGAAAATATGGTTTGACATATTTGTCTACCCATACATCTCTACTTCTTATTTTGTACAATGTGTTAGCCATCTATAAATTTTGTTATACCTCATGATGGCTAATTAAGTTTTTAGCTTTCAAGAAACAAACTTTCTGTGAAAATATTGTGAGTTCTTCAAAGCCCCCTGTGTTCATTTTTTTCAAAACATCACTCCACTGAAATCTTCACTCAACCCTTCCAGGTTATCCTGCTGATTCAAATGAAAACTGTTTTCAAACCCCTCTTCTACCACTTCACCTTCATAAAGTCCTCCGAAATCCCTCCATTTGTCACTCATCCTCACCTATCCTAAAAATTCACCTATTCCTCTAAAAACCTATTTTCACCCTCAATTTTCCCTAAAACCCCTCCGAACCTTATAAAATTCCATTATCTGGTTTAAATAACCCTTGTTATCCCTATTGAAACATCAAAAAAGGCTAAAAAAACCTTTGTTTTAGGCCTAAATCCGCTCCATTTGAAAATAAGGCCTTAAGCCCTCTTGGCTTAAACCTTAGCCCCTTTCCTCCTCATATGACCTGGTGCTGCTACCATGCGCTAAATACCTCAAACCCCTCTCACCCTAACCCTCGGTCCTATCCTATCCCTCACAGGACCTTATCTCCACCCCTTCCTTAAACCCATTTTCAGTTCTTTTCATCCTCGATCCACTTTATCCCATCATACGATCTCCACCATAGATCTTGTTGATCTAACGACCACCGTTAAAACTCAAGTGCTAACTCCACCCGATCAACCTTTCCACCTCTCGAAAAAATTGCTGATATCATCACCCTGGCCCACCTTCCACTATCCTCCTACTGATCCATTTACCATCCGCCACCTGTCCTCCTTCATTCCCCGTTTCTGAGCACTTTGTCCCATCGCGCTCCTTCTCCACCCTTGATCTGGATCCCCCAGATCCAGCGGCCCAAAACTAATTTCGTGCCCATTTCACCAAAATATTTTAACATGTATTGTCAATGCAAAAAAGGTGGTTTTGGGTTGAACACGCATCACCATCTATGTGGTGTCGCATCCAAAATGGCCAATACCACTTACTGCTTAGCCCTCGCATGAATACCACCCTGGTATTCCCTAAACCACCTTTTATTTTCCACGCCAATATTCAAATCTGCCTCGGTTCTGCATAACTTCCACAATGAATATCCCCTCCTCTAAAAATGCTCCAACACCCACTCGAAGCCTCTGAGGTAGTCTAAACCACAAAACGTAGGCTTTTTATCTAATTTTTTTAGTTTTTGAGCAGGTTTAATGGCGGCCTGAAGATTACAAGCTCTCCCATAGCAATATCCAAGTTGCAAACACCTAGGATGATGATCCTCAGGGTTCCAACAAGAAAAAGGGAGATCCAAGGTTTATTCCAGTGATTGTCAATGTTTCATGGACATTGGTTGACCAACGAAAACCTCTAGCACAGAAAAAAGCCACCTGTACGCAAGAAAATAGTGAAGAAAATTTAAGATTAATGCATGGACAGTGAAGATTAAAGGTTAAAGTAAAAATTCAGAAGATCAAGGACTTAACCAAAAAATTATGGACAAGGACACAGTTTGAAGTTAAATCAATTTAAAGTTAAAAATATTTAGCAAAGGACAAAGCCGAAAATGATTAAAGAAGGAACAAAAAGCATAATTAGAGGCCTAATCAGAGTTTAAAGCACAAATTAGATAGATTAGTAAGACAAATTGCTTCGAATGCCACATCCATAGAAGCAATTACTCCTCCAAAGGATTAAAATGCCACCTGCCAGCCTATTTTCCCCTAAAGATACACAAAGTTATTACAAACTAGAGATATTTTGTAAAGACAGCTCAGAAGTTTTTCCAGCCTACCTAAAAAGCCTAAAAGTCAACAAAAACAATTAAGTAGTTCAAAAGAGTTAATTTAATGTAGAGTTAGACATAAATACATTTTTCCATGGGCCTTGCATGGTCTCTAAGGTTAAAAACATTAAACTATGTCATTTATGAACAAATAGAAACCCTTTCTTTCACTCCACCTCCTCTTTTATCTATAAATACTATATGAGGAGCTCATTGTTATTGTTGGTTGGATTATTATTGAAGTGTAAGATAGATGTTGAAGCTTTTTAAGTACTGTTGAGTCGTTGAAGAACACTAGGTTGAGAAGAGAATTTTTGAGCTGTAAAGACCTGTTGGACTTGAAGTATGTAACTGGTTTGAACATCAACAATACAAGTTGATTCATGGGATCCTGTTTTATGTTAACGGTGATGTTATTTCTCACTGTTTTTGTCTTTCTTTACGTTTTACATGTTGTTCATTTTCTCTAATAAAGAACAGAAAATTTAGATTAGGATTTAGTGTCAACGGTACCCTATTTCTCTCTAAAATATTTATCTTTATGTTTTCTTCTGCTAATATATGTTTAGAGGTTTCTTAATTGCCCTCTAGGTTTATCCAGATTTTTGTTTTTATAAATGATTTAATAGAGTATAACCAGTGAAGAAATGTTGGTGAGCCCATGTCTTTTTGAGTACAACTGGAGATATTGTTTTTGAATGTTATTTTCAAGGTTGGCTAAGTAGATTTAACCCAGGGAAGTCTATGTTTTTCCATGTCCTCTGGCTAGTCTTTAACAGTTTCTTTGAAAGATCCCTTGAGATTATGCCAAAAGCAGGCTAGATTCACAATTTTTGTCTGATCTTAGGCTATTTTATTTGTTCTCTTATATATTTTCTCCTTTCTGAAAGTAGTCTTAGGATTACTGAATTTTTGCCTAAAAAGTGTGCTATAATAAAAGTCTGTCCAAAGAAGTCTATGGTTTGCCCTGTCCTTTGCCTTGCTTCAAACAGTTACTTTGAAAGGATTTTCTTATTTAGTGGAGTTAATAGATTCTTAATTTATTATTAGCTTTACTTCTTTCACAATATCTTAATGTTTCATATCACAATTCAATCTAAAATATCCTTTGGTATAGATGACTTGCCCTATGGAAACCCTTGAAGAATTGTTGTGCAATTAAATCCTTTTGTGACTCCATAGCCCAATGGGTTAATACTGTTTCATGACCCACCTTTTCAACTAAAACATCCTTAAATCTGCTCTCACCTTCACCCTTCAAAGGACCTCTTTAGTCAATGATATCCATCCCAACCAAACAGACATGTTCTTTGAGCTTCATAGCTATCCTAATATCATAAACAAAGCATAAGGATATATCCTTTGAAAACACTTAATAGAGAGATCCCTCTCTGAATCCAGGAAGGCTAGGTCCTAGGATTCCAAAGTGGTTCTGATGTGGCCCCCTACAGTGTTTATTCTTGCCATTCTTGTAAATCATAAGGAGAAAACATAGTGGCGACCATAATAGGGATCTACTAAGTAATAGATAACTTCACAACTCAGAAAATCCCATTCTTAAAAATGAATCAAGTTTCTGCCAAGAGTGGTTCCTGATTGTTGATGGTGGACAACAACGAGTCCTAGAAAAAAAAGTAAAAATATTCCACCTGGTGAATCCAATGGTTTTTAGTAGGCATGTTGATTCCCCTTGGTTTTCCATACAATCCACTTGGAAACTTATTTCATCATAAAAACATCATTAAGACCCAGTTAAGAGAACTTTATGGATTAAGTTTTCTTGCACAGATTAGTTTTCCTCCAAAGGGTGTCATACTTGGCTAAAATTTTCTTATCTTTGGGTTTAAATCTTGGCTTCCAAAATAATCCATACTAGATTCCATATTGACCTAAATACTCCTACAATAGTTGATAATCCAAAAAGCATTCTTAGGAAATCTCCTACATCTAAGAACCCAACTATTGTCAAACCAATTCACAGAGAAATTTTAGTTCCTGAAAACCTTACAACTCTACAATATACCCAGGTTGACTTACCTTTCATAAGAAACCTATGTAGAACCAAGTCACTTAGTGGTATAGATAAGATAGACTTCGAGCCTAAAAACTCAAAAAATAATAGCAACAGAGAAACCTCCCCATCCACTCCACCTGATCTTCATTTCATTCATAACTTTGGTTTCTCTCATCCTAAATCTTCTCGACAGTTCCTTGCTGATCCAAGTAGTTCTGTCTCACTCACTCACACATCCACAATCCAAACCACTCCACTTCATCAGATACCTCCTGTCACAAATCCTCCTCTTGTAAACCCCCCATTTCTCCCACAACTTCATATCATGGCAATGTGGTATGCTCCCTTAGTCCTTCCTTTACCTTTAGTTGCTCTACCACAGGATTATGAGTCCAAGATTCCATTATAGATGGTAGTAGTTCTAATAAAGTTCAACAACATGTCGATAGAATGAATGAATACTTTGACATACAAGAAATAGATGATGAGACTGTAAAACTTAGGATATTTGCTCAAAGTTTAGGGGGAGAAGCAAGAAAATAGTTCAAAGGCTTAACCCATAACAGTATCAATGACCTCCCATATTTTTATCAATTATTCCTAAAAAAATGGTAATTCAATAGAAACCCCCTTCAAATCCTGTCGGAATACAATGATCTTAAAAGAAATACTGGTGAGAGTGTTCAAGATTATTCCACTAGATTCAATAGTGTTTATAATGCGCTCCCTCCGCAAATGAAACCCCCACAAGGCTTAGCCTTAATAAATTTTCCTAAAGGATATGACCCAGACATGTGTTATCAGTTAAGAGAGAGAGAACCCCTTACATTAGAAGACATGCAAAAAGGGGCAGTAAGTGTAGAAGCTAACCTTAATGCTAGAAGGGCTAGATTGAAAGCAGAAAAAAAGGTTACCTACAAAGATGAAGTTGGACCTTCCACATCAGACTCCAAAATTGATAATTTGGTCAGAACCATGGAGATGATGATGGAAAGAATAAACATGAATGAAAGAGCATATCCTAAGGAAAACCAAATAGCTCCTCAAAATAAAAATCCGAACTTTGGAAGGAATCCCCTTCAAATTAGACAAAGAGGCCCTGATAAACAAGTCAAACCTCCTTCCCAACAGAATTATGCTGATGAAGATGAGGGAGCGATTAAAGAAACAGAGGGAAATCACATAAGAATATTGGGAAAAAATGATGAGGATACTGTCTTCCTCACTGTTAGCCACCTATAAATTTTTGACATAGCAAACAGGTGGCTAAAATTTTTTTTGAGCCTTCAAGAGAAAAATTTCCCTTGAAAATATTTCATCCTTGAAGCCTCCATGTGTCCTTTTCACTTTGAGGAATCTTCACTGTTGTTTCCATTGAAAAGCCTCACTGTTTGTGAACAAAACTGTTGTAAAAAAGGTCTCCATTTGCCCTATTTCATCTTCACAAAACCCCCATTTTTCACCTCCTTTATCCCTTTCAAAATTCCCTTAAAATCCCCTCATTGACCCTCCATCTCGTTAAAATTTCCTTTTTAAACCTGATAGCCCCCTCTGTTTGGTTTTGAAATCTCCTTTTCCATCTACCAGAACCCCTCATTTAGCCTAAAAAAGCACTCTTTAGCCTAAAAACCCTCTATTCTACACTATAACAGAGTCTAGCCCCTAAGGGCTTACACTCTGTAGCCCCATTCCTTCATAAAAATTCGGCCCTGCAACCGGGCGCTTAAGAAACACCAACCCTCGCTTAAATTCCCAAAAAATTCCTTTAAAACGCATAAAAAAGTTCTTCCCTTTGTTTTTTCTATTCCTCAACAGATAAATTTTTCGGTGAATATACACCGTTGATCCTTACAGATCAACAGTTTTCATTGCGCCCGATCCCCGCTCTCAACTCTCACCCCATTCATTAGCTCCGCCCCGACAGCAAATCATAGCCGTCTAATTTCTCTGATCCGACAGTCAGCAATGAGCCCGATGGCCCACATCCCCCATCCGTGCATCTCTCCCCATCGGGTTTTCTCCACACCATCTGATCAAAACCATCAGATCCGACAACTGAGAATGGGTTTCGCGCAAAATAAGTTTCTGAATGATAATCATTTGAAATCGCGCGATATAAGCGGTTTTGTTCCGCCATGTGGCGCACGATGAGTGGAATCGCCTAAATTTCTTGAAAACAGCTTACCACCTCCGACCTCACGCGAAAATCGTCCTGATTTTCTGCATTACCACTTTTCCCCTCCACATTGAATTTTAATATTTAATCGTAGTTGTTGATTGATGTGATCCAACAGCCATGGTTAGATCTTACCCCCGTCCCTCTCCCATTCACTTATGCCTCTGAATGCCTCCATAAAACAATCTCCACTGTCAATTCTTCTAATTCAATGACCCTCATATAATCTCATCTCCCATTCATCCACCATCCAAACGACTTCATTAATCAATCTCGACTGTAGATCGTCGGGGACTATTCTAATCGGACGGTTTGAAATGCACTTCACCCCCAACCTTCATCAACTCTATTTTTCACCATTCTGCCATGTTTTCCACAATTTTCCATCGCTTCCTTCCATACTCCGCAAGCTTCCAAAGCATCCATCCTCTACTCCCATGGTTTTTATTAACATTTTTATTATGTTTTTGCAGGGTTACAGGCGGTAAATTCACTCTGTCTACCTAGTCACTGATATGGTGATTGTGAAGCACAAAGAGACCTATTCAGAGCTGAAGATCACTAAGGAAAATTTAGAAAGGGTTTTAAACATGATTTCCATCAAATATTGGGTTATTAACCCCGGTTGAAACCCTCCTGCGCCTTCAAAACTTGTATGTGTAAAGGGACAGTAAACAGAAATGGCAAAGAGTATCGGTGACAGTCTAAAGGGATTAAAAGCCTTTTAATAAAGATTAATGATATAATCCAGTGTCTAAAAGACAGAAACACAGCTCGAAGACCTTAAAATGAACCAGAGGCCTAATTTAGCCTAAAACACAGAATCAAAGTGAATTAAAAGTGTTTTAGGATAAAGAAAAGGAAATTTATCAGTCTGAGAAGCCTCCACCGCTAGAGAAAAGGCCAATTGAACCCTCTCCAGCTACCAAAATCCAACCTTCTCCAGCTACCAAAAGACACCTGTAGCCTCAAAAAAATCAAAGGAGGCCTATTTATTGACAGAACAGAGGATATTTTCCTAAAGACAGTTGAACATTTATTACAAAATGTCAGCAGAGTTATGTTAGAGATAAGAAGCAGCCCTGAAGTTAATCTCTTCGTAGATTAAGCCTCAAAGAGCAGAAGAAACAATTATGGAATTATGGGCAACCTGTAGACTTTCTACCCACCTTACTTACTTCAAAGGTCAAAACAGACAGCCATAGTACAAATACAAGAAAATGACCATTTAAGGAAGCATGGAGCATGTCATTTCTTATCCATCAAGCCTCCCAGAGGCTGAGAAACATTAATTTCTTCATTTAATTGGACCAACTATCTCTTCTACTACTTCACTTCCTCATTCACCTATAAGTATTCATTAAAAATTCGTGGTTGGGGGTTGGGATTCTATTAGTTGTTAGAACTGTTATTAAGGGGAGGTAGTTGAGTAGTCTGTAATATAGTAGGCTGGGAAGAGAAGTCTGTATTGTAAAGGCCATTGAGCTCAAAGTATGTGACTAGTTTTGCACATCAATTAATCAAGTAGATTCATAGGATCCTGGTCTATATTATTGGTGATGTATTCTCACTGTAATTCTCTCTCATTTTTTTACATACTGTCCATACTTCTTTGATAAAGAACAACAAGCATATATTAGGATATATTGCTAGAAGTACCCTAAATCTCACTGTAATCTTTATCTTGATGTTTTCTGCTAAATCATGTATCTAAGAGCTAATTCATCATAGTTTAACTAGTATATTAGTTGGCTGGTCCATGCTTACTGATGCCTGAATTTGGAGTTATTTTCTTAGATGTTCTTGTTGGGTTTCAACTGAAAGAATTTGGAAACTAGGAGATTAGAGCTAGCCCTGTCTCACTAGGTGCCTCTTCCAACATTTTACCTTTCTAAGATCCCTTTTATTTTGTTTCAAAAGCGTTGAAGGTTAAAAGTCCTCCTCTGATCTTAGGCCTTACTCTCTGTTTCATCTTCTATGTTTTCTACTATTCTCAAAGTGGTTACGAGGACTGCTGGATTTTTTTCCTTGAGAGTATGCAGAAATCGGGTCGCGAGTTAAATGACCTCTGACCTGATCTTAAGCTACCTTCTGTGTCTTATTGAGAGTTTCCTTTGAAGTGTGTAAAATCAAGATAATTTAAAAGTCTTTACCTGATCTCAGGTTGCCCTTTGGTTTCTTTCTTTCACCCATTCTTAATGTTCCATTCCACCATCTATCTAAAAGATCCTTTAGTATAGATGACTTGCCCTATTAAAACCTTGGATAGTTGTTATGCAAGTAATCCCCTTTCATGAATCTATAGCCCAATGGATTAAACTTTCTCTTGACCCATCTTCCCATGCTGAAACATCCTTCTATTCAGTTCATTTTTCACTTCCATAGCCTTCTCAGTTAATGATATCCAACCAATCCAACCAAACAAACAATCAAAAAACCCATGTGCTTCATACCTAGTCTAATACCTCATTTTGAGCCTTAAAGATATATCATTATTTTCATTCATAGAGATATCCCTCTCTGGATCTAGGAGGGCTAGATCCTGGGATCCCAAGTGGTTTGATGTTGTCTTATCTTTTGGTCTTGCGAATTTGGCCAAAACATAGGAACCACAACACTCACTAGGAAAGAACAAGTCATGTATACACCTTATGAAGAAGAGAGCCTAGAATCTGTAGACTACCAAAAAGGCTTTGAAAATGCCATAATAGAAGTACATAAACAATATGACTTAAGGAGTAAAAAGAACCAAGAAGTTCCCAGGAAAAATACCTCTGAAATCTCTACTAAAAAAAGCCCTGTAAATACTTCCAAAAAGACAGCTGAAAACCAAAACATAGTGGCTAAAAGCTCTGATAAAAACAAGCGAAAAAACACCCAAATGCATGACAAACGTAGTGGTGACCCTGGCAGCACTAGCACCTCAGCTAATGCTCCTGAAAAAACCATTTTAACTGTTGTAAATAATAAAAACCAGCAAGCTGATTTTGCTGAGAAAACAGTGACTGAAAAGGCTAAATTGAACACTTCCAAAACTCAAACTCCTTTTAGCATAGAGAGTGAATTTGCCAAGAAACAAATCTCTATCCCTCTCACTGAGTTAGTCACTCAAGATGTATATAGGTCCCAATTGTTAAAATCTTTGAACATAGGAGATCACAATGACTTTGTTAACTTAAATGATGATAAACCTGAGCTTCTGTTTGGACCAAAAATTGAAGGAAAATTTCAAGAAGGAGGTGTTCCTCCATTTTATGTCAGCTTAAACATGCATGATAACATTTTTCACAATGCCATGCTTGATTCAGGAGCATCACATAACCACATGCCCAAAGTGATAATGGAAATATTAGGCCTTGAGGTAACCAGACCTTATAAATATTTATACTCCTTTGATTCTAGCAGAGTTAAATGCCTAGGCCTAATAAAATATCTCTGTGTCAATTTACCGCAAATCCCAGCCAAAAGCTTAGTAATGGAAATTGTGGTGGCTAATATCCCCCCCAAATATGGCATGCTTCTTTCAAGATCTTGGGGTGCTAAGTTGCAAGGCACAATGCAAATGGATATGACTTATGCCACCATCCCTATTTTCAGTCAACCTAGAAGACTCTATAGGGAAACACACATGAAATACATGGTGAGTAGTCACATGAAATACATGGTGAGTAGTCGAGAAAGACCAGAAAACTCCCCTATTCAGTCTATACATATTGACCTTGACTCATTCATTCTTTATAATGATGAGATTCCTAATGAGCAAGGATTAGAAAATAAAAAATTAGCCAGCATAGTGGCAGCCATAGAAAAAGAGGAAGGGAAAGAAAAATCATCCAAACGGATTGCTATATCAGAAAATCATAGCAAACAAAATGAAGGTCTTAACCATCAAAACATTCATCAACATAGTGCTAATCATAACAATCAAAGAGAAATTCCTCAACAGATTGAAAACCTTGAGGAACAAGACAAAAATAAACGTAGTGAAGATCCCAAAAAAGAACACAATGATGATCAAAATAAACAAAACAGAAAGGACAAAGAGGAAATTGATGAAAAATCTGAGAACAGTCCTCTTTGGAGCATCATTTTTTATTGGTCTTGTGCTAAAACTGGTGCAAGGGTAGGCATATGGGTGTAGAACACTGAAAACAGTCATGCTGAAGGTCATTCATATAGATTAAACTTTCAGTGCATCAACAACATAGAAGAATATGAAGCACTCCTCTTAGGACTACAATTGCTTAGAAAACTAGGAGCTAAGAGGATAACAGTTCATGGAGATTCATAATTGATAATTATGCAAGTAAATGGGGAATATATTGCTAAGCATCCTAGACTGAGAGCCTATAGAGATGATGCTATGGACCTATGAAAATCATTTACCGAATTTCAATTTAATTTTGTCCCTAGAATCCAAAATATTGTTTCCAATGGATTAGCCTTTGCTGCTAGTACATGTCTAAAACCTTATGAAAGCAAACAATATACAGTCCAAGTCAAATATAGACCAACAATATGAGACAATGAAAAATACTAGCAAGTGTTTGAAGGAGATAAACAAATAGAAGACTTCCTGCAGTCCAGAAATGAATTTGAAATGCCAAACTCAGATTCAGAGTATGAAGAAGACTATCCTACTAAGGAAAAATCACTTTTTAAAGAAGAAGAAACCCCGAAGATTGTTGATATAAATATTTTAACCAAAGAATCCAAACATAAAACAAAAAACTACATATATTTAGAAAAAGAAGATCTAGAAGTGCTGCAATCCAAAACTCAAAGCTTTCCAGAAGGACTGGTACCCTTAGAAGAATTGCTTGACTTTAATGATGTTGCAAAAAGGCCAAAAATAGAACCTACTGAAGCTGAAGTAGAAGAATGTAATATAGGCAGTGAAGAAAAGCCTAAAATGATTAAATTATCCAAAACACTGCCAGCTCACATTAAACTAAAATACCTTGAGATGTTTAGAGAATTTACTGATGTGTTTGCATGGAGTTATGAAGATTTAAAATCATATGATACGGAAATAATTTAGCATAAGATACCCCTCAAAGAGAACCAGAAACTTTTCAGAAAAAAATTACGTAGAATAAACCCTCTGCAATTACCTCTGGTTCAGAAAGAAATTATAAAAATGTATGGTGCTGGAATTATAGTCCATGTGAGATACTCATAGTGGGTATCCAATCTTGTATCTATTAGGAAAAAATAGGAGAGATAAGGCTTTGTATTGATTTCAGAAACTTAAATAAAGCCTCATTAAAGGACAACTATCCCTTGCCCAAAATGGATCATATCTTACAAAAGGTAGTAGGTTCAAAAATAATTTATTTGCTAGATGGCTTCTCAGGATACAACCAAGTATTTTTACACCATGCTAATCAAATCAAAACTGCCTTCACCACACCTTGGGGCACTTTCATGTATGTGAAATTGCCTTTTGGTTTAATGAAAGCCGGTGCCACATTCCAGAGATCCATGGATATTGCATTCTCAGAAGAAATAGGTTACTTCATTGTGATTTACTTAGATGATATTACATTTTATTCCAAAACAGATGAAGAACACCTAATACACCTAAGAAAAGTCTTTGAGAAATGCAGGAAATATGGTTTATCCTCAAATCCCAAGAAAACATTGTTTGGTCTCCAAGAAGGTAAAATTCTTGGAAATATCATATCTGAAGAGGGGATAAAGATAGACCCAAAAAGGATCGAGGTAATATTGCAAATCATTCATCCTAGAAACATCAAGGAACTTCAATCTTTCATTGGAAAGATTAATTTCTTAAGAAGGTTCATACCCAACCTAGCTGAACTCCTTAAAAACATGACAAACATGCTCAAAAGAGAACAAGGAGTCAAATGGACCTTAGAAGCAAAGAAATCCTTTGAATTGGTAAAAAAAGCACTTACCCAAACACTAGTTCTTATAAGTCCTGATTTTACAAAATATTTCTTCATATTTTCATTTTCATAAGAACACACAGTGGCTGCTGTCCTCCTACAGAAAAAAATTAAGGGACTAGAGCAGCCTATTGCATTTTTCAGCAAGGCATTAGGAGATGGACCTTTGAAGTATAATATAATGGAAAAACAAGCTTTTGCCTTGGTCAAAGCCTTAAAAGACTTCATAGTTTACATTTTACACTCACACATCATTGCATTTGTGCCTCATTCAGTAGTGAAGGATATCTTGACACAAGATCCTGATGGCAAAAGAGAAAAGTGGATTGCTATAATATTAGAATATGACTTAGAAATCAAGCCTACTAAGCTCATAAAAGACCAAGAACTAGCAAAACTAATGGCTGAATCTAACTTACAAGCACTTGATATAAACATGTTTAATGCATTATATGAATAGGAGGAGTGTTGTGTAACCAGCTCCAAAAAGAGAAGAAAAGAGATATCAACATCTTAGAAATGAGCCACTTCGAGGGGGAAACCTCCAATACATTACATAAATGAAAAATTCTTGGATGATACAATTTACAAAACCTCCTTTCTATATATAGGAGTCCATGGGGCCATAATGTAATCCTAGTGGGCCACAATGTAATCCTAGCCGACTTAACAATAATAATTTAAGGGCACAATAATAACAAAATGGGGGTTACAAGGGTACAATAATAAAAATAAGGGGGTTACACTAACAACAATAAGGGACTATACTAGTAATATAGGGACCTAACATACCCCTCTCCTTCAAAAAAGTGTTGTCCTCAACGCTTGAGTAGCTTTGGCTGCTTCTGTATAAAATTCTCATCCTCCCATGTAGAATCTTCAGTGGGTAAGTTCTTCCACTTGATGAGATACTTTGAAATTGATCGATTCCATAGTTGTCGAATTCTTGTTTTCGTGACCGCTTCAGGTTCCAATATGATTTTTCCTTCCTCATCAAGTTATGGAAATATTGTTTGAACTGGAAGATTTTCACCTATAACCTTCTTTAAGCATGAAACATGGAAAACTGGATGTACTCACGAAGAAGCAGGAAGCTCCAATTTGTATGCCATAGTACCAATCTTTTGCAACACCTTGTAAGGACCATAGTACTTTGGTGATAATTTATTATCCTATTTAGCTTGCTTGAGGGACATTTGTTTGTATGGTTGTAGCTGTAAAAATACCCAATCTCCTACATCAAAACTTCTCTCACTGCGATGTTGATCTGCCTATTGTTTCATTCGATTTTGTGCCAAATTCAAGCTATCCTTTAAGAGTTGGAGAACTTCTTGCTGATGCTCGATGTGATCTTCCACTGCTTGAACCTTCGAATTATCCCTTAAAGATGATGTGATCAATGGTGGATGATATCCATAAAGTGCCATAAATGGGGTCATTTTTGCTACCGTATGGAAGGAAGTGTGTTGTGTAGATTAATCCGTCTTGCGGACAAGACCGATCTCTCTAGTACAAAAGGTAACTAGCAACAAACAACCAATTATACTAATCTCTCTCTAAGCATATAAGATTTATAAAAACACTATACGGGTGTAAGGCCTACCTTATGTCCAACGCTTGCTTGATTTTGTTGAAGTCCTTCCCGTGCACTGAAAGAACGTTCCTCGTATTATCTACAATCACAAACAAGAAAAAATATCAAGCAGCACCTGTATAGACATTATCATAAATCATACTTATCATAATGATCAAGGAATTTATGAAATAAACCACAAATTGACAGTTTAATGAGAGAAATGAGTATATTTGTATTAACTTTAAAGATAGAAAACCTTTACAACCTGTGCCTTGATGTTGTGCAGGTCCTCCCGGGGTCCGAAGAAGGAATCTCCTTTACTCTGACAAGCATTGCACTCTTTGAACTAAGACAAATGAGGATGAGTGATTTAACCTCACAGAAAGTCTTAAGTTACTCAAGTCTAAATCTCAACAGCATTTAACTTCAAATATCATAAGCTTGAACTCCCTTTGAGGCTACCCAAGGCCTCTTTTTATAGTGAAAAAGAGGAGGTTTCTAGTTCCAAATATGAAGGGATAGAATCCTCCTTCAAAGGGATAAGCTCCTTACATCAAGGGGTTAGCTCCATTAAGTGAGGGATGCATGAACCTCTTCAAAGCGTATCCATTCCCGAAAATTCCCATCCAGAATCTTCTAGAATTCATCTGGAATTCATCTTTTATCTTTACTTTCTCGCCTTTTTATGTTTTACAGGGGTCCGCACCCATTACACAAAGAAAGTGCGTTATGGTTCCGCATGCAGGCTGAGATTTAGGTGCGGGACCGCAGGGAATGCATAGAGAAAGTGCGATACCAATTCTTAGGGGATTTTAGGGACTTTTCTCTGATTTTGAAGCTTGACATGAGGAGCTGGTATATTGGACTTGCAAAAGGAGGAAGTATGAGTAATAATAAGCTCATACGCCGCCAGAATGTCAAGGTGACAGCGCTTTCGTGTAACAATGCTTGTTCGAGCAATTGTAAAGGAAAATTGCGTTGGCAAGGCAGCTGCCGTGGGAGAAGGTGAACTTGCTATGTGGTGCGAGAGTAGGGGAACTTGCTACAAGGCTAGATCCTACAGCTTCACCCCGCCCACTCCTAGTATTTGGATATCGACCTACGCAATAATCACACGGATCGGCCGAAGCTGACTCGTTGAGGACCGGAGGGAGCGCGCCGGGGTTGACCTCTAGTGCTCCCCCTGCGACAACGCATCCTATGACGCACGCGAGGCATGGGTGCAATCTCAGGCGCAGTGGGCACAAGAGGAGACGAAGAAGCAAAATTCCAATTAACAGAGGAAGACAGACAGAGACAAAACCGAGAGAAATGCAAATATGCAGCAAGGTCTAGGCAGCAGTTCAGCTGGCCACTTCTCCTTATCGTCACAGTTAGCAGGCAGTGTAATCCAGCAACCGGCTTGTCTGAAAAACCATGGCTAAATGCCATTTTGTCGACCCGTCTGCAATGCAATCAAAGGACGCCCGTCATAATTAATCTCTGATCATTAATAATGAGAGCCAAAGGCCGGATCAAATTGGAGCGTGCGGAATCGCTAAGAGGAGTGGAGGTCCGATCTTGAACAGTGTTAAAAATTAATTAATGCGGATTTGATGTGAAAACTTAATTGAACAACGTTAAATGTTAATGCGATTGATATGAAATCGCCATATCCATGTCCCATCGCCTTAAACGCCATCGAATGCACCCACAGCCGGGAGCAGGGCAAGTTTTTATTGAGGACACGTGGCATAAATTGATTGGAGCGGATCTTTGTTTGGGCCGCTCGCGCAGTGGAAATCCGGACCCGAAAAAGATTAGGGTGAATTTGATAAGAAATTTGCGTCACAACTCTCCCTCCGTACGCTAGCCCAACTTTGGACCCGAAAAATATTAGGGCGGAATTCATTTGGTTTTCGCGTCACAAAATTGGCCGATGTCAGCAGGCTATTTTGGAACGCGAATTTGGTTTGAATTATGGTTTATCGTCGTTTGAAGTCCAGCGGGCTCGACTTAAGAACAATTTTGTTTGATCCCATCTTATAAAATTTGTGTTGGTTTTCTTTGATAATACACATATTTATAATAAATCATGGGAATACCACACTAAACATGTGGAAAGGTTATATAAATAATTATTGAGAACAATCATTTTTATGTAAAAATATCCAAGGCGAGGTCTCTATAGAGAACTGGGGTCGTGAACACTGTTCAAATATAAAAATCACGCTTAATAAAGAGACAAAATTGTTGTGCTTTCGGAACCTGACCCGAGGATTGGACATGAGTTAACAAACAAAAGGATAG